>CM060351.1:17976653-19226653 GCA_030545235.1 Helianthus tuberosus
TAACCCCTAAATGTTACAAGGGTTATCTATATATATGAAATCAAACTGGGCCTAAAGCCCCTATCTAGCCCAGCCGAAACGTATCTACTAACCCACTATATCAACCCAAAACAAACCAACTAATTACATAACAAGCCTAACCCAATTAACTAATTAACCCATTATGCATAAACCTTCAGGTTCCAACAATGGTGATACAAATAGCTTCAAAGACTACTGATTTAGCTGGTGATGGGACAACAACATTTGTTGTTTGAATCCAGATTACTTGAGGTGTTGAAATAACCACCCAATCTTTGGTTGAAGAGCTTAAACTGATGTCAGAATAAGAGAGTTTGTCTTTTATTTATTGTTCGCGCGTATTTGATAACTATGGTTATGAGATATAATCACTAGCATTGATAATGAAATTTCATGTTGAACAAGTTAGTTGGCTGATGTCGGGGCAATAAGTGAAAGGAACAAGTATGAAGTGGGAAATATGATTGTTAAGAAAAAGTTAGCAAGAAGATCATTTTACATGCGTGAAGATTGTAAAAGAGGTTTATCAATGCAATGAAGTTTCGAGTTTTTATTCAAACATTTGTCAGTTTTATGCTTTATATGTTTGATACTGTTGGAAATTTTATAAATAATATTATATTATGAGTTAATATAATGATTATTTAATAATTAAGCCAAGATGAATGAGAGATCTTGTGCATTAAGTTTGTGTGTTGGAATCATAAACATGTGGGAAATTGAGCTTGTCCCACATAGGTGGAGAGTTAAATCTTTTGTGGATTTATAATTAGAATTCTCTACACGAATGTATTCTTGTATGACAACTCACACCCAGTGGTAGCCAGGAGGGTGAGAAGCACCCGACACGCGCCGGGTGTTGTCAACTAGAGACTGTTCAAATTCCACCAGTCAAATGATTAAGTTACAAAATTAATTGTGCCATTGAATTCTAAATTTATTTTTATAGGTTTCAGAATTCATTGTGCTATTGAATCGAGAATTGATTTTATTGAATGGTGCATTCAATATTCAGTTATCATTTTCGAATTCTAATCAGTATAAATACAAAGCTTTGTGCTTTGTTTTAGACAACAACACTAAAAATCGTACGGTTCTTACAACACACACAGCTTCAAACGAATTCCCTAATTTTGAATCTCTAAGCACTCTTGTTTCAGGTATTTTTTTCAGGTGCTAGGCTAATCCCGGCAGTACAATCTGCTTAGGCTGTTGTACCCTGGGAAACAGACGGGTTCACCTGGGTGGCCCGAAATCTGTTTTAAGGGAAGCGTGATCTTCACGTGCCTCAGTCACCATTGTTTATGTTTTTTCTTATATTTCCATTGTAATCTATTCTTAGTTTAGTTTACTTTTCTTGTACTGTATTCTTTTAACTTTGCTTCTGTTCTTCCTTTGAGTTGTAATTATAAAATTGATTAATAAAATCATTATTTTATTTATTTTGTGAATGGATGTCCTACAAGCTTAAAACATATTTTAAAACCCGTTCACTGTTTTGGTTTAAAAAAAAATCTTTTGTTTATTAGCAAACTTGTGTAGTTTGCATTGGTTTTCTGTAAACCAATCTGTTTCTGCCATAAACTGACTGTATTTTATTCTTGTTTCAGAAATGGTTACTGTTTCAGCAACCACATCAACCACTGTTGGATCCACATCCACTACCATGGGACCATTGGTTGGTACCCAAGCGGCTCAAGCAGTTGCTAACCATGCTGAAAAACCAGAGAAGTTCACTGGTTTGAATTTTAAGAGATGGAAACAAAAGATGTTGTTCTATCTGACCACTCTAAACCTTGCGAGGTTTTTGACGGAGTCCCCTCCTGTTCTCGCAGAAGGGACAACTGATGTCCAATCTGTGAGTGATGTTGAGGCTTGGAAACATTCTGAGTACCTATGCCGCAACTATGTGTTGAATGGCCACTCAGATGCCTTGTATAACGTGTATCTCAAGGTTCCAACAGCCAAAGAATTATGGGAGTCATTGGAACGAAAATACAAGACTGAGGATGTGGGTACTAAAAAGTATGTTGTGGCTAGGTATTTGGACTATAAAATGATTGATTCAAAAACTGTGATGAGTCAAGTCCCTGCAGATTATTCTTAGTGACATTCTGTCGGAAGAATGAATCTGAGAGAAACATTCCAAGTGGCAGCAATTGTTGAAAAGTTGCATCTTAGTTGGGTGGACTTCAAGAATTACCTTAAGCATAAGCGAAAGGAAATGAATATTGAAGACCTTGTGGTTCGTCTTCGTATTGAGGAGGAGGACAACAGACTGTCACACAAAGGAAGTCAAGTGGAAGCTTCTGCAAAAGCGAACCTTGTGGAACACGGTCAATCCTCAAGGGGTTACAAGGGTAACAAAGGCCACAAGTTCAAAGGCAAAGGGAAAAACAAAGTTGCTGACCTTGGGCCAAACAAAGGTGGTGTGAAAAAGAAGGTTGGCCCTTTCAAAGGGAAATGTTACAATTGTGGACAAACTGGTCATGTTGCTAACCAGTGCAAAGAACCTAAACGTGACACGGCTCTTATGGTTGATGATGATGATGGTATGCCCTTAGTGGCCATGATTTCAGACCTCACTGCCATGACGGAGGAGGTAAATTTGGTGGCTAATGAGTCAAAAGGGTGGTGGGTTAATACTGGGGCAACCCGCCATGTGTGCCCAGATAGGACCCTCTTTAATACGTTTAAAGAGGTGGTGGGAGAAAAGTTGTACATGGGTAATGCTGCTACAGCTGATATCAAGGGAGAAGGTGATGTCATCTTAAAGTGGACTTCTGGGAAAGAGCTCTGTAACAACCCGACTTTTTGGAAGTCAAAGTACAAGTCAAAGTCAAAGTCAAAGTTAAAAGAAGAAAAGATTACTAATTCGATCTGTCATTCCTTGCCTTATTATTACTTGTATTCTTTGACTCGATAATCGATACTTTAATTTATGTTGCTTTAGTTGTATTATGTGGGGTAAATGCAATAAACGATATTAAACGCTAACCTATTTAACGCTATCTCATCGCTATCGCATCGCAACTTGAATCGTAGTTCTGGATATTGTTTTATGTGTGTGTGTGTGCTATTATGTGTTACTTGTGCATGTTTAATTATGTTAAAGGTGTTAATCGCAAACGCAATCGCAACTCTATCACAACGCAAACTCATCGCGAACTAGAAACGCAAGGTTACTTAGGTTATTGTAGGTTAGTTATGTTATCTGTGTAACTATTAATTAACTCTACCGCATCGCTTAATCGGCACTCGCTAAAATGCATCGCAACACTCAACGCACGAAACAAAGATCGGAAACCAACTCTCACAAACCATCCGATCGAAGGACCATTCAATCGAATGGTCATCCGTCCGGATGGCCATCCGATCGGATGGCCATCCGATCGGAAGGCCCTCCGATCGAACCACTCCCACCACCTCTTCTCCTCTCACCTATAAATACCCACCTGCCACATCACTGTTCATGATGTGACAGCTCTCCTCCGACCCTTCGCCTTCTCAGCCACATTTCTCTCGATTCCTCGCGATTCTTGTAAGTTTTCATCTCAAATCTTGTACTTCTTTGATCTACACACACTTTCTCATCATTTTCACCCACAAATCTCAACTTTTCACCATGAAATCTGTGGATTTGGGCTGTTCGAGGATGATGTCATCATGGGTTCTCATGAACACCAAAGTGTGACCTCATTCCACCAAGAAGAACTCAGATCTAAAGGATTTCTACAAAGTTAAACACCGATTTCACCTAAATCTAAACTTAAACCAAGTGTTTCAAACTTTTCTTCAATGTTCTTAACTTTTTACCCGAAAATCGATAGAATCTGAGCTTGTACAGGCCTTCTACTCATCCTCTAGTGAAGTGCCGGTCTGAGAATAAATCACTATCGAAGAGATGACCGACTTAACGGGTTGAACATGAAGTTCCGTCAAGAACAGTTACCAATCGGACGGGGTGATTCCCTGTGACAACTGGCACAAAACCGGTAATTTCCGTACAATTTAATTAATACTTAATGACTGCAATTATGTGCTTAAATGTCAACATTGTCTGATTACATGCTATACTTGTGAATTCATGCTCGTTTTATAATACAAATATTGCTTTAGGCATTAATGATAGCGTTGCGTCAGAAATGCTAGTAACTCACCGGTAAGACACATTGTGTCAACAATTCTGCAGAAAGCAGTCAGACAATAGAATTGGGGCCTAGGAGTAGGTCCAAAGTCTAAAATACATTGAAACCCAAGAATATATACAAGGGTTAACATATAGACTTTCCGGAAGATAGAATATGCACCAAAAAGCACTCGAAACACACTTTAAATGCTGAATTTCATATATTTCAGCAAAATTCAGCATTGTAATGAGTTAGTAACATGTAAAAATATGATTAAATGGTCCTGAATACTTTCCTAAGTGTCGGGAATTGAAAACGTCACAAAAGGGTACATAAAGGACACTAAACGGTGCAATTTAGCACTTTAACGAACCGGTATCTAACCGAACAACCGGACATTACCCGAAACACCAAAATATTACTAGAAGCATTGTTTTAATGTTTCTGAGCTAGTTATGATCCCCGAACACCATAACACCCCTTATAACATAATAACACATTAAATCCCTAAACTTTACACTTGAAAACTAACTTATTTATGTAACTAGGGATTAAAATTTACACATTACCCCCCTATATTGTGGACGGTCACAATGAGGGTGACCCCACCAAAATCTTGCCAAATCCTACATGATCTTGCTTGGATTCATTTAGATTGCATATGATATTACAAAGATATTCTATGATCTTGTAAGATTCACTAGGAGATATTGTCTTGAACTATAAGTATAACCATTCTCACTTCATCTTCATCACACCATCAACCTTCTCCTCTCCTCCCCTCCCCACTTTCAGCCGATCCTAGCTCACTACACCCCCACCACTTTCATCCATTATTCAATCATTCCAAGTTAGTCACAAGGTGCAAGAAGGTGTTTAAGGAGGTTTAGAGCTTGTGGATCTTGAAGGACCTTCTTCCTTTGCTTTTATCCAACCAATTTATCATCGTCAACATCAAGTGTTCTTCCCTAGCCCTTGTGCTAGTAGTAAGCTCCTTGTAACTTGTTACTTCATATTTTGATGGTTAAAAGATGATGAATATTGTTAATCACAATAACACAAAAGAACATGATCATGATACTTTAACATAAGCTTAAATACATAAGAATACATGTAAATGATGATGATTTGCTTCTTGATGAATGATGATTTGTGTTAGTGATGTTAGACATCATAAGAAACCTACTAGATTGTGATTAAACACATGATCTAGTAAGTTAAAGTGGTGATCTTGTGAAAGACCAAGATCTTCATGCTTTATGTCTTCATGAACTTGAATGATGAAAATGGTTTTCATATGTAAAGATGGTTCAAACAAAATACATGTCACACCCCAACCGATGGCGGAAACATCGAGATGTGGCACTAAGCGAAACAGATTGCTCAAAACAACATAACACTAAATGTGACAATATGATTAAAATTCATTTCATTAAAACTAGAATGTAATACAATGTTTCAAATTAACATACATAAATTCAAACAATTCTTTATTTGCTAAAATGGGTATCTAAAGCCATCCTAGCTTGTTTTCTTGAATCTTGCACAATTTCAACCTGCAACATGTATTAAAATAAAATCAACAAAAATGTTGGCGAGTATACAAGTTTGATACATAGCATAATAATTTGTATAAATGTTTCTCATATCCAATGTGAATAACATGATCATATTAACAGTATATACTCGAAACAATGTTACTCTATGCGTCCAAACCAAAGTTTAACGCAATTAACATGCCTATCCCAATGAATGAGATGGTTTTAACATAGATTAACCTAACAATACCCGCCAAAATAACGGGAGGGGCGTTTCTCAACCTATAGCGCTACCATTGTTAGGGGAGGCTTGCAAAGTTAATGAACACATAGTCATGAGAGTTTACAATAGCATAACATGTATAACATAAATCAAATGTATCACATGAAATTTGGATAGAGTGTGCATAAAGCTGTTTGAAGTGGATAGTGTGTTTGATATGGAATACATATTGCACCCAAAAGTGTTAAAATGAAAAAAATGGGTCATGTATACTCACCTTTAATTGCGTTGCGTTTTCTTGTAAGTAACGCACGAGTAAGAATGGAGAGTTCCAAAAGGACGAACGTAAGCGATTATCCTAAATATTTGAAAAAATGTAAGCGTTCTAATTATTGATAAGTTAAATAATTAATTCTTTAGATATGGTATTTTTATCTAAATATGACCCGTTAATATATAACAAAAGATTGTAACAAAATTTGGTTTAATTTATTTAATAGAGTGTAGTTCAAAGAGGAAAAATTTGTTAACTACATTTGAATTTAAGGATTTTAAATAATAGAGAAACAAATGGATTTTGACCAAAAGATTACATATCGATTACATATCGAAAATAAATAATCTAATATTCTTGAAAAGGTTTTAAAGTGTTAAAATAACTAACTTTATGAATCGAAAAGTAGACTAAAGAATTTGGTGGCTTTATTAAAAAAAAAAGACAAAGACAACAGGTATCGAATCTGTGTCCTCTCTTTAAACTTTCCCTCTCAATCCACTGTGCTACAACATTCATTGATGAATCACATTCTTTTGTTTTGTTAAAAAAAAAGACAACCTATTAACGACTGAATTCATTGCATGGGATCTGAAATGGTTGATTAATGAAACGCAAAGAGAGAACAAAGAAAGTATACCGAACTGCCAAGGAATGAGGTGTTTTCGTCGTTGGTTTACGGTGACGTCTCGTGCTCCGGTCTTCTTCTCCGGCGAGGTACGGCTGCTCCGGCAATGGTGGGATCGTCTTCTCCGGCGACTGTCGTCTTTCCCGGCGAAGTCTCGGTATCTCCGGCTACGAGTTTCGAACAGCGAAGAGAATGTCGAGTGGGAGGTGTCGAGAAGGGTGTGAAGTTGAGGTTGTGTGCGGGTAAAACAACGGTGAGAGGTCCGGCTTTTATAGCCTTCGAAGGTCTAGTTAAGTATGGAAAGAAACTAGGATTGATTTGTATGTTGAAGATACATATCCGAGACCGGACATGATCCTTGGGACGGACCGGACTCCACTTGAACGGACATCTGAAACCTGTCCGTTCCTTATCAAGTACCTCCGAAGACGAATCTCCATTCAAGTGCGTCTGGACGAATGACGTCATCTCAGTTGACTACTATAAATACTCCATCAAGTACAAAGCCAAGTACGATTTTCTGAACCTTCGTCCTTATTTTCTCTCTCTATTTTCTCTCTCTACCAATACTTATCCTCACGCCGGAGGGTGGTCGCAGAGGGGCCCTCCCATCTCTGCGGCGAGCCTAACGGTTTTCTGTTTTGCAGGACTGTTCTCCAAGCTCACTTACAAGATCCAAACCCTCGTTTACAGGCTCCGGCCTAAATACGATTCTTTGGCTCTTCAATTGGCGCCATCCGATCTCAAAGCTCTTAGTCCTTCACTCCGGTGAATTTCTTGAGCAAAGAACTGACAAATGGCGGCCTCAGGTTCTGTGAATCTGGGATCCACAGCTGTTAGCACACAAACCACAGCACCAGCAAGTACTGTTTCCACAACCTCAGCTGCCTTAAGCTCGGGGCCGGGAACAACCTTGCCATTTATTCTGCTCCCTACTTCACAAACGTCAGAGTTTGACGCGGAGTTTCTTTCCAAAAATGCAAGTCTTCTGCGAAGGTTGAAAGCGCAACAAGCTAGAGATGAGCAGCTCCTTGGTTTACGAACCAGGCTTTTTAATGATGAAACTCCGGTAAGGACTATGGGTCCTACGATGTTCACCCCTCCTACTTTCTCTACAGCTGTTACTTCGGAAACTTATAGTGGATATGTGCAGGGTTCGTCCGGACCATCGCCAGCAATGACAGTACGAAATGAAGCACAGATGGACGTAATTAATGATCCAGAGCTCACCAAGCCATATCACCCTGTTTCCATGACTGCTAAGTCAAAATTTAGTGCTCGCATCACACATGCCAAGCTTCCTCCGAAGCTCAAAATGCCAACTACAGTAAAAAAGTATGATGGTATAACTGATCCAGACGATCATATGTTCGATTTCGACGGAGCTGCACGAGTCGAACAGTGGCCGATGCCGGCGTGGTGCTTCATGTTCGCACAAACACTAACCGGGGCTGCCCGGGTGTGGTTTGATGCTTTGAATGAAGGAGAGATAAATGACTTCGAGGAGTTTCGAAGATCTTTCCTTCAGAATTTTAGCCAACAGCGACACTACTCCAAAGAAATCACCGAAGTTCATAACATCCGGAGAAAGGATGGAGAATCTTTGGATAGTTTCATTGACCGGTTCAACCGGGAAAGTATGCAGATCAGTGGGGTAGTTGACCAGTTGAGGATCTCCGGATTCTGTCACGGTGTCCGAAACAATCAATTGGTCGAGAAATTACACGAAAATCTTCCAAAGACGATGGAAGTACTCATGGAACGAGCCAGAGCTTTCGCTCGAGGTAAAAACGCATGTAACCCAGCTCCGGAGTCAGATCATAAGATGTCTTCTTGGAAGAAAAACGGTGGATCAGTGTTTGACAAAACTCCATCTGGGAGTAGGGGACGACCGCACCCTTATAACAGGAATGACAGACCTCCACGTGGAAGAAGCTCCGGATCAAGGTTTTACAACTTATCAGACCTTTCCAAAACTCCCAGTGAAATTCTCAGTGCAGAAGGTGCAAACTTCCCTGCTCCACCAAAACTCCGAAACCCAGGAGATAAGAATTCCAAGAAATACTGTGATTACCATCATGCTCGAGGTCACAATACAGACGATTGCTGGTCCCTGAAGCAAGAAATAGAAAAAGCAGTGCGGACCGGAAAATTGTCGCATCTAGTAAAAGAAGTAAAGGAAGGAAAATCTTCGGGAAATTCGGGAGATAATCCGAACAACCAACCGGCAATTTGTATGATCAGGAGAACAGATAACCAAGGTATCAAATGGTCCAGCCACCATATGGCCGCTTGGATGCAGCAGCCCATTGCTTTCCCTCCCATAAATCTTGAAGAAATCAAGGACGGACCGATCATAGTGTCTGCGATCATAGCAAGCCACAAGGTTCGGAGGGTTTATGTTGACAGCGGAAGTGCCACCGAAATCATGTACAAGCAGTGTTTTCAACAGCTAGCCCCACAGACCAAGGCAAAGTTAATCCAAGTCTCAATGCCGTTGGTAAGTTTCTCCGGAGAAGTGGTGCAGCCCATAGGGCAAATTACTTTGCCAACAACGTTGGGAGAAGGAAGTTTGGTCCGAACTGTCAATTTAACGTATCTGGTAGTAGAAGCAAGGTCCGTTCATAATGTTATTCTAGGGAGGCCCGGTATGTGTGCCTTCGGTATCATTAGTTCTACCATTCATGGGTCTTTAAAATTCCCCACCGAAGCAGGAGTGGAAACTCTGCACTCCGAGTCAACAATTTGCGTAGCTGAAATACGACAAAGCAATGGTACTGACAAGCCTCCGAACCTCCTCACAGAGGAATGGGCTATCCACCCGCATTTTCCGGAACAAAAAATTGCAGTCGGGGCTCAGCTTCCCGAACGTACCAAAAAGAAGTTGTGGAAGCTCTTGTCTAATTCTCTCGATGTATTTGCCTGGCAAACCTCCGACATGGTGGGAGTTCCCCGATGCTTGGCTGAACACAAGCTGAAGGTGTCACATTCAGCAAAGCCAGTAGCTCAAAGAAAAAGAAACATGGCTCCAGCGCGTAACAAAGCCATCTCCGAGGATGTACGAAAGTTGTTAAATGCCGGTATCATCAGGGAAGTACGGTACCAAACACGGGTCTCCAATCCGGTAATGGTAACAAAGAAAGATAAAACATGGAGGATGTGCGTCGATTTTTCTGATCTGAACAATGCTTGTCCGAAGGATTGTTATCCTTTGCCGGAGATAGATTTAAAGATTGATTCTCTTTCTAGCTTCCGTCTTAAATGCTTCCTAGATGCGTATAAAGGTTACCGTCAAATTCAAATGGCTTTGGAAGACGAAGACAAGACCGCGTTTGTAACAAACGAGGGTCTCTTCTGTTATACCAAAATGCCATTCGGATTAAAGAACGCCGGAGCTACGTACCAAAGGCTGATGGATAAAGCGTTTAAAGAGCAGATCGGAAGAAATCTGGAAATTTATGTGGACGACCTGGTCATAAAAAGCCAGGCTGAAGACAACATGATCGATGACTTACTCGAAACTTTCACCAGGCTTCGGAGTATCAACCTTAAACTTAACCCCAAAAAATGCTCCTTTGGTTTAGAAGAAGGAAAGTTTCTCGGTGTGTGGATAACCCAGTCCGGAATCCAGGCACATCCGGATAAAATCAAAGCGGTAGTCTCCATGCAGCCTCCCAAAACTGTCAAAGAAATTCAGTCGCTAAACGGAAAGCTCGTTGCTCTCCATCGATTTGTCTCAAAAGCGGCTGATCGCTCTATTACTTTCATGAATGTGTTGAAAAAACGAACGGGAAAGGGCCAAATAGAGGGGACACCGGAAGCCGATTCGGCATTTCAAGAGTTGAAAGTTTGTCTTGGATCCTTGCCCACCCTAACCGCTCCAATTACCGGAGAAACAGTCACAGTTTATCTCTCCGCCTCTCATTTCGCTATAAGTGCAGTACTTGTAGTACATCGGAGTCAAGCTCAAATTCCGGTTTACTATGTAAGCCGCATCTTGAAAGATTATGAAACTCGATACCCGATGATTGAAAAGTTGGTACTCGCTTTGGTACACGCCTCTAGACGCCTCCGAAGGTATTTCCAAGCTTTCAATATAGAGGTACAGACTGACCTCCAGATTCAGCAAATTCTCAGAAAACCAGAGGTCTCCGGACGCCTCACTAAGTGGGCAATCGAACTTAGCGCTTTCGATATCACCTATCGAACCAGAGGTCCGGTGAAAGGCCAGGCAGTGGCAGACTTCCTCACGGAAGTACCAACCGGAGAAAGCACCAAAGAAAAATCCGCCCTGCCAAAGGTGTGGAACTTATATACGGATGGAGCATCCAGTAAAGAAGGGTCGGGAGCAGGCTTAATTTTAATAGATCCGGAAGGAATAGAATACACTTATGCTCTCAGATTTGAGTTTAATACTTCGAACAATGAGGCCGAATACGAAGCCCTTCTTGCGGGGCTCCAAACCGCGGCCAAAGCCGGTGCAACCTCCGTACTAGCACATGTTGATTCATTGTTGGTAGCCAATCAAGTCAGCGGAGAGTACGAAGCACGAGAGGATAACCTGGTTCGGTATCTCCAGCAAGTTAACAGTTTAATCTCCTCTTTTGACTCTTGCAAGATAGTACACATACCGCGGAGCAAAAACAAAAAGGCCGATGCCTTAAGCAAGCTCGCATCCGTAGCATTTTGTCATTTATCCAAAGAAGTTTTAGTCGAAACATTGCAAACCCCGGCCATCCAACAGACGGGGTCAGTCATGTCAGTCTCCATGCTTGAAAACTCTTGGATGACTCCGATTGTGGATTACTTGAAAGAAGGGACGCTCCCAGAAGACAAAGCTCAAGCCCGGAAGCTAAAGGTAAAAGCGTTGCAGTATCAGATTCACGATGGGCAACTTTACCGTAAGACCTTTTTAGGTCCGCTCCTGAAATGCTTAACACCGGAAGAAGCCAGCTATGTCATAAGAGAAATCCACTGGGGAATATGCGGCATCCACGCCGGACCAAGGATGGTCACAGCTAAAGTTATGAACGCCGGATACTTCTGGCCGGGTATGCATCAAAGCGCGGTTAACGAGCTTCAATCATGTGAAGACTGCCAGCGGCACGCTCCCATTAGCCACCGAGCCAAGAACAACCTCGTCCCTGTAACTTCGGCATCGCCGTTTCAGAAATGGGGGATTGACATTGTGGGTCCTTTCCCTGTTTCCACCGGAGGGGTAAGGTTCTTGTTGGTTGCCATTGACTATTTTACAAAATGGGTTGAAGCCAAACCCCTCCGGACCATCACAGGAGATCAGGTACTGAGGTTTGTCTGGGAAAACATAGTATGCAGATACGGGATGCCGCTATGTATAGTCAGTGATAACGGGAAGCAGTTTGCAGAGAAACCATTCAAGACATGGTGCGAAAGAATGCACATTGAGCAGAATTTTGCTTCGGTTTCCCACCCCCAAGCCAATGGGCAGGTAGAAAGAGCCAACCGCAGCATTGTGGAAGGCATTAAAAAGCGCTTGGGAAAGGAAGGCGTTTCATGGGCAGATGAGCTCCCGCACGTCCTATGGGCCCACAGAACGATGCCGAAAACAAGCAATAGGGAAACTCCCTTCAGCTTAACATACGGTACCGAAGCAGTCATTCCCGCTGAAGTAGGGATACCTACTCCTCGCATGCAGCTAAGTCAAGAAGAAAACGAACGAGAACTCCTTCTGAATCTGGACCTAGCCGAAGAAAGGAGAGAGCTTGCGGCGATCCGAGAAGCGAAATATAAAAAAGAGTTGGAAAAACATTACAACTCAAAAGTGAAAGAGGTCCGGTTTAAGGTCGGGGACTACGTCATGCGGAGCAATGAAGCAAGCTTGGTTGAAGGCACCGGAAAGATGGCTCCAAAATGGGAAGGTCCCTACCTGATCAACACCGCAGGAAAGGACGGTGCATATACGCTCAAGAAAATGGACGGGACCCTCGTCCCGCGCACATGGAACGGAATGCATCTAAAGAAATGCTTTCTTTAAAAACAAAGTTGTTCTTACTTTAAAAATAAGATTGTAATACGGAAGCTACGGCCTCCGTCACTCCTTTTATTTCCTTGTAAAGCGGATGGTTTTGCCCGCACCGAACAATCTATAAATTCCAAGATCCGTGGAAGGTTCTACCCGCGGAGTACATAAAATGTTTTTACTATGTCAACCGGAGAAATATAACTCCGGATAAGAAAAATAGAAAGATAAACTCTTCTATCATTAAAAAAGTTGCAACACAAGTACATTTTCGGCCGAACTAGGGACACTAACCCTAAAAGATAAAGACGAACTGGTTTCGTTCGTGCTTTTCCTTCACTTGGAAATTATCCTAATAAAATGAAACAAATCGGATCCGTGCCTTAAAACGAACGTTCTAGAAAAAAGAAAAATGTAAAACACAAAACATGGACGCATGTATAAACAAGTGATTACATCAAAAATTTACCGGACTTGTATAAACCGGAAATTACAAAACCATTTACAAAGGATAATTGTCAAAACACAAGTAAAAGCATCACTACATTCATCCAAAATCAAAACAAGGTGCATGCCCCAAGTTGCCGGACATGTCCACCTGTCAAAGAACTAAACAAATCAAAAACTCCCAAGGTGCATACCCCAAGAAACCGGGTATGCCCACCTCACTTCTCCGGAGAACTTCCACCTGCAAAGAAGAGAGCCTTTTTTATTTCAGCAAGAGGCGCATTAACAAGCTTCGGAAAGTCCTCCACCACCGGAAATTTAAGGGTATCAAAACAGGCAACCGCAGCATTTAGATCCTCGGCAGCGTTGCGATTCAACATCGGAACATCTTTGAAAGGGGTCTTCTTCTGCAAAGCATGCACGTAGCCATTATGCAAACCGGAATTGATGCCCACAGCACTCATCGCATTGTTAACTGCGGCCACGGCGGCGGTCATCTCCGGGCCCTTATGGATGTTCTTTGCCAAAAGCTTGGCCCCCTCCGAAAGCATCCAGACCATCGTCGCTTGAAGTTCCTCCACTCTAGCTTTTAAAGCTGCCTTTTCCGCTTCAATCTCTTTTTCACGTCCTTTGACGTGTGCGTATATATACATAATATTTTGCAATGAATTACACACGAATGGGTTTTAAATTTATAAAAGTGATTATTACTTTTACATCAAAACACACACGAAAGAGGCAAGTGTACCCCGTCATATATGTAATAAAGTATCGGTAAGAACCAAGTATCGATCCAAGGAAATGGGCGGAGAATTAGTACTAGACCTTTGTCACTAAACTACCGGTAAAAACATAGGTTTTGTGATTTTAAACTAAACTAAAGTAAACATAACCAAATACATAATAAAAACATAATAGAAAGTAGATAAAAAGCCTTGCTAAATACACAACCACAGCATGTCAACTAAGTCAGTTTTGGCACTAGAAGCATTCGGTCAATTTTCCAATTTAAAACAATTAGTATCCCTTTCGGGAATCCTAACATGACAATCATTCGGAAAGCTAAAACGATAAACACACTTTAACCACCTAAAATTGTTCTTTAACGTGCAATTGATAAATGTCTATGAAAGTCTCTTAAAAATAAGTTAGTCAGCCGTTAGGATTATTCTAACCTCACTTAAACAATGAAAGCGACACCGATAAACACAATGCAACCACCGAGAAAAGCATAAACTAGATTAAATCACAACCGAGTTCATTTAACAAATCTTGCATAATAATTCACCAAGATAGCAATTTTTGCCTAAACTACTAACTAAGCTAACAAATCATGGCAAGAATTTATAACAACACCATCTAACCCGTTAAGGTCCTTCCGTGAGGGCAAGCTCTCTTGATTAACAATAATTACATTTTATTAAATCACTAACCATTTCTAGTATCATGATGCATACATTTAAACCAAGCTAAACTAGTTAACCAAGTTCAAAGTTTACTAATACAAGATTAATTAAGCTTCATTTTTCAACTATCTTAACTAACCAAGCACCAATCATCCAACATAATTACTTATAATCAAGAGTTCAATATCAATAACAAGGTTGCAAACTAATCATCAAAGATTAACATAGAAAATACTTCAAATGTCATTACAAACAAAGTTTAACAAACTAATGGTTATAATCTAGCAAGGGATTGTTGTGTTTTTGCCCAAAGGCTACAATAATACATAAATCATAATCTAAGTACTTGAAAGATTAACAAAAACTTGGAAAGATTAGAAAATCAAACCATAAACAAGTACTAGACTAAGGATCCGGGTAGTAATCGAGCTAAACGAGACAATGTGGCTTGAATCCGGGTGAAAGCTAATGCCTCCGGAGCCTGAAAATCGCCTGAGAGCTCTCCAAAAATCCAGAATCTCGAGCAGAATGTTTCTGCTGTGTTTTTATACTTTTTTGCTGTTGCACGGTCGTTCTCCCTGTGGAACGACCGTTCACTTTATTCAATTATTGGACATGGGTCACCATACCGCATACGTCATCGGATCGTTGACCAGATCTGAAATGGCACGACCGTTCTTTGTGTGGAACGGTCGTTCAGTTCCGGGCTTCATGTTGCACGCCAAGTCGCACCTACCGTTCAGCTCCGAGACTCTGTTGATTCACCGGAGACGCACGGTCGTTCCTCAGATGGAACGGCCGTTCTTCACCAAGTCGCTTGTTTCCCTGGAACGCCCAGCCGCACCGATCGTTCATTGCCGAGATGATCAGCGTTGTCGGAGATGCATGACCGTGCATCAGGTGGAACGGTCGTTCCACAGGCCCAGTTCAGAATCCTTAACAGAAAGTCCGCAGCTTTGTCGTTTTGTCCGGAAAGTCCTCGTTTTTGCTATCATCTTGTCTGGAATGCAGTTTTAGGCCTGTAAACGCAAATGTAGATAAATAAGTATCCGAACGACGGTTTTACGGCCAAAAACGCATAAAATAGGGGTAAAACGGGGAACTAAAATATGTGTAAATTAGAGTGTATCAAATCTCCCCACACTTAAACCTTGCTTGTCCTCAAGCAAGCTAAACTAAAAAGCAATAAAAGACATAAACAAACAAGAACGATAATTTACACACTATTTTATTGAAAACTAATATATAAACGGTTAGCCGGTTTGTCGAAAGACAACATCAAAAGATTCAAACCCAACAAGCATATGCAAGTTTAAAAAGCGACAACCAAAAAGCCGAGACTAAACATTTAATTGACTCACATGTTAATCTTCACCCAACTCACAATGTTCACACACACTCGGTTTTATTTATGAATCATACATAAAATGTGTATGCGTAAACACTCAACGCCTAGTCAATGAAATGTGCAATATCATAAGCTTGTCATAAGATCTCGTCTCCACCAACTAACATGCAAATAAGTGTAAATCAAGAGGTCTTTACGGGTTGTAACGTTAGGCTTGGGCGAAGGGTATGGAAGTGGACATTTAAAATGGCGAAAACGGTTAAAACTCGGTAGTAGCGTTTAACTAGCAATAAACAATACAACTTTACATACAAACGCCTTAAAAAGGCGACTAAAGCGCAATCGAGCTAATCAACAAGATTTTTAACATTTAAGCATTCAAAATTGCTCGATTTCTATCAACTTCACCCTATTTTAGGGTGTTTTATTTTCTGTTTTATTTATTTATTTATTTTTTTTAACAAACTATACAATGAAATATAAACACTAACAAGCTAGTTAAACTATTATTTTAACCGAGTTTCAACACTAAAAAGGTTTAAAAACATAAAAAGGCTAAATTTGGTTAAGTAGGCGATAATGTGGGTAAACAAAGGTGAACGGGAAGGCTCGACATGGTTAATCCTAAAGGGTAATATAAGGTGAACGGGAAGCACAACACAAAGAACAAGGTACACAACAAAGGGGTAATCTAAGTGCCTCTATCACATTTACACAAATCCGCACGTTCATGGTCTTAACAAGCATACTAGTGACAAGTTCTAAATTGCACAAAACATCCGACTCACTCCTATATCCGTAATGAACAAATATATAACAATCTAGGCTTAAATATGCTCACGTAACGGAAGGAATGGGTAAAAGTGTGAAAATTATCATGTAAGTCTTTCTTTGTTTGTCACGCTTTCCGGTTTCCTTTTTCAAAAATATTTTGCTTGTCGAGTTTTTATCAAGTCCGATGCTTTCTAAAACATAACCAACCGGTTTATTTACCAACAAATACACAAAACACAAGTACTATTAAATGATTTTTCTGATTTTCTGTTTTTTTTTTTATAAATAAATGAGGACAAACAAAGCTAAGTTAACAAAGTTAACCCCCTCCCCACACTTGAACTTCGCATTGTCCCCAATGCGAGACCCGAAATATAGAGAAAAGGGATAAAAATACTCCCCTCAAGATGATGTTGGTGCCACGAGACTTCCGAAGCTCTAACTGGTACGTGCTCCGGTCCAAGACCCGATAGATAAAATCTGCAAGTATGTCGTGTACACCCAAAATATAACAGAAAAAGAAAAACCAAACAACCATAATGTATATAAATACTAACATCCAAACAAAACAGAAAGGAAATTGTTTGAAAATACATATCCGGGGTGTTTTAAATAAAAGTCAAAATAAACACCCAAATAAAAGTAAAGTACTGAAACATAAAACACCACCAAATGCTACCACTACCGCAAACTACTCATCATCATCATCGTCATCATGCCTCGTGCCAGATGGGCCCTGATCGCCATAGCCAGGGGGGTTCCACGGTGGGAACTCCGGCGGGTGCTAAAAATAGTTGGGGTATGCGTGATGCATCTCCCCGAACAGATAAGAAAACCCCGCGGACACCCCCTGGTATAGAGTATCCTGGCGCTGCTCTAGCCGGTCATGTGTGGCCCGAAGCTCTGCCTGACTGGCCCTAATCTCGTCCTGGCTAGCCCGGATCTGGTCCTGGCTAGATCTGATCTCGCTGAAGTATGTACCATGCTGCTCCTGCGTAACACGCATATCCTGGAACTGTTGGTGGAAAGTGGGCCAATCCTCATGCTGATGAAATGCATGATGCTGCGGCGAGTGTGGTGGTGTCGGTGGCTGTGGCTCGTGCTGCTCTCCCATCTCTTCGTCTTCATCCTCATGTTCCTCATCAGCTGGAGGTAACGGGTCCCATATCTCTCCATTCAAACCCCTCAACCTATCTCTCCCATCCAACTCAGCAATAACCCCCATAAACTTCAAAGACCGGATATCAACATGCACCCCCTCAGTGATCAAAGTGAGACCTCTAAGCACCCCCGGCGTCATATATCGCTCATTGTACGCGATCTCGGTCACGTACTGACCGCCGTGGATCTCACTATTGTGGGTCCGCCCTGAACACTTGACAAAGTACTCAGCCATTCGCGCGGCGAGGTTGATCGGTGCTTTGTCAACTAACGCATAAAGAAAGAGCAAATCAGGTGTTGGACAGTTACATTGACTGTCCATGCGTCCGCAAATAGAATGGCTGAAAACATGGTGCATCACTCGCACCAGAGGGTCTCGGAGTCGCGAAGCTTTAGACATCCGTGGGTTGTAGGGGCCTCCAATAGCGTTACGTGCCCAGAATGCCTCTCGCGCTGCATCATTAGGGAAGTTGAACCGATCGTTGAAGATGTCGGGATCATCCATGTCCTCCCGCGTATAAATTCCAAGCCTCCGTCCCAAACGACCCACCGACCATGTATGCCATCGCCCACACAACCTGAAGGTGACCCGATTCCTGTAGCGGAAATCAGGTTCTGTACGTGCAACCGGCTTTTCATACTGATACGAGGCGAAGAATTCAATAGTCAACTCTTGGTACACGGGTCGGTTGCAACCGACCAGGTTTGCTAGCGCGGGAGTCATCATTTCATCAAGTCGGTCATATTGATTTAATTCCCTCATGACCTCCCAGTCCAACCATCGGGGTTCGCCAAATTGTTCCCGTCTTGCCCACAATTCATCGCGCTTCGCGATGCATAACGCTTCTTTCTCGATGTTGGGGTCAAATTGCAGGAAAGGGTGATCCATCTGTAATGGGGAATGTTGTTAGGAAGACAGAAACAGGAGAAAAATGAGTTGAAAACAAGCGAGCAGCCAATTATGAAGCTACTGTCCAACTGTACTGGGCATATGGCACGGTCGTTCTCCGGGACGCACGGTCGTGCGTCACCGAGAACTAACAGGCCAAGCCAGTCGATATCGTGAATAGCCGGCGAGGCACGACCGTTCCACCCGAGGAACGACCGTGCACTTCCGAATCTGCAGACTTCGACTCCTGAACTTAGAACAATCAGATTTTGCAAAATTTCAACAAGTATTGGGTCAACAGGGGTCTGCAAATCAACCGGGTGTTCACGATACTTCGATTTAACAAGGGTTAGGGTTTCGATTTGTTTATGAAGAGAACCCTAAAAATTCCTTGAAAAATCGGAAGAAAACTACACTAGAAAGAAAGAAAACAAGAAATCTAACACTAGAGACGTACCGTGCGAAGTTGGGTGTTTGATCGTGCGAAAAATCGTGCGATATGGTGAAAAATCGCCCTGGAACGGTCTGCAGCGGCTAGGGTTCGCGAATGATGGATTTTGCAGCAGATAATGGTATATATAGTGTGCAAAATGACCAAATTGCCCTCAGCCTGTGGCACGGTCGTTCTCCTGAATGGAACGATCGTGCGTCACCGAGGACGTTCAAAACCCACAGCCTGTTCTCGGAAATGCACCGAGGGTGCGATCTACCGTTCCGGCTTCCTCGGAATCGCACGGTCGTGCGACCCCGAAGAACGATCGTGCATCAGCTGCAGATGCAGATTTCTGTAGAAGCTATTTCCTGCACCCGTTTCGGCCGTTTTTCGCCGTTTTTTCGACACACCAACTGTTCTAACAATATTACAATACAGAACCTTCGCCCGGCACGTACGGAAACTAAACAAACAAACGAAAACTACCTAACTAACCTAAATTACGCAAAAACTACCAAAACAAATAAAAGGACAATTTTGCCCTTAAAGCGCCAAAGACGCTCCTGCTGCATTTTTGTCGGCGAGTCAGCAGCGTAGACTCATGCTAAATTTTTGTCGGCGAGTCGATAGCAAGACTCATGTCCCCACACTTGTTACATGTGCGGGCCATTACCACGCCCCTTCGGATTCTGCACCATATTAATAATACTAGATTTAATTTCAAAAACAGGCGCATCTATAGTAGGTCGTAGGATACTCGGCTCCAGGCCTGCCCGTCTGGGCTGATTTGATTCATTAAAAGCTCGCTCGTCGTCCGCCATGATTGCGTTCCTACGTCCCCTGAGCCCTCGGCTTCAGCGGGTACCACCGGCTCGTCCGCAGCTGCTGCGAGTTGCAGCGCAACCGCGCGGGATCTCTCACGAAGACGTCTCCTCAGATCACGCTCGGGTTCGTCTGAAGGCTCAACAGCGTCGGGAGCGGGGGTTGAGGACAACAACCTGCAAACGAGAAATTGACACACATGCATATAATATTATTATAATAAACGGTTTTTTTTTTTTTTTTGCTGAAATGAAGCAGAATATTATTTTAAATGGGCTGAAAATTTTATAAAAATTCGAAAATGGGCCCGAAATTTTATAAAAATTACAACAATAAAAATAATCGAATCGGCTAATGTAAAAAAGATTTTTAGGAGCCGACAACTCAAAGAATAAATAAATAATAAATCAGGATTCGAACAAATAAATGGACAAAAATTTACAGGTGTACAAAAGAATCACGAAAACGAATAAATCGAATTAAAAGTAAGAAATATTAACAAATAAATAAACAAATAAATAATCAAGAAATTATACACAAATATTAACAAGTATATACACCGATAACATAATGACTCGGGTCGTTCCTAAAACTCGCCATTTCCCCGGCAGCGGCGCCAAAAACTTGACGTGTGCGTATATATACATAATATTTTGCAATGAATTACACACGAATGGGTTTTAAATTTATAAAAGTGATTATTACTTTTACATCAAAACACACACGAAAGAGGCAAGTGTACCCCGTCATATATGTAATAAAGTATCGGTAAGAACCAAGTATCGATCCAAGGAAATGGGCGGAGAATTAGTACTAGACCTTTGTCACTAAACTACCGGTAAAAACATAGGTTTTGTGATTTTAAACTAAACTAAAGTAAACATAACCAAATACATAATAAAAACATAATAGAAAGTAGATAAAAAGCCTTGCTAAATACTGTAGGTCCCTATCCCGTATGGATCGTAACGAGATTGATAATCAACCAAGGGTGCGGAATCCCCTTGATAAATCTATCAAACAGAAACAAGAACACAAGATGTTTTACCAACTGATCTTCTATGATTATCCAACGTAAACGTTTACAATCACTAAAGATCTCCAAGAACCAACAGCCAATTTCTGTTTGTTCTAGAACTCTCTCTCACTTCGAATGCTAACAATAATCTCCAAAATTCTAACCCTAAAACTCTAGGTAAAGGTTGTTTATATAGCACAACCTATACAATTCGAATTGGGCTCAACCCATACGAATTCTGTTTACAAATCCGGGCTAAACTAGTTAGACTTTAACTTGAACTTGAACTTGGACGATTTGGGCTTTAACAAACTCGAATTCCATTCAGTCTTCATAATTCTTCGCGGCCCAAACTCGTTTAATATCCAAAGACCAATCCAACGCTGTTGTCACATAACATGCACCAACAAACTCCCCCTTGACAATAGCTTGCAAAGGAAACTTTAGTCTTCAGAATCTCACAGTCTTTTGGTCTTTGGATAGCGTCAGCTTCAACATGAATTCTGTCAGCAACAGACTCCCCCTAAGCTGATGTATCCAATCACCAAATCTTCCAAGTTGTATTCAGCATTCGCAATAAGTCTTCACAGCATCCATTCTGCATTGTAGAAGGAGGATTCTACCAAGCAGCAACAAACTCCTCATCTCTTCAAAGCAACTTCTCAGCAACACAGCAACTTCACAGCAACATACTGCTTCAATCTGTATACTATAAAACAAACATCTCGAGAAACCATAAGAATTTTTCAACAAAGTTAAACAAATTATTATTTTTCAAGAGATTTGTTAAACTGTATAACAGATTAAGCATTTTCAAATTAAGCACCAACACGCACAAATTTTTAAACAAACACCTTATAACCTGCATCATTTCAAAATTTTGAACCCACTTACTAACACCGTCTCCCCCTATCAGTAACAACTCCTCCACGAATAACAGTTTTCCGTACATTAAGAATTTTAAACAGAAAAAGACACTATTTTTGTATTTTTGTATTTTCTGAAAGCAAATAAATACGAAAAGCAATAAGCACTCTGTTTTTGTGAGAATCACCGGTAAGAAGATCATATCAGCACAATCAAACTGTTTCACACTATTAGGTCCCTATCCCGTATGGATCGTAACGAGATTGATAATCAACCAAGGGTGCGGAATCCCCTTGATCAATCGAACAAACAGAAACAAGAATAAAGAAGACGAACACGAAACAAATCACTTTCAATCCGGTCTTCTATTGATTATCCAACACAAGGTTTACAATCAATTCAAGACCTTCACAAGAAATCTCTCAGCCACTCTCTGTAGATTTCTCACTAACTCTCTCAACTGACTACTAACTGGCTATCAACTGGCTAACCTAAACCCTTATGCCAAGCCTTGTTTATATAGGACAAGGTTTGCACATGGGCTTTGGTCTGGGCTAGGCCATTCTCCAAGCCCATTACACTAATTAAACTCCCTAACCAATAACGCTAAGCCCAATACAAAATATCCAAAGACTAAATAATCAAACTATTAAGCTGTTGTCACAAAACATGCACCAACAAACTCCCCCTTGACAATAGCTTCATAGTGTAACTTTGTCTTCAAACATCTTGCAGTCTTTTGGTCTTTGGATAGCTTCAGCTACACAGTTTCTGACATCAACAAACTCCCCCTTAGCTGATGCTTCCAATCTCCAAACTTTCATTCGTTGTAGATCAGCGAACTAGCAATCTTTGGTTAAGCAAGTATCTTTAAAACTTCCATATCTCTTTCTCTTTCTGCAATGTAGTAGAAGGATCCTACCATGCATCTTCACACGTTCTTCACTTCACTCTCAATCTGCACTTTACTTGTATTCTGCACTTCATTTTGATAACTGCATCAATCTGTTTAGCAACACAAGAAAGTATCTCGAAAAACCATTAGCCTTTTTCACATTTAAAGATAAACCAATATTTTATCTTAGTTTGCAAAAACAACTACCTGTCAGTTCAAAATGGAAGTCTTTTAAAAAGGAAATATTTTTGGTATTTTTGATTTTTCAAAACAAACTAACAAACTAAATTAAACTAAAAATATTTACAATACATCTTTTTGTGAGTATCATGTGTAAGAAGATCATATCAGCACAAACAAACTGTTTCACACCATTAGATAATTCTTTATTTAATTTTTCGTGAAAAGCAGTTCAAGACGATTACCAGTATGTTTGTCCACTTAAACAAATGCATGAACATTTCAAGTACCATTACCGTATGATACGTTAAGGTAATACTAATTCTGATATATTAGCGTGTACCACTTCAGGATATACCCCCGCGATCAAGGTATGCACAAAGATTCATCGTAGTAGGTGAGTATACTGATGTCATCCTTTAAGATATCCTGACAGTGCCTAGGTCTGCTTATAATCTGTTTTATCATGTTTTGATTGCTTAACAATGAACACCCAAATAAATACTAATCAAATCCTGGAAATATAAACAGCACACTCTATCATGCAAGTATCTTCCCTACCACATATTTCACAAGTCCAATCCAGATTTCTGAAATCTTAACTGGGAATAGGTTGAGAAGAGAACAGAATAGATCTTTAGGAGAGATGGTATAATATACAGATCAAATGAGTTGTTCTCAGTTTGATATAGGTTTCTTGGGTTTCTTTTGGGCACTAGAGGGCCTCTTTCGGGTGTATTAGATCTATAGCGCGACAACGTACAGCTAGGTCAGCATGTATCTGGATGCAGCAGAAGCTGTCGTTGCCTAGCACCTCCAGGTCAGCATATATCTGGATGCAGCAGAGGAGGTACACGACTTTTTTCAGAGAAGATTTCAGAATCAGATTAAAATTGTGTGTATCGGGACAACATACAGACATTCAAATAGAAATGAGCTAATTCCAAGTGACTTTCTTTCCTGGGGTCATGTACAATTTTAGTTCTGACCAGAAAGACAGTCAAGATATCCCCAGATGAAATAACAGTATAAAGACCCAAAACTTCAGATTTTGGCAATTTATCAACGCAAGATTTAAGGTCATTAAACCATACACCACTGATGTGTTCCCCACTCATATTCAGTTCATTTAGGTTTATATCACATTGGTAAGTTGATTATTTCATGCTTTTTGCCTACTGGTACATCATATGATGAAGCTGCTATCACACTTAAGCAATTTAATTTCATTTCAGTGTGACAGTCTAACTTGCTGATGTACTATCATTTCTTCTTTTTCACACCATGAAAAACTCATTTTTGATTTTTTCAATGTTTTTGGATTTTTGAAATTTTATAACTTACTCCCCCTAAACACACGCACTATCTAAACTCTTTTTGGCTTAGAGGAATTTCTCCCCCTAAATTTTTGTTTTTATGGAGTAAGTTTTAAAAACATAAAATTTAAAAATACAAACAAACTCCCACCTTAACCTGACTACAGTTTTTCACGTTTTAAGTTTAAAAACAATAAAAAGGATCACAGAAGTAAATAGTTCGTTACCCATGTTAACCTACTATTCACCTCAGATGCTTTACAGGAATAACCACTGTCGAACACATCAACAGTCCTTCTTGGTCATCCTGCATTCACTCAACAACTCAGTTAGATTTGAGAACCCAAACCTTACCGGTTTTGGGTCGACCATGTAAATCCACATAAGATGCTTCTATCCAATATCCATCACACCTTTCTGGTGTCTTGGATGGCTTACCCATTGTTGAACAAGATTGATAATTTTCACTAGTTCTTTGATTGCGAGAGTTCCAATAAACACTCGGATTTTCTGACCTTTGAAAATTATTACCTTGATACCTGCTTCTCCCATAATCATACCATGAATTTTGAAAAAATTTTGGATGTTGTTGAACATTCGAGTTACTAAAACCCCTATGTCCATTTCTTTGTTGAAAATTTCGATTACCAGCAGTTTGGTATCGATTTTGATATCCAAAATTTTTATTTTTCCTTTGAAAACGATTTGATTTACCACTATATTGACTAAATTGTGGAGAAATACTTCTTGGTCTATCAAATCTTTTTGAAGTTGAGGGTTTAGATTGAGATTCAGGTTTGTTTGTCTTACAAGTAGTCTTTACACTATTGTTTGACCCAACCTGATTCCCATCCTTAACCTCATCAACTTTTTGTTTACCTTTCTTCAAAGGACAACAACTCGCCACGTGCCCTTTGTTGTGACATTTAAAACAGGATCTTTTCTTATACTTTTTCTTTTTGTTTGATCCCTTTTTAAATGTGTTAGCCTTTTTGTCTTCAGTATCCTCATCCACTTTATGAGGTGTACTGTTAGACCCAACATATTCTTTCAAAAAAACTGGACTATTTGGCAAGTCCACAACTATCGGATCCACTACCTCTTGTGCAGTGGTTACAAAATCAATTAGCTCTTCTTCTTTTGGTAGAAAAGAGTAGTCTTGATTTCCAGATGATGAAGCTTTAGTAAACCCCACCCCTGTTTTATCATTACTCCTTTTTAAACCATTTTGAATTTGAGTCCTGACTAACGAAGAATTCCCAAAATTGTTTAACTTTCCTTGAAGTTCAACAATTTTGGCTTGTGCATCAGCCAATTCTGTGCACTTTTCTGAAAGCTCGTTAGTCTTTTCTTTCACAGTTTCACGAGCCAAATCAATGATCTGTAACAGTTCATTGACTTTGCTTGTTAAACTGCTGATTTCTTGTTCATTTGATTTGAGTTTTGTAAAACAATCTGACTCTCGTTTAATCAAAAGAACATTTGACTCTTTTAACTTTTCTAATTCAGCTGACTGAATTTTGTTTTGCTCCGATAGTCTGTCAACTTTAACCTGTAGTTCAGTGCAATTAAGACATGTATGACTTACAGATCCCTTTGAAACTTCTGCACCCTTCTTTTCAGCATTCTCCTCATCTGCTTCCTTATTCTCTTCTACCTCAGCAGCTTTCTCTCCAATCTTCACATCTGCAAGCTCAGCTACACATGCTTGATCACATGTATTCAATCTTGAAGGAATCTGATAACGTTTTTCTAAAGCTTCCCACAGCTCTCTAGAAGTCCCATACTTCTTAAAAGTATGTTTAACACACTCAGGCAAGGATATCTTTATTGCTGCTAAAGCTTTCTTCTCAGCATCAACCAACTGTTTCTCAGATTCATCCATCTTGTCATAAGAAATCACTTTTACCCTTCCTTCAACACGACGTGTAGGAGCAATATATCCATCTATCATACAGCTCCACATTCTCGTATCTTCACTCTTCACAAATGACTCAAACTTCTCTTTCCAGTCAGCATATTCTTTGATGTTTGTAAGCTTTGGCCAGTTCTTAACAATCTCACTTACATTGTTCATCTTAGCCATCACGCAGCGTGAAAGTTTAAATGGATTTTGGTAACCTGTGTCAAAATCCAAATCTAACTTCTCTACTGACCCTTTCGGAGATTTATTCTCAAAATCCGGTTCGCTAAAACGATAAAAAATGTCCGAAAAATGTAATCACCAAATTTTACGGGCAAACTCGTCTCGTTACCGCGAACAAAAAATGCCTTTTTTTTTTTTTTTTTTTTTTTTAAGTAAAACTTATTATTATTATTATACTAAAAACCTAATGATTTAACTAATGATTGGTATAATGATTATAATATTATAATTATTATTATTAATATAATTAGGTCAATACGAGAACCACTGTTCTTCTTTCTTCTTCGTAACTCAAACCCAGAAACCCTAATCGTCACAGTCTTCTTCTTTCGAAACAGCCAACCCTAATTTCAAAATAAACAACCGACTGCCGCCAAGATGTCCGGTGAAAATGGAGATGGCCGGAGAAGTACGACGAAGATGGTGATAGACGATGGAGTAGGACGACGACCGGTTGAACGATGATAATGGAGATGACCGATGGAGATGACCGATGATGATGTTGAATGACGACCGGAGACGAAGATGATGGATGATAGACGGAGAGGTGGAGGTTGGAGGTACTCGTTCGGTGTTCGAATGATCGGTGAACGGAGGTTCGTCGGAGAAGATGAAGTGGTGATTAAAGACGGAGAAGATGACGATGAACGGAGGTGGTGATCAGAACACTCAAAACAGTGATCGGAGGAAGGTGGAGTCAAAACTGTGGATGCAGTTGCGAGTCGGAACCGAGGTTGCGACTCGAGACCGCTTGGGAAGAAGATGACTCGAGACCAGGCTGTGACTCGAGACCAGAACGGTTGCGACTCGTGAATAATGACTCGAAACCGTGGAGGTAGATGATGACTCGAGACCTCAAACCTCGTTGCGACTCGAAACCGTGGAGGTAGATGATGACTCGAGACCTCAAACCTCGTTGCGACTCGAAACCGTGAAGATAGATGACTCGAGATCAGTTGAAGATGATTGCGACTCGAGAACTCGGTTGCGACACGGACTCGGAAACGTGATTGCGACTCGTAATTGAAGATGGCTGACTCGAGACCTCTGTGATGTTGTGAAGATGATGTTGAAGACTCGAAACCGTGAACTCCCTGTTGACTTTGTTTACTTTTCCAAAAACCACAAACAGAAATTTTAATAATTTTTGGAAACTGCAATCTTTTTAACACAAAAGGAATATTTCTTTTAAAATTTAAAACCGTTCAATATCTTTAACAGTTTCAAAACAAATTGAAACACCAAACTATTTTGATTTTTGATAAAAGTTCGATGAACAAAATCAAGAACACGAAGAACGCGATGAACAAAAAATTCCAAATCTTGAATCCGTGTATCAATCTCGAACCGACAACTAAGAGCAAATGCTCTGATACCAATTGTAGGTCCCTATCCCGTATGGATCGTAACGAGATTGATAATCAACCAAGGGTGCGGAATCCCCTTGATAAATCTATCAAACAGAAACAAGAACACAAGATGTTTTACCAACTGATCTTCTATGATTATCCAACGTAAACGTTTACAATCACTAAAGATCTCCAAGAACCAACAGCCAATTTCTGTTTGTTCTAGAACTCTCTCTCACTTCGAATGCTAACAATAATCTCCAAAATTCTAACCCTAAAACTCTAGGTAAAGGTTGTTTATATAGCACAACCTATACAATTCGAATTGGGCTCAACCCATACGAATTCTGTTTACAAATCCGGGCTAAACTAGTTAGACTTTAACTTGAACTTGAACTTGGACGATTTGGGCTTTAACAAACTCGAATTCCATTCAGTCTTCATAATTCTTCGCGGCCCAAACTCGTTTAATATCCAAAGACCAATCCAACGCTGTTGTCACATAACATGCACCAACAAACTCCCCCTTGACAATAGCTTGCAAAGGAAACTTTAGTCTTCAGAATCTCACAGTCTTTTGGTCTTTGGATAGCGTCAGCTTCAACATGAATTCTGTCAGCAACAGACTCCCCCTAAGCTGATGTATCCAATCACCAAATCTTCCAAGTTGTATTCAGCATTCGCAATAAGTCTTCACAGCATCCATTCTGCATTGTAGAAGGAGGATTCTACCAAGCAGCAACAAACTCCTCATCTCTTCAAAGCAACTTCTCAGCAACACAGCAACTTCACAGCAACATACTGCTTCAATCTGTATACTATAAAACAAACATCTCGAGAAACCATAAGAATTTTTCAACAAAGTTAAACAAATTATTATTTTTCAAGAGATTTGTTAAACTGTATAACAGATTAAGCATTTTCAAATTAAGCACCAACACGCACAAATTTTTAAACAAACACCTTATAACCTGCATCATTTCAAAATTTTGAACCCACTTACTAACACCGTCTCCCCCTATCAGTAACAACTCCTCCACGAATAACAGTTTTCCGTACATTAAGAATTTTAAACAGAAAAAGACACTATTTTTGTATTTTTGTATTTTCTGAAAGCAAATAAATACGAAAAGCAATAAGCACTCTGTTTTTGTGAGAATCACCGGTAAGAAGATCATATCAGCACAATCAAACTGTTTCACACTATTAGATAATTCTTTATTTAATTTTTCGTGAAAAGCAGTTCAAGACGATTACCAGTATATTTGTCCACTTAAACAAAATGCATGAACATTTCAAGTACCATTACCGTATGATACGTTAAGGTAATTTTATATCTGAAATATGTAGTGTGTCCCACTTCAGGATATACCCCCACTATCAAGGTATGCACAAAGATTCATCGTAGTAGGTGAGTATACTGAAGTCATCCTTTAAGATATCCTGACAGTGTCTAGGTCTGCATTTAATCTGTTTTATCATGTTTTAATTGCTTAACAATGAACACCCAAATAAATACTAATCAAATCCTGGAAATATAAACAACACACTCTATCATGCAAGTATCTTCCCTACCACATATTTCACAAGTCCAATCCAGATTTCTGAAATCTTAACTGGGAATAGGTTGAGAAGAGAACAGAATAGATCTTTAGGAGAGATGGTATAATATACAGATCAAATGAGTTTTCTCAGTTTGATATAGGTTTATTGGGTTTCTTTTGGGCACTAGAGGGCCTCTTTCGGGTGTATTAGATCTATAGCGCGACAACGTACAGCTAGGTCAGCATGTATCTGGATGCAGCAGAAGCTGTCGTTGTCTAGCACCTCCAGGTCAGCATATATCTGGATGCAGCAGAGGAGGTACACGACTTTGTTCAGAGAAGATTTCAGAATCAGATCAAAATTGTGTGTATCGGGACAACATACAGACATTCAAATAGAAATGTGCTAATTCCAAGTGACTTTCTTTCCTGGGGTCATGTACAATTTTAGTTGTAAACAGAATGACAGCCAAGATATCCCCAGATGAAATAACAGTATAAAGACCCAAAACTTCAGATTTTGGCAATCTATCAACGCAAGATTTAAGGTCATTAAACCATACACCACTGATGTGTTCCCCACTCATACACAGTTCTTTTAAGTTTATATCACTTTGGTAAGTTGATTATTTCATGCTTTTGCCTACTGGTACATCATATGATGAAGCTACTATCACCCTTGAGCATTTTAAATCAGTTCGAGTGTGACAGTCTAACTTGCTGATGTACTATCATTTCTTCTTTTTCACACAGTGAAAACTCATTTTTGATTTTCTATATTTTTTTTTGTTTTTGATTTTTCAATGTTTTTTGTATTTTTTTTTTTTTTTTGAAAAAGCAGTAAACTATTTACAAAATTCTTATGAAAAACCGGTTATTCAGGATTCCTCATCCCGTTGAGTTCGACTAAGTGTTCAAAGCGAGCTCTATCAAAAGCTTTTGTGTAAAGATCTGCCAGGTTATCTAGTGTGTCGACTCAGCACTTTGAACTTCAATTTAAATCAATTAATATAAATATATCAACAATCTCACATCCCCCTTCATATGCCTAGAGCAGCCATTATCAACATAAGTTGATAATCCTCCTTAGCAGCTCCTGCACACACTCAACAACTCAGTTAGTCTTAAGAACCCAAGCCCTGATAGTCTTGGGTTTTCCAAATTCATCCATTACAGGTACATCCATCCAATATCCATCACACTTCAGTGGATTATCTGGATACCTGCTTCTCCCATTATTATACCATGAATTTTGGAAAAATTTTGGATATTGTTGAACATTCGAGTTACTAAAACCCCTATGTCCATTTCTTGTTTGAAAATTTCGATTTACAGATGTCTGGTATCGATTTTGATATCCAAAATTTCTATGTTGACTTTGAAACTGACTTGATTTACCACTATAATGACTAAATTGTGGAGAAATACTTCTTGGTCTATCAAATCTTTTCGAAGTTGAGGGTTTTGATTGAGATTCAGGTTTCTTTGTCTGACAACTTGTTTTTACACTATTGCTTGACCCAACCTGATTCTCATCCTTAACCTCATCAACCTTTTGTTTACCTTTCTTCAAAGGACAACAACTTGCCACATGCCCTATGTTGTGACATTTAAAACAGGATCTCTTCTTATAACTTTTCTTTCTGTTGGATCCCTTTTTAAATGTGTTGGCCGTTTTGTCTTTGGTATCCTCATCCACTTTATGAGGTGTACCGTTAGACCCAACAGATTCTTTCAAAGAAACTGGACTATCTGGCAAGTCCACAGCTATCGGATCCACTACTACTTGTGCAGTGGTTACAAACTCAGTTAGCTCATCTTCAGTTGGTAAAAATGAGTAGACTTGATTTCCAGAAGATGAAGCTTTAGTAAACCCCACCCCTGTTTTATCATTACTTCTTTTTAAACCTTTTTGAATTTGAGTTCTGACTAACGAAGAATTCCCAAAATCGTTTAACTTCCCCTGAAGTGCAACAATTTTGGCTTGTGCATCAGCCAATTCTGTGCACTTTTCTGAAAGCTCGTTAGTCTTTTCTTTCACAGTTTCACGAGCCAAATCAATGACCTGTAACAGTTCATTGACTTTGCTTGTTAAACTGCTAATTTCTTGTTCATTTGATTTGAGTTTTGTAAAACAATCTGACTCTCGTTTAATCAAAAGAACATTTGACTCTTTTAACTTTTCTAATTCAGCTGACTGAATTTTGTTTTGCTCCGATAGTCTGTCAACTTTAACCTGTAGTTCAGTGCAATTTAGACATGTATGACTTACAGATTCTGATGATACCTTTACCTCTGCTGTAAGTCCGTTCACATCCTTCAAGCCCTTTGAACCTTCTGCACCCTTCTTTTGAGCATTCTCCTCATCTGCTTCCTTCTTCTCTTCTATCTCAGCATATTCATTGACATTTATAAGCTTCGGCCAGTTCTTAACAACCTCACTTCCATTATCCATCTTAGCCATTACGCAGCGTAAAAGTTCAAATGAATTTTGGTAACCTGAGTCAAAATCCAATTCTAACTTCTCTACTGGTCCTTGTTGCGCTTTTACCGTAAGCGAACTGGTAAAACCGTACAAATATTATCTGAAAACTGTTTTTATCAAATTATACCGTTAGATTCGTCTCGAAATGACAAATCCAATGATATATAATGTCAAAAACCGTATTCGGGAATTTCCAGGGTCTTTTTTTTTTTTTTTTTTTGTCCTAAAAATCCAAGGAGTCCAACGGTGCAAACGGTTTGTCCAGATGAGTTACGGATAATTCTCTAAACACGAAACTGTGAAATTTTTCCTACGATTGCCTAGAAAAATTCCACCACTTTAAAAAACACTTGTTGCGAGTCGAGACCTTAGTTTCGAGTCGAGACCACAGTTGCGAGTCAAATCAGCACAAGCCGAAACCACTAGTTACGAGTCGTAACCACTGTTGCGAGTCGAAACCTTAGTTTCGAGTCGAGACCACGGTTGCGAGTCAACCAGCACAAGTCGAAATCACGGTTGCGAGTCAACCAGTTCAAGTCGAAACCACGGTTGCGAGTCAACCAGCACAAGTCGAAATCACGGTTGCGAGTGAACAGTACCAGTCGAGATCACTTGTTACGAGTCGAGACCTGCAACCTTGAGTCGAGACCAGCTATTTTTCAACCAAAATCCCACAAAATCAGCACCTTTTACACCACAGAATCTTCTTATCGAAATCCTTCCAAACTAAACTCCTAAAAATCAGCAAACAACTTCACAATAACTCCAAAACAGATCAAAATCGTAAAAATTTTGACTGTTCTTCGATGTTCTTCGTGAATCCAAACAGCAACCCGAAAACTTGTTTCTTTCCGATCAGTTTTGAACCGTACACAAGAGCAAACGCTCTGATACCAATTGTAGGTCCCTATCCCGTATGGATCGTAACAAAACTGACAATCTACCAAGGGTGCGGAATCCCCTTGATAAATCTATCAAACAGAAACAAGAACACAAGATGTTTTACCAACTGATCTTCTATGATTATCCAACGTAAACGTTTACAATCACTAAAGATCTCCAAGAACCAACAGCCAATTTCTGTTTGTTCTAGAACTCTCTCTCACTTCGAATGCTAACAATAATCTCCAAAATTCTAACCCTAAAACTCTAGGTAAAGGTTGTTTATATAGAACAACCTATACAATTCGAATTGGGCTCAACCCATACGAATTCTGTTTACAAATCCGGGCTAAACTAGTTAGACTTTAACTTGAACTTGAACTTGGACGATTTGGGCTTTAACAAACTCGAATTCCATTCAGTCTTCATAATTCTTCGCGGCCCAAACTCGTTTAATATCCAAAGACCAATCCAACGCTGTTGTCACATAACATGCACCAACAAATACACAACCACAGCATGTCAACTAAGTCAGTTTTGGCACTAGAAGCATTCGGTCAATTTTCCAATTTAAAACAATTAGTATCCCTTTCGGGAATCCTAACATGACAATCATTCGGAAAGCTAAAACGATAAACACACTTTAACCACCTAAAATTGTTCTTTAACGTGCAATTGATAAATGTCTATGAAAATCTCTTAAAAATAAGTTAGTCAGCCGTTAGGATTATTCTAACCTCACTTAAACAAGGAAAGCGACACCGATAAACACAATGCAACCACCGAGAAAAGCATAAACTAGATTAAATCACAACCGAGTTCATTTTACAAAGCTTGCACAATAATTCACCAAGATAGCAATTTTGGCCTAAACTACTAACTAAGCTAACAAATCATGGCAAGAATTTATAACAACACCATCTAACCCGTTAAGGTCCTTCCGTGAGGGCAAGCTCTCTTGATTAACGATAATTACATTTTATTAAATCACTAACCATTTCTAGTATCATGATGCATACATTTAAACCAAGCTAAACTAGTTAACCAAGTTCAAAGTTTACTAATACAAGATTAATTAAGCTTCATTTTTCAACTATCTTAACTAACCAAGCACCAATCATCCAACATAATTACTTATAATCAAGAGTTCAATATCAATAACAAGGTTGCAAACTAATCATCAAAGATTAACATAGAAAATACTTCAAATGTCATTACAAACAAAGTTTAACAAACTAATGGTTATAATCTAGCAAGGGATTGTTGTGTTTTTGCCCAAAGGCTACAATAATACATAAATCATAATCTAAGTACTTGAAAGATTAACAAAAACTTGGAAAGATTAGAAAATCAAACCATAAACAAGTACTAGACTAAGGATCCGGGTAGTAATCGAGCTAAACGAGACAATGTGGCTTGAATCCGGGTGAAAGCTAATGCCTCCGGAGCCTGAAAATCGCCTGAGAGCTCTCCAAAAATCCAGAATCTCGAGCAGAATGTTTCTGCTGTGTTTTTATACTTTTTTGCTGTTGCACGGTCGTTCTCCCTGTGGAACGACCGTTCACTTTATTCAATTATTGGACATGGGTCACCATACCGCATACGTCATCGGATCGTTGACCAGATCTGAAATGGCACGACCGTTCTTTGTGTGGAACGGTCGTTCAGTTCCGGGCTTCATGTTGCACGCCAAGTCGCACCTACCGTTCAGTTCCGAGACTCTGTTGATTCACCGGAGACGCACGGTCGTTCCTCAGATGGAACGACCGTTCTTCACCAAGTTGCTTGTTTCCCTGGAACGCCCAGCCGCACCGATCGTTCATTGCCGAGATGATCAGCGTTGTCGGAGATGCATGACCGTGCATTAGGTGGAACGGTCGTTCCACAGGCCCAGTTCAGAATCCTTAACAGAAAGTCCGCAGCTTTGTCGTTTTGTCCGGAAAGTCCTCGTTTTTGCTATCATCTTGTCTGGAATGCAGTTTTAGGCCTGTAAACGCAAATGTAGATAAATAAGTATCCGAACGACGGTTTTACGGCCAAAAACGCATAAAATAGGGGTAAAACGGGGAACTAAAATATGTGTAAATTAGAGTGTATCACAACTCTTCAATCTGGTCTTTTAAATCAGCCTCTCCTGATTTAAGCGTATCCCGCTCTGGAAAAAGTGTTAGAAAAAACAAGGAAAATAAAAAGCAACTAAACCAAGCCAAACACGTACCGGCCATCATACTCTCATAAGCAAGACGAGCACTGTTAAAAGATTCTTCCATTTTCGCTAAAATCGTCTTGTGCTCTTCATCTTTTTTCCTCATCGATTCGGAGAACGCTTTAAATTCCGAAGATATTTTATCCCTGTCTTCCGCAGCGGCAGCAGCAGTCGCTTGGGATGATTGATTTTGAGCAATCAAAGACTTAACTTTCTCCTGCTGAGCTTGAAGATCTTGAGTCAGTTGAGCGATCTTCTTCTCCATATCCGGATTCTTGAGAACCTTCCGCTTTAAAGAGCGAGTTTCCTTCTCTAGTTTCTCCCGTACAGACTCCGCTTCTACCCACCGTCGATAAAGCTCCGTCACGAAGATGTTTGATTGGGCTTGGTTAGTCAAAACCGCAGCACCTAGATCTGGGTTCTTCATCTTCCGGCTTCGGGCATAGTCTATCGGAGTGTTTATGTTGAAAAGGAGAGTTTTCGCAACCAGCGTGTCCATCACTGAGTCCTTGTTCCGAACATCCCAATCAGGAACGAATTTGTCTTCGGCAGTCGCCGGATCGATGTCCATATCATCTGAGAACAAATCTGCATATCGAAAAAAGGACAACAACTCAGGTCCGAACCAAGACGAAGGAAGAGAAGACACTTGGTCTTCCTCATTTTCAATAAAGCGGTCCGGACCTAAAGATGAGTCCAGCATCGTACCTGAAAAAGTCACCACCTTGGGTTCACCATGAGCTTTTCCCTTCTCCTTGCTCGAAATCTCCGGAATCTCCGTCTCCGTATCTTCTGCTTCGGTACTTGGAAGAAAACCACCAGAAAAGGTAGGGGTCGGTTTATTACGAGCCAATGCGGCCTCTTCCCTAGAGAACCTACCTCTGGTAAGATGCTCATCCAGCTCTTCCATTACATTACCCTCGGAGTGAGAATCATTCTTTGATTTCTTTGACTTTGGCAAAGGAAGAGGATCGGTAGAACGTATCTGAATCGGCTCATTCTTCCTCTTACGGGAGCGAACCTTCAGATCCGCATCTGGTGCAACACCCTTGCTTTTCAAAGAAGAAGGTCGATATTGGAGAGCCTCGTCTAAATCACGAATCTCCGGATCATCATCAATATCATCCAATACAGATCTCCTCCCAGCTTGCGATCCGGATGAACCAGTAGCATCCTTTGAAGACGTCGGAATAGAAGAAGTAACCTCCACAGCAGCTTGATTATGAGTATCCAAAGGGACGGAAGAAGTGGCCTCCACTATAGGCTGTTCGGCAACATTCTGAGGGATCACCGGACGAATCGAATAAGCCGAAGAAGCCACTTGCTTCATAAGAGGAACCTCGCCCTCGCCCTGATCCGCAAAGTCAAAATCGAAAACATCCATACTCGGAACCTTCAAAGCATCCAGAAGAGACATTACGGCACCTGCATTTTCAAAACGAAAGGAAAGTTAGCAAAACAACTAAAAAATGGTGCCGAAGGGGATGTAAAGGGTTGGAACTTACGATCACGCTTTCGGCGAATAATCGGCCAATCCCTATCCCCTTGGGCCCAGGAAAAACTAACTCGACCTAACCAAAGGAAATGCTCGGGAAGGGGACGAATGGGGGATTTATGCTCAATCAGGGCACAGACTAAACTCTCGCTAAAAACGAAGTCATCTCCAAGATCAAAAGACATCGTTTGGTCTTTGAAACGCTACCTCATATCCTCCGGCAGACAGCGGTCATCCAGCCAGAAAAAACTGTCCTTCCAATTTTTCAAACTAGACCGCTCGCTGGAGGACGGAGAAGGAACACCCTTCCGGTGCGCGAACGTATACCAGTCTCCGGCCGTGATAAATTCATAAAAATATCAAAAAACATTCAGGTCCGGCTTCTGGTCTAGGGCTCGGCAAGAAATTTCAAAATGGTTGATACGGCTAAGACCGAATGGGTTAATTTGATCACCGAAAAATCAGTGTAGAGAAGAAGGAAAGAAGACAACGATTATAAACAAAAAGAAAGGAAAGTTGTTAGCTGTGTTTGACTGGCAGGTTTGGCGGCAACTGGCTTCAAAAGGGATCTGCTTAATCGAGTATATAATTAAATAGATTGAGATTAATAACAGCGATGACGGTAGCCAGGTCGGTTAAGGCGTGCGTTTGTGTGGGTTGAGTGACGGGAGTTCGAATCCGGGCGTAAGCCCTTTTTGGCCGTTTCAATTCTTTTTTTAAGTTTTAATAGTTTCACTTTAGCCCCTGCAGTTTCACTAACTGCACTAACTGAGCTAACCGAGTTCCTTTAACATAGTTAATTTGTTTAACTAAAATATATTAACCTTTAACTTAAATTAATCAATATTATTATTATACTTTTTAAACTTATATATTTATTTTACTAACTTTGTTAATTTAGATTTAAACTAAAAAAATATTAATTTAAATCTACTAGTTTATATTAAAAGTTTTAAAATGTTACAACTTTGCCCCATAACTTATGTTAACGGGACTAACTAGGTTTAACTAACTAGGTTACTTACATAACCTCAATCTAACTTGAAATCTAACGAGACTTATTATTTTTATAAAAAGAATAATATTAACTAATTTAATTAGTTAAATAAAATAAAAAGAAATAAATTAACGATATCCTTCAACGATTATTTATTTCGCGAAAATTTACGAGGTTTAAAGTTTAGGATCCGTTTTTTTTTTTAAGACGGGTCGGATTTTGAAACGGGTCAATTTTTACGGGGGTTACAATACAAATCTTGTAAATAGACGATTACAAAAATAATTTTCCCTTGAAACCAAGTTTATTTACAAGATTTACAAAGTCATGGTTTCTAAGTAAACTAATAATATTTTTAGTGTTTAAACAAGACTAGAAACATGGGTGTAACAAGAAAAATACAAAAGACATATTTTTAGAAAAATCATCTTACAAGTTGTAAATGACTAAATCTTTTAATAAAGTGATTTACAAACAAATAACCATGTTTTTAAGGGTAACTAAACCTACTAAATAACATGGTAAGTTACTACAAGTTTTTACAAAAACTTCAAGTTCATGATATAGTGTAATATACTTGATTTTGACACTCGGTAAGTGTTGAATGAGTTGTTGTGATGATTTTAAAAGAAAGTGAACACATGTTTTGAAAACATGGGAAACCTCCATTTTTAGGGGAAACTATGTCAAAATTTCTATAAAATTTTGACACTTAGAAAAATATAAGTTTTGGTGAAACTTATTCCCTAAAAATTCACCTAAAAATATTTACCAAGGTTTCCCTAATTTTATTGTAAACTTCAAGTTAAGAAATGATGATTTCTTCAAGATAAAAATTGATATTAAGTATGTATATTTTTGAGGGAAATATATATATTTATTGATCACCAAAATTTGTGCTAAGTGTATGTAGTATGGATTATATGTAATAGTGTACTTGGAACTTGAAAATACACTAAATACTCCTAAGGAGTAAAAATACAAAACACACATACAACATGCTTAGACAAATACAAGAGAATATATTTATGAAAATATATTTCTTAAAAGAATATGTAACTTGGATAAGTTACGAACTTAAAATGAGGTTTTGGACAAAATACATAACTCGGGTGAAAAATACAAGATACTTATATTTATTTTTGAGAAAATAATATAAGTAAGATACATAGTTAAAAATATAAATTATTTTTAACGACCAAGAACACATACATAAAAGATGGTGACTTGTACTTGTGCGATACAAGTCTAGTGACTAACGTTAATAAAACACGTATAGGTCACGATGCTATATAAGCAAACCCGGTGAAGTTTACGGCGCAAGAAACGCAAAGTAGTGAGTTCATGCTCCCCCTTTTCTTTTAACTGTTTTCAGTTTTATAACTTCGGGGGTGAAGTACATGTTACTAAATGTTTACAGAAAAGTGAGCTCATGTCCCCACTTTTAAACTTTTACATACTTTTTAAACTTGGGGAAAATACAAGTGTTATGGTATGCTGGATACAAGAACTAAGGAATGATACTTGAAATCGTGTCACGAATAGGGTACCAGAAGCACCATTAATCGTGTACATAATTAAATCGTAGAACAAAAGTTTAGATCTAATGGGTTTTCGGGCAGCCACACTTGACGTGATTGTCGTAGGTACACGCAAATTTAATCCAATTACAACTAATTAGCTAGCGGTAAGTGGGTATCGAACACAAGGAGTTTGTGGAATATGTGGTATCTCAATGTATGTCTAACTAACTAGATTAATCTAAATTGCAAGAAATGTAAATTTCAATGTTTGGGTTGATTGGTTTTAATTAACTAAATTAAACTAAATTAGATTACAAATCAAGGTTAAGTTTTGTAACAAGATAAGAGGATAGTGATCATCCCGAGTTTCAGGTTTTAAGTGACAACTAACGTTCATGTTCAACTGGAAAGAACCACATAGACATGGCTCATGTAAGATCAATTGTTTGTGATGAAAGGGAACCAAGTACTCGGATTCCTAGAACGCGAGGTTGTTACCCGATGACCAATCAACACATATCCAACCCTAATCCCTCCCATGATATCTCGATTGCCAACGGCACCAAGAACGTATGGTTTAGAACTATGATCAAACATACATCAACAATTTACAAACAACCAATCAAACACCATAATAAACTAACAACACATGCACAGTCTAATATTCCAGAAATTAAAGAACAAACATAATTGTCACAAATAAAACCTTACATCTGAGACGATCACCAAGCAAACCTAGCCGCTCATAGTGTTATGAACCATCCTTACAATCGAACCTTTGTCCATTCGAATCAAAAACAAAGTCTTCATGTTTAGATCACTCAAGAACACCTTAGAACACCCCAAATTCGCCCCTTAGGAGTTACAAAATGAATGGGAATGATTAGATGATGAAAAGACACCATAAACAACCTTAAATGAGGGAGTTACAAATTTCACGCTGGCCTCCACCGTAACTTACGGTACCACCGTAAGTTACGGTGGCTTAAAATGGTTTACGGTGGATTTAAACTGAGTTACGGCATCAATTTTTGTCAGAGTCTACCGTAAATTACGGTACCACCGTAAGTTACGGTAGGCTTCAGCAATCAATTTTTGTTTTCTTCATAACTTTCTCGTTTCAACTCCGTTTTCTTCACCGTTTTTGTCACACCCCCAAAATCCACCTGTGGAGTGCTACCGCTTGGAGGCGTGACTGACCAGGATCCAGCCACCAATCATATTGAACAAGCATATAAGTAGTTATAAAAGTTCAACCAATACAATTGGTGTTCAAACAAAACATAGTTCAAGTTGCAAGCGGAAGCATAAGTCTTAAATCAAAACATAAGTTTAATTGTTTCAAAGTTTAACATGGCACACAGTCGTCCATGTCCCACAACGATCCTCCTCCATGCGAGCTCCAGCTAAGAACCTAAGGACCTGCAAAGCATGTAGTAACGAGTCAACAACAAGTTGAGTGAGTTCACGGTTGGGTGTTCGTTTTAAGTAGTTTCGAAAACAGTTTCCTTTAGCTGGCATCCTGCCGTGGGGGTTACCCCATAGTTAGAAACGTGACTTGTTTATTCCCGGTTACTCTGGCAATCCAGCCGTGGGGGCTACCCCGTGTTAGTTATCTGGCATTTCGGCCGTGGGGGCTACCCCATGTATACACTAGACTCGTTACCATATCGACTGCTGACTGTAGTCATGTTTATGTGCCCTGAAACTGTCAATGTCTATCATCATTGACGTGCCCCAGATCCATTAGTTCACGCCCGTCCTCTGCGGCACGGTGTGAGGTTTGTCAGACCTAAATAGCGCTATCTAACTAATGACCCGCTCGCCATTGGCCCGGCGATTAAGTCGATATAAAAAATGAGGGACTTCGTGATAGAGTTTTGGTCTAGTACGAGTTATCTGTCCGTGAGGACGAGGAATTACATTCCTGAATCATTGCTGTCCTACCCAAGGAGGACGAGGAACCCCTGTTCCTTAACCCCAATTCCCGACCCCTGGGAATCCCATGCTTTGTAGAGGGTGTGAACTCACCTTGGTTTGCTCGGTAGATACACAGAAAAGTCAAACAAGCAATATTGTGGTCACTCGCGTCCTATCATAGTTGTATCATACAAGTCAGGTTCAAACCACGTATTGCACGTATGTTCTACACGTATGCTAGCACATTGCATGCAAGTTCATCCATGGCAGCCCAAATAATCATTCACAAACAACAGTACGTATAAGGTCCATGCATTAGGCCCAAAGGTCCGGCCCAATTGCTTAAGTCCGAAATGAGGTGCAAGTCCAAACAGCGTGTACATGCGTATAGTCTCGAGTCGCAACCAGGCGTTCTCGACTCGCAACCCGAGTCGCAAACTGCGGTCTCGAGTTATCATGGTTACGGTCCCGAGTCGCAACCGGACTCGTAATCATGGTCTCGGTTCATGCTGTTTTGGTCTCGAGTCGCAACCGGACTCGTAACTGAGATTTCGAGTCATAAGGTTTGTGTGCTGATCACGTGTGGTTTCGAGTCGCAACCAGGTGTTTGCGACTCGCAACCGATGTCGCAACCGGGGGATTTCGACTCATCATGCGGTGGTCTCGAGTCGCAACCGAAGGTCTCGACTGGACATAAGCTGATTCTGCACAGTTGTACTATCCAATAACATTCTGATTTCATGCAACATTATGTACTACCCTCATAAACATGTTTATTTGTTTAACCCTAACCAAAAACGGATCAAACACATAAATTTCAAATATTCCTATCATGTTCAAACAGTTCTTCATATATTCATCATGTTCTTCATTAGAGTTTTTCATCTAGCACACTCGGTTAACCCAAACAAGCATAACTCGAAATGGTTACATAACTTAGTCTTTCTCATTGGTTTCTAACTCTAACATATCCGATCAATACATGCATCTATCTAAGATTTATCATCAACATACCACCATTTTTATGCTATCTAGTACACCTCCCACATATCAAACATGAACATGTGCACTCGAAATCAAACAAACATCTTTATAATGGACAATCTTAACACCGATTTCTCAAGAAGGATATATTCATCCTATGTATAACTTAACAAGTAAACATATTATCACATAATCTTCATCATACATCATCATCAAACCGAAACACACATCTAACATGAATCACTAACCGGTTAGAGAGGTGGAGGTGAAGAATGAAGCTTCCGAATGGGTGTGTGTGTGCCGATCCGAGAGCTCCTTGTAGTAGCCGATTGAATCCGAGAAGGAGGAGAGGAGAGGTGATGCTTGGTCTCTAGGGTTTTAGTGAAAGAGGGTGTAGGAGTGTGTGTGTGGGAGAGTGTGTGGAAGTTGTCTAAAGAATGGCAAAGTTGGCTATCACTAAAGATTATATAGTTGTTCCACATGGGTGCACCCTAATGGGTTTTCGAAATAGGCTAAGTGTGTGTGTGTGGCCCAACCGGCCCATATGTTACTGTTCACTCGAGACCACATGGTCTCGAGTCGGGTTCTTGTTGTCTCGGTTCATATACATACTCGCATACATACAATCACAACATAATCATATAAGTTCACATATATCATTCATTAAATCATCAAATTAGTTAGTCACTTAGTGTTCAAGCGTACAACGAAAGGTTCTAAATTTCGAGTTGTCACAGTTTTCGCCTACGTTCTCGTAATTTCATCCTCTATCATGTTATCTTCTTAATTATTCAATTCCAAAATTTTATTTTTTTCATTTATTCTCCGTCTTTCAATCTACAATCCAGTCGTGTCTATTCGAAGCTTTATTTCCATACTTTTAAGCTCTAAATGTACCTGAAACACAAGCAACCGTAGTTATCTAATTCAAGACAATTAAATGATCAAATGAGGGATTCACTCGTCTTTTAACACACTTAAGGGTTGTCCCATGGACCACCCGTCACATCCCCACACTTAACCGTTGCTTGCCCCAAGCAACCCATCAATTCAAGTTCTCAACAAGTGATCAATACAAATCAAACAAAAACTTGCAATCCTTTTACTAACCCCTTTTTAACACCCAAAACAATGCACCCCTCACTATGTCTCTCCTCTCGGTAACAAGTAAGCACTAGCAATATGAGCTAGACACACAAAGACTAACAGGCGGTTGCACAATTATAGGCTTGTACCTAAATCGATCCTTCTCCTAACAAGTGCCAAACATGAATGCAAATCAAAGGGACTTTCAAGGCTGTAACGTGGCTAGGTGTGTGGGTAGGAAATGGAATATATATGAAGTAACGAAAATTTAACCCGGTCTTTTTATTACACAATGAAACAAACAATAAACATGACATAACTTCTATATACAAGACAACTCAACATCACTTTTTTTTTCTTTTTCATTGCTTTTTTCTTTTTCTTTTTTCATTGCTTTTTTTTTCCTTTTTTTTTCTTTTTTTTTAGCATAGAGAAACATTCAACAAAACATATCTAAACACAACTATAACAACTACTAACACTATAAGACCGGGTCAAATTTGGGTAAGTTTTTAAGTAAGTAGCTAAGGGTAACAAATGATAGGCTTTTAGGCACAAAATTGGGCAACTAAATGTCCAAACCCCCGCCCCTCTCGCAACCATGCTCATATATATAACTTATGAGGTCCAACCCCCCAAATCCCACACTCACACACACTAAAGACGAGGCTACCTAGATGCCCTTATCCTTTTCGCATTCATGTCTAACTAAGGACTCAAATCGCATTCAAGCACAAGTTCTAATGCACCCCCACCCGTAGCCACTCTCATCAAAGATAAGTATTATTTATTCACATGGGTGGCTTCAACTCTCACCAAGAATAAAAGGTATTAAGGGTTGCCGGTGCATTATTTGGGGTTAATCCAAAGTGTTCAAATTCTCACATTGTTTCGCTTGATTTAAAATTTTTTTAAAAACTTCAAAAATTTCCCCCCATCCCCACACTTGGGATACATTGACCCCAATGTATGGTTTTGGGAAGAATTGATCGCTAAACCCTTCAACATCAACCAAAAGCTCATAATCTCAAACCACAAATTTCTTTTTGGTTTTTTTTTATATATAACTAAAAACACCACCAACTTTCACAATCCATAAACACATCAAACACATTAAACACCACCCATCCGCCCAACCGTAAACTTAAACATGAATATATACAAAGGTGCACAAAATGAGAACAAGACACAACCTGATTAGTAAATCAGCAGTGTTGGTAGTGATGCAGCTGCGGTAATCGGACCGGTTCATAAACATCTCTTAGATTCGCCGATATCTCAACAGGGATGTTGCCAAGCATCCCCACACTTGAATCATTGCATCCGTGAGGGTTGAAATGTAATAACCTGCCAAAACACAAACACAACACCAAAACAAAACCAAACAAAGCAAAACAAAACAAAACACAAATACAATACTCTACATCCTCGGGCTGCCTCCCGAGAGCGCTAAGTTTAAAGGTCTTCAGCCAGACCATACCTGATATGCGTTATGGTGGTCTTAATGCACACTTACCCACGGCATTTCCAACAAATGCCCTGAAATTTACATGCCATCTCCATAGATTTGTCAGTCTATTTGGCATGTTAAAGCTGCTCCTGCGGGCTTTGCTAGTCCACTTCATGACATATACCTTAATGTCTGGTAGTTTCACCCTTCTCATCTTGTTTCTCGAACCCTCTTCCCCACACTTGTTAATTTGAATTATGGGAAGAGGTTCGGTACACATATCCATCCCATCAGCCTGCTCTACCTCATAATCTGCACACATCATCTGATCTACAAGTGACTCTTCATCAGATAAAGGACTCATTGGTGTGGTATTATCCTCCACAACCTCCTCCTTCATGTGAGAATAATCTCTAATATCGTCAGGTAATGGTGAGAGGCGTTCTTCTATCTCTATCTTCAATTTTAAAGTATGACACTTAGAAACTAAGCAGTTGATTCGGTCTTCATCGGACAGGTTGGGTGTTGCTAAATATTGCTCGAGTTTGGACAAAGTTACTTCCAATACAGCAAGCTTTTTTTCCTCCTCCGTCTCATAAACATAAACACCCTCGGGCTCAGAATATTCTTGGGGATGATATTGTCGATATCCCTGATACGGTCTATAGATGCGCGCTTCCATCATCTTTTTATTCCAATACTTCGGGTTTTCCGAATACACCGGGCACACATCATAATCATAAGTGTGATCGCGACCGCAACAAAAACATAGACCATCCATCCTTGCCTCATAATAAACTTCCTCGTCCCGATCATATCCATATGAATAATAGTCATCCTCCATTTCTGATTCATAATCGTCAACGTATGATGGAGGTGGAAGCTGTGAAACATAAGACACCGGTTTTCCATGTGCCCTCCTGTAGTGAGCCTCGTGGCAACCAATACATGGATGTCGGGGACCCCCGCACAATCTACACGTAAATAAGCTGAAATTTGTGTAATGCCCTGTCATCCTGCACAACACAACTCAACTACCAAGTGTAAATCATGAACATAAAAGAAATCTTTTCGGTTTTTTTTTTATTTTTTTTTCAAACTAATACACAAGATAACACACGTTGCGCACTACTCCCCGGCAACGGCGCCAAAATTTGACGTGATTGTCGTAGGTACACGCAAATTTAATCCAATTACAACTAATTAGCTAGCGGTAAGTGGGTATCGAACACAGGGAGTTTGTGGAATATGTGTTATCTCAATGTATGTCTAACTAACTAGATTAATCTAAATTGCAAGAAATGTAAATTTCAATGTTTGGGTTGATTGGTTTTAATTAACTAAATTAAACTAAATTAGATTACAAATCAAGGTTAAGTTTTGTAACAAGATAAGAGGATAGTGATCAACCCGAGTTTCAGGTTTTAAGTGACAACTAACGTTCATGTTCAACTGGAAAGAACCACATAGACATGGCTCATGTAAGATCAATTGTTTGTGATGAAAGGGAACTAAGTACTCGGATTCCTAGAACGCGAGGTTGTTACCCGATGACCAATCAACACATATCCAACCCTAATCCCTCCCATGATATCTCGATTGCCAACGGCACCAAGAACGTATGGTTTAGAACTATGATCAAACATACATCAACAATTTACAAACAACCAATCAAACACCATAATAAACTAACAACACATGCACAGTCTAATATTCCAGAAATTAAAGAACAAACATAATTGTCACAAGTAAAACCTTACATCCGAGACGATCACCAAGCAAACCTAGCCGCTCATAGTGTTATGAACCATCCTTACAATCGAACCTTTGTCCATTCGAATCAAAAACAAAGTCTTCATGTTTAGATCACTCAAGAACACCTTAGAACACCCCAAATTCGCCCCTTAGGAGTTACAAAATGAATGGGAATGATTAGATGATGAAAAGGCACCATAAACAACCTTAAATGAGGGAGTTACAAATTTCACGCTGGCCTCCACCGTTACTTACGGTACCACCGTAAGTTACGGTGGCTTAAAATGGTTTACGGTGGATTTAAACTGAGTTACGGCATCAATTTTTGTCAGAGTCTACCGTAAATTACGGTACCACCGTAAGTTACGGTAGGCTTCAGCAATCAATTTTTGTTTTCTTCATAACTTTCTCGTTTCAACTCCGTTTTCTTCACCGTTTTCGCCTACGTTCTCGTAATTTCATCCTCTATCATGTTATCTTCTTAATTATTCAATTCCAAAATTTTATTTTTTTCATTTATTCTCCGTCTTTCAATCTACAATCCAGTCGTGTCTATTCGAAGCTTTATTTCCATACTTTTAAGCTCTAAATGTACCTGAAACACAAGCAACCGTAGTTATCTAATTCAAGACAATTAAATGATCAAATGAGGGATTCACTCGTCTTTTAACACACTTAAGGGTTGTCCCATGGACCACCCGTCAACACTCTTGGTGATAACTAGTACCAAGTAGTGCTTTTGTGTCTCAGTCGTGAATCGACAACTAGAAAAATGCCTATGGTTTGGATGCTTCCTATGTCGTGTCACATGTTAATGGCCTTGCAACCCATTAACAATCTCGATACATATAGAAATACTTGATTTATACAAATTACATACCATGTTTTCATACAAAGTATACAAACGTTCAATACAAAAACTGCATGAATTCACACCAACATTATGTTGACGATTTTCCAAAAACTCACATGTATTTCAGGTAACTAAAGTGGATGTGCGCGCGGTCTTACTCTTGCTCTTGGATGTTGTTTATGTTTATCTTTGAATAAAGTTGTAACCTTATCAAACAAAATGTTGTCTTGTGATGTAAACACTTAACCTATGTTTTCAGTTATGTAATGTTATTGACATTTGAAGTTATTTTTACGAGCATGTAGTATGTTTACCATTCGTATGCAATGAGAACCTTTCATGATCACACCTCGTGCTTCCGCCTTAGAAAGGGGTGTGACATTCCCATCCGATCGGATGACTTAGACTTGATGGGGTTTCCTTTGTTTGACACATTTTCAGACTCTCAAGCATATGCTCTGCAATGCTCCTATCCTCGCTTTACCCGACGGAAACGATGACTTCGTAGTCTATTGCGATGCCTTGAACCTTGGTCTCGGTTGTGTTCTCATGCAACGGGACAAGGTTATCGCGTACGCCTCTCATCAGCTCAATATCCACGAGAAGAATTATACAACCCACGATCTCGAGCTTGGTGCAGTTGTTTTTGCATTGAAGATTTGGAGACACTACCTTTACGGTACCAAGTGTACGGTCTTCACCGAACACAAGAGCCTGCAGCATATCTTGAATCAAAAGGAACTGAATATGCGCCAACGCCGTTGGGTTGAACTTCTTAACGATTACGACTGTGAGATTCGTTACCATCCTGGCAAAGCCAATGTCCTTGCCGACGCGCTAAGTCGACGAAGCTATTTGCATAGCATTCATAATACTCACGCCCAGCACGACCTCGAAGCCTTAATTCGTGACGCTCAGCACACCTACTTCATTGAGAATACCTTGCGAGAGGAAATGAAGAAGTGTGGTGCGGAATCTCAATTTGTCACCAAATCGAACAGTATCTACTACTATCTAGATCGCATCCGGATTCCAAGTCACAATAACCTTCGGGAGATATTGTTGACTGAAGCCCACAAGTCTCGATATTTCATTCATCCTTGTAGGATCAGTTTTGACACCGTACGATTGCGTAACGAACGTTCGACGTGCGGAATCCGTGAACGTGCGTGACCGAACACACAAGAACGTACTAATAACGTGATTCTATTGAATAAAATGATGTGTACAAAGCCGAGAATCACATGAGAGAACTTTCTCTCTCTAGACTTTCTCTCTCTAAGATTAGATCTCCTAAACCTCCAAATGAGCAAAAGTCTTTAACTCTAACACTAACTCCTCTATTTATAGGCTAAGGGATATAAGGATTTCTCCTTATTTACAAGTTTGCCACCTTGCCCTTTTTAACTAGATATTACAATAAAATGCTAGAATTCTTCTATTTCTGCTACAAACTAGATTGACTGAGGCGATAGACACATAATGTACTAACAAACTCCCCCTTGGATATTGCCGTAGTCAATCTCGTAGCATCTTGTCTATTCTCTTTATCGAACAGAATCCCCGTGGATCTGTCTTCAAGCTTCCGTTGCTCCCCTTCTTCTTAGACTCTTTTTCCTTCAGGCTCCCCCTTTCGTCAAGCTTCCGTGCTTTTGGGATCGACACCTGGCTTTCCGAATACAAGCTCCTCCAAGATAGTTATCTGGCTCTTTGAATCCACGCTTCCTCTTGCGTTGAGCTCGTCTTCAGACTCCCCCTTAGACTAAGCTATCGGGATCGTAGTCTGGCTTTCACACGTTCACAAATTCAGGATCAATTCCTGGCTCTATTCTGCATATGCTCAGGATTTGAAACCTGGTTAACCTGCAAATCCTCTACCCATAACATAAGTTTCACAAATTTATAACACTTATATTTAAGAAACTTACTTGGTAGAAATCATTCATTCATCAATCTGTATAGTTACATCAAGTTCAAGTGAATGACCTTGATTAACTAATCACACAATCTTTCAAAACATTTGTATATAACATTCAAAATTTTCAACATATTCTCCCAACCCTCTAGTTCATCAAGTTTAGCACTTGGAATTTTGAAAATCAACTCTCCAACATCAGTTGTCGAAAATCTTTTTGTATTTTTCAAAACTTTATGCTAAAACACACTAAAATATTTTTGGATTTTGAGTTTAAAGAAATGCAGTAAAGAAATATATACAAACAATATTTTTTTGTGAGTTTGTGTAAGAGGATCATATCAGTTTATGAGACCAATCACTAGCACCGTTAAGCTTTAATCATTTTAAGTTCTAAACGATTCACATAGATTGTCAGTATACTGGTCCACTTAAATTTTCACACAAAGTTCAACTGCTTTGAGATATGAGTTTAATGTCTTAGATACTTAAACTTAATCGCGTATCCCACCTCAGAATATACTCCCGTATCCAGATCCCAATATTCAGTCTTACAGGTGAGTATAACACAAATGATATCTGTAAGGGGAATAAATTATGAAGAATCATGAGAGCTCAGGTCAGAACTACCGTTCAGCAGAGAGATCATGACTCAACTTTTGGGTGTGTCCCCTTTAGATGATCTTTTTTACAACAGCATTGCTAAGCAATTTTATTGTCTTATCATTTATGCTGAGGGTGATGCTATGTTTCAAGCATTGCGGAAAGTATTATTCGAGGACTAGGTCAGAACTTCCATTCAGCAGAAGTCCCGGAATAATACCCCAGATATCACTGAGTATAAAGACCTAGTATATCAGAAAAATGAATCTTTCAAACAAGATTTCGGGGGTTACCCATATATCCAAGAGATGTTACCCACGATATAAGCAAGTTTGAATTTAGGTTTATATCTCGTCACAATCTACTAAATGTGCAAAAACCTACTGGCATATCATCAGTGAGACCGTTTATCACTTTTTAACTTTCCATATCTTTAGCATGCTGTGATCGTCTACTGATGTACTATCATTTCCTCTTTTATACACCAAAACTCATTTTTGCTTTTTCAATGTTTTTGGCATTTTCAAATTTTCTAATTTTTTTAAAAATTTTTCTCCCCCTAAAATCAAAATATGTTTCAATTTTGATTTTCAAGGAAAATTTGAAAACAAACTTTGATACTCTACCTGTACTGTTTGTTTTTTTAAAAAAAATTGACAACCGATATCGAATTGCTTCAATTCGCCATCCGCTTGGCATAAACAATCAGAACTCCCCCTCACAACAAACTATTTTCCCATTATGATTTCAAAACACTTAAGTTTGTTTTAATCAAATGGTTTTTCCGGAAAATTATTTTATGTGTCATTTCACAAATTCGGGGTTTCATCACATTGTTTACCTTTATCCACTTATCGGAAAGATAAATCAAGTACAACTTAATGTCCTTGATTAGTCTTTTGGGATTCGAAATATCACAGTTACCAACCTGTGAATTTCTCAAGAAAAATGCCGATTCCTGTTCCACACTTACCAACCTGGGAACTCCGGCAAGTCAGGTTTTTACTTGAACAGATCTACCCAAGCCTGACCAGCCTTGGGTTTGACAATTTTTACCTCAATAGATGGCTCTTCTGGTTTTGACAAACCAGAATCATTGCCTGATCGTGGCTTGTCTGACTTTGAAAAGTCAGATTCATTTCCAACACGTGGCTCCTTTGTTTTTGAAGAAACAAATTCATCGCCAACCTTCATTGGTACCCAATTCTTACTAGATCTAGGTTTTCCAAATTTATTAGCCTGTGAAATGAATAAACTTTCACGGTCTCTTTTATATTCGAAAACCTTGATCAAGATTTTGTCTGAAAAATTAACTTTCTTTGATTGGTTATCATTTTGCTTAGTTAATTTTTCTTTCTTTTTCTTCTCTTTTGTCCTCAGATTTTCATCTGATGAATTCATTTTGCTTGCCTTTTCAGTTGAGGAAAACAATTCATCAGAACTTTTTCTCGGATTACCAGTTGTATCCGAGGACAAAATTTTCTCCAAGTATTCTCTAGCCTTCTTCCTTTTCTTCCTCAGTCTGTCTTTATGCCCTTGTGAAAGCTTAATTTTCTTTTCTTGAACTTTCTGTTCTTGAACTTTTGGTTCTTGAACTTTCTGTTCTTTGGGCTTTGTAACAACCCGCACTTTCGTGCGTTGTTACTACTCGTTACACTCGTTACGCCTAGCACCAGAGATTCAGATCATAATGTAACTATATCGTATATATCGCTATTCGAAGGATAATCGTATATTTTCAAGCTACAACATCATTATACTACACTACTATCACACTACCACTCACGGAGGCACTAAGTGAGGACCTATTCTACCCTCCTCAGCGGCCGTGACGTGTCGAACGTAAACAAATAACGCTAACAAGGACCCTCGGGTGAGTGCTGTAGCTCCAGTCGTCATGACGATGATGACAATACGAGTGAACGGTACCCCGTCAGCCTTTGTAGCACTACACGAAATAACGTTCACGATGACATCAAGAAAGGACCTATACTACCCTCATTGATGACCGTGAAACGTCGCTAACAAATCGCATACTCGAATCGGAAACCGACTGTAAAGTATCGAAACCTTGGATTATGGATACGTAAATACGACCCCTGGTGATATATATATATATATATAATAATAATAACAATATAATAATAATATAAATTGATTATGAAAGATACACGCTTCGAAAACTAGCAAATCAATCCAAAGCGAAGAAGTCCGGCCCGTCAGGATAGCTATCCGGACGGATGGACCATCCGGACGGATGGACATGCGCACGGATGGCCATCCGCACGCATGGGCCATCCGCACGGATGGGCCATCCGCACGGATGGGCTATCCGGGCCTGATCCCTTTTCCTCTCCCCTTTCGCCTATAAATAGCCTGCCACACCACTATTCAAGTGATGTGACAGCTCCTGTTCAACCACACGCGCACCAAGACCCTTTTCTCTCGATTTCCTCGCGATTCCGGTAAGATTTCAACCTAAAACTTATACTTCTACAATCTACACTCGATTCTACATCATTCTATCTTTCAAAACTCGAATTCTAACCGAGAAATCTACGGATTTGAGGCGTTTTGAGGTGATGTCACCAAGAGTTCTTATGAACTTCAAGTTGGGGTCTCATTTCACTATAAACGACTCAGATCCAGGTGATTTCCACATGTTTTAATGACAAATCACGCCTAAATCTGTGCGATTTCGAGTTAACCATGAAGAACCACCATGAACGGCCAGATCTGATGGAACGGGGTGATTCCCGGCCGTTAGAACGAGTCGGAATTGACGGAACTTCAAGCGTTAGTGCGAAGTTACACTACCCTAGTAAAAACGAACGTTTTCTTTCCGTTAAACACTCGGAAGCAGTGATCAGAGTGCGAACCAGACACGTCAGACCGCACGGGTGATATGTCAGCCCGCACGGATGACAAGTCAATCCGCACGGATGACATGTCAGCCCGCACGGATGACAAGTCAATCCGCACGGATGACATGTCAGCCCGCACGGATGACAAGTCAATCCGCACGGATGACAAGTCAGTCCGCACGGATGACTCATCCGCACACACAACTGTCATCCGCACGGATCACGTCATCCGAACGCACACTCATCCGCACACACAACTGTCATCCGCACGGATCACGTCATCCGAACGCACGCTCATCCGCACGAACAACAATGTCACCCGCGCGTATGACCACTATCCGCGCGTATGACCACTTATCAGCACGTATCACTCATTGTCCGCACGGACGGCACATTGTCCGCACGGATGACACATCATCCGCACGGATCACATGTTATCCGCACGGATAACATGTCATCCGGACGGATGACTTTTCATCCGGACGGATAACATGTCTGATCCGCACGGATGGCCCAATTCAATCGAACGAATGACTTTTCAAGTAAATCTTGCTTAACCATACCTCGTTTACTCTATTGCTTCAAGGATCATTACGGAAAACTCGTAACCGACTCAATCAAGTTGTAATCTCGCTAAATACGCACTGTGAGTATACGTGACCCCTTTTTAATCGAATTTTGGGTGTAACATACGTTTCTAACAAATCGAACTCATCAATCGAACTATTCAATCAATCGAATTATCACTTGCGAATAACTGTTATGCATAGATATACGTGATGCTAGTTGCATATGTGCTAGGGCTTATACTCGCGACGTCCCACCAAGACTAGTATAGTACTATTGCGCCCGACGGGGTCTAGTTATGCCATCGTACATTCGAGCATCGAGGACTTAGTTGGTAGTATCAGTTTTGTGAGTATATATGTCGTGTATTACGTTTATGCATGTGGAAATTCGCAGCACTTTTAATCTACTATGCTATACTTATCAAACCTGTATACTCGCCAATACTTTTGTATTGACAAATCTTTTAACGTATGTTGCAGGTTAGATCGCAGACTATATCAAATCAAGCTAGGAAGTCTAGTAACTCAACTAAAATCTAGGTTGTCGGATTTGCATTGTTCGAGAGGATAATAAATCTGTGATAACTTACGTGATTGTATTATTTGTTAGTATGGGATAACGAATGTATTAAATATTATCGCAATATAGTTGTTATGGATTCTCTTGAGCAATCTGATTCGCCTAGTGCCGCGCCCCGATGATTCCGCCATCGGTTGGGGTGTGACAGATTGGTATCAGAGCCATAACTATAGGGAATTAGGTCAGACTCGACCTAGTCCGGGTCGACGTCTTAGAAATTGACCTAGTCTATAGTCTAAGTACCAACAGGCCGACTCGTACGAACCCAGTGGGGTTGTATTGGGCTTACTTGATACTCTCGATCGAAATTGCTAAAAGCTACAACTTTGTGTGAACGCCGCATACTACAACTTCACACGAAGAAGCCTTTCCTAAGGCTAAAATGCTACTTAGCCTTTCCTAAGGCCGACACAATACACACGTTTTCGAAAATACTCGCATGACGAAACCGAGCGATCCAGTCGAGATCAGGTGTGAAAACCAAGAACTCTCGGTAGGATTGCTCACTCAGCGCATTTTTCTAGCACGAGAACCTTTCATCGAGTTAGGAGTGACATCCACATCTCGACAAAAGTCTCCATTTCTAAATCTAGTGGAACTCACGAATTTATTTGAGGAGCATAACCACAATTAGGAACGAAACTGTTAAGCCAGGGGTGAAACCCGTACCTTACTAAGTTGTTCCACTCTCTATAAAATGGTTTTCAAAAGCTCTCACCAAGGACTCGCTATTGTAACAACTCGAGCCACGCTATGACTAGGAAGGCGAATGCCATGAGCTGCATCCCAGTGGAAGCATGGAGCCTTCTAGGTCAACGCGCGCGCCCGAACTTGTAGATATAGTTGGGTTACCTTGGGTAGTCAACGCCTAAACACCCAAGGCACTCTATTATACGACCCGCCAATTTTACAATGATTGGAACTTATTTACGTTTTGAACTTTACGCTTTATCGAATTCTCGATGTAACTATTTTCACTCCCTACTTTATAAACGCACGATTCGCACAGCTATCGCAATCTAAAACGAAACTCGAATGATCGCAACAAAACAAATGCATAATCTATCGCCTTCGCTATCGTTTTCTCACCTCAACGCGTCCTCGCTTATTCTAAATCGACCTTTATGAGTATGATTACAAATTACATATAGATAAATACATATATATATATATACGTATAAACAAACAAATCATTGTGTGAGAACTTAGGAACTTCGTGTCTCCTATATGGCTCCTATGTGATTCGCATTACTATTATACTATTGCATCAAGTTTGAACGCGCTCAAATCGCAACGCAAACTCGAAAATCATTATGATCGAATCTCACCCCAAGTCTCCTTCTGTCTAGATGCCTTCCAACAACTCTACCTCGAGAATGATAGCAGAGAGACGAGCCAAACGAAGGAGCGAAAAGAGGATTGCTTCGCTTGTGACCAAGGAAGTGGTCAAAGTCATTCCTCAGATTGCCACACGAGTTCACTCTCTTATCAACTCTCGAACTTCGGAAGACGTTAAGACAGAAGAGCCGCAATCTACTTTTCTCTACAAGCACTTCAAAGCCTGTGACCCGATGGAATTCACGGGTGAAGGAGGTGCGACTCAACTACTCCAGTGGTTCGATTCTATCGAAGTCACCCTTCGTCAAAGTGGGTGTCCCGATAGTCTCCGTACTACTTGCGCCACCGGAGTATTCCAATCGCGAGCACTCGACTGGTGGACCGCCGAACGTAACAAACATGGGATCTCCGAAGCTTACGCCCTCTCTTGGGATGAGCTGAAGGAACTCATGAAGAAAGAATATTGTCCCCCTCATGAAATCCAGAAACTAGAAAACGAATTTTGGGGAATCAAGCAAACCGAAGGTGACAATGCTGGCTACACCGTAAGGTTCAAACAGCTTAGCATAATCTGCCCAAGTCAAGTCAACACTCCAGGGAAAGCCATCACGAAGTACATTCGTGGCTTGCCTGAGTGTGTGGGTGATTTTGTCGAAGCTGCAAGACCAACTACCATCGAAGAGACCTACCGCTTAGCCGCAGAAATCAACAACAAACGACTCATGGAAGGATTATTCTCAAAGAATCCTGTCAAGCAAGCTCGTCAAGCAATCGCCAGTAATCCTTCAGGCGAACGTGTTGACGAACCTTCTGATGAATCTACTGACGAATCCTCTGACAACTCTGCTGGCGATTCTTCTAATGAATCAGCTAATGATTCTTCTGACGGATCTGCTAACGATCCTTCAAGCGAATCTGCTGCCGAATCTTCTGACGAATCTGCCAACGGATCTTCCGACAAATCAGCCAAAGACTCCGCAAGCGAGTCTTCAGACGAATCCTCCGACGACGACACTTCTTCGCAAGACACCGACAAACCCAGCCGCAAACGAAAGACTTCAAGCCCAAACTCATCAACAACCGAACCGCTGCAACCGGAACCTCTTCGAACAGTTCCAATGTATCCAAAACGAGCCTACACTGGATTTCATCCTCAGTGTTACTCGTGTACCTATCATCACCCAGTTGGGGCTGATTGTCGCTATTGCAATAACTGCAACCGTCACGGTCACTTCACCCACAACTGTCGCATCGAACCGTGAACTCGAGTACAACAACAACAGCTCCAGCAAAAAAAAAAAAAAAAAACCTTCAGCATCCGACATCTGGCAAGTGTAGGATAAAGTTGTAATGATGCGATTTTCGACGTTAATCTCTATGTTTTGAACCTAACCTCTTACTCGATATTGTCACTATGCGTAACGTTAACTCTCGTCTCCATTTTCTCTCTCACTCTTTAATCGTCGCACTTAGACTAGATTCACACACATACTATATACTATATCACGGAATAATGTGTTTTACCCTCACTACACTTCTAGAACGAGGTACGATAAACGTGCAAGGAACGATTAATCGCGGGTGCACACGGGATTATTTGGTTCAGTGCACGGTGATCGTAGTGAATTCTAAAAGTGCCATAGCGTTTGACAAAAGGTGACACCAAAACACGGGATGAAAGTAGTAGGGGTCGGGCGAGGAATGCCTTACCATACTACCGGAGTTCCGTGAAGAAAGTGCCACGTGGAATTGAACGTTATTAGACCTATTATACTATTGTGATTATTTTCAACACACTACACTCAATCGAAAGGCGTAACAAACCGTATCGTCGCAAGACTTGTCGTAAGTCTGCAAACGCAATGCAATCGCCTCATCGAAGGACTCTGGGAAGTCTACCTCGCGGGCAAATTGCATCGACGCGAGACTGGTCGTAAGTCCGTTGCCACGAATCCCAATCAAGCGAATAAACGCTCACGATATGGTTGAGTGAGGACCTATTCTACCCTCCTCGATAGCCGTGATGCGTCATAACGAAACGTTAAGCTTATTCGAAACAAGAATCGAACTCGACTAGTCGCAATCGCTTACCTTGTGTATCTCGCAATCTCTAATCGCTTATTATGTGAACCTATATCGTTTGCCGTGTATCAATCTATCGCTATCGCCTACCGTTATCTGTGATATTTGTGCTAAGTTGGAACGCATGACCTCGCTCCACGAGAGGAAGCTCATATGGTTAAAACAAGGGGTTTTAGTCATATCAGCGACCTTTCGTGGAAAAAGGCCATGTGGGGTCTAATGATAGTTAAACTCCGTGGTGTCAATCAATCAAATCGAACCGCGTAAATCGAACCGTATACTTTCATCGCTTGCACGCAACAACCGCCGCTTATCGTAATTCGATTATCATCACTACCATTGCTAGTGTTGTGTTCATATCATTCGTTTAACCATCTAATCGCTTATCGCATATCGTGTATAATCTACCGTTTATCACTCGTTTGGTGTTCATTACAGTCTATGTGGTATTAGTACACATGACACCGCTTCACGAGGCAAAACTAACCTGGTTAAGCATGGTGTTTCACCAGGTTAGCACACCCTCGTGGAAACGTGCCATGTGGGTTTAATGTGTAATCTAATCGAAAACGCGCTATTCGCTTCCCGCTTATCAACTCGCTGGACTAATTTATTCAATCCTATCTTATGCTCGGTCCGACTTTCTATCGATTGGGCCGAGTAAACGCAATTCTATCCATGTCATATCGGCACACCTGACACTGCCTCACGAAACGGGAATAGTATGGGCAAAGCATGGTGGATACTCCGCTGGTACTTCCTATATATAAGTGTTTTAAACATATTAACAAACTTTCGTGGGAAAGTGCCAAGTGGGGGCTCGGTAATTAACTACCTTCTTGTACTAATTAAAAACGTCTTTTACAAAATTTTTGATTTAAAATCGGTGGACAAGTGAAATTTTCTCACGACGTGGAGCTAACATCGAATCAGCTTAACTCCATGTCCAAGAAAAGTTTCATAAAGCCCAGTTTTTCCTTAAACTTTTACAACGTCAAAATAGAAATCCTTCTTTGGACATTGGTTCGACATCGAGTTCAGCTTGAATCCATGGCATAGGAGAGTTTTCGTAACCCTTGTTTTCATCTCCGAGTTCCTTAAAATATTTTAAATTTCCTTGCAACATCGGTTAACATCGACACTGTTGGCCGCACGTTAAAAGGAAAATTTTCAAAGATTTCCACCCTAAATCCCTTTTTAATGTCTAAACGAACGCTTCTTGTAACATTGGTTAACGATCGACTCAGTTAACCCTACGTCATAAGAAACCCTTCGAATTACAGTCGCATCGAACTAACGAATTCTACACAAGACAAGGTACTTTGGAATGCCAACTCGTGGAACTAATACTTTCATCTTTGCATCGTCTTCTCGCTATCGCAGTCAATTCCTCTTATTCGAAACATTCTCGCTGTCAACCTACGATCAAATCACTCGCTGTATCGCTACTCATACTAGATCAACTCTCAAAAGTCTACCTATTGGATTAATTTCGGGACGAAATTTCCTAAAGTAGGGGAGACTGTAACAACCCGCACTTTCGTGCGTTGTTACTACTCGTTACACTCGTTACGCCTAGCACCAGAGATTCAGATCATAATGTAACTATATCGTATATATCGCTATTCGAAGGATAATCGTATATTTTCAAGCTACAACATCATTATACTACACTACTATCACACTACCACTCACGGAGGCACTAAGTGAGGACCTATTCTACCCTCCTCAGCGGCCGTGACGTGTCGAACGTAAACAAATAACGCTAACAAGGACCCTCGGGTGAGTGCTGTAGCTCCAGTCGTCATGACGATGATGACAATACGAGTGAACGGTACCCCGTCAGCCTTTGTAGCACTACACGAAATAACGTTCACGATGACATCAAGAAAGGACCTATACTACCCTCATTGATGACCTTGAAACGTCGCTAACAAATCGCATACTCGAATCGGAAACCGACTGTAAAGTATCGAAACCTTGGATTATGGATACGTAAATACGACCCCTGGTGATATATATATATATATATATATATATATATATATATAATAATAATAACAATATAATAATAATATAAATTGATTATGAAAGATACACGCTTCGAAAACTAGCAAATCAATCCAAAGCGAAGAAGTCCGGCCCGTCAGGATAGCTATCCGGACGGATGGACCATCCGGACGGATGGACCATCCGGACGGATGGACATGCGCACGGATGGCCATCCGCACGCATGGGCCATCCGCACGCATGGGCCATCCGCACGGATGGGCCATCCGCACGGATGGGCTATCCGGGCCTGATCCCTTTTCCTCTCCCCTTTTCGCCTATAAATAGCCTGCCACACCACTATTCAAGTGATGTGACAGCTCCTGTTCAACCACACGCGCACCAAGACCCTTTTCTCTCGATTTCCTCGCGATTCCGGTAAGATTTCAACCTAAAACTTGTACTTCTACAATCTACACTCGATTCTACATCATTCTATCTTTCAAAACTCGAATTCTAACCGAGAAATCTACGGATTTGAGGCGTTTTGAGGTGATGTCACCAAGAGTTCTTATGAACTTCAAGTTGGGGTCTCATTTCACTATAAACGACTCAGATCCAGGTGATTTCCACATGTTTTAATGACAAATCACGCCTAAATCTGTGCGATTTCGAGTTAACCATGAAGAACCACCATGAACGGCCAGATCTGATGGAACGGGGTGATTCCCGGCCGTTAGAACGAGTCGGAATTGACGGAACTTCAAGCGTTAGTGCGAAGTTACACTACCCTAGTAAAAACGAACGTTTTCTTTCCGTTAAACACTCGGAAGCAGTGATCAGAGTGCGAACCAGACACGTCAGACCGCACGGGTGATATGTCAGCCCGCACGGATGACAAGTCAATCCGCACGGATGACATGTCAGCCCGCACGGATGACAAGTCAATCCGCACGGATGACAAGTCAGTCCGCACGGATGACTCATCCGCACACACAACTGTCATCCGCACGGATCACGTCATCCGAACGCACACTCATCCGCACACACAACTGTCATCCGCACGGATCACGTCATCCGAACGCACGCTCATCCGCACGAACAACAATGTCACCCGCGCGTATGACCACTATCCGCGCGTATGACCACTTATCCGCACGTATCACTCATTGTCCGCACGGACGGCACATTGTCCGCACGGATGACACATCATCCGCACGGATCACATGTCATCCGCACGGATCACATGTTATCCGCACGGATAACATGTCATCCGCACGGATGACTTGTCATCCGCACGGATGACTTGTCATCCGGACGGATGACTTGTCATCCGGACGGATGACTTGTCATCCGGACGGATGACTTGTCATCCGGACGGATGACTTGTCATCCGGACGGATAACATGTCTGATCCGCACGGATGGCCCAATTCAATCGAACGAATGACTTTTCAAGTAAATCTTGCTTAACCATACCTCGTTTACTCTATTGCTTCAAGGATCATTACGGAAAACTCGTAACCGACTCAATCAAGTTGTAATCTCGCTAAATACGCACTGTGAGTATACGTGACCCCTTTTTAATCGAATTTTGGGTGTAACATACGTTTCTAACAAATCGAACTCATCAATCGAACTATTCAATCAATCGAATTATCACTTGCGAATAACTGTTATGCATAGATATACGTGATGCTAGTTGCATATGTGCTAGGGCTTATACTCGCGACGTCCCACCAAGACTAGTATAGTACTATTGCGCCCGACGGGGTCTAGTTATGCCATCGTACATTCGAGCATCGAGGACTTAGTTGGTAGTATCAGTTTTGTGAGTATATATGTCGTGTATTACGTTTATGCATGTGGAAATTCGCAGCACTTTTAATCTACTATGCTATACTTATCAAACCTGTATACTCGCCAATACTTTTGTATTGACAAATCTTTTAACATATGTTGCAGGTTAGATCGCAGACTATATCAAATCAAGCTAGGAAGTCTAGTAACTCAACTAAAATCTAGGTTGTCGGATTTGCATTGTTCGAGAGGATAATAAATCTGTGATAACTTACGTGATTGTATTATTTGTTAGTATGGGATAACGAATGTATTAAATATTATCGCAATATAGTTGTTATGGATTCTCTTGAGCAATCTGATTCGCCTAGTGCCGCGCCCCGATGATTCCGCCATCGGTTGGGGTGTGACAGGCTTGACACTGACTGATTTCTTTGCCAATTTCTGAGAATCAGCCCTCGATCTTCCCTTTGATCTCATTGGGCAATCTCTGGCAATGTGTCCTCTGATGTGGCATTCATATCACCTTCTTGTTTCGAATCTCTGACTTTGGCAGTTAACAGCAATGTGTCCTTGAAATCCACAAGTGTAACACACTCTGTTATCATACCTCTCACTACTTTCATACCACACACTTAGATCAAAGCATTGATTTGCCTTGTGATACTCATGTCTCCTCTTGTATCCTTGATTTGGCATTTGAGCACTATGGTCAAACCTGCACCACTGGTTACCAACTTTTTGTAAGTTTTGATTTTTAAATTTTTGTGATTTTTTATTGTGATTGGATGATTGATCTGATGAGCTTTTATTTTCTTTTTGAAAATTTTTCGATTTTTTATCGTTATGTTTCTGTTCCACATTCTTCTTTACAGGTTTTTGCGTTGAGCATTCACCTTTCTCAGTAGAATGTAAAACAGTATTTTTAAACATTTCATTTAATTTCTAAAATGTTTTTCTTTTTTCTTCTTTTTCTTCTTTTTCTTTTTCATCATCAGATTTATCATCACAATCTTCAATTTTGACTTTGTCAAAATTTGTGACATTGTCACTTATTGGAACTGAATTGATCGGTTCTGGACAAACATATGATGCAGAAGTCACAAAACTTTTCAATTTATTCTCTAAAACTTTGATTTTCTTTCTATCACATTCAACTTCTTTTTCAAGTCGAATAATCGTCTGACGATGGGAATTTATTACCTTTTGCTTTTCAATATTATTCCTGCTAAAAACAGATCTCCCGTCTTCAAGAATCTTTGTTTGACTTTGAAAATCTTTTTCAATCTTTAATTTTTCATTTTTAAAATCCTTTTCTTTTTCTTTAAGATTTTTGTTTTCTAATGACAAACTCTCAACATTCTTCAAAAGTTTGTCATTTTCAGATTTTAGTTTTTCGCAGTTCAAGCGCAACTCCAAAATCTGTTCATCATCAGCTTTCTTCTCGTCTTTCAAAGCTTTGTTTTCCAATGTCAAATTCTCCACATCTTTCAAGAGATTGACATTTTCTGCTTCGGATTTTTCGCATTTTGAGCACACACTTCATATTTTGAAGTTTCATTTTTCTTGGATTCTTCAATCTCTTTTTCTTTTTCTTTCTCTTCTCCGTTTCCCCACCTTTTCCTTTGCCAATAATCATCTTCTTATTTATACTCTTTGATTATGGTTTCAAAATCAAGAGTGTTATGATCAATAGCAATGTTTCCCTGGGGGTCAAGATAACATTCCCTGTCTGAATTCCATCTATTTGCTCTTTTTGCCTCAGAAAAGATACCAGCTATTCTGATCAATCTGTTCGTGGCCAACAGCTTTCTGTGATTATACTTCTGTTCTTCAGTTCTGTTGTCTTTCCAAGGAACAGGTTCAGATTTTGCCATAATTTTATATCCTTGAATTATCTCGAAATTACCTGACACACAACTTAAATCGAGAATCACATTCACATGCAATGGACCGACACAATCAAAGTAACGACACAACAACTGTTATGTGCACGTTCAAGCGAAATCAGTTCAAGCGATCAACTCAAGTGGAACCCAACTCAAGCGAAACACCCTGATTACTTTCAAGCGAACCCAGTTTTAAAGTACTTTTTCAAGCGAAACCAACAGATATTTCAAGCGAAACCTGATTATATGTACTTTTCAAGCGAAACCATTCATTACTTTCAAGCGAAACCTGGTTATATGTATTTTTCAAGCGAAACCTGATTGTTTGATACAAAATCGGACCTAAAACTTTCGATTTCTCCTAAACGGCTAGGAGTTTGAATCTGAAATTTGGTAGGGTTGTAAATCAAGTGTTTTCGCACAACATATCAAAAAATCATGAATTTTTTATCGTAAAATCCTGTTCAATTTGACGAAAAACCATTAAAAACGTGAAAAATGAGTAGAAGATGAAGAAATAGATGAAACTCAGGTCTGAAATCGATGTAATCTTGTAAGAATCTATGTGTTTGATCAGCGCAATCGAGCTCCTGCTCTGATACCACTTGTAGGATCGGTTTTGACACCGTACGATTGCGTAACGAACATTCGACGTGCGGAATCCGTGAACGTGCGTGACCGAACACACAAGAACGTACTAATAACGTGATTCTATTGAATAAAATGATGTGTACAAAGCCGAGAATCACATGAGAGAACTTTCTCTCTCTAGACTTTCTCTCTCCGAGATTAGATCTCCTAAACCTCCAAATGAGCAAAAGTCTTTAACTCTAACACTAACTCCTCTATTTATAGGCTAAGGGATATAAGGATTTCTCCTTATTTACAAGTTTGCCACCTTGCCCTTTTTAACTAGATATTACAATAAAATGCTAGAATTCTTCTGTTTCTGCTACGGACTAGATTGACTGAGGCGATAGACACATAATGTACTAACAATCCTGGTGCCGACAAAATCTACCATGACCTTCGCCTTCGGTATTGGTGGCCTGGAATGAAAAAGGATATCGCTACCTATGTTTCGAAGTGCCTGATTTATTCAAAAGTCAAGGCCGAGCAGCAAAGACCCTCTGGCTTACTCGTGCAACCCGAGATCCCTTTGTGGAAATGTGTAAGACCCTAATTTGTAATTGACCAAAACATCGCAGCGGAAATTCGTACCATAAAATTTTCTTTCATTATAAACATCTTGACGTACTTAAATTCATTTTTAAGGTTAACTCTTTTACAATAAATACATTTATGGAACTTATTTACAGTAAGAAAACATAATTTAGCTTCACTCAATTCCGTACACCAACACTCCCGTACAATCTATCTTGTGACTCGATCTTTGATCACTCCTCTTCAATTAGGATAATCTGGCTCGAACAACCTGCACTCACCAAACACATACAAGACATTAATATGTTATCAATATAAACGATACTTAGCCTTGGACTATTCCCGTTCCATTATTCCTTTACATTAAACATTCCCTCTGAGTACCTCACCTCTGGTGAGTCTTCGATACTGTACCTGCATTACACCTAAAACTCCAAGTACACGAATAACAACGTAAAAACTTAATCATACTGAATGACTTACATACATACCTAAACTTCATACATATTATCTCCATACATTTGTACACACATGCATACACACCTACTTGCATACATACTCACACACATACATGCCAACCTACATGCATACCTACACATAAATACATATACCTCATTATATACGTATCTACATATACACATACCTACATCATTACGTACACTCATGACATTATATATACATACATACATACATCCCTACTTGCAACAAACCAAACTCATACATGTCTACTCTCATACATACCATCATATATCCACGTACTTGCTCACATATTTATAAACATACATACATACCTATCTACACCTATGCATACACTTAATCTTATAAAAACGTAATTTAAAATAGTCATACGCAACGGTCTCTGCTTTGTGCATAAGTTAAAAGGTGTTCTGTTAAACTCCTCTTATGTTAAGATGTGTTTCTTTTGCACTCCTCTTAAGTTAAGAGGTGTTTCTTTTGCACTCCTCTTAAGTTAAGAGGTGTTTCTTGCTGCAGATTCGTTTCGTCGTCCGAAAACGCTAAAACTTGCGTCACTTTTAAACCGTTTACCCGTTTAACCTCCCGTTTCTTCCTACATGCTTGTAAATTCACATTCTATGATATGGACTTGGAATCCCATATCCGATTTAAGGAAATTCCTATCTTACGCGCTTTCGGCTTATTACCCTCTTACCAAATTTTGACCCGTTCATGCATTCATCGACATAACTTGTTTGTTTTACCATAACCTCTTATAAACCTAATAATATTAGTGACGTCTATCATAAAATACTAAATTCTTGGATGTCTTGCATCCTCTTAACACATTATCGTTCATTTGCTTATTTTGACCCGTTAAGGGTATTCGCGCATTAATTGGTCTATGACTAACAAAACCATACTCCTCACTTCCATACTTGTCCAAAACATTACACTTAATCGAATAACTTGTTTCTAAACTACTTTTAAGATCATTCGCCCAAAATACCCATCAAGGGCATTTTGGTCAACTTTAATCCAATCATTTACGACGAAAGACTACAACACATGTTTGACCTCAAACATCATGTTTAGTTAATTAAAACACCATATTACTTAATCGAACTAAGAAGTGATTACGGAAATCACTTACCTTATGCGTCCGTGCTCGTATCCGATTCCTTGCCTCTTCTTGACCCATTAACAACTCATGCTTGAGCCCGTCTCGACGTGATTCCTATACTTTCATTTCATCAAAATCACGCTCTTATTAGCATACTCATTTGTACATGTTAACAATTATATCAATCGCATATTTCACACTTAACTTTCATTAGTCATTTCTAACAAACATAACTCATATAATCATATCCATATGCGTTTAAACTCATGTCACTCATCATGTCATTACATTTAATGCGGATTGCTATAACATGTATCATACGACTTCCTATAATCCCACCTTTACAACAACGAGTCAAATCATGTTTCTTGTACTTAGTTGACTTTCAAGAGTCAACTATTAACCATATTTAACTATCGACTTATCATCATATACTCGTAACATCTTAATCGACTATACGGACGACACTATACACATTTCATCAAACACTTGATGTGCGTACTACCTTTTAAGCATAACGTACAACTAATTCATGCATAAATCTTCTAAACTCATACATAACCCATCAAAACCTACTACTAATCATCATGTATCATTCCCAAATAAACATCAAACATATCATCATCACATTTCTCCTAATTCATCTAACAAGTATTCATCATACCTACATAATACATCAATCTTTCAACAAGACTCGGACATGGGTGGTGATTCTAGTCATCATCTTCACCCTAACTAACGGGTTTCACCTCTAATCATCAAATTAACCCAAACCATACGTAACCCATGTTCTATACGATGATTCTAACCCTTGTACATGATCAATTTCATATTAACTCACGGATTTGAACATAACCCACTTCACACATGATCACAAATCTTAGATTTAAGACATACCTTATGATCCCCTCATTAAGATGATCATTAATCCGTGTTCCTTCTTGAATTTGAGCTTCGATTCACCTTTCAATTTGGTGATTTAAGTGAGTTAGGGTTTGGAGCTCTTGAGAGCTCCTGAAGCTTCACGAACACACACGTATGTGTGTTTGTGTGTGTGTGTGTTGATCTTTTAATTAGTAAAAAACTTTCATTTGTTCCACTTTAGCCCCTCGGGTTTGCCTTTAAAACATAACTGACACTACCTTCATCATTTAATACTTTTGACCATACCCTTAACTAGGTTAAATAGCCTAGTTATTTATTTCATGACGTGTCATATAGGAACACACACAACAAATATTAACATTCAGATTTTGGGGCGTTACAAAATGGGAGAGTATAGCTATGGATTTCATAACGAAACTTCCCCGCACACCATCAGGTCACGATAGCATCTGGGTTATCGTTGATCGTCTGACAAAATCTGCTCATTTTCTGCCGATACGAGAAGACTTTAAGGTAGAACGATTAGCACGGATCTACACCGAGGAAATCATCTGTCGACACTGGACGCCTCGTGATATCATCTCTAACCGCGATGGTCGGTTTACCTCGCGTCTTTGGGAAACGTTTCAATCTGCTCTCGGTACTACTCTTAATCTAAGTACCGCTTTCCATCCCCAAACTGACGGTCAGACTGAACGCACGATACGTACTCTTGAAGACATGCTTCGCTCGTGTGTCATAGATTTCGGTGGTAATTGGGGCGCGCACTTACCCTTGGTCGAATTCTCGTACAATAACAGTTATCATTCTAGCATTCAAATGGCACCGTTTGAGGCATTGTATGGAAGAAAATGACGATCGCCTATCGTAAGGCACGAGATCGGAGATGCGCAAATTACCGGTCCTGAGCTGCTACAAGAAACGACTGACAAGGTCCTCCAAATTCGAGACAATCTGTTGAAAGCTCGAAGTCGTCAGAAAAGTTACGCCGATAGACGCCGCAAGCCCCTTGAATTTGACGTTGGCAATCACGTACTCCTAAAGGTTTCACCTTTGAAGGGGGTGATCAGATTCGGCAAGAAAGGAAAGCTCGTGCCTCGATATGTCGGACCTTTTAAAATTCTGGAAAGAATTGGCAAGGTGGCCTACAGACTCGAACTACCGGAGGAACTTAGCAACACCCACCCGACTTTCCATGTTTCGAACCTCAAAAAGTGTCTGGCCGAGCAGAATTTACATGTACCACTTGAGGATCTACAAGTGGACGAAACATTACACTTCGTGGAAAAGCCTGTCGAGATCATGGATCGAGAAACCAATAAGCTTCGACGCTCACGCTTTCCCATAGTGAAGGTTTGCTAGGAAGGCAAACGCGGCGCCGAGTTCACCTGGGAACTCGAAAGTGACATAAAGGCTAAGTATCCACAGCTATTCGTTACGCCTGCTCCTTAATTTCGGAATGAAATTCCCTAAAGTAGGGGAGGCTGTAACAACCCGACTTTTTGGAAGTCAAAGTACAAGTCAAAGTCAAAGGAAGAAAAGATTGCTAATTCGATCTGTCATTCCTTGCTTAATGATTACTTGTATTCTTTGACTCGATAATCGTTACTTTAATTTATGTTGCTTTAGTTGTATTATTTGGGGTAAATGCAATAAACGCTATTAAACGCTAACCTATTTAACGATATATGTCACGACCCCCAACCCACCCTGGATGGAATCGGGAGTCGCGAACAGCCCAGTGGTACCGGTGATTAATTTTAAAAACGTTGCAGCGGAAATTTAATCAGGACCGTGAGTTAGGAAAAATATCAGAGTTTAGAAACACCAGATTTTTATTTATTAAATAGATGGGATAAACCCATGTTTTACAATGGTAGCTTTAATAAAGATAAATTTTATTACATAAAACAATATTTCTTAATTTGATTTAATTAATAAAATAAGCCACTTCTTGATGCCTTTCAGTGCTGTATCCATCTCTTACTCCAATCTACTGTAATTACCTGAAACGCGTTTTAAAAAGGTTTTGTCAGCGGAAAATACTGAGTGAATCATTCTATTTACTAAAATGACACATTTGTTATAATTTACAGTATTAAGAGTGATTACAATGTTTCTGATATCAAACCAACTACCCACGGTATTTGTCACTCGACCCATTGGCCCATTCGTCCAATGGTGTCTGTGACTATGGTCATATCCCCCATTGGCTGCCCCAATGGTGACGATTATCAAGTAATGTATACAAAACCCCACATACCGGCTGTAATATGGTGATTACATAAACTTAATCACTGTAATTATAACTTTGAAATAAATAGGGTTTTGTAAAGCAATTTGATAAAAAGAAAGAATGTCTCACTTTATAATCATGCAGATTCATACGGGAAAAGTTCAGTTTACAGATAAGCCTTGATATATTGCAGATTTATACAGGCAGGGCTTAGCCTATTGATTTTGCCTTGTAACCTAGTGCATACGAACTAGGTAGGTAACTTAATACAATAATTACGATAACTCACGAGATCAAATTCTCACAATGAACGACAAAGTGCAATACTTCATCCATCGAATTAACGGTGATCCGTCAAATTAATGACGAACGACAAAGTATAATACTTCATCCATCGAATTAACGATGATCCGTCAAATTAATGACGAACGATAAAGTATAACCCTAGTGTGGGCGGCACTTAAACATCCATTGGATATATTGATCGGTCGGAAAATGAATCGTAATAGCGATTAAGTTAATACCCTGTATCGTAGCAGCACCCCCCTACTAATTAGTGTTTTTGATAGTAATCGGACGATAACTCAGCGTAATTTTGGAGTTTGATCGTCATTTTTGTGCCCAGAATCAAGTCCCAACATCCTCTATTTATACTGAAATTTTGACCCTTAGGCAGCCCGCGTGAGTTTTAAGCTAACCTTAGGCGGCCCGCGAGAGAACTTATTTTATGTATAGGGTTGCCACGTGTGGGACTAGGCTAGCTGAGTCGACGATTTCTGAAATTTCAACTTCGTCCGCAAGTTATTAAGATAATCGTCAAGTAGGGAATACCCCCCCTGAGTTTTAGGGGCCCTAATCCTGATTCTGAAAATTCTGAAAATTTTAGGGTTTGTACAGAATCACTTGGGTGTCTCAATTAGGGTTTCCTATTGGTCAAATTACTTTAGTAATTATGACTTTTGATGAGAGTCGTTACATTCTCCCCACCTTACAGCAAAATCATGTATGCCAAAGAAAATTGAGTTTCTCAAGAAATTTATTGACTTGATATAAAAGGGTCATCGTTTTGCCTTACTGCGGTATATAGTGCCAAAATCAAGTATAGCGAAATGATATTTGAGTTTGGATAAAATAACAAATTAGAATGAAACCCTTCAGTGGTCTTCATAAATTAAACGAACCACATGTGCAACAAACGGTGCATGTGTAACGTGTGGATTTACCAAGAAATGAAATGAATCAATATTCGTTACTATGAAATAAATCCTCCTGGTATGATGACCGTTTAGGAAAAGTAGAAATGCGAAAGTCAACTTATTATATGCAGAAGTCATAATTTTCAACAAAAGAAATATAAGAACTTCTATCTGGAATTTCGAGTGATAATCGTTATTAAATGACATTACCAGGAAATGTCGAATAAAATGAAATAGGGAATTTGCAAAAGTATATGACTCATTTTTCAGTGCTAATACCTATGACTCCGATTAGACTGTGCACTGATGGTTGTGAAATCTCGTTAAAACATATCTCAGCGAAATTTCATGTTGCTTGTAGGATCATGTGGCAAAGTGCTATTTTTAGTTCTTCTATTGGTGTTATCGTGCTTAATTTATATTTTCCAAAGGTCTTGCCTTGAAAGTTTTGTGTGATATACTTCAACTTCTGTGGACTGATAATTAAATTTTTTCATGTGTTACATTATTATATCTTTACATGCTTCTTACTTGCGTAATTATTTTGATGACGTTTTAACTTAAAGGTTTTCCATTGTTTATTTTATCACACGAGCTACGAGACAGATGATCAAACGAAATCGGAAAAGAGATTCCTGATAAAAATCTAGATACATATGCTTGTGCTTTATTCCTATTTGGCTTTTGGAATTCCTTATAAATATATATATCTATATAATCATATATTTCACTGTGACAACTCGAATTTCCGACATTCTCTATTCGCATTTAATGCACGTTGACTTTGACTATATGGTTGTGTTATGATAAAACCTAGTGTGTTTGCATGGTTATGTGTGATTGTATAACATGTGTACTGTTTGTAAAACTTAAACTGTAAAGAACCCGACGAAACACAAGGCTGTTTCGCCATAACCTATTCCGACGAAACAGGCTGTTTCGCCATGAACACTCCGACGAAACAGAAGTCTGTTTCGCCGGCCCAGTAACTCACGAAGCCCAGCTTGGGCCCAGAACGTTATTCTGTGTATTTTTACGTAAAACATTATCATTTTACACTTTCTATCAACACAACCGAAACCCTAGAGCTCTCTCACTGTGACGGCAAACTAGAACCCACCGGAAACCCTTGTGCGATCAAACCATCATCTCGGTTAGTAAATCTATGTGTCTTGATTGATCTTTCGTCCATGTATGTGTCTATGTGTCATGTGATTCTGCTTTGATGTTGTATATTGAAATCGATACATGTTAAATATTAGGGTTCTTGTTATGATGATGATGATATGGATTTCGATATGAATATTGTAGCCGGATATAAATAGTTTTATGCGAAACTTAATATGATTGAATACTCGGTTCTGGATGTTGATTATTATGATCTGATTCTGAATGCAAGTTAGCATCTTGATAGGGTTTGATGATGTGATGTTGTAATCGATATGCTGGATACGTAAGCTAGGGTTCATGCTAGACGTTAAAGTGGTCCGATGATTATGCTATGATGATGTTACAATGATTCTGTGTTGAATGATTTCTGCATAATTGATAGTATTGATGTCGGCTGTTAGTGATGATTAGGGTTTCTGCATGTATTGTACTGATGTAACTGAACTGTCCGACGGAACCGAACCCTCGGCGAAACAGAATGTGTTTCGCCAAAGAGTAGTCGACGAATCAGAAGTTCTGTTTCGCCAGGGGACACCTCGACGAAACATATGTGTTTCGCCAATATTGTGATTCGTCACTATATGTGTTTCGCCACTATGTGTGTTTCGCCAACCCACTTGTTTCGCCAACTTATGTGTTTCGCCAACTTATGTGTTTCGCCATATATGTGTTTCGCCGAGCTGTGCTGTAACATGAGTTAATTCTGTTAAGTGTTAACTGGAATATTTAACTGCTGTTATATGATTAACATGACTTGTATGATTGTGATTACGTGTTACATGCTTATACATGAACAACTGAAACACAAACTGATTATGTATACGTGCATACCTTAGGACGTGATTGATTATTTGCGAGCACTTACATACCTAGCATACCGAGCAAACCAAGGTGAGTTCACACAAGCCAAGGCATGGGGTTCCCAGGGGGGAATGGGGAATTGATGATTACTGTACATACATAGATGACAGAACCTACTGCTAGACTAGTAACACTTATTGAACGATCTTCGCACACCTGCCAAGGACATTGGCCGCGATATTATGACTGACTTCGCACACCTGCCAAGGACATTGGCCGCGAACTGAATTTACACATCTTCGCACACCTGCCTAGAGAGGCCGCGATACAAACAAACCTAGTCTAGAATACTTGGGGAATAACATTCCCCAACATCTTCGCACACCTGCCTGGAGGGCCGCGATGGGAAATAATACGATACTTTGTAACGAACGAACATACTACTACTCACACTATACTATTACTGAACTGTTAACTGTGAACTCGCTCAACTAGTTGTTGACTCTCTCTTACATGCCTTGCAGGACCTTAGGTACATATGGAGCTTGCACAGGAAGGAGCAGGTCGTTGTGGGATACGGATCGTAGACGTTATTTGAACTTATAACTTACTTTGGGCTTTCATTATTATGCTTCCGCTACTTAAACAATGTTTGGTTATGAACATCAGTCATGTCAAGATGAATTACATTTTCCTACTTTTACATTTAAATACTATGTTTGATATGATTGATGGCTTGATCCTGGTCAGTCACGCCTCCAAGCGGTGATACTCCGCGGGTGGATTTTGGGGGTGTGACAGATTGGTATCAGAGCCATTGGTTATAGAGAACTCGGTTTTAATAAAGGGAAAACGATTTTTGTTAAAACCAGACTATAACCAGAACAGTGCTCTCAACGATCCACAACGACGCTTCGCTCCACGTGCAAGGCTCAACACCATAGGTATTACTATTCATGTTACTTTACCTACATGCTAGAACTACATAGACCTTTGCTCGTGGTATGCTTAGATCACAGAACTTGCTATATGTTATTGCTTGAGAATGCTCGTGTGCTCACTCTCTTTTGTCATCGCACAATTCGCGAACCTATCTCACTTACGTTATCTTTACTATGAAGATCATGTCTGGACGTATCAACATGACTCAGGACCAGTTGACGGCCCTCATTAACGAACGAGTCACTGCGGCAGTTGCAGCCGCACAAGCAGGAGGTATACCCTGCAGTTATAACTCACACTAGGATCCTTAGATCCTACATTCCTAAATCCACTCTCGTGTTTAAACTTGTCCTAATTCTTTTACACAACAGGTCAAGCACCTGTTTGCACTTTCAAGACTTTCATGGACTGTCGTCCATCCACTTTCAGCGGCACTGAAGGAGCCGTAGGTCTCCTGCATTGGTTTGAAAAGATAGAGTCTGTGTTTGAGATGTGTGAATGCCCTGAGGCACGCAGGGTGAAATATGCTACCGGTACCCTCGAGGGTTTAGCCCTCACATGGTGGAAAGCTCAGGTCCAAATACTGGGGTTGGTTGCTGCTAACGCCACCCCATGGAACAATTTCAAAGAGATGATCAAGGAAGAATACTGCAGTCGTGATGATATTCATAAGCTGGAAGTCGAGTTTTTCAACCTCAAGATGACGGGGTCTGAGATCGAAGCGTATACCAAGAGATCAAATGAGCTTGCATTATTGTGTCCTACTCTGGTGGACAAGCGTATTGAACTTTATCTTAAGGGTCTGGTGCCAGAGATCCAAAGTCATGTGACTTCAGCAAATCATGCCACTTACCAGCAGGTTGTTCAGTTGGCTCACCGTCTCACTGATCAGGCGGTGGAGCAAAACAGGTTGCCTAAACGCATCAACGCTACTGCTACCGCTACCACTTCAGTTACTCCTGCTACTCCCAGCGACAATAAGAGGAAATGGGAGGGGGATTCTAGCAAAGGTTCAGCTACTGTTCAGTCTCAAGCTCAGCAACGCAAAACAAATGACCACCAGAGTCTGAATCAGCAATCATCAGGTAGTCAAGGGCAGAGTGGCTATCGGGGAATTCACCCATGGTGTAGAAGGTGCAACAAACACCACGGTGGAAGATGCCGCAGGGAACAGTGTCAAAGATGCCTCAAGATGGGTCATGAGGCTAAGGATTGTAGAAGCGCACGGCCAGCAAATCAGAACCAGCAACAACAACCACCTGCTCCACGAAACCAGCCTCAGCAGCAGCAGCAGGGAAACAGGGGATGCTACCAGTGTGGGGCTGAAGGTCATTACAAGCGGGATTGCCCTCAGTTAAACCAGAACCAGAACAATAACAACAACAACAATCAAGGCAACGGGAACAACAACAACAATGGTGCTAGAGGCCGTATGTTTGTGATCGGTCAGGGTGAAGCCAGGAATGATCCCAACGTGGTTATGGGTAAGTTTCTTCTTGACGACTTTTATGTTACTGTACTATTTGATTCTGGTGCGGATACAAGTTACATGTCTCTAAAAGCTAGTGAAATGCTAAAATGTGCACCAACTCTCTTAAACACCAAACATGTCGTAGAGTTAGCTAACGGTAAAAGCCTAGAGGCCACGCACATAGTTAAAGGGTGTAATCTTATCCTCGCTGATCAGACTTTCTCCATCGACCTCATTCCTATAACATTGGGTAGCTTTGACGTCGTCATTGGTATGGATTGGTTATCTCAACAACAAGCGGAGATTTTATGCAAAGAAAAGGTTATTCGTATTCCTCGTCCGGGCAAGGAACCTCTCGAAGTTCAAGGCGACAAGAGTGGTGTCGTGAGTGGCATCATCTCCTTTTTGAAGGCTCAGAAGTGTTTGCGCAAAGGGCACACTGCTATATTGGCACTCGTTACAGATACCTCGAAGAAAGAGAAAAAGATTGAAGATATTCCTGTAGTACGTGACTTTCCTCAAGTGTTCCCTGAGGAATTACCTGGGTTACCGCCTCATCGTCAAGTCGAATTCCAGATCGAGCTCGCTCCAGGAGCAGCACCCATAGCTCGAGCACCTTATCGCTTAGCACCAACGGAACTGGAAGAACTGTCTAAGCAACTGCAAGAACTCTTGGAAAAGGGTTTTATACGTCCTAGCTCTTCGCCCTGGGGAGCTCCAGTGTTATTCGTAAAGAAGAAAGACGGTACGTTCAGGATGTGTATAGACTACCGTGAACTCAACAAGGTGACGATCAAGAATCGTTATCCTCTTCCGCGCATAGATGATTTATTCGACCAGCTGCAAGGGTCGAGCTACTACTCCAAGATAGACTTAAGGTCAGGATACCATCAGCTGAGAGTCCGGGATGAGGACGTCTCCAAAACAGCGTTCAGAACACGCTACGGCCACTACGAGTTTATGGTCATGCCATTTGGGCTAACGAACGCGCCTGCCGTATTTATGGATCTTATGAACAGGGTGTGCAAACCTTATCTCGACAAGTTCGTCATTGTTTTCATCAACGACATCCTGATTTATTCGAAGAGTCAGGAGGAACACGAGCAGCACCTACGACTCATACTGGAACTTCTACGAACGGAACAGCTATACGCTAAGTTTTCCAAATGTGACTTCTGGCTCCGTGAAGTCCACTTCTTAGGCCACGTGGTAAACAAGGATGGGAGTCATGTCGATCCATCCAAGGTAGATTCGATCAAGAATTGGCCTGCACCTCGCACACCAACAGAAATACGCCAATTCTTGGGTTTGGCGGGTTATTACAGGAGGTTCATCAAAGACTTCTCAAAGATTGCTCAGCCACTTACACTACTGACGCAGAAGGGTGTTGTTTATCGTTGGGGTAATGCACAGGAAACAGCGTTTCAGCACTTAAAGGATCGACTTTGTAGCGCGCCTATCCTCTCACTGCCTGAAGGCACGGACGATTGTGTAGTCTACTGCGACGCATCTATCCAAGGTCTTGGATGTGTATTGATGCAAAGGGATAAAGTTATAGCATACGCTTCATGCCAACTCAAGGTTCATGAGAAGAACTACACTACACACGATCTAGAGCTGGGAGCGGTTGTTTTTGCACTTAAGATATGGCGACACTACTTGTATGGCACCAAGTGTGCTATCTACACTGACCACAGAAGCCTCGAACATATCTTCAAACAGAAAGAGCTGAATATGCGACAGCGACGATGGGTCGAACTGCTAAACGACTACGAATGCTCAATCAGGTACCACCCAGGTAAAGCCAATGTTGTGGCTGACGCTCTCAGTCGAAAAGACACTGCGCCTAAGCGCGTTCGAGCTTTACAACTCACCATACAGTCTAGCCTTCCTTCCCAGATACGAGATGCTCAGATAGAAGCATTGAAACCAGACAACGTCAAGGCTGAAGCCCTACGCGGCTCAAGGCAACGATTAGAACAAATGGCAGACGGCGCTTATTACGTAACAGGACGCATTTGGGTCCCACTGTACGGCAACTTACGCGAGCTAGTAATGGATGAAGCTCACAAGTCTCGCTACTCGGTACATCCAGGTTCGGATAAAATGTACCACGATATTAAGACTACATACTGGTGGCCTAGCATGAAGGCCCACATAGCCACATACGTTAGCAAATGCTTGACTTGTGCGAGAGTCAAGGCAGAATATCAGAAACCGTCAGGACCACTCCAACAACCTGAGATACCACAATGGAAATGGGAGCAAATTTCCATGGATTTTGTTACTGGCCTACCTAGATCTCAGCGCGGAAATGATACTATTTGGGTGATCGTGGATCGACTCACAAAGTCTGCTCACTTCTTGGCAATCAAAGAAACAGACAAGTTCTCTACCTTAGCAGACATTTACTTAAAAGAAGTGGTCTCGAGGCACGGAGTGCCCACCTCCATCATCTCTGATCGTGACGCACGTTTTACTTCAGAGCTGTGGCAAGCAATGCATAAATCTTTTGGCTCTCGTTTAGACATGAGCACAGCTTATCATCCTCAGACAGATGGGCAGTCTGAGCGCACTATTCAAACTCTAGAAGACATGCTTCGGGCGTGCGTAATTGACTTTGGCAATGGTTGGGAGAAACATCTGCCACTCGTGGAATTTTCATACAATAACAGCTACCACACCAGCATCAAAGCTGCACCATTCGAGGCACTGTACGGGCGTAAGTGCCGGTCACCTCTCTGTTGGGCAGAGGTGGGAGAAAGTCAAATCACAGGTCCAGAAATGGTAGTCGATACTACAGAAAAGATTGCACAAATACGACAACGCATGGCGGCAGCACGCGACCGTCAGAAAGCATACGCTGATTTAGACAGGAAACTACTTGAATTCCAAGTTGGGGATCGAGCGCTACTTAAAGTTTCACCCTGGAAGGGTGTGGTTCGTTTTGGCAAACGCGGCAAACTAAATCCACGATATGTTGGACCATTCGAAGTTACAGAGAAAATAGGCAAAGTGGCTTACAGATTGAACTTACCACCTGAACTCAGTGCAGTTCACAACGTCTTTCACGTGTCGAATCTGAAGAAATGTACGTCAGATGAGACCCACGTAGTTCCCTTGAAGGAACTCACTATCGACGAACGGTTGAACTTCGTCGAGGAACCTGTTGAAATCACGGACCGGGATGTTAAGGTCCTCAAGAACACGAGAATCCCTCTTGTACGAGTTCGTTGGAACTCCCGCCGCGGCCCAGAGTTCACCTGGGAGCGCGAAGATCAAATGGAACTCAAATATCCCCAGTTATTCGGAAACCAAGCAACTACTACTGAGGCTGAAGCTACCAATGCAGAATTTCGGGACGAAATTCCAAATCAACGGGGGGATAATGTGACACCCCAAGAAAACCAGTAATCTTCGCAAACCTGCTCGAGGAGCCGCGATACGACACAGGTAAACAACGTCACACTACTAGCTTCCTCAGTAACTGCATGCTAAATTTCGGGACGAAATTTCTTTCAAGTTGGGGATAATGTGACAACTCGAATTTCCGACATTCTCTATTCGCATTTAATGCACGTTGACTTTGACTATATGGTTGTGTTATGATAAAACCTAGTGTGTTTGCATTGTTATGTGTGATTGTATAACATGTGTACTGTTTGTAAAACTTAAACTGTAAAGAACCCGACGAAACACAAGGCTGTTTCGCCATAACCTATTCCGACGAAACAGGCTGTTTCGCCATGAACACTCCGACGAAACAGAAGTCTGTTTCGCCGGCCCAGTAACTCACGAAGCCCAGCTTGGGCCCAGAACGTTATTCTGTGTATTTTTACGTAAAACATTATCATTTTACACTTTCTATCAACACAACCGAAACCCTAGAGCTCTCTCACTGTGACGGCAAACTAGAACCCACCGGAAACCCTTGTGCGATCAAACCATCATCTCGGTTAGTAAATCTATGTGTCTTGATTGATCTTTCGTCCATGTATGTGTCTATGTGTCATGTGATTCTGCTTTGATGTTGTATATTGAAATCGATACATGTTAAATATTAGGGTTCTTGTTATGATGATGATGATATGGATTTCGATATGAATATTGTAGCCGGATATAAATAGTTTTATGCGAAACTTAATATGATTGAATACTCGGTTCTGGATGTTGATTATTATGATCTGATTCTGAATGCAAGTTAGCATCTTGATAGGGTTTGATGATGTGATGTTGTAATCGATATGCTGGATACGTAAGCTAGGGTTCATGCTAGACGTTAAAGTGGTCCGATGATTATGCTATGATGATGTTACAATGATTCTGTGTTGAATGATTTCTGCATAATTGATAGTATTGATGTCGGCTGTTAGTGATGATTAGGGTTTCTGCATGTATTGTACTGATGTAACTGAACTGTCCGATGGAACCGAACCCTCGGCGAAACAGAATGTGTTTCGCCAAAGAGTAGTCGACGAATCAGAAGTTCTGTTTCGCCAGGGGACACCTCGACGAAACATATGTGTTTCGCCAATATTGTGATTCGTCACTATATGTGTTTCGCCACTATGTGTGTTTCGCCAACCCACTTGTTTCGCCAACTTATGTGTTTCGCCAACTTATGTGTTTCGCCATATATGTGTTTCGCCGAGCTGTGCTGTAACATGAGTTAATTCTGTTAAGTGTTAACTGGAATATTTAACTGCTGTTATATGATTAACATGACTTGTATGATTGTGATTACGTGTTACATGCTTATACATGAACAACTGAAACACAAACTGATTATGTATACGTGCATACCTTAGGACGTGATTGATTATTTGCGAGCACTTACATACCTAGCATACCGAGCAAACCAAGGTGAGTTCACACAAGCCAAGGCATGGGGTTCCCAGGGGGGATGGGGAATTGATGATTACTGTACATACATAGATGACAGAACCTACTGCTAGACTAGTAACACTTATTGAACGATCTTCGCACACCTGCCAAGGACATTGGCCGCGATATTATGACTGACTTCGCACACCTGCCAAGGACATTGGCCGCGAACTGAATTTACACATCTTCGCACACCTGCCTAGAGAGGCCGCGATACAAACAAACCTAGTCTAGAATACTTGGGGAATAACATTCCCCAACATCTTCGCACACCTTCCTGGAGGGCCGCGATGGGAAATAATACGATACTTTGTAACGAACGAACATACTACTACTCACACTATACTATTACGGAACTGTTAACTGTGAACTCGCTCAACTAGTTGTTGACTCTCTCTTACATGCCTTGCAGGACCTTAGGTACATATGGAGCTTGCACAGGAAGGAGCAGGTCGTTGTGGGATACGGATCGTAGACGTTATTTGAACTTATAACTTACTTTGGGCTTTCATTATTATGCTTCCGCTACTTAAACAATGTTTGGTTATGAACATCAGTCATGTCAAGATGAATTACATTTTCCTACTTTTACATTTAAATACTATGTTTGATATGATTGATGGCTTGATCCTGGTCAGTCACGCCTCCAAGCGGTGATACTCCGCGGGTGGATTTTGGGGGTGTGACATTCACATACTGAAATAAACATACCATTTGTCAGGTCAATGTATTTAACGGATTTATATTTCCAAAAAAACCAGTCAAATATCTGGTCATGATACTATTTAGGGAAATCTTGTCACTTGTTTGACATATTATCTATCCCGTCTTATCCGATTCGCGCCGGAGCGGTAACCTCAGTATATCTGGACAACTGGAGAGTCTACTACACCATACCCAGTCTTGCCAGAGAAAATTTTCTATTTCCCATAAATAGTATCTTTTCAAGATTTAAAAGTGCCTCTTTGATTAGGGCTTTTATCCAGAATTAAGGAAACTTGTATTCCCATAACATATCTTATTCTAAACCAAGTAATATCAGATAAGCAATAATTACTTATTAATTCTTGCTTATTTATCATATCTTTCAATATTCTAATTACCATTCTTATGGTATATCAAAATCCATCATACTTTATTTACTCAAGTACTTAGATTATCTTGAAGCTGATACTGAGGCATCTTTTCTTAAGTTCAAGTCTAAATACTATCCTATGTGCTACCAGTTAACAGCAATCTCCTAACTCTTTTATATATGTTTAGGTATTATTATCATAACACCTAAAGGCTTAAAGCAGTGGCTCTTTGAGTTGGCTCTGATACCACCTTCTGTCACGACCCCCAACCCACCCTGGATGGAATCGGGAGTCGCGAACAGCCCAGTGGTACCGGTGATTAATTTTAAAAACGTTGCAGCGGAAATTTCATCAGGACCGTGAGTTAGGAAAAATATCAGAGTTTAGAAACACCGGATTTTTATTTATTAAATAGATGGGATAAACCCATGTTTTACAATGGTAGCTTTAATAAAGATAAATTTTATTACATAAAACAATATTTCTTAATTTGATTTAATTAATAAAATAAGCCACTTCTTGATGCCTTTCAGTGCCGTATCCATCTCTTACTCCAATCTACTGTAATTACCTGAAACGCGTTTTAAAAAGGTTTTGTCAGCGGAAAATACTGAGTGAATCATTGTATTTACTAAAATGACACATTTGATATAATTTACAGTATTAAGAGTGATTACAATGTTTCTGATATCAAACCAACTACCCACGGTATTTGTCACTCGACCCATTGGCCCATTCGTCCAATGGTGTCTGTGACTATAGTCATATCCCCCATTGGCTGCCCCAATGGTGACGATTATCAAGTAATGTATACAAAACCCCACATACCGGCTGTAATATGGTGATTACATAAACTTAATCCCTGTAATTATAACTTTGAAATAAATAGGGTTTTGTAAAGCAATTTGATAAAAAGAAAGAATGACTCACTTTATAATCATGCAGATTCATACGGGAAAAGTTCAGTTTACAGATAAGCCTTGATATATTGCAGATTTATACAGGCAGAGCTTAGCCTATTGATTTTGCCTTGTAACCTAGTGCATACGAACTAGGTAGGTAACTTAATACAATAATTACGATAACTCACGAGATCAAATTCTCACAATGAACGACAAAGTGCAATACTTCATCCATCGAATTAACGATGATCCGTCAAATTAATGACGAACGACAAAGTATAATACTTCATCCATCGAATTAACGATGATCCGTCAAATTAATGACGAACGATAAAGTATAACCCTAGTGTGGGCGGCACTTAAACATCCATTGGATATATTGATCGGTCAGAAAATGAATCGTAATAGCGATTAAGTTAATACCCTGTATCGTAGCAGCACCCCCCTACTAATTAGTGTTTTTGATAGTAATCGGACGATAACTCAGCGTAATTTTGGAGTTTGATCGTCGTTTTTGTGCCCAGAATCAAGTCCCAACATCCTCTATTTATACTGAAATTTTGACCCTTAGGCGGCCCGCGTGAGTTTTAAGCTAACCTTAGGCGGCCCGCGAGAGAACTTATTTTATGTATAGGGTTGCCACGTGTGGGACTAGGCTAGCTGAGTCGACGATTTCTGAAATTTCAACTTCGTCCGCAAGTTATTAAGATAATCGTCAAGTAGGGAATACCCCCCTGAGTTTTAGGGGCCCTAATCCTGATTCTGAAAATTCTGAAAATTTTAGGGTTTGTACAGAATCACTTGGGTGTCTCAATTAGGGTTTCCTATTGGTCAAATTACTTTAGTAATTATGACTTTTGATGAGAGTCGTTACAATATATCATCGCTATCGCATCGCAACTTGAATCGCAGTTTTGGATATTGTTTTACGTGTGTGTGTGCTATTATGTGTTACTTGTGCATGTTTAATTATGTTAAAGGTGTTAATCGTAAACGCAATCGCAACTCTATCGCAACGCAAACTCATCGCGAACTAGAAATGCAAGGTTACTTAGGTTATTGTAGGTTAGTTATGTTATCTGGACATATTAATATATATTACATAACCTATATAATACATCCAAATAATCGAACCTTTGATGATGAACTAGTGTTCATATTTCAAGGTACTAGATTACATCATTTAGACTTGATAACTTGTCACGATTCTAATGGAACTTTGTTCCATAAAAACATTTAAACTCCTTAGAGTTTCCTAGTGTCAAGACAAGTATCATATGTACTAGATGATTATGTTCACATGTTACTTTCATATGTTACATTCCTATGTTTTAAAATTTTGAATCTCGACTCTAAGCATACCATGAACTTTAACCCTTATACATTCGATCTCCTAATCTCATTGCTCGTCAACAATTGGATAATCGGAAAGCTTATGCGAATTTTGTGAGTATACTTGACCCATTTTACCATTTTCACACTTTTGGGTGTAACATGTTATTACATACAAAACACACTTACTATACATATTCTTATGCAAATGTACAAACAAACAATCCAATACATGCTTACTATTTGTTATGCTTGATTCGTGTTTTCTGGACCATACTTATGTGATGAACTTGTCATTAGCTTCGTACGAGCCTCCATTTAACATGTATAGCGCTATAGGAGTAACGCACCGCCCGTAGACTAGTGGTCATGTTAAATTTCATTCATACTTGGGTAAACAGAGGGTTGACTTGTAAATCGCATGCCAGTTTATACGTTAATCTTGATAACTAGGTTTGCCATGTGGATTGTTCCTTATCATTTTTATACTTATATACTACGCACCAAACTTGTATGCTCACCAATACTTTTTGTATTGAACTACACTTTTAAAACATGTTGCAGGTTTAGCGATGATGTTGGTGATTCATGGAATCTAGTAGCATGCTTAGATACACACTTTAAATTTGTATTCTTATTGTATTGTATTTCGTTACTCATGATGTATTTATTTCAAATCTTTGTAATTGACTCTTTAGAAATGAAATAGAAATTTATTATTTAAATACTTGTCACAAATAGTGTTATGAAGTCTCTTGCAATCTATTCCGTCTCACTCCGATGTTTCTGCCATCGGTTGGGGTGTGACTTGTGATGAATTGACTATGATGATATCAACTACGTCACGATACTCCCCACCGGGCCCACCGGTAATACGTGGAAATATCGGAGTGTGACAGGTTGGTATCAGAGCCAACATTGAGTGAATTAAACACTAGCCTTTTGTGTTTAATCTCAATGACACAGTTGCACATTCCTTGACTTCCGAGTCTAGGCAAAGGACTTAGGACTAATCCTAATCTTTTATTTTGTCCTTTATTGTTTTCCTTGTTGTTTCCTTTGTTTGTTTTGACAGGAACAAGAAATGCCACCGCTTATTAGAGGAAGAGGAAGAGGCGGTAAAGCCCCAATTTTCACCAGTCATGATCATGAGGCCAGACCATCACACTGGCGAACTCCATCAGTAACTATGAGCACTAGTCCTCAAGAAGACTGGAGGACGTATGTCACACCCCCAAAATCCACACGCGGAGTACCACCGCTTGGATGCGTGACATGACCAGGATCAAGCCATCAATCATATCAAACATAGTATTTAAGTGTAAGAGTAAGAAAATATAATTCATCTTGACATGACTGATGTTCATAACCAAACATTGTTTAAGTAGCGGAAGCATAATAATGAAAACCCAAAGTAAGTTATAAGTTCAAATATTGTCTACGATCCGTATCCCACAACGACCTGCTCCTTCCTGTGCAAGCTCCATATGTACCTAAGGTCCTGCAAGGCATGCAAGAGAGAGTCAACAACTAGTTGAGCGAGTTCACAGAAAGTAAATGCGTAATAGTAAGTTCGTATGTAACATGTGGCTCTACTGGGCCGATAGTACGTTCTATTGGTGGGGGCTTCCCATGTTGTAAGTTCAATTAGTGGGGGCTTCCCATGTTGTAAGTTACTATTAGTGGGGGCTTCCCATGTTGTAAGTTACTATTAGTGGGGGCTTCCCATGTTGTAAGTTACTAGACTAGTTTTATCCATAAGTATCCTTCCCAATCCGAGGATAGTAGTAAGTATAAGTTTACGTAGGTTTTACGTAAGTGTCCTTCCCAACCGAGGACAGTACGTAGCGAGTACGTAGGTTTAGCGCTGGCGTCCTTCCCAATCCGAGGACGGTAGTACGTAGGTTTTACGTAGGTTTAGTGCTGGTGTCCTTCCCAATCCGAGGACAGTAGTACGTAGGATTTACGTAGGTTTAAACACTAGTGTCCTTCCCAAACCGAGGACAGTACGTAGGCTTTACGTAGAGTGTGGCACAGGCATCCTTCCCAATCCGAGGACCGTGGTAAGTAGTCTAGTAATGATGTAAGTACAAGTAATCATTCAATCCCATTCCCAACCCACCGGGAATCCCATGCCTTGGTAAGAGTGTGAACTCACCTTGGTTTGCTCGGTATGCTAAGTATGTGCTCGCAAATAATCAATCACGTCCTATAGTATGCACGTATGTGAAATCAGTTTGTGTTCACGTATAGACACACAGTTAGTAAGCAAGTAGCACGTAGCACGTATTTAAGTTCATACACATGACAATTATACTTAACAGCAGTTAACTAACCCGGTTGACTTTTAAACAGAATATAAACATGTTATTGTGCAGATTGTGTATACGACGAAACACCCCTGTTTCGTCGTTCTTACCCTTCGACGAAACACCAGTTTCGTCATTGTTCAGATTCGTCGTAGAGGTCTCGACGAAACAGATTCCTGTTTCGTCGTTACCTGTGTTTCGTCGATAGCGATTTGATTCGTCACAAGTCAGTTACGTCATGGATGCCAGTTACGTATCATACAGAATCCCTAATCAACCTAACAGCCGTCACAAATATCAGAAATCGTATGGAGATCAATGTGCACCCAAAATCATCAATCATCAAAGTATCATCGTCTAGCATAACCCTAGTTTATGCGAACAACGTATCGATTAATCACACCACAAACATATCACCGAACCCTATCAAGATACTAACGTGTTACCAAAATCAGATCATATTAACAACATACAGAACCGAGTATCTGATCGTATTAAGTTTCGCTTATAATTACACATCCGATTAAACATGTATATCGACACCTATATCATTATGCACATGTATTCATAATCCGTTTCGTAAATCAGCAGGTACATATACACATAACAAGAAATCAGAAACATTAACGGAACCGAGTTAACGAACTCGTACTAACCGAGATATGAGAAAACACAATCGATCGCTAGGGATCTCTTCGAGAAGCTCCTACTGCCGTCACCAAGGAGAGGAGGGCTCTAGGGTTTCGGTTGTTATGCTAAATGGGTGAAACTAAGGCTGTTATAAGTTTTAAAACCCGAAATAACAAACTGGGCCCGAACTGGGCTTCCCGAACTGGGCTTGGCGAAACTGACGGGCCGGCGAATCACATTTGATTCGTCGAGATGTTGATGGCGAAACACCTGTTTCGTCGGGTGGTATATGACGAATGGCACATGTGTTTCGTCGAGTTTATACAGGGCTAATAGTCTGAGTGTTTACAACAGGTCCCCCTTTAAATCATTAAACACATATGCATGCAACCATCACAATAAGCATTATCATATCAGCACGTAACATATCCAACAATCATCTCAAATTACAATCAGTGTACAGTTATAAGTCAAACAAGTCAAAGTCAACGTGCATTAAATGCATAAGTGAAAGTCGGAAATTCGAGTTGTCACATTATCCCCAACTTGAAAGAAATTTCGTCCCGAAATTTAGCATGCAGTTACTGAGGAAGCTAGGTAAGTTGTATCGTTTACTGGTTTTCCTGGGGTGTCACATCATCCCCCCGTTGATTTGGAATTTCGTCCCGAAATTCTGTAGTAGTAGCTTCAGCCTCAGTAGTGGTTGCACGTTTTTCGAATAACTGGGGATACTTGAGTTCCATTTGATCTTCACGTTCCCAGGTGAACTCTGGGCCGCGACGGGAGTTCCAACGAACTCGTACAAGAGGTATTCTAGTATTCTTGAGGACCTTAACATCCCAGTCCATGATTTCAACTGGTTCCTCGACGAACTGCAACCGCTCGTCGATAGTGAGTTCCTTTAAAAGGAACTATGAGGGTCTCATCTGACAGACACTTCTTCAGATTCGACACGTGGAATACGTTGTGAACTGCACCGAGTTCAGCTGGTAGGTTTAACCTGTAGGCTACTTGGCCTATGCTTTCAGTGATTTCAACGGTCCAACGTACCGTGGATTGAGCTTGCCTCGTTTTCCAAAACGAACCACACCCTTCCAGGGTGAGACTTTGAGTAGCACTCGATCCCCAACTTGGAACTCGAGTGGTTTTCTGCGTTCATTAGCGTAGCTTTTCTGGCGATCACGTGCTGCCGCCATGCGTTGTCGTATTTGTGCTATTCGTTCAGTAGCGTCAACTACCATTTCTGGATCTGTAATCTGACTATCCCCCACCTCTGCCCAACAGAGAGGTGACCGGCATTTACGTCCGTACATTGTCTCGAATGGAGCAGCTTTAATGCTGGTGTGGTAGCTGTTATTGTATGAAAATTCCACGAGTGGCAAATGTTTCTCCCAACCATTGCCAAAATCAATTACGCACGCCCGAAGCATATCTTCTAAGGTTTGAATAGTGCGCTCAGACTGCCCATCGGTCTGAGGATGATACGTCGTGCTCATGTCTAAACGAGAGCCAAAAGATTTATGCATTACTTGCCATAGTTCTGATGTAAAACGTGCGTCACGATCAGAAATGATGGAGGTGGGCACCCCGTGCCTCGAGACCACTTCTTTTAAGTAAACGTCTGCTAAGGTAGAGAACTTGTCTGTTTCTTTGATAGCCAAGAAGTGAGCAGACTTTGTGAGTCGATCCACGATCACCCAAATAGTATCATTTCCGCGCTGAGATCTAGGTAAGCCTGTAACAAAATCCATGGAAATTTGTTCCCATTTCCATTGTGGTATCTCAGGTTGTTGGAGTAGCCCTGACGGTTTATGGTATTCTGCCTTGACTCTCGCACAAGTCAAGCATTTGCTAACGTATGTGGCTATGTGGGCCTTCATGCTAGGCCACCAGTATGTAATCTTAATATCGTGGTACATTTTATCCGAACCAGGGTGTACCGAGTAGCGAGACTTGTGAGCTTCATCCATTACCAGCTCGCGTAAGTTGCCGTACAGTGGGACCCAAATGCGTCCTGTGACGTAGTAAGCACCATCTTCCTTCTGTTCTAAACGTTGTCTTGAGCCACGTAGGGCTTCAGCCCTGACATTTTCGGGTTTCAATGCTTCCACCTGAGCATTTCGTATCTGGGAAGGAAGACTAGACTGTAAAGTGAGTTGTAAGGCTCGTACGCGCTTAGGCGCGGTGTCCTTCCGACTGAGGGCATCAGCCACAACATTGGCTTTGCCTGGGTGGTACCTGATTGAGCATTCGTAGTCGTTTAGCAGTTCGACCCATCGTCGCTGTCGCATATTCAGTTCCTTCCGTTTGAATATATGTTCGAGGCTCCTGTGGTCAGTGTAGATAGCACATTTGGTACCGTACAAGTAGTGTCGCCATATTTTAAGCGCAAAAACAACCGCTCCCAGCTCTAAATCATGCGTAGTGTATTTTCGTTTATGAATCTTAAGCTGGCGCGGAGCATAAGCAATAACTTTATCCCTCTGCATCAATACACATCCAAGACCTTGGATAGATGCATCACAGTAGACTACAAAATCGTCCGTGCCTTCAGGCAATGAGAGGATAGGTGCGCTACAAAGTCTATCCTTTAAATGCTGAAACGTTGCATCCTGCGTATCACTCCAACGGTAAGCAACACCTTTCTGTGTCAGTAGTGTAAGCGGCTGAGCAATCCTTGAGAAGTCTTTGATGAACCTTCTGTAATAACCCGCCAAACCCAAGAATTGGCGTATTTCTGTTGGTGTACAAGGCGCAGGCCAGTTCTTGATCGAATCTACCTTGGATGAATCGACATGAATCCCATCCTTAGTCACCACGTGGCCTAGAAAGTGGACTTCACGAAGCCAGAAGTCGCATTTTGAAAACTTAGCGTACAGTTGTTCCGTTCGAAGGAGTTCCAAAATAAGTCGTAAATGATGCTCGTGTTTCTCCTGACTTTTCGAATAAATCAGGATGTCGTCGATGAAAACAATGACGAACTTGTCGAGATAGGGTTTGCATACCCTGTTCATAAGATCCATAAATACGGCAGGCGCGTTCGTTAGCCCGAATGGCATGACCATAAACTCGTAGTGGCCGTAGCGTGTTCTGAACGCCGTTTTGGAGATGTCCTCATCCCGGACTCTCAGCTGGTGATATCCTGACCTTAAGTCTATCTTGGAGTAGTAGCTCGACCCTTGCAGCTGGTCGAATAAATCATCTATGCGCGGAAGAGGATAACGATTCTTGATCGTCACCTTGTTGAGTTCACGGTAGTCTATACACATCCTGAACGTACCGTCTTTCTTCTTCACGAATAACACTGGAGCTCCCCAAGGCGAAGAGCTAGGACGTATAAAACCCTTTCCCAAGAGTTCTTGTAGCTGCTTTGACAGTTCTTCTAATTCAGTTGGAGCCAAACGATAAGGTGCTCGAGCTATGGGTGCTGCTCCTGGAGCGAGCTCGATCTGAAATTCGACTTGGCGATGAGGCGGTAACCCAGGTAACTCTTCTGGAAACACTTGAGGAAAGTCGCGTAAACACTTCTGAGCCTTCAAGAAAGAAATGATGCCACTCACGACACCACTCTTGTCGCCTTGAACTTCGAGAGTTTCTTTACCCGAACAAGGAATACGAATGATCTTCTCCTTGCATAGGATTTCTGTTTGCTGTTGGGATAACCAGTCCATACTAATGACGATGTCGAAGCTATCGCAACGCTGGGGTCATTCCTAGTATCACTCTGACCAATCACGAACACTCGACCCCTGGCACCCTTGCCGTCGTTATTACCCCCGTTGTTGTCTTCACTAGTTCTCGTTTCCTTGGTTGTGGTTCAAGTTCTGGTTCTGGTTCAACCGTGGGCAGTGTCTCTTGAAGTGACCTTCAGCACTACACTGATAACATCCCTTGTTACTCTGCTGTTGCTGCTGATTCTATAGATCTTGTGTCTGTTGTTGTCAGTTCTATCTTGCAGGACGTGAGTTTCTACCCTCTTTGGTTCCATGACCAAGCTTGTTGCCTTATTGACAATGATTGCGTTTGCCCTGCCCGCTGTGGTGCAGGTTACATCGTTTGCGCTTAGGGTGGTTTCCCTTGTATCCTCCCTGCCCTTGAATACCAAATGTTGCTGATCAGGACTTTGGTTGTCATCGACCTTTCACTGCTGTGCCTGGGACGGAATCGTAGTCGAACCCTTGCTAGAGGTTCCATCCCACTTTCATCCATTGTTACTGAGGGTAGCAGAAGTAGTTGAAGTAGTAGTGGTAGTAGTATCGCTGATACGTTGAGGCAGCTTGTTCTGTCCCACTGCCTGGTTTGTGAGACGATGAGCAAGATGAGTAACATCTTGAATAGTAGCAAGTTTAGCCGTCTTCACATGGTTTTGAATTCCTGGTACTAAGCCTTTGAGGTACAGCTCAAAGCTCTTTATGGGAGGATCCACCATAGTTGGACACAAAATTGTCAGTTTGTTGGATCGTTTCGTGTACGCTTCTATCTCTGACCCCGTCATCTTCATGTTAAAGGACTCCACTTTCTAGCTTGTGGATGTCATCACGACTGTAATATTCACGTTTGATCAGTTCCTTAAAATCATCCCATGGGGTGGCATTAGCAGCCGCCATCCCCAGTATCTGAACTTGCGCGTTCTACCAAGTTAACGCAGTGCCTTCGAGAATATCAGTGGCATATTTCACCTTACAAGCCTCGGGTCATTCTCACACTCGATGACCGATTCGAGTTCCTCGAATTAATGGAGGAGTCCAACAGCTCCTTCAGTGTCGCTGAAAGTAGTAGGACGACAGTCCATAAAAGTCGTGTATGTGCACACAGGTGGCTGAGCGTGTTGACTTGTCGTGTGCGTAAGAGTAATCAAAATTAAGCACAAGTGTTGAGTTACAAGAGTAGGATCTAAAAATCCTAGAGTAAGTGGTGATGGCAGGTTACAACTCCTGTCTGGGTAGCTGCGAGTGCTGCAGTAACTTGTTCAGTGATCGAAGCCGCCAACTGGGCTTGTGTTAGGTTAACGCGTACACCCATGATCTTGACATCAAGGAGAACATGTGGGTGAGAGGTTCGCGAATAGTGCGAAGAGAGTGAGCACACAAGTGTTCTCATGCAACAACAATTAGTGAGCATTGTAATCTAAGCATACCACGAGCAAAGTTCTATGTAATTCTAGTATGTAGGCAATAAACATAAACCTTATTACCTAGGATGTCGAGTCTTGCACGTGGAGCGAAGCGTCGTTGTGGATCGTTGAGAGCACTGTTCTGGTTATAGTCTGGTTTTAATAAAATCGTTTTCCCCATATTAAAACCGAGTTCTCTATAACCAATGGCTCTGATACCAATCTGTCACACCCCCAAAATCCACACGCGGAGTACCACCGCTTGGATGCGTGACATGACCAGGATCAAGCCATTAATCATATCAAACATAGTATTTAAGTGTAAGAGTAAGAAAATATAATTCATCTTGACATGACTGATGTTCATAACCAAACATTGTTTAAGTAGCGGAAGCATAATAATGAAAACCCAAAGTAAGTTATAAGTTCAAATATTGTCTACGATCCGTATCCCACAACGACCTGCTCCTTCCTGTGCAAGCTCCATATGTACCTAAGGTCCTGCAAGGCATGCAAGAGAGAGTCAACAACTAGTTGAGCGAGTTCACAGAAAGTAAATGCGTAATAGTAAGTTCGTATGTAACATGTGGCTCTACTGGGCCGATAGTACGTTCTATTGGTGGGGGCTTCCCATGTTGTAAGTTCAATTAGTGGGGGCTTCCCATGTTGTAAGTTACTATTAGTGGGGGCTTCCCATGTTGTAAGTTACTATTAGTGGGGGCTTCCCATGTTGTAAGTTACTAGACTAGTTTTATCCATAAGTATCCTTCCCAATCCGAGGATAGTAGTAAGTATAAGTTTACGTAGGTTTTACGTAAGTGTCCTTCCCAACCGAGGACAGTACGTAGCGAGTACGTAGGTTTAGCGCTGGCGTCCTTCCCAATCCGAGGACGGTAGTACGTAGGTTTTACGTAGGTTTAGTGCTGGTGTCCTTCCCAATCCGAGGACAGTAGTACGTAGGATTTACGTAGGTTTAAACACTAGTGTCCTTCCCAAACCGAGGACAGTACGTAGGCTTTACGTAGAGTGTGGCACAGGCATCCTTCCCAATCCGAGGACCGTGGTAAGTAGTCTAGTAATGATGTAAGTACAAGTAATCATTCAATCCCATTCCCAACCCACCGGGAATCCCATGCCTTGGTAAGAGTGTGAACTCACCTTGGTTTGCTCGGTATGCTAAGTATGTGCTCGCAAATAATCAATCACGTCCTATAGTATGCACGTATGTGAAATCAGTTTGTGTTCACGTATAGACACACAGTTAGTAAGCAAGTAGCACGTAGCACGTATTTAAGTTCATACACATGACAATTATACTTAACAGCAGTTAACTAACCCGGTTGACTTTTAAACAGAATATAAACATGTTATTGTGCAGATTGTGTATACGACGAAACACCCCTGTTTCGTCGTTCTTACCCTTCGACGAAACACCAGTTTCGTCATTGTTCAGATTCGTCGTAGAGGTCTCGACGAAACAGATTCCTGTTTCGTCGTTACCTGTGTTTCGTCGATAGCGATTTGATTCGTCACAAGTCAGTTACGTCATGGATGCCAGTTACGTATCATACAGAATCCCTAATCAACCTAACAGCCGTCACAAATATCAGAAATCGTATGGAGATCAATGTGCACCCAAAATCATCAATCATCAAAGTATCATCGTCTAGCATAACCCTAGTTTATGCGAACAACGTATCGATTAATCACACCACAAACATATCACCGAACCCTATCAAGATACTAACGTGTTACCAAAATCAGATCATATTAACAACATACAGAACCGAGTATCTGATCGTATTAAGTTTCGCTTATAATTACACATCCGATTAAACATGTATATCGACACCTATATCATTATGCACATGTATTCATAATCCGTTTCGTAAATCAGCAGGTACATATACACATAACAAGAAATCAGAAACATTAACGGAACCGAGTTAACGAACTCGTACTAACCGAGATATGAGAAAACACAATCGATCGCTAGGGATCTCTTCGAGAAGCTCCTACTGCCGTCACCAAGGAGAGGAGGGCTCTAGGGTTTCGGTTGTTATGCTAAATGGGTGAAACTAAGGCTGTTATAAGTTTTAAAACCCGAAATAACAAACTGGGCCCGAACTGGGCTTCCCGAACTGGGCTTGGCGAAACTGACGGGCCGGCGAATCACATTTGATTCGTCGAGATGTTGATGGCGAAACACCTGTTTCGTCGGGTGGTATATGACGAATGGCACATGTGTTTCGTCGAGTTTATACAGGGCTAATAGTCTGAGTGTTTACAACAGGTCCCCCTTTAAATCATTAAACACATATGCATGCAACCATCACAATAAGCATTATCATATCAGCACGTAACATATCCAACAATCATCTCAAATTACAATCAGTGTACAGTTATAAGTCAAACAAGTCAAAGTCAACGTGCATTAAATGCATAAGTGAAAGTCGGAAATTCGAGTTGTCACAACGTATTTGGAACCCGCGAGACGTTCAGTCTCGCTAATCTCTTCGCCCTCGTATCACCACTCCTTTGGGCCACAGTCAGAAAACGAGCCCAATGATTCTCGCCACTCCTACTTGCTGTTGCAGCGGTCGGGTTCACATCGCGCCTTTCAGGACCCGACCCCGTACTTTCAGAGTCGATTCAACCCGGCGAACGTGAGTGAAGAACCAATGGGCTATAACCCATTGGGACCAGAATACCACTTTCCTGGAGCCATGATATGGATATGGAAGAGGATCCAGATCCAGAGACTGCCGAGCCACCAACTGGAACGCCCACGCATCCCATAGAGATTTCAGATGGATCGTCCTTTCACGGTTCACCATATCGGGGCCCAGACAGCTTTGCAGAAAGGTGGGCCACCTACCCCTGGGAATTTACTCCTCCTTTCAACCCACCTCAACAGCAGCAGCAGCAGCAGCAGGATCCCTCTGAGGATTCGCGTTTCCAGGCGGTCACGCCACCGCCACCACCGCCGCCAGAGCAGCAACCGCCTCCGGAGCCACCGAGGCGAAGAAGATCGGGAGCACGGATGTCCGTGCGAGGGGGATTCCACTTTAGTACCCCCCCCAACACTCCAGTGGCAGTCACTACCCGCCACTGTATGAAGACCCGCATATGGGAGGGCCTTCAAACCCTGTTTCTGAGGTGGACTCTACGCTAGTCGCACCACCACCACCACCACATATGGGTTTTCATAACCCAATACCTTCTTACGCTGGTACAGCAGCATATAACCCTTTTGAGCAGCCTGGCCATTCTGGCTACAACTACTACAATGCCCCTGATGTTGACCTGTATCTCGTAGCGGTAAATTACAATGCTCTTCATCCTGAAGGGCCCTACGGAGCTTCCTACCAGACTGGATACCCAGCTTATGGGTATCAATAACCACCACCTCTTCAGCCTCAGCCGCAGCAGCAACCGCAACCGCCACTTGTCCAACCACCGCAGCAGCAGGAGATCATTCAGAGGTTGAATCAGGTGGAACGGGATGTTCAGAGGGAGCGTAGGAGCCGTCGGGGTCTACTTAAGGGTTTGGCTGATTTAATCAAGGGGAAGAAGGGAAGGGATTATTGAAATTCCTTATTTGTTTGTTTTGTATTTTTTAATTTTCAATTAAGTCCCTGTGTGGACATTTATTTATGTAACTAGTCCCTGCGAGGACTTGTATTCTCATTTTAGCCCCGGCGTGGGCAAGTTATTTATGTAAAAGTCCCGTTTAGGGCATCTATGTACTTCTTTTAAGTTTAATGGAATGTTTTAATTTTAAATTTCATTTGTCATCATATGCATGAATATAATATACGAAATAAATCAAAATATCATTCCTTTTGTAAGATCTGCCATATATATTAAACAAAATCTTAAAGACAAAACCTAGCCCATGTGTCATTTTAAGACAGGGCCATGATGGTAGTTCCTTATTAAGATTCAAATCCTTGTTAACATCTGAAAACATGTTAACACTCCTGGCAAATGTGATACGATAAAATCACATAAGTCATCCTTATATTGGATTCTTCCAAATCCTTTTCTCTATTTGTTATTTAAAAACATCCGTTAGTGATGAAGTGCCTACGGGCCATATTTATTGTCCTATAAGACAAGAGACAGTTGTAGTCTACGACTCCCTGTCAAGAAAATGTGATGAACTGTGTTCAAGCCTTAATGCCTTGACCCTATAAGATCATGGTTTATAATTTATAACTGTCCTTGTGACTTGGCCTTTTGTGCCATTATAATATTTTAATGAATTATAACTAAGGATGAATTATAACAAAATCCTTAACAAATTATGCCTAACAAATGAACCGATATGGTTTATAATTACCATGGTTAAATAAACCATCAAGATGACAATTCCATTATAGACTTCTGAATAAATCATTGTCATTATTTTATGTAGCAATCAAGCTACATGGCAGAATCAGAAGAAATCAACAGTCACCCGAGGGAGAATCATGATACTACCAGAATCAACGTAACTGGTGCGGAACTTCAAGCATTGGTTGACAATGCTGTTACTAAAGCCGTGGACAGGCAGTTTAGAGAGTCAAGTGGTACTAGGAGTAAGACCCTATCTGTACCTCATTCAAAACTACCCTCCAAGACTCATACAGCTCATAAGAGTGATTCTCATCATTCATCAAACCAGAGAAGTGTTCCATCTAGACAGGTTGTGCTCACTCAAGAGCCACGTGCCAAAACCTGTTCTTATAAGTATTTTGTCTCCTGTAAGCCTAGGGACTTCACAGGGGAGAAATGAGCCATCGATTGTATGACGTGGCTCGACGAGATGGATACAGTGGTTGATATCAGTGGTTGTGCTGATAAGGATATTGTGAAGTTTGTGTCACAATCATTCAAATGTGAGGCTCTAGCTTGGTGGAGGTCGCTAATCCAAGCTACTGGGAAGATCCCGTTATATAACCTGACTTGGGATCAGTTTGTTGCTCTTATTAAAGAAAATTTATGTCCTCAACATGAAGTTGAGAAAATTGAGACTGATTTCTTAACCTTGGTTATGAAGAACTTAGACTGCCGGACATATCTTACGAGCTTCAACACTATGTCACGATTGGTTCCAAACTTGGTCACACCGGAACCAAAACGTATAGCCCGTTTTATTGGAGGTTTAGCTCCGGAGATTAAGGCAAGTGTGAAAGCATCAAGACCTACTACCTTTAGGTCAGTGGCTGATTTATCATTATCTCTTACCCTCGATGCGGTCAGGCAGAGATCGCTTAGGAATTCTGATGAGGGGAAAAGGAAACGTGAGGATGAGAACTCACACCGTTCTGATAAGAAACATAAAGGGAACTCTGATCACAAGAAGAGTTCGGGGTTCAAAAAGGAAAGCCAACAGACGGGTGAAAAACCCAAATGCAAGACCTGCAAGAAGCGCCATCTAGGGAAGTGCAGGTTCGAATCAAAATCCCAATCGCAACCCAGAGCTTGTGGGATCTGCAAATCAAGTGAGCATAAGACGTTAGATTGCAAGAAGATAAAGGATGCGACTTGTTACAACTGTAACGAAAAGGGGCATATTAAGTCCAACTGCCCAAAGTATGCAAAGAAACCTGAAGAAGGTAAGAAGACCAATGCTAGGGTCTTTCAAATGAATGCTCAAGAAGCAGTTCAGACTGACAATGTGATAACAGGTACCTTTCTTATCAATGATGTTTATGCAAGGGTATTGTTTGATTCGGGTGCAGATAAGTCATTTGTGGTAATAAATTTTGTAAGTTATTAAATCTGCCTGTTAAAACCCTAAGCATAAAATATGAAGTAGAATTAGCCGATGGTACCATAGAAACTGCTTCAACCGTGTTAGATGGATGTTTTATCTCCATTAGGAACCACTCTTTTCCGTTGTCCTTACTTCCGTTGAAGCTAGCTGGATTCGACATAGTGATAGGCATGGATTGGTTGTCTTTTAATCAAGCTCAGATCGTTTGTGTAAGAAGCAAGTGGTTATTAAAACTCCTGGTGGTGAACCACTTACAATTCAAGGGGATACTCAGTATGGGTTGCCTAAGCAAGTGTCTATGCTTAAGGCATCGAGGTGTATGAAGAAAGGTTGTGTCATTTACATGGCGCAAGTGACTATTGCTGAACCAAAGCCCAAGGTCGAAGACATCCCTGTTATTTCTGAATATCCAGACGTATTCCCTGAAGAACTACCTGGTTTACCCCCAGATAGGCAATTGGAGTTCAGAATCGACATTATTCCTGGAGCAGCACCTGTTGCAAGAGCACCTTACAGGTTGGCACCGACTGGGATGAAATAATTGAGGACTCAGTTGGATGATTTGTTGGCAAAAGGTTTTATTAGGCCTAGCTCATCTCCTTGGGGAGCACCGATTCTGTTTGTGAAGAAAAGGATGGATCAATGCGTCTGTGCATTGATTATCGCGAGTTAAACAAGGTTACAATCAAGAACAGGTATCCATTGCCCAGGATCGACGATCTGTTCGATCAACTGCAAGGGGCAAGTTATTTATCCAAGATTGATTTAAGGTCTGGTTACCATCAGCTGAAGGTCAGAGATGAAGATGTGCATAAGACTACATTCAGGACTCGATATGGTCACTACGAATTCTTGGTGATGCCTTTCGGGCTCACTAATGCACCAGCAGCGTTCATGGATCTCATGAATCGCGTCTGCAAGCCATATTTGGACAAGTTTGTCATTGTATTTATTGATGACATACCTATATATTCAAAGAATCAGGCCGATTATGAAAAACACATTCGATGTATCCTTAAACTTCTTCAGCAAGAGAAGCTCTACGCCAAGTTTTCAAAATGTGAGTTTTGGCTTCATGAAGTCCAATTTATTGGACACGTAGTGAGTGAGCGTGGTATCCAGGTGGATCCCGCTAAGATTGAAGCCATCATGAATTGGCAAGAGCCGAAGACGCCCACAGAGATTCGCAGCTTCTTGGGTCTAGCAGGATATTACAGGCGTTTTATTGAAAATTTCTCAAGGATTGCTGCACCCCTAACTTCATTAACCCGAAAGAATATAAAGTTTGATTGGGGTCCCAAGCAACAAGAATCCTCTGATATTCTTAAACAGAAGTTAAGCAATGCACCTATGTTGACATTGCCTGAAGGAATTAAAGAATTTGTGGTTTATTGTGACGCATCGCACACAGGTATGGGATGTGTGCTGATGCAGAAGGGCAAAGTTATTGCATATGCTTCCCGACAATTAAAGGTGCACGAAAAGAATTACACCACCCATGATTTGGAATTGGGTGCTGTTGTGTTTGCACTAAAACTTTGGAGGCATTATTTATATGGTACCAAGTGTGTGATATATTCTGATCATAAGGGCCTTAAGCACCTGTTTAACCAGAAGGATCTAAACATGAGACAACGTCGATGTATGGAGATACTGAATGATTATGATTGTGAAATCCGATATCATCCAGGCAAAGCGAATGTAGTCACTGATGCTTTGAGCAGGAAGGAACGGGTTAAGCCCATTAGAATCAATGCCAAGAGCATTGAATTGAAGAACAGCTTGAATGAAAGGTTGTTAGCCGCTCAGAAGGAAGCTGTATTAGAAGCTAACTACCCAAATGAGAAGTTGGGGGTAACTGCTGAACAGTTATCATATGGCAAGGATGGAATCCTAAGATTGAATGGACGAATATGGGTTCCAATTTATGGAGGACTCAGGGACGTTATTCTTCAAGAAGCCCATTGCTCCAAATATTCTGTTCATCCTGGTAGTGATAAGATGTATCAGGATTTAAAGGCAAATTACTGGTGGATAGGTTTGAAGAAATCTATAGCCACTTATGTGGCCAAATGTTTGACGTGCGCGCAAGTTAAAGCCGAACACCAGAAGCCGTCAGGTTTGCTGCAACAGCCTGAACTTCCCACCTGGAAGTGGGAAATAGTAACTATGGATTTTATCACTAAGTTACCGAAGACAAAGCGAGGAAATGATACTATTTGGGTTATAGTTGACAGGTTGACTAAGTCAGCCCACTTCTTACCTATTAAAGAAACTCACAGCTCCGACAAGTTAGCTCAGCTATACGTGGACGAGATTGTATCTCTTCACAGAGTACCAGTGTCTATTATCTCTGATAGGGATACAAGATACACATCGCACTTTTGGAAAAGCTTTCAGCAATCATTAGGTACTCAATTAAATTTCAGCACTGCATATCATCCTCAGACGGATGGACAAAGCAAACGAACAATACAAACACCCAAGGATATGCTACGAGCTTGTGTTATTGATTTAGGCGGAAGTTGGGATGATCATCTTCCGTTGATTAAATTTTCGTATAATAATAGCTATCATTCGAGTATTCAAGCTGCACCTTTCGAAGCTTTGTATGGAAGAAAGTGTAGGACGCCAGTTTGTTGGGCGGAAGTTGGAGATGTCCAACTAACAGGACCTGATATAGTCCTGGAGACGATAGATAAGATTATACAGATACGTGATCGTCTCAAAGCTGTCAGGGATAGGCAGAAAAGCTACGCAGATAAAAGGCGTAAACCTCTAAAATTCGAGGTAGGTGACAAAGTGTTACTTAAGGTATCACCCTGGAAAGGGGTGATGTAACACCCCAAAATTCGAATTATTAAATTCGTTAGCATGTTGCCATGTTTAATAAAATGAGATACAATAACTAAGTTATTGAACTTAGTTAAATGCCTAATAAATAAGTTAAGAAATGAAATTTGTAGCATTTATGAAGGTAAGTTAAACTTGAGGGACTTAGAGTGCCAAACTTGGAAGTTTAATTTATTAAAACAAAAATTACACACACACACACACACACACTACGTGTACGTGTGATCGAGCAGGAGAAAAGGGGAAGGGGTGTAAACCCTAACCCACATGAAATCATCAAATTGGAAAGGGATTTGAGGGTTAATTGGATGCATGAACTAAGATTTATGATCACTCAAGCGTTCTTGACACCAAGTAAGTCGAATTTAATGTTTTGGTGATGTTTGATGAAGTGGGTTATGTGTAATCCGTGAATGTATTATGAAATTGAACATAAATGTTAGTTAATATCAATGTGTGGAAGTTGTAATATGCTAAATTTTGATTATATTGGTGAGTTGGGATAAAACCCACTTAGAATTTGTAGAAAGATGAAGTTTAGTGAAGATTTATGATGAATTGTGTAAAGTTGATGTTAGAATTGTGTTATAGAAAGTAGTTAGATAGATAATTTCATATAAAACATATGATGCTTGGTTATGATAAGGATTTGTGAAAGACTATGTTAATATATGGATGAACTAGGAAGAATGTGCTTTAATTAGTTGTACAATGTGCACTAAATGGTGTACGCACACCAAGTGTATGATGAAATGTCTAAGTGAAGTTAAGATGTGAGATTTTATGAAATGGCTTGATATATATGAATGAGATGAGGAAATGATGTAACTAGTAGTATACTAACTTGGAGAATATGCTTTAGATAGAATTCATACAAGAATTCGGGTTAAATGTATGTCTTGGTCAAGACTATGCATTAGGGACTTGTATGTTGTGTTTAATATCACTAGGTGATTATGTGATTGTAAGCACAATTGCATCGTGAGTAAGATATGTATAGAGTGTCATTGATATAACATAAATGATGTTACGGATATATGTGGACAAGTCGGAAGTTCATATGATAAACCGTTGACTCTTGAAAGTCAACTAAGTATAAGAAACATGAATTGACTCGTTGTCGTAAAGGTAGGATTATAGGAAGTCGTATGGTACATGTTATAGCAATACGTGTTAAATGTAATGACATGATGAATTACATGAGTGTAAACGGATATGGATATGATATTATGAGTTATATTTCTTAGGAATGACTAATGAAAGTTAAGTGTGAAATATGCGATTGGTATGATTGTTAACATGTACAAATGAGTATGCTAATAAGAGCGTGATTTCGATGAAATGGAAGTATAGGAATCATGTCGAGACGGGCTCAACCACGAGGTGTTAACGGGCCAAGAGGAGGCAAGGGATCGGATACAAGCACGGACGCATAAGGTAAGTGATTTCCGTAATCACTTCTTATTTTGTTTAAGTAATATAATGTTTTAATTAATTAAACATGATGTTTGCGGTCAAATATGTGTTGAAGTCTTTCGTCGTAAATGATGGGATTAAAGTTGACTAAAACGCCCTTGATGGGTATATTGGGCAAACGATCTTAAAAGTAGTTTAGAAACAAGCTATTCGATTAGTGTAATGTTTTGGTCAAGTATGAAAGTGGGGAATATGGTTTTGTAAGTCATAGACCATTTAATGCGCAAATATCTTAACGGGTCAAAATAAGCTTTTGAGCGAAAATGGGTTAAGAGGATGCAAGACATCCAAGAATTTAATCTTTATGATAGATGACATTGAAATTATAAGGTTCTTGGGAAATTTGGGTTAAACAAACAGGTTATGTTGGTAAATGCATAAATGGGTCAAAACTTTGTAAAAAGGTAATAAGCCGAGAGCTTTAAGTGAATAATTTCCTTAAACCGGATGTTGGATTTCAAGTTCATAGGATAGAATGTGAATTTACAAGCATGTAGGAAGAAACGGGAGGTTAAACGGGTAAACGGTTCAAAAGTTATGCGAGTTTTAGTGCGTTCGAACGACGAAAACAACACAGCAGGAAAACTGATTTTCTAGAGGCCGTAGCCTACGCCCTAATAGGCCGTCGCCTACGACCCCTGGAAAGTCAGTTTTTGCTGACGGGTTATTTTGCTGCCTACGGAGGTTTTTGGCTACGTGTAAATGCAAGGGCCGTCGCCTACGCCCCCTAGGGCTGTCGCCGACGCCCTCCCCATGTTCAAAAAGCTGAAAAATGTTATCTAAGTTGATTTATGGGTCGTGGGCTTCGGTAGGTTAACCGTGGACTACGGTGGGTCTCCCAAACATGGTTTTGATCGTTCCTTTGATGATTATGGGTTATAAATCTAATTCGAAGACCCTCATGATTAATGTATGGTTATGTAAGAGGTATGTGAGAACTTGTATGTGTATATATGGTTAGGTACATCTGTTGACGTGTATATATATGTATGTATGAAGGTGCGTCTGAGTGTATGTATGTACGTGAAGATGTAGGAAGGTATGTACGTATGTACGTATGTAGGTATGTATGTATGTATGTATGTATGTAAGAATGTATGTATGCATAATTTAGATACATTGAGTATTAACGTTATTAATGGTGCGCCTTGAGAATGAAACGCAATGCAGGTACATGATTGAAGCCTCACCGAGGAATAGACACACAGATGAAATGCTTAAAGTTAGAAAGATAACGGAATGGGAAGTTTACATAAGTGAATCTGGTTTATACCTAATGTGCACTAATATTATGAATGTATGTGGTGAGTGCAGGTTATACTAATCACGGATTACCATCACGAGGATTAGCGATCAAAGACCGAGTCACAAGATAGATTGTACGGGAATGTTGGAGTATGTAGTTTGGTAAATACAAGTGATGCTTTTATTTTGTAAAAGAGTTAATTCAAAATGAACTTTCAAGTATGTAAAGAGACTTATAATGAAAAGAAATTTTATGGTACGAATTTCCGCTGCGACTTTTCGATAAAAACGTGTTAGGGTCTTACAGGTGATGCGTTTTGGCAAGAAGGGCAAGCTAAGCCCAAGATACATAGGACCATTCGAGATCATCGAACGTGTCGGAACAGTGGCTTACAAGCTAAATCTGCCTGAAGAGCTCAGTGGAATCCATAATGTGTTTCACATCTGCAACTTAAAGAAATGTCTAGCCGATGAATCGCTAGCCATGTCACATAAGGATGTGCATATAGATAAGAGCTTAAAGTTTGTTGAAAAACCTTTGTCGATCGAGGATCGACAGGTTAAGAAGCTTCGAAGGAAGCATGTACCGATTGTGAAGGTTAAATGGGATGCCCGTAGAGGTCCTCAATACACGTGGGAGGTTGAGTCCACAATGAAACAGAAGTACCCTTATTTATTTCAGTAAATCTCGAGGTCGAGATTTCTTTTAAAGGGGTGAGGATGTAACACCTCGTAAAATCACGACCAATGTAATGAAGACACGTGTCATGGACTTTAAACGATTAACAAGTTGATTACGAGGGACTAAAGTTGACAAACAAAGAAAGTATGTGTGTAAAAGCATCCAAAGTATCAACATATGAAAATTTTGCCTTTCGACGACCCTACACGATGTTAATACCCTTAAACGAATAAATCATGAATCGTATGAAACCGTTTGTGGAAGAAAGTGAAAGTTTACAAGACGCGAGGGTTAAATGTGTCAACATGTTTAATTAATACCTCTGAGTGACCTTTTAACAAACCCGGAGCCTTGTAACGATTAATTATACTCCCAAGAATAAGTGATAAAAATTTCACAAGGTTTCGATATCGTATGAGGAAAATACGTTAACTTTAGTAATTAAGGGGTTAAAAGCGTCAACAAGGCAAAACTTGTGTTTTCGGTTATCATTTAACGAAACCGGACCTAACGATGTTTGGTTATATCTCTTGGATCATAAAAATAATAGTTAAATGGGTTAAATGAGCTTAAAATGAAAGATTTTACGCTTTAGAGGGTCCAGGGGTGAAAATGTCAAAAATTGAAACTTTCTGATCTGGTTACCCCTATGGTGGCGTCACGCCACAACCAACACCTTCTGCCGTCGCGCGACGCAACGGCCTTATCTGGACAGAAGCATGCACAGGTGCAGGTCACTGCACCTCTCTTCACCCTTGCATGGTTTAACTCGAATCTAGGGACTGTTTGATTGTTTTAAAAACCATTTTGGACACATGTACTGATCAAGGAAGAGCCAAGACACCTGTATTGATCTGATGGCACCTTCAATTGGTATAAATAGGTGGGTTTTTGGCAGCATTTCTCACTTGTATGATCAATTCATACTCTCAAACATTACTCCCAAGTCTTGAAGCTTTTTAATCACTTTCTAGAGCATCCTACTTTGGAAGGAAGCTCTATTAGTCTCAATCTTCATGCTAAGGACTCTTGTAAGTGTACTTAGCCTCTGTAATTAAGTTTTTGTTAGTGTAATGACCGAAAGTCAAAGTTGACATAATTTTGCTTGGACTTAGTGATTAATCACTAATGGTCCAGCCATTATTCGAATTGAAAGTGGCTATGAGTTGGTAATTATGTAGGTAATAAACCCTTAAAAGGGCACCTGCTGATTCTCACTCTAACTTGGTCAATTGTCGGGTCAAACTTGTTATTAAAAAGTCAACAGAATTTGTTTTTTACAAATAAATCCATAACTAGTAATGTAGAAGTCATGGAACATGTTTAAACACTAAAATAACTTGGTAAATAATATAAGAACGTTTAGGCATGTTCAACCCGACAATTCTGAGTTTAGGCTCGGTTCGGAACCGAAAGTCGCAAAAGTAGACTTTTGCTTTGACTTTCAGTTCTGACCCGGTTTAGCTTAGTTTAGATATGCCTTAGGGTTTCTTTAGGACCATATTTCAAGATAGTATAACCCTATGAGATTATACTAAATGGTTCTTATTAAATCTGATTCATATGCATGTTTCCGTTAATTGCTTAATTGTTGACCATTATGCCCTTTTGATATTAAAACGAGATTTTTGGAAATGTGAGAGGACAAAATCCTTTATTACTGATTTATAAACATGTCCTAAAAATTTGACATCAGTTTGAGGTCTAAATTAGGAGTTATACTCGATATCGTAAATTGAAGCCTTTTTATTAATTAAACGGCATTTTCGGCATAAAACCTATTTTTCGACACCAAACCTTCTACCCACTGATGTAATATAATATTTAGGGATTTTTGGAGATTTTTATTAAATTTTAAACTGATCATAACATGGGGTTTTTGCTTTGATTCGGTAATTGACGGTTATACCCTTTTTGCTAATAAAATGAGTTTTACATAACATTTTGATACCAAATATTTTTCTACTGATTTCATATGTTAAATAAAATATTTTAAGCCTTATGGACTGATAAAAAAAATCTCAGATTTCCTTATTTAACCCGAATACCGTCAAATACCGACTTTTATGCAATTTAGGCGCATAATATGGTTTAAAACCATATTTGGCACCTAAAGCTTGTTACCTACTGATGTTATGGATAAATTTTTATACTTTAACAGTAAGTAAAAGTTTTGAATGCAGATTTCCAAATTTGACCCTTAAAGCTTATGTGAAATGACCAAAATGCCCCTATGGTGCATAGTTTGGCCATAAATGATAAATTTCACACATATATGATATCTTACTGATATAACCTACTAAAATAAATATTTTTACTGATCAGTTTAGACCATAACCTCAAATTATTATTTAACCTCTTTTATAATCTTATAAATGACCAAAATACCCCTACGGGGATTAAATTGACTTCAAATCCGTTTTGGGCATAATGGAAGGTATCCTACTCATATCACAACATATTTAAGGCATATTAACTTGTGAAACTTGTACATGACTCATTTGGTTAACCGTTATGCATTTTTCGCGTTCGGTACGGTTTATGTGACTAGTTTGCATAAATTGACCGAAACGGGTCAAACCTTATCATTTTCACCTCAAAATCCAGAATGTGTTTAGTTTACCCATATATATACAAGTCTTTATACTTGTCGGGTTTAAATCACACATCCGGTCTCCGCTTAATCTTGCGTTTTGAACCGTAAACCTTTCTTTAAAACTAACCGGTATAAGTTTAAACTTAAATAAGACCCGTTAGGAATCTAATAGGTTATTAAAACCTTTGTTCCAGATTTAGGAACCCAGTAAAAGATATTTCCACTTGCTGATTGTATACGGCTGAGATAAATTTGTATATTTTGCTCAGGTAAATACTTTTAACTTATTTTCCCTTATACGGGCTTGGGGTACGGTATATAAAATACCGCTTGGTTGGGTATTGAATATTTAATCGTATGAAGGTTAAATCATTGAGATAACCCGTTTAATCTGTCTTGTTTGTTTTAAGCATTTGGGGGGTTAATGACCATGTCCTGGATATCCTCGGCTCATTCATTGAAATGGCCACGACTTAAGCACATGGTGTAGGCATACACCTGCCGGTGCGTATGTAAATTAATGCACCCGCCTGTTCGAGAATAACTCGCCGTGGGTTATATTATGTGGTGTGTCTATTAATCTTTAACCCGGTATTTTAACCCGGGCTACTAAACGTATAACAAACATATAATTCTTTTACAAGATTACTCTTAAATAATTATCCCAAGTTATAAAAGAATATTTGTGCCTTGTGCATTTAAATCAATTTTCTTAAAACATTTTCAAAAAGTGTCGGTTAATTGTAATTATCAGTGTAAACTGACGTATTTTCCAAAAAGGTTAAGTGCAGCTACTAAGCGTAATGGGCTGGAACTCCTGGGTGAATAAATAAAAAGTCTTGCAAGTTTTTATCACTTTAAATCTGTTGAACAATATTTCTTTTTATCTTTGATCCGCCTGTGGATCCACTTTACAACCGTTGTGTAATAATTTATGTTACTTTCAATCGGTTTTTAATATTTTTAGTTTAGACTTCCGCTGTGCATTAAACTGTGATGAATTGACTATGATGATATCAACTACGTCACGATACTCCCCACCGGGCCCACCGGTAATACGTGGAAATATCGGGGTGTGACAGCTAAGCCTGTGACTGCTATTTGCATACATTGTGATTGCCAATCAGCTATTGGTAGAGCTCAAAGTGCAATGTATAATGGCCGATCAAGACACATGCGACGTTGGCATAACACGATACGACAACTACTCTCAACTAGAGTTATCACGATTGACTATGTGAGGTCAAAGGATAACATTGCGGATCCGCTTACAAAAGGCTTAAGCAGAGAGGTAGTACATAAGTCGTCGATGGGAATGGGTCTAAAGCCCTTGGAGTAAGTTTATAGAACGGAAAACCTATCCTAGAAGATTGGAGATCCCATGATCTAGGCTCAATAGGACCACCTAACTGTACGAACTGAGATCACTGTGGGGGAGTACCTCAACATACAAAGGGAGTTACAAACTTCCTAGTCCATTCCTACTTAAAATCAGTGATATCAAGAGAGGTTAAGCATACGGCTTTTAATGATTTGTAAATCACCTATGTTAGAGAGAAGTGGGGTCGCTTCAAATGGAATTGGGGGCACAATTCCTAGAGCTCTCGCAGAACCAGGATGGTGCTCCATGACCATAACGGACACAACTATGAGGGGTTAGCCAGACCAGGAAGAGTAATGTGTGATGTGTAATAACGTCTACGTAAAAAAGGGGTTGGTTCAAGGACATCGCGTCTACTAACCGCTAGGAGACTAAGTATATGTCACAAAGGAGGGTTCAAAGGGAAACCTACCTATCCTGCATTACTTAACCGCTGAAATTTTATCATGACACTTGAGTGTATGGGACGATCTCCATTCATGTGGGGGATTGTTGGAAATTTTATAAATAATATTATATTATGAGTTAATATAATGATTATTTAATAATTAAGCCAAGATGAATGAGAGATCTTGTGCATTAAGTTTGTGTGTTGGAACCATAAACATGTGGGAAATTGAGCTTGTCCCACATATGTGGAGAGATAAATCTTTTGTGGATTTATAATTAGAATTCTCTATACGAATGTATTCTTTTATGACAACTCACACCCAGTGGTAGCCAGGAGGGTGCGAAGCACCCGACACGCGCCCGCGCCCAGGCACGGGACCGGGACGAGGGCGACGGGCGCAATGTGGCGCTTTGATGGCGCACTTTGCACTTCGTACGCTCGCATCGCGCGAGCTGCTTGGAGCCGCCTTTAGGCTTTAGTATTTTTTATGTGTGTCTTGGTCGGGTGTTGTCAACTAGAGACTGTTCAAATTCCACCAGTCCTATGATTAAGGGTGTTGTCAACTAGAGACTGTTCAAATTCCACCAGTCAAATGAATAAGTTACAGAATTAATTGTGCCATTGAATTCTAAATTTATTTTTATAGGTTTCAGAATTCATTGTGCTATTGAATCGAGAATTGATTTTACTGAATGGTGCATTCAATATTCAGTTATCATTTTCGAATTCTAATCAGTATAAATACAAAGCTTTGTGCTTTGTTTTAGACAACAATACTAAAAATCGTATGGTTCTTACAACACACACAGCTTCAAACGATTCCCTAATTTTGAATCTCTACGCACTCTTGTTTCAGGTATTTTTTCAGGTGCTAGGCTAATCCCAGTAGTACAATCTGCTTAGGCTGTTGCACCCTGGGAAACAGACGGGTTCACCTGGGTGGCCTGAAAAAGGGAAGCATGATATTCACGTGCCTCAGTCACCATTGTTTATATTATTTCTTATATTTCCATTGTAATCTATTCTTAGTTTAGTTTACTTTCCTTGTACTGTATTTTTTTAAGTTTGTATTTTTTTAAGTTTGTTGTTCTTCCTTTGAGTTGTAACCATAAAATTGATTAATAAAATCGTTATTTTATTTATTTTGTGAATGAATGTCCTACAGATACTTAGACTTAATTTGATACTTATTAGGTATTCGTTTGTAAACATTTGGAGTATGTTTGGAAAACTATTAAACTTTAACTAAAGTGATTGTATTATGTTTTTTTTTTTTTACATTTTACCATTGTATTTTTATTTTATATTGAAATAAATAATGATTACCAACACATATATGTATATTTCTTTCTACAAATATTGAAATCAATGCTTACACATTAACAGATTACGTGGCTCCATCCACTAGACCACTACATACACTTATTATATACCCCTACCTTTTTTGGAACGACAAATTTGTATCACTAACAGATTACTAGAGTATCATCGTGTCACCGGTGGAACAACCCGATCGTATCCATCTTTACTAGGCGATAATGCCTGTATACCAATTCCGGAGGAAACCGAATAAATCTGGGATAAAAACCCCGTTATAGGAATCGAACTCATGACCTAATAGTCCATAAGCCTAATCCCACCCCTAATATACCGCTAGCCTATAATACCATAGGCTATTATATAACTCCAACTTCACTTTATTTGCCACTTATTTCATAATCTCCTAAAAAAGATTTAGGAGGATTATGAGTTATGACTATATGCGGCCTTAGGGGCTGTTTGTTTACCTTTTTATGAAGCTCTTAATGGTTCAGACCTATTACTGATTCAGCACTTAATGATTCAGACTGTTTGTTTAACGAGAAGATGTCTGAATGGTTCAGACATTTGCCTCTAAATGGTTAAGCATTATACAGAGTCTGAATGGTTAAGACCTCTAATCTGAATTGGTCAGACATTTGCCTCTGAACGGTTAAACATTATACAGGCTTTTAGTGATTCAGACCTCTTACTGGTTTAGCACTTAATGACTCAGATCTCTAACTGATTCAACACTTAACCATTCAGATGTTGTCAAACAACGCCTTAGCCTTTTACTCCCTCCGTCCCATTAAAAGTGTCATTTTTTGAATTTTCAAAGTCTTTATTTATAAACTTTGACTTTAATTATATATTTTTTGTGTTATATAAAACTTGATAAAAATTAACCCGATAAAAACACTAATAAAACACACTCAAATCATATAACTTCAATCAAGTATTATCTAACACAAGCAAAATTATTTAAGGTCAAAGTTTATAAATAAAAACTATGAAAATTCAAAATAGAATACTTTTAATCTTAGACCATGTGTAGTGGTAGTGGGTTATAATGCCCCCACCATGGGGCGTTTTCCGACACGTGTCATCCCAGTCAGCATGGGGCATTATAGCATAAAGTGGTGTAGTGGGGCAGCATGGGGCGTTTTATTTTTAATGAAAAAAAAAAGTCAAATGATGTCATGTGGAAAAGTGTGGGTGGACAAAATTGATTGGAGGACAATAGTCATTGTCAGACCATGTGGCCATGTGGGTGGGAAACGCCCAAAATAAAAGACCCATTCAGCGTTTTAATGAAAACGCCTGACATGCAAAATTGTCAATTATAACGCCCAAAAACGCCCCGTGTAGTGGGGGGACGGCGTTTTGGGGCGTTTTTTTTGAATTTTTTTTAAAAAACACGCTCCACTACGGATGGTCTTAGTACATTTTAAGGATGTCCGTATTCCACGTATAAAACGTGAGGATACAATACAAAATCAAAAACCCGTAATAAACTTGACAAATTCAATTTTTGAAAACTTACCGTGGTCCGCGAAGCACCGTATCACACCTCCATCCCGCTGCCTCTTTATAAACTTCACATTCATTTTCCCCAAACCCTAACGTTTTTTATTTTCTGCTCACACACTCTCCTCTCTGCCGCTCATCTTCTCTCTAGAATCTTCGTCAACAATGGAGTTTTGGGGTAACGATTCACATATTTCTCTATTCCGTTATCATTTCTACATACATATATCGTATTTCATCTTCCGTTCTGATAGTTAGGGTTTTTACCGGATGAAAATGCGTACATATTTTGGATTTTATGATTATTCACGATGATAAACTGTTATTCTGTATGTTATTCTGTATGTAGTGATGTTGATGTTATGTATCTGTTTATTTTGTTTGTGTTTATGATTTTGTGTAGATGATTTGCTTTCGTAATTTGTTGTTCTTTTGATTTTATGATTTGAGGTTTGTTTTCGTTGTGGAAATTTGTGTGAATGTGAAAGTTATGTATGCGTTTGCGAGTATTGTTTTGTTTTTAGGTTAATTTTGGAGGATATAGCTGTAGGTTTGATGATTTGATTTTGATTTTGTAATATGTTATTCGTTTTTGTTTTGGAAATTGGTATGAATGTGCGAATGTTATTTTGTTTTTAGGTTTTTATTGGATGTTGTGGTAAGTTTTATCGCTCGGTGTTTATGTTTTATTTTGTTTTCATTTGTGATTGTGTGTACATGATTTGTTATTGTAATGTGTTATTCGTTTGATTTTTATGACTTGACGTTTGTTTTTGTTGTGGATTTAGTATGAATGTATTTGTTATGTATGTTTTTATGAATATTATTATCCAGTTTTTAAGTTTTTTTGGAAGATGTTGCTGTACGAAGTATAGAAGGGCGTGGAGGGGCGCCCGACCCCCGAACTTTTCGCTCAGTGGTGTTATATATGTAGTTTTCGTATAGAAATTTTTGGGTATATACGTTTTTGACCTCCCGGTTCTATAGAAATGACCCTCCGTCATTCGGGTCAAGCTTCGCCACCGGTTGCTGAAGGCTTGATTTGGTTGCTCAGTGTTTATCTGTTATTTTGTTTTCATTTGTGATTGTATGTACGTGATTTGCTTGTTATTTTGATGATAAGGTGTTGTGATAGTGCTTTATGAAGTGATGGTCTAGATTTAGCTCAAAATGTTTGTATGACTTTACAAGTTATGCATGCATTTGTGTTTATCATATTGTTCTTAGGTTTTTAGAAGATGTTGCGGTAGGTGTTTATGTTAGGAAAATTTTGGTTGCTATGTTAAAGACAAATTGTCGTGAGAGTGATTTTTAAAAGTAATGGTCTAGATTTAGTTCATAGTGTTCGGTTAGTTGGTTCTATGGTCAATTTGATCGGTTAATTTTCTATATCATTCTGTTTGCAGGTGTTGAGGTTAAAAGTGGTCAACCATTTGAAGTAAAGCTTGGTGAAGGAAAAGTTTTACATCTTTCACAGGTATACAACTTCTCCATACAATGGATTTCAACGCTTTTGTTGCTTTGATCATCTAAAACAAACAAGCCTTTTGTTTTTGTAGGCTTGTCTTGGAGAAGTCAAGAATAACAAACCAAGTGACTCTGTTTATTTGCACATCAACATTGAGTCCAAAAAGCTTGTTCTCGGAACACTCAATTCTGAGAGATTGCCTCAACAGCTGTTCGACTTGGTGATTGACAAAGATTTCACTTTGTCACACAACTGGAAAAATGGCAGTGTCTACTTCTATGGATACCAAGCTGACCAACCTATTGATGAATCTGAATCAGAAGAAGAATCTGGTTAGTGTATAATAAAAACATTAGCATGTTTACATATATGTGAAATGATTTATCCATTGCCTACAACAAATAACAAAACTTAACATATAAATTAAATGATTTTCAAAATATTATAAGATAAAATGTCTTAGTAAAAACTTCAGAGAAACATAGAAATATATTATAAGGTATGTTTATGTGTACAATATTAATTAAAAAGGTTAAATAAAAATGCAAACGTTTAAGAAAGATTCTTGAATCATGGATTATACATTTTTATTTTTGAAACCGAACGTTTATGGTTACGGTTTTACCTAAAAACCGAATCGAGCCGTGCACACCTCTAAATTGTTCTGTATTTTCTTTACTATTTTATTGTTTTTAGTTTTGTTATTTAATCTTTGTTGTTTTTTCTAGATTCTGATGAAGAAGATGCTCTTCCACTTCCAGTTGCTAATGGTATAAAACTATAAATTGTTTTCTATGTTAATATACATTATTGGATTAGTCTTGGTCGTAACATGTAATTTTGGTTTTCAGGCAAGAAAGAAGATAAGCCAGTGGTGGTGAAGCAGGAGGAAAAGAAAGAAGCTATTCCAGTGGAGTCCAAGAAGAAAGATGGTAAGCAGAAAGTGCAGATTGTAGAACCTTCGAAAGATTCCGACTCTGATGATTCCAGCTCTGATGACAGTGATTCAATGTCTGAAGGTTCAGACGAGGTATGCAGTTTTTGTATTGCAGGTCGTAACATCGTAGAACCTTCGAAAGATCCACTGAATCCTAGTTACGAACTCTTGGTACTTGTTTTTTTTTTAAATAGGATGATGAGGATTCCTCTGATAGCGAAGACAGCAGTGACGAGGAGGAAGAGACACCAAAGAAGGTTAGTAAAATAATCTGTTTCTGTTCTTTTTACTTTCATTTATTTAAGTAAAACTAGTGGGTCACCAACGTAGATAAAAATAAGTAAAACACGAGTTAAGGTGTTTGATGTTTTAGTTAAGGGGCTAAAGTTATTTATTAGTAAAGTTGAGGGGCCAAAGTTATTTATTTGTTTTAGTTAAAGTGCTAAACATGTCATTACCAAAGTTGAGGATGTCACTAATCACTATTAAAGTTGAGGGGCTAAACGTGTCGCTATTAAAGTTGAGGGGCTAAAGTTGGTTAATGCTAAAGTTGAAGGTCCAAAGTTGGTTGATTGGACAAAATAGCATATTTATAGTTTTAACATTGTTTTGGAATTTTTTTTTTTTATTATTGTAGCAACAATCTGGAAAGAAGAGACCTAATGAGTCTGCACTGAAGACCCCTGCAAGTGACAAAAAGGCAAAACTGTCTACCCCTCAGAAGACTGGTAAAATTTAGACTTGCAAAATTTTAATCAAGTATGAATGTAGAATGATATAAAAATAGTTGCATATTTTTGACAGATGGCAAGAAAGCTGGAGGACATGTGGCGACACCTCATCCCTCAAAGCAAACCAAGACGCCAGCGAACAAGTCAAATCAGAAAAGCCCAGCCTCTGCTTCTACTGATGGTGCACATTCTTGCAAACCATGCAACAGGTATGCTTTTTTATGTTTAAATCTTGTCATATATTGTTCTAAATTACCCCACCACTGACAGTTCTTGACACGGATACACACACATAGGGGTGCGAACGAGCCGAACCAGATTTGACAAGGCTTGGCTTGGTTCGTGCTTTGTTTTTAGAGCTCGGACTCGGACTTGGCTTGTTTTTTAAATATTATAATAAATAAAAATAATATAAATAATAAACTCGTTTAGGCTCGCGAGCTTGATAAGTGAAGCTCGGGCTTGTTTACTAACCAAGCTTATTTCTAAGTTTGGGCTTGGTTTAAAAGTAGTTTAAATAAGCTTGGCTTGACTCGTTTACTAGACAACTTTATATAAGGGTTGAATTTTACTAAATATTAATAATAACTAATAATACATTAAGGCTTGACGAGCCTGATAAGCTTCAAATGCCAGACATGAGATTGGGCTCGATAAATAAACAAGTTTTAGTATAGGCTTAAGCTTGGTTTGGGCTCGATAAAGCTCTGCTTGTTTCGAGTATTTTCTCGAGTTGCTTGTCTCGTTTGCACCTCTACACATACGGGTCGTGACTTGACATGATAGTCACCAGTACTGAAAAAAAATCATTTGATTTGAAACTAGCCAACATGGATATATTAACTTTTGGTGGTTTGTTTTGTAGGACCTTCAAGTCTGATAGTGCTCTTCAATCTCACAACCAGGCTAAGCACAAGTAAATGGTATTTGAAAAGATGAAAATGGTGGCTGATTTTGTTGAAGGATGAGTGAGGTTAGTTTTAAGCAGGGTTGTTTTTTAGTACCAGAAAAGGCACCAGACCAGAATTATGTTTTTGAATGATGTGGAAAGAACATGTTGGGTTTATTTGCTTCAAATATCTACTTTTTCTAAACTGTTTCAGATTTATATTGATTTGAACTGAATGGAGAAAATGATTAAAGTATCTACACAAACATGAAGTGCTTAGAATAATAACAAATAAAATGTGTATTGATATTGTAAGAGAGTATGAACCAGTATAATTTGTTGATGATTGAAATAGCGGACAAAGTTAACATACTTGTGCAAGTTTAAGACTATAACGGAACATATTTAGATTGAGATAGTTTCAAAAGCATTTATGAAGTGTGTAACAATTTAATTTTACAATGTACATGTAGATGGGCGTTTCTCAATGGTGATGATACACATCACACAACATATCTACTTTATGTTAGCAACGTTATACGTGTAAAGATTTTTAACATGTTGAAATATGCAACATGTTTAACATAGAAGAAATTTTTGCTACAAAACCTCATCATTTGATCTCTACGTTCGATAGTTCTAAAGTTGTTTCAAAGAGTTGATATGGCGCAACTAGAAAACCACCTAATATGTAACTTTCTATATGTTGCATCATCTCTATGTAATTTTTAAATTACATTTGACGGAATAATGAATTTTAATAATCCCAACTATTGCCCATTGACAGGCAACGGTCCCAATTTTAAAAATTCATACTGGCGGTCTCATCTTTTCACATATTGGCCTTCAATATACCCACGCTAACGAAACGCAAACGTCGTTAGTCTCTGTTTGCCGGAAAAAACATTTTTTGCCGGAAAACTTCATTTTGACCGGAAAACTCAACATTTTCGTCTCAAACCTCTTTGTAACTTTATTATGCACCTTTAGGAACATTTTATAGTAAAAAGCCCAATTATTAAGGTCCCGGAAAAACTCTTTTTTCGCCGGAAAACTTCATTTTGGCCGGAAAACTCAACTTTTTAGTCGGAAAACTCAAAGTTTTCATCCCAAACCTGTTTGTAACCATAGATCGGACCTTTAGGAACATTTTTCCGACCAAAAATGTTTTTCTAGCGACCGAAGATCAACGACGTTAGGGTTCTGTTAGTCAGGGTCTATTGAAGGCCAATATATGAAAAGATGGGACCGTCAGTGAGAATTTTTAAAGTTGAGACTGTTGCCGGCCAACGGACAATGGTTGGGATTATTAAAATCCATTATCCCTTTTCAGATTTATGTAAACTTACATAGTAAACTAAAGGGGTAACTTTGTAGAATAGTAACCAAGTTTTAAAAATGTTTCAATTTGGTCACTCAAGTTTCAAAAGTGTTCCAATCATGTCACTCAACATTCATTCTTCATTAAAATTAAGGGTTTTTTCATCCATTTCATAGGTAACCGTAGTGATGTGGATTTTTGTTTCTTTTTTCTCTTTTATTTGATGCTAACGTCGAGTGATGACGTGGATTGTAACTTGTTTTTTTTAATTTTTAATGTAATTAAATGGTTTTTATTTTTAATAAATATAATTTCATATATTAAAATAATTCGACCCCAGCATCTTATGCTCCATTTTTTCTTGACACATGGAAAAAAGGACATGACTCGATTTGAATGTTAAGTTATCTAATTGGTACAAAAACGACACCAATGACCTAATTAGAACACTTTTAAAACTTGGTTACTATTCTGTGAAAATTTCCCGGTTGTGTGTCACTGTTTACACACGAAGTATCAAAGGGACATGTGAGGATGATATTGGAAGACTCATAAAGTCATATCACTTGACTTGACTTGAGGTGTGCTATTTTTGTAACACGCTAGAGAAAATAGCAAATAAAATAAAAAAAAAATTAATGTGTAACTAGTATTAAGCACCCCCGCGTTGCGGCGGGGGCGAACACTAATGCCGCACTACTGCCAACGACCACTAACACTGAAGTTGCGGCGTGTTAATGCGAATAAATTAAACCGAAATGTAAAACATAGAATATAATAAGTAAGCTGATCTAGGACTCGCGTGTTACGATGAACCCACGTCTATTTTTTCCCGTTTAACTGGTTTATCGTAATCTATATATAATACATATCATTACCACTATACAATATCTCTATATTATTACCACTATACAAACCATAATAAATACATTACAACAACCATTGCATCAATATGTTGCAAATTATACAACTATACAAACCATAATTCATGCGTTACAACAACGCAAAACAAAACAAAACAAAACAAAACAAAATATGAGATAAGGAAATGTGGCTATGACCTATGAGTACAACTAATTATGCATAACAAACAACAAAATATGAGATAAGGAAATGTGGCTATGGGTACAACCAATTATGCATATCATACCACCCTCAATGCACATATATGTTGCAAGTTTATAGTATATAATATAATATAATTTATAGTATATAATAAATGGTTTTATAATTAATAACAAAGAGCTTTAAATGCAAAAATTAACACCTATTGGTTAGAAGTGAGAAGTCATATTTTTTTTGAAACTCTCCCAATACTTAAAGTACAAGTCCACAAAGCTACAAGATGTTAGTAATTTATAATATGAAAATTTGCACTCTATTGATGTGATTACTTGTTTTGGTTTTTAGTTTTTTTTTTATTTTTCTGTTCCAGGTATATTTTTTTGTTTTGTTTCATAAACTTTAAATATACTCATAAACTGCGTTGTTTTCGAGAAAATATGTGACTTAATCTGTTATAGTTTATATCGAAACTTGTAAATGTGATAAAAGATTAAACGTTACAATTGCGTATAGTAACATTATACATAGAACATTTAATTAGCATCAAGAAACTGATAAAATTTGCATGTGAACAGTAATATTGTAAAAACAAGATTGTACACCATAATAGCAAACAAGCACTTCATCTTCGAAGGTTCGAAATATATATCGCCATCAAATGTACCATCAAAATCACTTTGGTCATCCGATTCTTAACTTGGAATTCGTCCTATAAATTTGGCTTATTAACCAAGCGCAACGATGTCTATTTAACATTATATACAGATCTATCTTTACATTATAAACATTCACTTTCATATGCTTCTTTCTTTGGGTTAACTATATGTAAATCTGTAAAACTCGCAATAGTTTTAGAATTCATGGCACAATGCAAATTGCTCAATACTCTACTTCAATAGAAGCAAAACCACTACAATGTTTGGACTCACCATTCCCTCACGTGCCATAGATGCTTGGAAGTACCGTTGTTATGTTAGGCACATCATTGTAATATAAGACACATTATATCATGGGTTTTTTTTTTTTTTTTTTTGATAAAGGGCCAGGCCCGGCAAAATATATAAAAACCAATGAAAAAATTACATCATAAGGGGGCATACCCCCGTGTCATCCCCAAAACATGCTTTGGGGACCAAAAGTATGAAACCATACACCCGCGATTCGGGGAGCAAAAAAACCTAAAACCAAACGGCGGGAACAAGAGAAAAAAGATTTGGTAAGATCTTTTCCTCTAAAATGACTTTTTTTTTACCGCAAATTTCTGGATCACTCACGGACCACTAGAGTATCATTGTGCCACCAGTAAAACCACGCGATCATATCCCCACTAGACAATAATGCCTATACACCAATTCAGGATAACTTTATTGTTGGTTTAAAATTCATTATAATTACTTGATTTTATAAAAATATAAGATTTTTATAAAAATCTAATGGAATTGTTCTAAAGTATTTTCTGAAATTTTTGTAAGATTTTTAGAGGTCAAAATCTATTTTTAACGAATTTATAATATTAAATAGATTTAAAATAAAAGGAAAAAATGTCAAAAAAGGGCCCGAACAGGTCCCTCGAGGCTCGATCTCAGGTCTGGGAAGACCAGAGTCTTATGCAGTTAGCCGCAAACCATCGAGCCATGTGTGCTTGTTGTTTAGTAATTGGTTAGGGATATATTTGGTGTATAAGCTAAACCAAAAGGATCATGCTTATTTGGTCACTAACCATTTTGTTTATAAACAAGCTCTAATTGGGGACAATTTGGTTTCTTGGTTATCTAAAGGTAAAGCTACTATTTCTAGATCGAGTGCCGAAGCTGAATATAGAGGCGTTGCAAATACAACTGCTGAGCTAACTTGGATACGCAACCTTCTATTATGGGCTGTTTGTTTACCTCTTAATGAGGCTCTTAATGGTTCAGACCTCTTACTGGTTCAGCACTTAATGGTTCAGACTGTTTGTTTCACGAGCAGATGTCTGAATGGTTAAGACATTTGCCTCTGAATGGTTAAGATTTATACAGAGTCTGAATGGTTAAGACCTCTAATCTGAATTGGTCAGATATTTGTCTCTGAACGGTTAAGCATTATACAAGCTCTTAATGGTTCAAACATTTTACTGGTTCAACACTTAATGGTTCAGACCTCTTACTGGTTCAGCACTTAACCATTCAGATGTTGCCAAACAGCCCCTTAGAATTACATGTTCCCGTCAGACAGGCATCTGTTATTTATTGTGTGATAATATCTCAGCCATGTACCTGTCTCAAAACCCAGACCAACATCAGCGCACAAAGCATGTTGAAATTGATATTCATTTTGTTCGTGAGAAAATTCGCATTGGTGCCGTACGTGTTTTACATGTTCCGACAGAATATCAATATGCAGACATCTTCACTAAAGGCCTCCCTCGACATCTCTTCACTCGCTTCAAATCCAGTCTTTGCCTTGGGCCGACTACTGCTTCGACTGCGGAGGTCTATTAGCGTAACATATAACAACAAAATATATCTTGAATATATTTGTATATTGTATATACTTGCGTCTACAATCTACATGGGCTTACCACCTTAGGTTTTAAAGGGGCAAAGACATGCACATTAGGGATGAGCAAATAGTACCGGGTACCGGTACTGAATTTCCCAAACCGGAACATTTACATTTTCGGTAGCGATTACCGGTTTTTACCCTCAAATACCGGTACCGTACCGGGTATATTCAGTACTGGTACCTGTTTTTAGGAATTTTTAGTACCGGTTCGATACCGGTTGGTACCAAGCTCACCCCTAATGCCCATTGTTAAAACGCGTTCTAAGAAAACCAAAATAATCATTTCTAAAAACAACCAAGCTAAAGCTTTTCAAATTCATTGTCTTGCTTTGCCATGTATAATCTTAACCATAAAAAAATGTGATTCTTGATCTAGAATTCTTTCACTTATGTGCAAAAACTTAATATTGTATTTCATCCTCCTTGTATACTTGACTCATTAAAATAGAGCTTGTAACAATCCAAGTTCAAACTAAACTTAAATGTATTATACCCAAAAAATAACTTATCACACACAAATCAAGTGCACATTATCTTCTCAATCAAGATACAGAAAAAAAAAATACAATGTCTTTAACAATATCAAAATACAGAAAAAACATACAATGTCTTTAACAATTCTGAAAATACATCTATAAAATCTTCAGAATACATGAAAAAAAAAACATAGAAATAAACCTCTGGTAAAATAGACATCTTTACATCCTCTTGTCCTGAAGATGAAGGTTAAGATGAAGACAACCTGTATAAAATATAATAATAAATGGCAAAATATAAGGACCTGTGCAGAATACCTGAACCTGCAAAACTAGTAAATAAAGTAAGATCATATTTTTAGATGAAAAAAAGCTGGAAAATTTGGCCTGTAAAACTAAAAAAACCTAACAATATCTTGTTTTGGGAAGGCAAAATATATAAGTGTCAATATCGGGCCCGGTTGGGTAATGGGTCAAAATGGTTCAATTTATTATGGCTTGAAGTGAGTCAAGCCGGGTTGGGTTGACCTACAAAAGCTTTTCTGATCAAATTATACAATAGACTTAGGGGTGCAAACAAGCCAAGCGACCTGAGTGGCTCGAGAAAAAGCTTGAAACGAGCCGAGCCTTATCGAGTCCAAGCCGAGCATGAGCCTAAAATTAGGCTCGTTAATTTATCGAACCTAGCATGTGAAGCTCGTTTATTTATCGAGCCTAGCCTTTTTTTTATATTTAACAGCATTTACCCTTGTCAAACCTAAAAATAAGCTTGTTTAGTATAAACGAGCCCGAGGCCGAAGTTCACTTATCGAGCTTGCGAGCCTAAACGAGTCTATTATTTTTATTTAATATATCATTTAATTGATAATAAATGAGCCGAGATCGAGCTTGAGAAACTACCAACGAACCGAGCTCAAGCTCTCATAAGTTAATCGAGCTCAAGCTCGGGCTCAGCTCGTTTGCACCCCACTCCACACAACTTTCTAGTTTCAACCCATTTGACATGCCTTCCTTTAATAAGAAAAAAATATTTCACTCATTTGTGATAAATCCAACCCGAATAAACCCATCTGTGAAAAAAAACCCAACCCGGTGTGAGAAAACCCAACCTAGAAAAACTTGAACCCTGACGCAGAATTTTTCTGGTAACCCTAGAACTTAGAAGCAGCAGGAATTTCGCAAACCGGTGTCACCTTAATATCAACTAAAATCATACTTATGAGAACAGACAATAAGCAGCTAGTAATCCTCTCTGTCTTCCCTTGTAATCTCTATTCAATTTCCTTAAAAGGGGTATACAGGATAAAACTAGGAAAACAATTTTGACCGGTCAACCTGTACTCCTGCACAGCGGAAAACCGGCAATAAGCCATTTTTTCCAAGTGAGGTTTTTTAAAACTTTTTCATCTTTATTTGTTTCATAATTATTTAGATTTGTTAATAGAGTAAAATGCTATTTTCGTCCCCGAGGTTTGGCCAGTTTTTGCGACTTTCGTCCAAAGGTTTGTTTTTCCGCATCTGGATCCAAAAGGTTTGAGATCTTGCCGTTTTCATCCAGCTCGTTAACTCCATCCATTTTTCTCCGTTAAGTCAGGGGTATTTTCGTCTTTTTTGTTAACTTAAAAGGGCAATTCGTTCTTTTCCGCTTTATGTACAAGGATTAGGCATAACGTACATAATATATTTAAAAGATCGAACTGCCCTTTAAGTTAACAAAAAAGATGAAAAATACCCCTTACTTAACAGAGAAAATGAATAGAGTTAACGAGCCATATGAAAATGGCAAGATTTCAAACCTTTCGGATCCAGATGCGAAAAAACAAACCTTTGGACGAAAATCGCAAAACTGGCCAAAACCTTTGGAAGAAAGTCGCAAAACTGGCCAAACCTTGGGGACAAAAATGGTATTTTACTCCTTGTTTATATTATATGTCTTAAAAAATACATGCATAACCAAGAAAAAATAACAATCCAGAAATTTCCATCCTTACCATTGATCATTGTTGATGCAACTTTAATCCGTTGCATTAGCTGATTTTGCTTCTTTTTCTCGGTTCCATTGTTCAATCTTAGCCCTTCGTTCAGCACTGCCTTCTCTAACTGGGCTGCGGTTTCTCTTCCCGTCCGGGCTTCTGCTCCGACCGGATCTTCTTGCCGGGCTCCTACTTCTAGGCCTCCTGCTTCTGTCACTGTGGCGGTGATCGGAGTAACCACCGCCACCACGACCGCCGCCTGAAGGGCGGTCATCGTGATTCCGGTGCCTTGGTGGACTACGGCTTCTGCTTCTACTTCTCCTACGTCTCCCAAATAACTGTCTCCTCAAATCTCTAAAAGAAGAATATACGATAAATAGATTAGTAAAAACAATAAGTTGAGAGCTGTGTGGAAGTGTATAAATTATAGGGGCAATTTCATAGATACCCTTACAAACTTGCAGAATATCTAAAATACCCATGCAAATTATAAATATCATATATATCCTTAGTCCTTACAAAGTAGTTGAAATATCATATATACCCAATTCATTAAAAATAATTTAATTTATGACAATTTAACCCTTATTTTTCTAGAACTTTGAAATCTCATATATGACCTTTAATTTCAATTATTATATTTACTCATTTCTAGCTTAATTTATTATATGTGGAGAATACTATTGTTTACTGGAAAAATAAAAATGGGTAAAAATAAATTTAAACTTAAAATGTGTTCTATAAAAAATATGAAGTTAAAGGATGAGCATATATGATAACTTGAGGTTAAAAAAATAAGGGTAAAATGATTATTTATTAGATTATTTTTAATATATTATAATCGGTATTTTAACTATTTTGTAAAGGCGTATATGATATTTTTAGTTTTGGTTGGGTATATATGAAAATTTTCAAGTTTGTAAGGGTATATATGAAATTTAATCTAAATTATAAAACTAAACTTACTTGTTAATCTTTTTCAGATGCATGAAGTTGCAATAACCACCTCGATTGCATACGTTTTCTTCATATTGTCTACATGTAGCTTCACGAAAATCAGTGACTGGAGAAAAGTCAACAATAATGGGGCGACCTGTAAAATAAATTAGATTGTGGTAGGTGTTGCAGCACAGTCAAAGGTTCAAATGATCTCCAAATAGATAATATATGTACGTGAACAGAATCATCAAAAAAGGATAGGTTTATACCAGCATAAAATCTTCCACTCAGATTCTGGAGAGCAGCTGCAGCATGTTCTTCTTCCCTAAACTGTGCGTACACATTTCCTACCTGCACCGTGTGAAGAAACTTTATCTTACACGTTTTAATTTACAAATAACCAATTGACTTTATGTGTACAGTTGTTCAAACATATATACCATATGGTCAGCCAAGTTATCACATATGTTTAGGCTTTCAATCTCTCCGTATTTTCCCAACTCTTCAAACAGATCTTCGTAAAAGTCCTGCACATATACATGAATTTTAAGATAAACAGAGAACGCATCACACACTTAAAAATTAAAATAACAGTATTTATACTGCCAAAGAACAAAATCAATATAAATACTCGAACACGATTGCAGTTCTATATAATACAGGGGGAGTCATGGTCAAGAGTTAACAAAAATAATATAGTACTTGCATAAGTAAGATGGATTTCAACGCAAAAAACACAAATTCAATACAAAAATGAAACACGATTGCAGTTCTAAATAAACTAATAATCGATAACCGATTGAATTGAAATACAAATCGAAGATAAACAATCACCGAAGTGATCCCGGGCTAAGCCCTTCTCCACAAGGGAGCCTCTCCACAATGGAGCCCTAACCGAATAACAAACTCTCCTCCTCACTACTAACTATTCCATACTTATTTATAAGAGAGAAAGTTACAAATACCCCCTCCCTAATACTAGAAATAGCAAAGTAAACATATGATTCCTAACAATATCTAACAGTACCACCAATGTTTCCAAAACTACCACCACATCATGATCAGAGAAAACCAGCATCTGAAATTAAAGCCAGTAGCTTCAAAAACAATTCACTTAACAAAACGTACAAATCAATCAACCGTACAATCACTTAACAAAACGTACAAATCAATCAACCGTACAATCACTTAACAAAACGTACAAATCAACAACGAACAAACACGAACATAAATGACTATCCACAACAGATTAACGCACAAACATCATAACTAAACACGAATACACGATACAATTAAAATTCAACTACAACCTATTTGCTCAACCACAAGCTAAATCGGTAACATATAAATCTCTAACAAACAACAAAAACAATTCATGCTAAAAAAATCAAATATCAGCACCAATTCCTACAGATTCAGCCATCTAGCTATTCGAAAACAATCTATCAACTGTACAATCTATTCACAAATCGTACAAATCAACATTCAACAAACACGAACATAAACGACTATCCACAACATATTAACACACAAACATCATAACTCAACCTTCATTAAACACAATACGATTATAATTCAGTTAGCAGCAAGCTAAATGAGTAACAGTATGAATCTCTAACAAACAACAAAAACAAATACATCCTAAAACATCAAATATCAGAACCAATTCCTACAGATTTAGCCATCTAGGTGTTCAAAAACAATCTATCAACCGTACGATCTCTTCACAATCCGCACAAACATCACAACTCAAGCTTCATTAAACACAATACGATTGAAATTGAGCTAGAAATAATGAACAAACCTCGAAGTGATCCTGTATTTTGCTCGGATCAAGTGGCTGACCTTGCGGATCAACACCAGGAGTGATCATATCGGGACGCTGGTACATATTGGAGAGTAATAGTGTAGGGCTGATGCTAGGTTTGGTGTGGAGCCTTGAGCATCGATCGCCATGGCGGCATGCTCCGATCTTGAAGTAGAACGGACAGTTGACTCTGTCCTTCTCGGTTCCGAATATGGATGCTAAATGCTCCGCCATTGTTGTTACCAGCAGTTGCAGCGGCTAGGGTTAGGGTTTGGGTGATTGTTGAAGAAGAAAGTGAGCAAAAGAGGAAAGTGGTAGTTTCTGTTTGCCTTATATAAACAAAAATATTTTTCTTGTTTTAACCATAAATTTTGTTTTTATTTTTGAACCTAAAATAATTATTTTATTTTTACTTTAAAGAAAATAAACAGAAAAAACTATAGATTACACAACCCTCCCTCACAAGGAATACTCCGTAATTCATTTCTTCTCCTTTAACATCTACGAGTTGGGTTTAAATGAGATGAGTTGAGTCTTTGCTCGTCTGTTGTTAAATAATAAATTTGCTTTATTTAAGTTAAAGAGCTCAAGAGTAGTTTTTTTTTTTTAAATTTGATCTCTTGCTCGTTTGTGTATATATATATATATGTATGTTAAACTACTTCATGAGTCTACCTAATATTGATACATCAGGCTTTTTAACTTGGGATCGATTCAAGATTTCAGTGAGCCAATCTCAATAGCTCTTGGGCACGTGACTCGTTTACACCCTTAGTCGCAAAGCAACACACCCCCGTCACCACCTTTGGACGACTCTTCAGTCAACACCTGAGTCGTGACTACTAAACTCAACAATTTCGACTAGTAGACCCACACAGATCTTGCATATTGAGAGTTCAGCGACCAGAAAGGGAATCAGGGGTCGAGATGAGTGGTAAGAGGTATGATTAGAATTTATAGTAGTCTTGAGAGATCATAGTTGCCCATAGTGTCAGATAATTTTGTTTACACTTTGCAATGCTAGGATATGTTATTAAAATACATTTTGATTTCTTATAAGATAAGTTGTTTGCGTGAGTTAATAAGCTTTTGAGGGCACTTATAAATTGTCTAATCAAAATGAAAACTTGAGGATATAATAAAGATAAGTTGGGTTTTATAGGCACAATTTGCAACTACAGATTTGTTGGCGACATCTATTTATTTTGTCTTTGTTTTGATTCCATATGCTTGAAGTGGTTGATTCCAAGTATATGATGTTTGTTGTATGCCTCTAATATACGTAGAGAAGACTTTGTATTGCTCTAATTTTGTAATAGTTGATTTGAAGCAGCTCTAGTAGCCCTGTGGTTTTTACTCTTGCCTTGAGAGGTTTTCCAAACTAAAATTTGGTGTCTTTTTATTATTGTTCTCGAGTTGTGTAGATTGTAGTTTGTATTATCTATTTGTTTGCATCTTCATACATTCATTCGAGTTTGGGAAAAAAATTTGTCAAGCGAAGATTGCTTCCGTGTTTTGTTTACCGTTTGTGACCAGGTTTCGCGTTTTTCTCATCAATTATCTCACAAAAATCTTTTATACTTTGTATATATATATGTTAACTAGTTACTAATCTCACACGATCATCATGATTTAAATAAAAAACATAGCAAGTGTTGTAAAGAACTTTGTGAAGATACAATTACCACAAAACAAAATCCACTTTAAACTTTAAAGATACAATTATTATGAGGAAAAGGTCTGCTTTTGCTCTTCCCTTGAGTTTTTATTTCAACCGTATTCAACGCAAATCTAGTAGGGCTCTACAGGCTTCCTGAAGTTGGCTCCAGCATACACTGCTTCTGACCCGAGTTCTTCTTCAATCCTCAAGAGCTGAACACAAATTATATAAGTCAAAGTCAAGTCAAAGAATCATATCCAACGGGTTGACCAGTTTTAACGAAAATTTTGGGCCAACATAACTACGGTTTTAGAAAATGAAAAACCAAAGTGGTCGGGTTCGATGGGTCCAGTTGTTCGGTTTTGAAGTTTGAACCCTTTTTTTTTGTCTCTCAAAATTACTAGGTTTGTATTAAACATTGAATATGATAAAGTGGTTAGTCACTATAAGATCGTGGTTTTTGGCGTGGAGGCCTCAACCATGCCACTACGCCACCCCGTTGGCGTTTTGGCTGGCGTGGAGGGAAGGGCGGCATGTTTTCCACCGGCCTGGAGGTTGGGTGATGAGTGATGTTGATGCTTCTCATTGGGTGGTGGTTTTTTTATTGATTTTCTTTGTTTTTTAAATTTAAAATAATTATAAAAAGTGTATGCCACGTGTCCCATCACGCCCCATCCCACCCTGCGCTTTTTGGTACCGCTGCGCTTTTTGGTACCGCGCCACTTTTTGACAGGTGCTTACGTGTCATCCACGTGTCAAACAGTCAAACTGCCCGAATTGCTTCAGTTTGGACGGTTTAGTTGGTTTCAACAGTTTTAAAAACGTTATCGCCGAGTCGGGACCCACCTGATTGTACTTGGCAAGACGTTCTGATCTGCATGGGGCTCCAGTCTTGATTTGGCCCTGATAAGTTAAATATTTTTGTATAGTTATTATCAATTTATTTATTATTATTTTTTATATATATATTTATATACACATATATATAATCAATTATTACCGTTGCTAAACCAACAGAGAGATCAGCAATGAAGGTGTCTTCTGTTTCCCCACTGTGATAACAATATAAAATTATTAATTCATATAAAAAGCTAGAAAAACAACTGAAAATGCATATATTATATATTATATTATATATATTTACATACCTGCGATGACTGGCCATAACGCCCCAACCAGCATGCTTTGACATTTTCACAGCTTCAATGCTCTCAGTTACAGATCCAATTTGGTTAACCTATGATTACAAAACATTATGAGAATAATCAAATATATATTTCGCGGACTCAAATTTCTGGTACATGATTAAGCAGATGCGTAATGAGCGGGTCAGATGAGTTGGGTAACGGGTTGAAAGGCATTCGAAAAAAAAACATGCAAAAACAACAAGGTTTTGTGCATTGAAAATACCAGAAAAGCATGAATAAAAAACATTCTAGCTGGTTGATTTTCTTGTTCGAGTGGTACACCGATGGTCCCTCTGGTTTACCAAAATTTTGAATTTGGTCCCTAGTTTTTCAAAAGTACACAGATGGTCCCTGTAGTTTGTATTTTGTAACGTATTTAGTCCCCAACTTTTTCCAAAAGTACATTGATGGTCCTTGTGGTTTGCACTTTGTAACACATTTAGTCCTTAACTTAGACATGCTGACACCTTTAGATTTGTTGGCTAGGGATTAAATGCGTTACAAAGTGCAAACATGAGGGACCATCCGTGTACTTATGGAAATATAGGGACCAAATCCAAAATTTTGATAAACCGTAGGGACCCTCTGTTTCTTGTTTTAATATGAAATTTCAATTTTTTAAAAATCAATATTAAAATTTTGAATTTGGTCCCTAGTTTTTCAAAAGTACCCAGCTGGTCCCTGTAGTTTGAATTTTGTAACGCATTTAGTCCCCAACTTTTTTACATGGATGGTCCTTGTGGTTTGCACTTTGTAACACATTTAGTCCTTAACTTAGACATGCTGAAACCTTTAGATTTGTTGGCTAAGGATCAAATGCGTTACAAAGTGCAAACCAGAGGGACCATATGTGTACTTATGGAAATATACGGACCAAATCCAAAATTTAGGTAATCCAAGGGACCATCTGTGTACTTTACTCTTCTTGGTTTAATACTAAATTTCATTTTTTTTTTAAATTATCAAGTTGGTCAGGTCAAGCCATAGGGACAATTAACCAAACATGCTAACTGTGTTGACCCGCTTATGACCCGAACCCGTTTAGCCTCCTTTACACTATTATCAGTTTGACCCGTTAGAGGAAACAATAACCCGAATCAACTAAATTTAACCCATACCTTGAGGAGAAGGGCGTTGCATGTCTTCTCGCTGATCGCCTTCTTAACTCTCTGAAAATCACAATTTGGACATCGAATAAATCTTATTTTTGGTCAAATGGTCAAAGGTTATTGAAACACAATAAATCCAGAATTTGGGTTCTGATAGTTTGAAAACAATAAATCTAACCGTTGGATTAGTGACCAAAAGATCATCACCGACAATCTGCACTTGATCACCACATTCAGCAGTCATCTTGCCATAATGCTCCCAATCATCTTGGTCAAACGGGTCTTCAATCGACACAATAGGGTACTCGCTCACAAACGATTTATAGAGATCTTTGAGCTGCACTCCGGATATTTTTTGAGACCCGTTGTTGTTCTACGTAAAGGGATCAATGAAACAAACATGTATCAGAGTGCAGTTATGAAGAAAAAATATCCATCATTAAATAAAAAAAATATAATGAATACGAATGAGAAACGCACCTCTTCCTTGAAGTTTAAATCATAGGTCTTGTCTTTTCCGTAGAATTCAGATGCAGCAACATCCATTCCAATGACAACCTACACGAATGTAATGTTAAGAAGATGGTAAATGGGTGGGTTGAGTAACGGGTCAATATCGGTACTCCTTTTGAATGGGTCAAAAGTACACTTTGGGCAACTTCAACCCGTTTAGTGTAGTAACTATGATTACATTATGAAATTATTCCAGACTTCTAGTAGTAATCGAACTTTCTGGATAAAACGATTACAGAGAGTTAGTATGCATTAAAAGTACACTTTGGGCAACTTCAACCCGTTTAATGCGTTTCCTTCTTAGTTTTTTTTTTTTTTTTTTTAATTTAGAGTAAAATACCATTTTCGTCCCTTAGGTTTGACCAATCATGTTTTAATGATAAGTCAGTGGTATTTTCGTCCTTTTTACCTATTTGTTAATGTTTATAAGAAAAGTCATAACTAGAAAGTCAACAGAGGTGTATCTTTATTCATCCAAGGAAACTAATGCAAATGAGTGGTTTTAACGTAATCACCTTTCCTGTGTAACCAGCTTGAGCAATGGCTGTCTTGAGCAACTCGAGGCCCTCTTTGTTTTCCTAAATTTCAAGACAATAATATCGTGTTAAACGACGATCAAGAAACCAAAACTAAATGGCACAATGATATATGACAAATTAAAACCATAATTACCTGAATATTAGGGGCGAAACCACCTTCATCGCCAACGTTGGTTGCATCCTGACCATATTTCTTCTTAATAACAGACTGCAAACGCGTGCGAAAGATTTACAATCACAAACAAAGGGGCAGATTTAAAAATTTCAAGAAATATGCTTCAACCCACCTTTAAATTATGATATACTTCAACGCCCATCTTCATGGCTTCTGTAAAACTCGAAGCACCAGTTGGAAGAATCATGAATTCCTAAAAAAACGCAACTCAATATCAAGAAACGTTAAGTATATCGAAAAGTGCGTATGTAATAAAGACTTATACCTGCATAGCAAGCTTGTTTCCAGCATGTGATCCGCCATTAATAACGTTGAATGCTGGTACTGGTAACACTAACTTCTTGTTGCCCGCCAAGTTTGCAATATGCTGCACAAAGTTTCCAAACCAAACACGTCAATATATATATACATATATATATATGACATTGATATGAGCAAAGATTCTTTATTAAATATGTTACCTTGTAAAGAGGAATGTTTTTGACACTCGCTCCCGCTTTGCAGACTGCAAGAGACACCGCCAGAATGGCATTTGCGCCAAGCTAAACAACAAAGTGATTCATTCGTAAGTATGATTAATGTCGAATTTTGTGCAAGAAAAGAAATCGATTTAACGTTTGGAACTATACCTTTTGCTTGCACCAACCCCACTCGTTTTTGGTTCCATCGAGTTCTTGAACCATGAAATTGTCGATACCAGTTTGATCAGTCGGGTCCTGTAAAATAATTTAAATAAACACGCATTCGAATCATGCACATTATATGATCCAAAACATTGTTTTTATGGTCCTTAAAGCCGAAAATAACAACACTGAAATTGATATCAAGGGATAAGGCTAATGAAAGTGAAACAAACCTTGCCTGCGATAGCAGGGCCGATAATTGTGTTCACATTGGAAACCGCCTGATCATAGAACGTAAAATAAACTTAAATTAGCATCATGAGGCATGTAGTAAACTTAAACCGAAACGTAATCCAGAAGATTGTTAACTCACCTTGGAGACACCTTTTCCTAGGTAATCTGAGCCTCCATCTCTTAGTTCTAGTGCTTCATAGACACCTACAGGACAAGAATTATATGCATAGCTTATTCTGATGTTAAAAATTCTAGAAAAATATTATGATTGCTTACAAATTACAAATTAAATGTATAAATGCTACAATCAATATAATATATCAGAATGCTATAGTATACCTAAAAAAAATCTTTTGACCATATGCAGTGCATGACCTTTTTTTATAAAAAAAATCTTTTAGATGTTTATAAAAATTCTTTACAACTTTCATAAATTTTCCAATTTTTTTTTAAAAGTTCACAAATTTAAAAAGAAATCCCTAAATGATACCACCAAAGTAAAAAAAAATCTTTTGACCATATGCAGTGCATGACTTTAAAAATAAAAATCTTTTAGATGTTTATAAAAATTCTTTACAAATTTCATAAATCTTCCATTTTTTTTAAAAAAAGTTCACAAATTTAAAAAGAAATCCCTAAACGATACCACCAATGAAAAAAAAAATCTTTTAGATGTTTATAAAAATTCTTTACAAATTTCATAAATCTTCCAATTTTTTTTAAAGTTCACAAATTTAAAAAGAAATCCCTAAACGAAATATACAAATTTCACAAACTCGTATAAATACATACAAAGCTTTTACAAATTTCACAAAAATCTTAAAAATATCAAACTAATTAAAATTTATTTATAAAAAGGAAAATAAAAGGGGAAAAGTTAAAAGGGGCCCACGTTTTGCATGTGCAAGCCCCTCGTTCCCCACAAACACATTGGCCAAAAACGTCTATAGACAGTCTCTCGTCTATATGTCTATGGAACCCGCATTTGCGGGTTCTCTAACTGTCGTAATAGTTTTTTTTTTTTTTCATTAGAGAAACAGATCTTACCGGTGGACGCCCCACTAGGAACAGCTGCACGGGCCCATGTACCATTTGCTAGAATAACATCAACCTGTAACAAGTAACAAACAACAAATAACATTCAGATTTAAATGCAACAACAATCTTGTCACACTTGAAATCAATAATAAACACTGTTTCTAACGTATAATTTAATATGGATCTATGAAAATGAACAACGAAAGAAACATACCTCGACGGTTGGATTGCCTCTGCTGTCGAAGATTTGTCGTGCCATTACTGATTTGATTGTGGCCATTGTGCTTGTTGGTTGATGCAGAAACTGATCAAAAGTGAGAAATTGGAGTAGTGATGTAAATGGAGGTATGCCATGTATTTGTAGGGGTTGAGGTATTTATAGGCCTCCGGTTTTCTTGGTGAAAAAGTCGCCATACCTACAAATACTTCCCAAATAAAACCATGTTTTTTTATTATCTTAAAAATAGCTACGTATATAAGAACTGGTTCTTAAAACCGTGCTAACTGAACGATGATCAAAACCGGGGAAAACATAAAACAAATATACGAATTTATAACACTAATGGGCTGTTTGTTTACCTCTTAATGAGGCTCTTAATGGTTCAGACCTCTTACTGGTTCAGCACTTAATGGTTCAGACTGTTTGTTTCACGAGCAGATGTCTGAATGGTTAAGACATTTGCCTCTGAATGGTTAAGATTTATACAGAGTCTGAATGGTTAAGACCTCTAATCTGAATTGGTCAGATATTTGTCTCTGAACGGTTAAGCATTATACAAGCTCTTAATGGTTCAAACATTTTACTGGTTCAACACTTAATGGTTCAGACCTCTTACTGGTTCAGCACTTAACCATTCAGATGTTGCCAAACAGCCCCTAAGTGATCAAGTGAAAACACACATAAAAGTAAGAACGAAAATATAGGATATTTGACCCAACAGAACCCGGGGAAAAATCTACATCGAAACGTAAACCAATTTGTATTTAAAACGACGCGTACATAAAAGAAAACATGTAAAACTCTATGGAGTAAAAGCATGTAAAACTCTATGGAGTAAAAATGATATTTTACACAGTTTTTGAAAAGGATAGGGGCTACAAGTATCAATGTTAAAAGTTAAAGTAAAACTAATAAAACCCAAAAAAGGCATTATTCATTGGTATGTTAGACCGGTGGGTATGGGGAGGATAGTCTCTTTGGAGACTACCCGCCACGTAGGCGCCACGTAATCACGGGAGGAGGATGCTCCTCTTGGGGACTACCCAAGGGTGTGGGGAGACTACCCACTTTAATAAAAAAACAATATATATTAAAGGAGATAGAGATAGAGGGGCCCACCAATGAAAAAGGCAGCCAATCACATGGATCGTCTCCTCCGTCTGGATTCCGACGTTGGTGACGCCGACGTGCCCAAGGGGGCGGTGTTCGACGGGGCTAAAGGGGGGGGGGGGACGGCCCTCTGCCGATCCCCATACCCAATGGTCTTATATACAAGGAATAATGGATTTTAATAATCCTAACTATTAGCCTTTGGCAGGCAACGGTCCCAACTTAAAAAATAACCGGTGGTTGTCCCACCTTTTTATATATTGTAAACCAGTGAACCTTTACTAAACCAAAAACGATAAGGGGACAAAAACAAAGTAAGGTTCTGTTAGTAAATGTCCATTAGTTTACAATATGTGAACAGGTGGGACCACCACTGGTCATTTTTTAAGTTGGGATCGTTTCCGGCCAACGGCTAATAGTTTGGATTATTAAAATCTATTATTCCTATATATAATATAAGGGTGAGGTTCGGCTACAAAGTGTACAAAGTCATAAAACACCACAATTTCAGCCATAAAACACACTCAAAACCCACAAATAACATATTGAAGATCACTAAAACACAATATCCAAATCCTAACAGTCCTTAAAAACTTCAAACACACTATCGTACAACTATGAATAGAAAACACAACATGATAATCAACATAAAACACACTAATGTTAGTCATTCGATAATCAAAGCCTTATCATTCAAAACACAACACAAAATCTACAAATATGGTGTTTTAGTTATCTCCACTATGTTATTTGTGGGTTTTGAGTGTGTTTTATGGTTGATATTATGGTGTTTTATGACTTTTTACACTTTGTAGGAAAAATAGACTTTGTAGTCAACTCTCACCCATATAATATAATCAATGGTGTACTTCACAACAAAGAGGTTGAGAGTTCAAAGGATGTGATTTGCGTGTTATACTGGATGTGATTTATGAAACGAGTGTATAATCATCTAAGAGTATTTACAACCTAAGTTTTAGTCCATGTGGCATATTTGGGAGCCTTATCTGTGTACTAAGGATGAGGTCGGGCGAGTTATATGAGTGTAGAGAGCAGTGGTGGAGCTTGACCAAAAGTTTCGAGGAGGCGGAAAGTCATGAGACCCAATTTATATATTGTATAAATATTTAGGCAAAATAATTGGAGGGACAATCCTATATAATTTTAAAATTTTCGGACGAAAAATATGAAATTTTACACTTATAACCGAAACATTGAGGGAGGGGGGAAGGGCGGGTGCACCCCCACTTCACAATAAGCTATTCCTTTGGTGTGTGTGTGTGTGGGGGGGGGGGGGGGGGGGGAGAAGACGCTTTTGCAGGTGTTTTTGTGATGAGAGAGAGTTTGGATAAGTGGTGACATGTTAACGTTTTTAAAAGCATTTGTCTCTTTTTAAGTACATCTGATTGATCATATGTGCAAATAATAGTTAGTTACTTTAACATGATTTATATTTAAAATTGTTTCTATATTATAGGATTTCCTTTTCTTCGTTAACTAATAATATATATATTTTGATATGTTATAATCTTAGTAATGAATAAAGTGATAAGAGTTCAATACTTCAATACCAAAAGTTAAATTCGTTTTCTTTTTAATCAAGAAATGTTTTTTATGCTAAAACTTTGAGCTTTAAAAAAAGTAGTTAAAAATTAATATACTTGATACTCAAAAGTCAAAAGTTGACTTTATATTGGATGACAATATATAACCATTGATAGATTACAATAATTGGTATAATTGACTTCTAAACTTTTTTTTTGACCGCCAACAAAATCAATCTCGATCACTATCGGTGTGTGGGGGGGGGGGGGGGGGAGGGAGAAGACGCTTTTGTAGGTATTTTTGTGGTGAGAGAGAGTTTGGATAAGTGGTGACATGTCAACGTTTTTAAGAGCATTTGTCTCTTTTTAAGTACATCTGATTGATCATATGTGCAAATAATAGTTAGTTACTTTAACATGATTTATATTTAAAATTGTTTCTAGAGTAAACTTCCGTTTTGCTCCCTGTGGTTTGGTCATTTTAACGGTTTTGCTCCAATAGTTTAAAAATAGCCATTTTCCTCCCTGATTTTTTAACTTATCTTCATTTTACTCCCAGTCTCTAACTCCGTCAGGGAGGAAACTGGCGACAAACTCGAAAGATTAGGGAGCAAACTGGCGACAAACTCGAAAGATCAGGGAGGAAAATGGCTATTTTTAAACTATTGGAGCAAAACCGTTAAAATGACCAAACCACAGGGAGCAAAACAGAAGTTTGTTTCTATATTATAGGATTTCCTTTTCTTCGTTAACTAATAATATATATATTTTGATATGTTATAATCTTAGTAATGAATAAAGTGATAAGAGTTCAATACTTCAATACCAAAAGTTAAATTCGTTTTCTTTTTAATCAAGAAATGTTTTTACGCTAAAACTTTGAGCTTTAAAAAAAGTAGTTAAAAATTAATATACTTGATACTCAAACGTCAAAAGTTGACTTTATATTGGATGACAATATATAACCATTGATAGATTACAATAATTGGTATAATTGACTTCTAAACTTTTTTTTTGACCGCCAACAAAATCAATCTCGATCACTATCGGTGTGTGGGGGGGGGGGGGGGAGGGAGAAGACGCTTTTGCAGGTGTTTTTGTGGTGAGAGAGAGTTTGGATAAGTGGTGACATGTCAACGTTTTTAAGAGCATTTGTCTCTTTTTAAGTACATCTGATTGATCATATGTGCAAATAATAGTTAGTTACTTTAACATGATTTATATTTAAAATTGTTTCTATATTATAGGATTTCCTTTTCTTCGTTAACTAATAATATATATATTTTGATATGTTATAATCTTAGTAATGAATAAAGTGATAAGAGTTCAATACTTCAATACCAAAAGTTAAATTCGTTTTCTTTTTAATCAAGAAATGTTTTTTATGCTAAAACTTTGAGCTTTAAAAAAAGTAGTTAAAAATTAATATACTTGATACTCAAAAGTCAAAAGTTGACTTTATATTGGATGACAATATATAACCATTGATAGATTACAATAATTGGTATAATTGACTTATAAACTTTTTTTTAACCGCCAACAAAATCAATCTCGACCACTATCGGGGTACCCACTGAACAAACGGAGTACTCCGAGAGTAACCCGAGTCCACCAACAATTCCAAGGAAAACCCGGTAACCCACCCGCCCGTAGGCACGACAGTGAAATTACCGGTAAAATTCGTTTGGCTCAAGGATCCAACCCAAGTTTCCCTGGGTCTCCTATCATTTCCCACCAGTGCCTCGACTATTTTAAACTATATACTAAGGTGCTGTTTGTTTTTTGGCCAGAAGTACTTCTGGCCACTTATGTCTGCGCGACGCAGACGCGCGCAGACGTTTGATGTCTGCAGCTTGTTTGTTTTCTCGCAGACCTTTCATTAAAAAAGGTCTGCGAGACCTCTTCTTGGAGCAGACATGGACCCAAGTCTTCTCCTCGCAGACGTTTACCTCTTCTTGGCACCACCTCCACCTCCACCCCTGCTCCGCCACCACCACCCCTGCTCCGACACCACTGCTCCGCCACCACCACCCCTGCTCCGCCACCATCATCATCATCATCATCACCTCCACCCCTGCTCCGCCACCACCACCCCTGCTCCGACACCACTGCTCCGCCACCACCACCCCTGCTCCGCCACCATCATCATCATCATCACCACCCCTGCTCCGCCACCACCATCATCATCATCGATGGGAAACAAAACCCCCAAATCGATCGGAAACAAACCCCCCCAAATCGATCACATCTGTTATCATCATCATCGACACACCTCCACCTCCGAAACCCCCACCTCCGCCTCCGAAACCCCCACCTCCGAAACCCCCACCTCCGACACCCATCGACCTCCACCTCCGAAACCCTAAATCGATGGCAAACAAAACACCCCAAATCGACCTCCACCATCGATCTGTTACATCATCATCATCATCGATCTGTTAGAGAGAGAGAGTAGAGAGAGAGTAGAGAGAGATCAGTGTGTGGCGGTGATGATGATGGCGGTGGTGAAGTGGTGGTGATGATGGCGGTGGTGATGATGACGGTGGTGAAGTGGTGGCGGTGATGATGATGGCGGTGGTGCAGATTGTAGAGAGAGATCAGTGTGTTGTGTGTGTTTTAAAATGGTGAAGAGGTTTTATATAAAAAAAAAAACAAACCCTCTTCTCCTTGCAGACTGCAGACATTTGGTCCACCTCTTCTCCTGCAGATGCCTGCAGATGTGGTCCGCAGACTGCAGACCTTTTCCAACAGAAAAAACAAACAGCACCTAAGCATTGATATATTACAATAATTGGTATAAATTATAATTGACTATTTTAAACTATATATACTAAAATAATAATACGAGTGATGAAAGAAACCACTCTCGAATTGTTAGTTGGGATACGACTTCATTGGCATGAAACAACACCTATAATACACTAAAACTCTTAAACAAATATCACAACCACAAGATGAAGTAAGCAAATTATGGCATGGGTCGGTGCTATGTTTAAAGAGAATTTTATCAATTAGTTGATGCTCATTAGTGATCGATAAAACTAGCTATGAATACTTTACAAAAAGCGAATCGATGATTCATCAATTTATCATCGCAGACGTTAAAAAAATTAGAGTGTGACTGATAAAAGGTTAAAAATTAAATAAAAAAGTGAAATATATTATGAGATCGAACTTTCCATCAACAACTTCAAAGATTTCTCATGTCTTCGAGTTTGATTATGTGAACATTTTGTCAACCTCAAAGGATGAAATTAATCATAAGAAGGATGAGATAGAGATTACATCCTTCAAATGAGGTAGAAATGGCTTCATAATTCATTTGCTTTTACCATTGACCAGTGGCGGATCTAGAAAACCCTTATAGGGGTAACATTTAAAAAAAGGTAACGAAATCGAAAAAACGTCAAATTTTTCCAAAATTTATACTACCGTCGGATTGTGGATAGTTGTCACGGCCCCCGACCCACCCTGGACGGAATCGGAAGCCGCGAACAGCCAAGTGGTACCGGTGATTATTTTGAAAATTATTGCAGCGGAAATTTCATCAGGACCGTGAGTTAGGAAAAATATCAGAGTTTAGAAAACACCGGATTTTTATTTATTAAATAGATTGGGATAAACCCATGTTTTACAATGGTAGTTTTAATAAAGATAAATTTGATTACATAAAACACTATTTCTTAATTTGATTTAATTAATAAAATAAGCCACTTCTTGATGCCTTTCAGTGCCGTATCCATCTCTTAATCCAATCTATTGTAATTACCTGAAACATGTTTGAAAAAGATTTTGTCAGCGAAAAATACTGAGTGAGTTCATTCCATTTTTATAAAATATGTTGTTATACCTTACAGCATTAAAGTTTTTATATTTATTTATATTTACCCAACTCAATCAGTATTTGTCACATGATGACAGTTCCGATGTGACAATAGTCATATCACTCATTGGCTCACTTTAGTCCAATAGTGAATTTATCAAGTACTTATATTTTACTATTATTCAATTTATCTGTTACTAGGCGATTCCTGTGACGGTGGTCATATCACTGTTGATCATTCTTTCAACTAATGACTCTGGTCATATCACTTATAGAAAGGGATAATTTTACTGAATGAATTATTCTCATTAAACATCATCAATATATAATTACAAGGATTGACATAATAATAGGAAACTAATAATGGTGTACAACAACCTTTCCTATGATTAAGGGATTTACATTGATTACAAGATAATTGCTATTACACCCCCGCAGTCGAATCGGGAGGTTGGCGAACGTTGAGACTGGAACGAAAATCATCAAATAAGATCCGAGGCAAGCCTTTGGTGAAGATATCCGCGATCTGGTAGCGAGATGGGACGTGCAAGATACGAACGCACCCCCGTTGTACCTGCTCTCGAACAAAGTGAATGTCCAGTTCAATGTGTTTGGTCCGCTGGTGCTGAACCGGGTTACCAGATAGATAAATGGCGCTGACATTGTCACAGTAAACAAGAGTGGCCTTGAGAAGAGGTTGATTCAGTTCGAGCATCAGGTTACGAATCCAACAAATTTCAGAAACAACATTAGCTACTCCTCTGTATTCGGCTTCTGCACTAGAGCGAGAGACTGTTGGCTATCTTTTGGAGGACCAGGAGAGCAAGTTGTCGCCAAGGTAGACACAGTATCCAGAAGTTGAACGGCGAGTGTCAGGGCATCCTGCCCAGTCAGCGTCAGTATATGCACGAAGAGAAATATTTGGGGCAGGATTGAGAGAGAGACCGTAATCTGCAGTGCCCTGGATATACCGGATGATCCGTTTAAGAGCATTCCAATGATCATCAGAAGGGGAGTGCATGTGCATGCATATCTGCTGAACAGCGTATGAGATATCTGGCCGTGTGAAAGTAAGGTACTGGAGTGCGCCTGCCAAACTACGATAAGTGGTCGGATCATGAAACAGGGCGGAGGAAGTTGCCCCAAGTTTGGAGCCAGTGTCAACCGGAGTAGCAACCGGGTTGCATGAGTCCATAGAGGCCCTGTGTATGATGTCATTGGCATAAGAATGCTGAGATAAGAACATGCTGTCACCCGTTCGTGTGACCGAGATACCTAGAAAGTGAGATAAGGAACCCAAATCTTTCATTGCAAATTCGTTAGACAGTGACTGCATAAGACGGCCGCGAAGTGCGTCAGAAGACGTGGTGAGGATGATGTCATCCACATAGAGGAGCAGGTAGGCGGTATCTGGACCGTGACGATAAATGAACAAAGAGTGGTCAGACTTGCTTTGCGTGAACCCCTGTAACAAGACAAAGTCAGTAAAGTGTTGATACCAAGCGCGTGGAGCCTGTTTTAAGCCATATAGAGATTTCTTCAATTTGCAAATATGACCCGGAAACTTAGGATCCCGAAACCCCATGGGTTGATGCATATAAACTGTTTCCTCCAAGTTACCATGTAGGAAGGCGTTGGTAACATCTAATTGATTGATGGCCCAAGAGCGTGAGAGAGCCAATGTAAGAATTAGGCGAATCGTGGCCGGTTTAACAACCGGACTGAAGGTGTCACCACAATCAACACCTACCTGTTGGCTGCGACCATCACAAACCAGTCGAGCCTTGTACCTTTCCAGGCTACCATCTGAACGAAACTTATGTTTAAAAAGCCACATGCACCGAATAATATTCATATCCGGGTGACGAGGAACTAACTCCCAAGTCTCATTTTTAATAAGTGCACTATACTCGTTGGTCATGGCGGTGAGCCATTCGGGTGAGGACAAGGCAACCTGTGGGGACTTGGGGATAGGTACGATAGTGGTAGTGTGGAGGTTGAAATGGTGCTTGGGTTTGGTGATGCCGTCCATGGCGCGAGTGCGCATGGTACGGGTTGCTGGTGGTGGACTGGTTGGAGGGGCGGGGGTCGAGGAAGGCTGTGGGGCGGGGCCGGTTGGGTTGAGGTGTTGGGCCATTGACGGGGGAAGTGAGCCGGATGTGTGTTGGGCCGTATGATCAGGACCGGAGGGTGTGGGAGATAATGGGTCCAGAGTAGAAGATGGGTGACGTGGGCGACAGGAGTAGGTGAGGGGGCGGTTTGGTGTGGGCTGTGGAGAGGGAGCCGAAGGTGTGGGCTGGTTAGGAGAGGGAGCCGAAGGTGTGGGCCGGGTAGGGAGATTTGTGGTAGTGGGCTGATCATTGGACTGTGAGGCAATGTGAGTCCACATGAGAGGATTTAGGCCACTGTCAAGGAAGTTGTAGGTATCGGGTTGGGTAGGTAGAGTGGTAGCGAAGGGAAAAATGGTCTCTTCGAATTGTACATGGCGAGAGACAAAAATGGAGTTGGTGGTGAGGTCTAAACAACGGTAACCACGATGGTTGGGCGGGTAACCGAGAAAGACACATGGTTTGGAACGGTGGGCAAGTTTGTTTATGGTGGTGGAGGGAAGTAAGGGGTAGCATAAGCACCCGAACACACGAAGTTGCTCGTATGTGGGATTACACTTATATAAGCGTGAGGTGGGGGAGAGAAATTGAGTGTGTTTGTTGGGGATGATATTAAGAAGGTAGGTGGCGGTTTCTAGGGCGTGGTGCCAAAAGGATGGCGGCAGGGAGGATTGGGCCAATAGGGAGCGTACCATATTATTTATTGTTCGAATTTTACGCTCAGCCTTGCCATTTTGGGAGGAGGTGTATGGGCACGAAAACCGGAAATGCATGCCATGAAGACGACAAAATTATGAAAAGAATTATTGTCGTATTCCTTGCCATTATCACATTGGAATTGTTTAATTTTAGTGCCAAACTGGGTGGTAATATAGTTGTGGAAAATGGTGAAGATAGAAAATACATTTGATTTGTTGGTTAGGGGGAAGGTCCAAAGAAAATTAGTAAAATCATCTAAAAACAAAACATAGTATCGGTGACCCCCGGTGCTAGGCACAGGAGACGTCCAAAGGTCGCTGTGAATTATATCAAAGGGTAAATAAGTACGATTACAAGAATCAGAAAATGGCATACGCACACTTTTACCAAAAACACAAGCTTGACATAATGTTTTGTCATTTTTATTAGACGAACTAGTTACAGACAATGGTAATGAATGCAAAGTAGATAAGCTCGGGTGCCCAAGGCGTTGATGCCAACGTTCTTGAGTCGTAGCCACAAAAGCAGTAGAGGTGGTGTTGGAAGGGAGTGGTGCTGTCAATGGGTAAAGGTCCCCCGAGCTATTACATCGCAGGAGGTGTGCCTTGGTCTTGAGGTCCTTCACAGTAAAACCGAAAGGGTCAAATTCAATGGATAGTAAATTGTCAGTAGTAAGTTTACGAACAGAGATGAGATTTTTTACAAGGTTCGGGGCATACAGGACGTTGTTTAATTTAAAAGGCGGGAATGGGGGTGGTAGGGTTAGGTTGCCTTGACCAATCACAGGGATGGTCATACCATTACCAACTACAATGTATTTGTTAGTGCAAGAATTAAAAGTAGACGGGGAGTCGTTACCTTGAGGATTTTTCATGTGGCCAGAGGCGCCTGTATCCATGACGCCATGCGGATCTGGTTGATTGAGAGACAAGGCATAGAGAGATTGCTGAATGTCCGTGGGAGACAAGGTAGCCGTGTAAGCCTGATCGGGGGCTGCTCCAAGTATGCCAGCCGAGTTGTTGTTGCTGTAACGTGGTGCAGACGGGTAGGGACACGGTGGGGCAGCGGCCTGTTGGGACCCAGAAGGCTGATTGGTTTGCATTAAAGAGTTCCACTGATTTGCAGTCCATGAGTTAGGAAAAACGATGTACGGGTGTTGGGTTTGGGTGTTGTAGGAGCGGCCGCCACGGGATGCACCACGAGGCCTAGCCCTAGACCTACCACGGCCCCTGCCACGGTTGGAGTCAGGCACGGTGGCAGAATCATGGGGGTAAGCAGCCGTGGTGGCAGCCAGAGCAGTGGCGGAGGTGCTCGCAGCCCGAGCAGAGAGGGTCTTTTTGTTTGATTCAGCCATGGTAAGCCTGGATCGGCATTCAGCGAAGGATGGGAGGGGCTCTTGGTGTTGTAAAACGGTTGAGATGCTCTCGTATGCTTCGGTGAGACCCGCAAGGAGTTGAGTAACAAGCCGTTGATTGTCAACTGGTGCCCCAACATTCTTTAATTGATCAGCAAGATTCTTGACCTGTTGGCAATACGCGGCCATATTCGGAAAAGCTTCAAGATGTATATTAGAGAATTGTTGTTGAAGATGGATCTGACGCGCACTTTTGTTGTCATTGAAGTGATTGGCGATAGCAAGCCATGCTTCATGAGCGGTCTGACCCGGAACCAGAATAATATGAAGAAGAGGTGTGGATATGGAACCGTAAATCCACTGTAAAACCAAGGCGTCAAGGCGTGCCCATAGAGCATCGGCCTCAGCCTTGGCAGCTTTGTCAGCAGCGGACGACGAGCCAGAAGGAGCAGTATCGACGGGGCGGGGCTGCAGATGTTCATAAACCTGATAGGCACGACAGAGCACCTCAAAGAGGGCTTTCCAGGTAGAGTAGTGCGAGGATTCATCTTCAAGAATGAAAGAAATCATGTTTTTGATGTTCGTGACCGCCATAGCGGGATGAATCTTGGCGTCCATGGTAGTATATCAGAACAGCAAAGGAAGGAAGGAAGAAATGGGGGAAAGAGGTGGAAGGGTGGTGGTGATGGTGGTGTAGGGCCGGCGGTCAGAAGGGATCGGTGGAGACCAGAGAGTCTCTTGATACCATATAGAAAGGGATAATTTTACTGAATGAATTATTCTCGTTAAACATCATCAATATATAATTACAAGGATTGACATAATAATAGGAAACTAATAATGGTGTACAACAACCTTTCCTATGATTAAGGGATTTACATTGATTACAAGATAATTGCTATTATCACTGTTGATCATTCTTTCAACTAGTGATTCTAGTCATAACACTGTTGATCATTCTCTCAACTAGTGTCTTTGGACATGTCACTGTTGATCATTCTCTCAACTAGTGACTCTGGACTTAGTTGTGTCCCGTGACATTACTTTGTCAAATATATTATTTATGGCACAAAACCATTTAACCCAGAAGATGACATATATCATTTTATGTCAAACTACTATAACTTATCAATTATAATATGTTAATTAAATAATTGTAATATCATTATTTAATATATTAACGTGACTAAGACTAAAAATATAATCTTATTATAGTACAATATATTCTACTTGATTATTTTATTATGGTATACACCATTTAGATTTATTTCAAACATACATTAAATTTATTAACGATTTAATGTTAAAATAATATTAGTTATAGGCTATGGCTACTGGGGCATAATTCCCACTGTGATTGTGGTCATGCTACTATTGGCTAACTTTCTGGCCAATAGTAACGAGGGTCAAATAATGTATAAAACCTCCCATACCGGCAGTTATTATAGAATATAAAAATTTAAGCACTGTAAGTATAACTGGTAAACATTTAGGATTTTGGAAAGCATTTGTAAATATAATTGTATCACAAAAAGGTGATTAAACCGTGAGAAAAGAGAATGGACTCACATTGCAGATTTAATTTGAGCAGAGCCTAGCCTACTGATTAGCCTTGTAACCTAGTGCATATGAACTACGTAAGTAACTAATACAGCATTTACGATAACTCACGAGATTAAAACCCTCACAACGAATGACAAAGTGTAATCACTTAAACATCCATCGGAATCACAACGAATGACAAAGTATAATTACTTAAACATCCATCGGATTCACAACGAATGACAAAGGATAGTACTAAAACATCCATCGGATAGTTTCAATCGATCGGACATTGAATCGTAGCAGCGATCGAGTTAATACCCTGTTTGCGGCAGCACTTCGTGAATCGTGTGTGTTAATTGTGGTAAACAGAACGTAACTCAGTGCCTAAAACGAATTTCTTCGTCGAACGAACGCACATAATCAAGTCCCAAAGCCTGCTATTTATACACGAATTTTGTCATGCTTACGGATCGTAAGACTTATCCCTTACGGTCCGTAAGGGACATATTTTCATTATAGGGTGGCCACGTGTGGGTGTAGGTCTGCTGAGTCGACGAAACGTTTAAATTCTAATTTGACAACGAGATATGAAGATAATCGTCAAGTGAGAATATCCCCCCCCCCCTGAGTTTTAGGGGTCCTGATCCTGATTCTGATTGTTCTGAAATTTGTAGGGTTTGTGCAGAATCACTTGGGTGTCTCAATTAGGGTTTCCTATTGAATAAAATAATAAAATAAATAGGACTTTTAATGAGGGTTGTTACAATAGTGGTCCGCCCACTCCCATTGACTTTAGTTGAGTTAAGATTAAATGTCATGCATCCTTTAAAGGAATGAGTCTGTAATTTAGTAAACCGTAACAATCCCGAAACAAAAGTACATGTACAACTCATTATACACAAGAAACAACAACATACAGCACGAAAAACCAACAAAGCATACAATACATTATTCAATACTTTGTTATACAAATACGATGCTAATTCATATTAGAGTAAATTGCTAAAAATCGTCCCTAAGGTTTGTGCATGTTTGTCAGTTTCATCCAAAACCATTGTTTTAGAGTGTACCTATCCACACACTCATCTCACTATCTACACACTCAAAAAGGTGATTTTTGTCTTTACATGCACACCCTGCAGTGTCGAACTGTGGCCAAAACGAGGCGTTTTGGTCTGATTAACCAGACAAAGACTGACGGGTGTCTGACGGGTCTGTTGACCAGACCAAAACGCTGAGCTTTGGCCGCGATTTGGTCCTGTCAACCAGACAAAAGACTGATACCCGGTCTGGTTGACAGGACCAAAACGCGGCCAAAGCTTGGCGTTTTGGTCCGGACAACAGACCCGTCAGACACCCGTCAGTCTTTGTCTGGTTAATCGGACCAAAACGCCCCGTTTTGGCCACAGTTCGACACTGTAGGGTGTGCATGTAAAGACAAAAATCACCTTTTAGGTGTGTAGATAGGCAAAATTGGTGTGTGGATAGTTTGGCCCTTTTTTTATACCATATTGTCCTTCAATTTTGAGATTTTTTATCATTTCATCCAAATGTCTAACTATTTTGTCAAAATCGTCTATGAGATTTGGGAATTTTTGTCATTTTCATCCAAATGTTTGACAGAAAAAATAAAGCAAATTAGACGTTTGGATGAAAATGACAAAAAATCCCAAAAGTAAATGACTATTTGGTAAAAAAAGTTGTTTTGGACGAAACTAGCAAACATACCCTCATAGACGATTATTTACTCTTTATATTATTTCAAGGATTGTCCTTTATCTTTATACACATTTTCAGACGCTGTCCTTTATGTTCAAAATTGACGAGTTTTGTCCTTTAGGCCTAACCCAGTTAGTTTTTTCAGTTAAATTTGGTCATATGTTTTGCACATGAGGGCATTTTTGTCAATTCAAAGGTAAGTTCAACGGCAGATCTACAGCTCAAAGCTTCTGCAACCTTTGAATTGACAAAAATGTCCTCATGTGCAAAGCACATGACCAAATTTAACTGAAAAAACTAACTGAGTTAGACCTAAAAGACAAAAACGTGTATTATATAAAAACATAAATGACAAAACTCGTTAATTTTGAACATAAAAGACAACACTTGAGAATGGGTATAAAGATAAACGACAATACTTGAAATTTACTCTATATAAATTTGAGCTATTCTTTGGTTTTACAAGTGCGGGTCCCACAAATAATACGTGGAGGGTAGTTAACTTGAAGATTCTTTTTTGTTTACCTCCAAGATTCCACACCGATCTCTAATTTTTGAAGATAAAATTTAAAGGAATAAAGTGTGTGTCTTTCCAGAATTGTATACTAATAATAGCTAAACACAATCAACAGATTTGTTTTATTGATATTTTTTATTTTAATGTGTTATTTAGTGGTTTTTTTACAAGTGTTATGTGGTTAGGGATGGCAATCAAATCCGAACATGTTGGGTAAAAACGAAACCCGCCACATTTGAGACGGGTTTGTGGTCGGTTAATCATGTTTGGGACGGGTTTGGTAATAGTTTTATTTTTTTCCGCGGGTTTGGGATTTAGTGATATACCCGTTTACCCGACCCAATTACCCGATAAAGTGTACCCGTTTTGCCCGATTGTATACCTGATATAATTCCTTTTATATTATTAAATATGTATATATACGATACATCCATTTTTTACACATATAGGTATTCTATTCCGTATACATTGTAGTTATTTGATATATATTTTTATAATGACATTACAAAATGTAACCGGTTAGTAGTTACCCGATAGATACCCAATGAGTTTTGAGATGAGTATACCCAACGAGTAATCTTTTTAAATTAACGGGTTTACCCGAAACCCGTGAGTATACCCGATACCCGATAGGTATTTACCCGCTAGAAACCCGAAGAGTTTTGGAAGGGGTTTGGGACAAGCTTATCTAACCGGGTTTGGGTTTGGGATATCTAAACCCGTCCCATTGCCATACCTATATGTTGTTCTTTTATATATCTTATGTAACTTGCGTTTGTTTTTATCTATGGGTTGCTGTAACGAGTGTAGGTGACGTAACAAAACAAACCGATACCGATCAAATTCCCGCCGTGTTGGTATATTTTTGGTCATATCATGATTTTTTTTCTCTATTGGTTGCTATAACGAGTGTCAGTACCGTAATTAAACGAACTCATACCCACCCACCGCGCGGATTTAATAACACTAGTTGTAATTACAATGCACAAAATATCATCTAGCAAGCTTATTACATAGTTTGTCTATGTATGTTTTCTCTATATACCCTTTGTATTATTTTATATATTTTGATAAAAATTTGTAGGATTTATTAAAGACAGTAAGACTACTTGTATTCATACACTGCAATTGTTAAAACTTTATTTTAGAAGCAAAAATTTTAGATATTGAACTTATAACCGTACCAAAATAAAAACATCAGCATCCGAAGAAACCACCAAAAGAAAAAGACAATTCTCGTAAGCAAAATACGAAGAAACACCAAACTGGTAATCAAAAAACTAAGAAAACACCAAACACCTCTCTTAGTTGAAACGATCCGGATCACTTGTTCTTGCCGTATAAACGGATTATCTTGGAATAATAGTCCCAATCAGCATGAGACGGTGTTATTGCTGGATCCCCGAACGGGTGAGCTTTCACATATGTCGGAACATCTTTAGCTTCTTCAAGCCCATCCAAGAACATCCGTAGCCTACTATTCGGACCTAACACATATTTCACATAACTTCCACTTCAGACCCAAAAAATATCAAAACAAGGTAACATGTCCGGCTTTACTGGGTTCGGTTTTGATGAGTTAAAACGATTTTTTTTTTAGATTTTTTAAGACTATTAATTAATATTAAAAATTTTAAAATAGTATGGATGGTTTGTGTCTTTGTGATATAGGTTATAGATTACATATTCTAAAAATAAAAAAAAATATATATAAATTGAACCCAATAGATGTTAATCCCACCAAACTGTGTTTTGGACAGTTAATGAGTACTATTTACCTAGAAAATCATCTCGGTTATCTTTAGGATCGTAATCTCCAAGAAAAATCGCAGTGTTTGGCTGCAACAAAACATGCATATATTATCAATATAGGCGTCAACTTTGACACGTGCGCGCAAGCACACATAATCATATAGAAAGATATTAATATTTTGTAAGTAAAAGAAAATACCGGATTCAGGAGGGCCTTCACAGGATCGGTGATCAACAAAGTGTTAGACGCAGAGTATTCTCCTTCGGACCATGGAAGGTATATATACTTTTTACTCCATATATGATCAAGTTCTTTTAAGAACACTGGCTTGTATTCATTGTCCGCATACATGAAATGTGTCTCCGTGCAATGGCTTTGATCCTAAAAACGTCATTAAAACACCAAAACCGGCGTAAAACATATACAAAAGATAATAATAGATGGTGTCTAAAATGTAATCTAGGTGTTTTTAAACTCACCCATGTAAATAGAAGCTTGCTTTTTAGCTCACCCATTACATTGGTCAGAACTTCACCTATATGTTATGCCTGGCAAAATGTAACGCCCCAAAATCCAAATGTTAATATTTGTCGTGTGTTCTTATATGACACGTCATGAAATAAATAACTAGGCTATTTAACCTAGTTAAGGGTATGGTCAAAAGTATTAAATGATGAAGGTAGTGTCAGTTATGTTTTAAAGGCAAACCCGAGGGGCTAAAGTGGAACTAATGAAAGTTGATTACTAAATAAAAGATCAACACACACACATAAACACACATACGTGTGTGTTCGTGAAGCTTCAGGAGTGAGATCCAAACCCTAGTTCTTCAAAAGCTTCAAATTGAAGAATGAATCAAGGCCCAAATTCACAACCGAACATGAATTAGTGATCACCTTCACAAGGGGATCGTAAGGTATGTCTTAAATCAAAGATTGGTGATCATGTGTGAAGTGGGTTATGTTCTAATCCGTAAGTTAATGTGAAATTGATCATGTATAAGGGTTAGAATCATCATATAGAACATAGGTTATGTATGGTTTGTGTTAATTTGATGTTTAGAGGTGAAACCCACTTGTTTTGGTAAGGATGATGACTTGAATGATCATCTATGTTCAATTCTTATTGATTGTTGATGAATTATGATGGAAATGATGAAGTCTTGTGAGATGAATTGAAAGAAATGTGGTGGTGATATGTTTGATGTTTATGTGTGAATGATATATGTTGACTAGGAGTAGGATTTGATGAATTATGTATGAACTTAGAAGATTATGCATGAATTAGTGGTACACTGTGCTTAGGAAGTTGTATGCACGTCAAATGTATGACGAAAGGTATATAGTGTCGTCCGTATAGTCGATTATGATGTTACGAGTATATGATGATAAGTCGATAGTTAAATATGGTTAATAGTTGACTCTTGAAAGTCAACTAAGTATAAGAAACATGATTTGACTCGTTGTCGTAAAGGTAGGATTATAGGAAGTCGTATGATACATGTTATAGCAATCCGCGTTAAATGTAATGACATGATGAGTTACATGAGTTTAAACGTATATGGATATGATTATATGAGTTATGTTTGTTAGAAATGACTAATGAAAGTTAAGTGTGAAATATGCGATTGATATGATTGTTAACATGTACAAATGAGTATGCTAATAAGATCGTGATTTCGATGAAATGAAAGTATAGGAATCACGTCGAGACGGGCTCAAGCATGAGGTGTTAACGGGTCAAGAAGAGGCAAGGAATCGGATACGAGCACGGACGCATAAGGTAAGTGATTTCTGTAATCACTTCTTAGTTTGGTTAAGTAATATGGTGTTTTAATTAACTAAACATGATGTTTAAGGTCAAATATGTGTTGTAGTCTTTCGTCGTAAATGATGGGATTAAAGTTGACCAAAATGCCCTTGATGGGTATTTTGGGCAAACGATCTTAAAAGTAGTTTAGAAACAAGTTATTTGATTAGGGTAATGTTTTGGTCAAGTATGAAAGTGGGGAGTATGGTTTTGTTAGTCATAGACCATTTAATGCGCGAATACCCTTAACGGGTCAAAATAAGCATATGAACGATAATGGGTTAAGAGGATGCAAGACATCCAAGAATTTAATCTTTTGTGATAGACGTCATTGATATTATTAGGTTCATAAGAAGTTATGGTCAAACAAACGAGTTATGTTGATAAATGCATGAACGGGTCAAGTTTTTGGTAAAAGGGTAGTAAGCCGAAGGCTTGAAGGTCCTAAATTTCGGTAGCCCAAATATTGGATTTTCACTCCATGTGATGGAGAATTAAATTACGGTCGCGTAGGAAAAAGAATCGGGTAAAACGGATCAAAAACGAGAAAGTTATGCTCGTTTCCGTGAAATCGAGTCGTGCTGAGAATCATACAGCACCAGCTGCAACATTCTGTCAAAACAAGGCAGTGGCGTAGCGCGACTGGGAAGGCCCCAGGCAGTAGCGCTACGCGACGGTGGTCAGTTTCGCGAAAATCGTTTATTTTAACTGTTGATGCATTGCTGTCACACCCCGATTTCCACGTGTCACCGGTGGGCCCGGTGGGGGAGTATCGTGACGTAGTTGGCAACACAATAGTCAAACAACACAATTATATAAATGCACAGCGGAAGCAAAAGATAAATATATTACATTCCGAATATAAGTAATGTCAAAGTATTACAACGGAAGGTAAAGGATCCACAGGCGGATCTTAAAACACATCACTTGTTCAACAGACTTTAGACGCCTAGGACTTGCAAGATTCCTTATTAGCGCCCTGAGCTTCCAGCCAATTACGTTCAGTACCTGTCACTTAACCTTTTTGGAAAATACGTCAGTTTTCACTGGTAAATACACTCAACCGACTCATTTGAAAAGAGTTTAAGAAAATTGGTTTGAATGCACGTGGCACAAAATATCATTTATAATTTGATTAAAATGCACAGAGGCAAAATTAACCTTTTTAACTTGGAACAATTATAGTTATAACCTTGTATACAGATTTACATGTTCGTTATACGTTCAGGGCCCGATGTAGAAACCGAGTCAAGATTAACAGACACACCACAAGTATAAGCCCACAAGAGAGTGAGATACCGTTTCCCTTTAAGCAACTTTCAGTGTATGCCTACACCCCGTGCTTAAGGCGTGGCCATTTTATAATACAATGATGTCAAGGATATCCGGGACATGGTCATTAACCCCTAAAGGCTTTTATTTCAAACAATACAGATTAAACCGGGTTACCTCAATAATTTAATCACAATCCGATTAAATATTCAATACCCGACCAAGCGGTATCATTATACCGTATTCCAAGCCCGTAATAGGGAAAATAAGTTAAGAGTATTTACCTGAGCTAGCTCCTGTCTTAATTAGTAAGAATCTAATAACTCAGCCGTATTCACTTAAGTAAGCGTAGGTACCATTTACCGAAATGCTCTAGTCTGGAATGATGGTATAAATAATCAATTAGAATGCTAACGGGTCTTTAATTTAGCTTAAGCTTAGACCGGTTAGTCTTAAGGGAATATACGGTTTGTACGCACAATTAAGCGAAGACCGGAATAGAATGTGATTTAAACCCGACATGTTCAGAGACTTGTCTTATATGGGTATTTCATACACATTCTGGATTTTGGGATAAAACCGTTAAGGTTTGACCCATTTCGACTAATTTATGTAAACTTGTTACATAAACCGAACCGTACGCGTAAGAAGCGTGACGGGTATTCATGAGAGCTATATACAGGTTTCCTAAGTTAATTTATGCCTCAAATATGTTGTGACATCAGGAAGATGTCTTTCATTATGCCCGAAACAAGTTTAAACACAAACTATGCCCCGTAGGGGTAGTTTGGTCATTTTAAAGTTTGTAAAAGAGTTTAGATGTTTAACTGAGTTACAGGTCTGATGTAAACAGCAAACATACTCAATTTGATAAGTTATATCATTAGGCTAAAGCATATATGTGAAATTTATCATTTTTAACCAAGCTATGCCCCGAAGGGGTATTTTGGTAATTTCACATAAGCCGAAAAGCTCGAAAACGAAGTCTGAGTTAATCGACCTTTGCTTACTGTTAAAATATCATAATTTGCCTCATATATCAGTAGGTATCAACCCGGGTATGTCCAATATGATTTTAAGGCATACTATGCGTTAAAAACGCTAATTATGGCGATTAAAGGCCATTTCCGGGTTCGATACTTAAATCTGATATTTTTATATTTCCAGAAGGCTTAAAATAACTTATTTATCATATGTGATCAGTAGCAAAAGGTTTGGAGTCGTTTAGATAAGTAAAACTCATTTTATGGCCCGTAAGGGCAAAACCGACAATTACCGGATTAAGCCTACGACTACTAGTTATGCTCAGCCTAAAATTAATTAAAAATCTTTAAAAATCCCAAAATAATATATTACATCAATGGGTATTAAGTTTGATACCAAAAAGTAGGCTTAACTAGGCTATATGCGAATTACGCCATTTTATTAACATAAAGCTTTAATTTTGCGATATTGAGCATAACTCTTAATCTATAAGTCAAACTGATGTCAAACTTTGCATACAAGTTTATATATCAGTAACTAAGGTTTCTGCACTTTTACATTTGGAAAAATTACACTTTTCGTCCTTTATGTTTGTATCGAATTGCAATGGATAGCCTTTAACTTTAATAATTACAGTCATAGTCCTTTATATGGAAAACTCGTTACACTTTTCGTCCTTTAACACTAACCAGGTTAAAATTTTCAGTTAAGTCAGAACATGTGCCTTGCACATGAGGGTATAATCGTCTTTTTACATTATTAGTTAAAAAAATACTTTAAGAAATTAATATATATAAGATTATTCTCATCAATCCCAAAAATCACCATCAAAACCCACCTGTGCATCAACAATCCCAAAATTCACCATCAAAACCCAAAATTCACAATCAAAACCCACCTGTTCATCATCAATCCCACCTGTTCAACATCTTCCCCCACCCACCTGTTCATCATCAATCCCAAAATTCACCATCAAAACCCAAAATTCATCTGAATGCTTCATCTCGAATGCAACCTCCATGTCGTCAACGACTATTTTCAGATCAACAACGTGGTGATGGGGGTTTCGTGGTGGTCGTCGGATCTGTGGAGATGGGGTTCTATGGTGGTCCTCAGATCTGTGGTGGGTCGTCGGATCTATGGCGGTGGTCTTCTGTGGTGGTACTGGTGAATGTGAAGGCAGTTTTTTCAATGCTCTATTGAAAACCCTCTCAGCTGAATTACCAGCCTCCTCACCACCAACATTGATAATTGCTTGCCTAAATATGACGTTTGGATCCGAGATCAACGAAACCAAGATATGCAGCGGTCTGAGCTATGCAACCCCAATTACCCACCTCCTCACCACCCCTTCCTTTGCCGCCGTATACCTCCGACCACCGCAATCCCGTCACAGCCTCCAACCCCAACCACCGTACCCTCCCCACACTTCACACTCTGCAAATTCTCTGATTTGTTTCAGATCTGCGAAGAATCTTGTGTCCCGATCTGCAAAGAGTCTAGTTTCATTGTGATTTCGTGTTTCTTTTCGCGTGGGATTGAGATGATGGGGTTAGAGGATCAGATTGTAACTTATCTTGTAAAGTGGTTAGGGTTCATATGGTGGTGGCGATGGCAGGATGTGGTGGTGGTTAGGGTTGGGGGATTGGGGATTGGGGAAGATGATGGATATATGTAATTATTATTGGTTTTATTTATTAAAAACATTTTAAATAAAATAGTGAAATGACCAGAATACCCTTAAGTGAATAGACTTAATTGATAATTTTAACCTGGTTAGTGTTAAAGGACGAAAGGTGTAACAAGTTTTCCAAATAAAGGACTGTGACTGTAATTATTGAAGTTAAAGGTCATCCATTGCAATACGGTACAAACATAAAGGACGAAAAAATGTAATTTATCCTTTACATTTTCATAAATCATGTTTTAAGGTAATAAGGGCATAATGGTCAACATATGAGCAATTAACGGAAATATGCATATTAATTGGATAACTAGTGAACCAAGGTGTGTAATCACAGAGGGTTGTTCTAACAAGTAACCTAATCCAATTTAAGCTCTGAGGCATTTCTAAAACATACCTAAACGGGTCAGAACTGAAAGTCAAAGTGAAAGTCAAACTATGTGACTTTCGGTTCCGAACCGGGTCTAAGCAGGAAATAGTCGGGTTGAACATGTTTGGACATGTTCTTATACTTATTACTATGTTATAACAATGATCAAATAGGTTATATATGTTCTAGATAGCTAATTATGCATAAATGACATTTTAAGCTTCCTGTTGACTTTTTAAATAAAAGTTTGACCCGACTTTTGACCTGGTTAGAGTGGTGATCAGGGGAAACCCTTTTGAGGTTTTATTACCCACATAAATACCAACTCATAACTACTTTCAATTTGAGATATGAATGAGCCATTATTGACTAATCTGGAAGTCAAACCGTAATTACGACGGTTTGACTTTTAGCTAATTAACCAAGCTAAACTCAAACAAAGAAGGACTAGTAGACTTACAAGAGTCCTATGCACGAGATATGATCAGTTGGACCTGCTTGAGAGCTCCAGAATTGATCAGTTATGCACTTGAAGGTGTGAGGAATGATGTTGCAACAAGGTGCCCTTTTATAGTGAATTTACTCACCACAGTTGAGTGACAACAAGGTCTAGCAATCACCACAACCTTCCAACATGTGTCCTAGTGTTCTAGGGGTTGTTTTAGGGGTCAAGTGATGAGAAAAATCGATTAAAATCGATTACAAGAGCAATGGGCAGACAAGCATGCAACAAGAAATCGTATTCTGATATGGGGAGGCAGTCGCGTAGCGCGACGCCCTCAGCCTTATGGCTCGCGCTACGCGAGCATGATGGGTCAGCCAACAACATTCTTCTTAATTGCAGTTTCAGTCCTTGGCTCTTCAAACTTTGAACAGACACTTGTTTATTGCAATATGGACCCTCATTATTGAACTATAAGGGCTTTAAGACATATACCCACTTTGTTAAGTCCCCGGTTAACTTTATTGTTTCCCGAAAAGGCCTAACTTTCAACGTTGACGCTTTAACCCCTCGCACACGAATTTGATCACAACTTTCTCATACGTTGACGAAACTTTATGAAATTTTTATCGTGCCTTCTTGTGAGCATAATTAACATTTACAAAGCTTCGGGTTTGTCAAAAGGTCACTCAGAGGTATATCTTTAAACATGTTGACTCATTTAACCCCTGTAGTTTGAAATCTCTCACTTTTAGCTTCGTATGACCCATGATTTATTCGTTTGAAGGTATGAGCATCGTGTAGGGTTAATGTACATTATATTTATTCACAGTTGACACTTAGAATACGTATTTTCACATACTTTCCATGTTTGTCAACTTTAGTCCTTCTATAATATTTCTTTCACACGTTTAAACATTTGACACGTGTCAACACATTATAGGACGTGAATTTTTCGAGGTGTTACAATTGCGAACCCGTCTGGACCGTTTTTAAACGCGTATAAGCTAAGAATGATTAGTTTATTCCTTGTTTTAGGGAAAGTAGATACGTATGAAGGTATGTATGTATGTATGTATGTATGAATATAAGTGGTATGAATGAATGAATGTATGTGTGTATGTATGCAAGTGGGTATATATGAGCGTATAAACGTATGTAGGCATGCGTGAAGATAAGGAATGTATGTATGCATGTAGGTAGTATGTGTATGTATATATGTATATCCAAGTGAGTATGTACGAATGTGTGCACATATGTAGGGTTGTGTGAAAGCATGTGATAGGTATGTATGTAGACATGTATGCATGTATGTAGGTAGGTATGCACGTATGTAGGCACGTACGTATGAATGTAGGTACGTAGGTTTGTAAGTAGTTATGTGTGAACGGATGCATATATGTAAGTGTGTATGAAAGTATATACGCATGTATTCAACGAAATTGAGTATTGACGATAATAATAGCGTGCCTTGTGAACGAAGTGTAGCGCAGGTACAACGAGAAAGTCTCACCACGGATTGTATGATCAGATGGAAAGCTGGGATGTAAAGAGTTAACGGAACGAAAAGTAAACATGAACAAATCTTGTATGTTTATAATGCGTACTAATGTTATGAATTTTATGTGGTGAGCGCAGGTAGTACGAGTCATGAGGACCATCAAGGCATAGAGATCGAGGATCGAGTCACTGGTGAGATTGTACGGGAACGTTGATGTACATAATGTAGTAAACATATGCTATGTTTTTACTTAGTAAATAAGCCGATTGATGGATTTATGTGAAAGAGTTATGTTAAGGTTAAATTTTAAGTAAGTTAAGGTATTTATAATGAAAGAAATTTTATAACACGAATTTCCGCTGCGACTTTTGGTCAAACATGAATTAGGGTCTAACAAGTTGGTATCAGAGCCCTGGTTTGAGAGAATCAAGTACAAGAAGGTAAGTACTTGAACTCAAACTTGTGTGCTATTGTGATAAGGAACCCGTACAATCTAAGACTCGATCAAGATCCAAAGGTAGAAGCGAATGTAAGTACGTACTTATGTATATGTATAACGAAACTGACGGTGTTGTATGTGCAAAGTAAGCATAAGTGGTTGAAGAGGATGATCCGTGAATGCAGTATAGGATGAATACTAAAACAGTCAAGAGGCAAATAGGCAGATGATCCCCAGGTACGTACATTTAATATGTGGGTATATGAAATGGTAAAACTCATTAAGAAAAGGAAAATTTTAAATGAAGGACAATGATAGTATAGTAATGAAGTTCTGAAAGTGATACACGCACCGAAACGTAAGTCTTCGGACATAAGGTGACAATTACATGAAGGCACGAAACTAGTATGTGGGTTGTGTACCTGGCCAGTACACGAGAAACATATGACGTTCGTGAGATCATGATAATTGTTACAGGTATGTCCGGTAGAGTTGGGTAGCAGGCGGGCGTGTGGGTGAAATGGGAAGTAAGACTCTCGGGAAATTGAGAGTACTATGTAAGAATGAAAAGCATGCCTGATAAGAATGAAGAAGGTTGAATCCATAATTAAGTACGGATCAACAAGATATGAAGAAAGTGTTTGAATCCGGGAGACGGATTCAGGGAATGAAAGGTATGAATGCAATGTTTGAATCCGTGAGACGGATTCAAGGATGAAAGGCATGGATGATATGTTTGAATCCGCGAGAAGGATTCAAAACACAGAAGTAATGAAAGGCATGAATGTAATGTTTGAATCTGCAAGGCGGATTCAAAATGAAGGAATGTTTGAATCTGTAAGGCGGATTCAAGGACTGAAAAGTATGAATGATGCGTTTAAATCCGTGAAACGGATTGAAAATATAAGGTATGAAACTAGTCCACATAAGAAGATGTAGACAGTTTGACCACGATTGAGTCGAACGGGTCATATAAGTAAGTATAAAGTAAAATGTGATATTATAATAGAAGAAATTGGGTATAGTTACGTGCTAGATGTGTTAGTAACCGACTCTTGGGAGTCGGAATGATGACGGGCTATGACTCGGACAATAAGTTGAATATGGGCGGAAATGGTAAGTTTGGTAAGAAATACTGAAACGAGGTAATAAGGTCTTTGCAAGTAAGCATGAATGGAAGGAAGTACGAGCGTGTACTTCAGTTGGTGAAATGATTAATAGAATGAAAGGATTGCATGTAAGAAATAGAATGTGTGGTAGGTTAGCAGGTATGTGGGAAATGGTAGAAGAGTTATAGGTGGGTAATCTCCTAGTGTAATGAATGTTTGAATGAAAATGTGCTAACCGCCGATGTTGTTCATGATAATGTTAGAACTATTGATGTTATGAAACCAATCGTATTGGTGAAAGGATGTGCACGAGCGGAAGCTCGTTACACGGATGAATGAAATCTGGCCTGTTACGGCTAGTACTCGAGAAGAAGAGGTTCGGTCCGGGTTACGGATCATGATGTGTGAAATGAAAAAGAGGTTAGTAAAATGTTTAATTCGTGTTGGATAGATATGAACTAGTACGACACATGAATATTATAAATTAAGTAATGCATGAGGTGGAAGCAATAGTAATGTGAAAAGAACGACATGATTTAAAGGTAACGTAAAGGTATGCAAGGTACAAGTAACTGTAGAAAACGTAGAATAAGATTAACGTTAGAGTTAAGCACGTAGGTGTGAATAAGAAATGGTAGTTTTGTTATGATATCAAAACAAGAGTTAAATATTATACAGTGCTTGTAGAGAATGTAATCTTAAGAGATGAGATGAAGGTATTAGATTCGTTATGAACGGATCATAAGGATGTATGTATGATTATAGATTAAAGAAGTGGGTATATTGACCCGTTATTAACCGGTCAAGGAAATAAGAATGATGTGTGAAGTTATAGTATGGAAGGCATGAACTTATTAGAAAGAAGCCAATTATATGAATAATTTATGAATCAAGAATGGATAGTTACCTATTATTATGATGGATCTATCAAAGTTAGATATAGATGTGTATGTATAGGTTACGAAGTAAGATCGTATAGTCAACAAAAACAATATGAATGTTGAAATAAACAAAAAGGAATGTTAATAATGAAATGTTGGAATTGTTTCAAGTGAACAAAAAGATATACCACACATGATAAATGAATGCTAGAATGATGAATAAATCGCTAGCTATGAAGGTTGTTAGAAATTAGCGTTATTAGTGACCGCGACACTAATAAGAACTCCGGAACGGGTTCTTTAAGATAGAAGATAGTCATTGTGATGGGCTAGCGGTAATGTTGATGGGACGTAGAGAAGAGTTAATTAGTGTTAAATAGAGGTAAGAAAGGTTTCGGGGACGAAACCTCATTTAAGGGTGGTAGACTTGTAACGCCCCAAAATCCAAATGTTAATATTTGTCGTGTGTTCTTATATGACACGTCATGAAATAAATAACTAGGCTATTTAACCTAGTTAAGGGTATGGTCAAAAGTATTAAATAATGAAGGTAGTGTCAGTTATGTTTTAAAGGCAAACCCGAGGGGCTAAAGTGGAACTAATGAAAGTTGATTACTAAATAAAAGATCAACACACACACATAAACACACATACGTGTGTGTTCGTGAAGCTTCAGGAGTTCTCAAGAGCTCCAAACCCTAGTTCTTCAAAAGCTTCAAATTGAAGAATGAATCAAGGCCCAAATTCACAACCGAACATGAATTAGTGATCACCTTCACAAGGGGATCGTAAGGTATGTCTTAAATCAAAGATTGGTGATCATGTGTGAAGTGAGTTATGTTCTAATCCGTAAGTTAATGTGAAATTGATCATGTATAAGGGTTAGAATCATCATATAGAACATAGGTTATGTATGGTTTGTGTTAATTTGATGTTTAGAGGTGAAACCCACTTCTTTTGGTAAGGATGATGACTTGAATGATCATCTATGTTCAATTCTTATTGATTGTTGATGAATTATGATGGAAATGATGAAGTCTTGTGAGATGAATTGAAAGAAATGTGGTGGTGATATGTTTGATGTTTATGTGTGAATGATATATGTTGACTAGGAGTAGGATTTGATGAATTATGTATGAACTTAGAAGATTATGCATGAATTAGTGGTACACTGTGCTTAGGAAGTTGTATGCACGTCAAATGTATGACGAAAGGTATATAGTGTCGTCCGTATAGTCGATTATGATGTTACGAATATATGATGATAAGTCGATAGTTAAATATGGTTAATAGTTGACTCTTGAAAGTCAACTAAGTATAAGAAACATGATTTGATAAATGATAAGTTACAAGTAATCAACATTTAATACTAGGGGCTTGAATCTTTGAAAATAAAATTAAAAATTATGGACTATTATTGAACATGATTGTTTATTTTGTTTAAGTTTTTAGTGTTGTTTTATGAACTTATGGAGCGATTTATATGTGATAGGAACCATGAGTAAGAATGTAATGAACTTATGGAGCGTTTAGTATCTCTAGATAATGTTTTGGATAGATTTCAAAAAATGAGAACCTGTAGGGAAAAATTTTAAATACGTTTGTAATGACGTTTGACGTGTTTTTGATGATTATATAAATTTTAGTTTGATGTTTTTTTGTCTTACATGACCCGACTCGATCCGACCTGCTATGAACCGATTTTTTTATATTGCTAGGAGCCTAAAATCTTTAAAAATATTCCGCACCCCTAGCAAAAAATTCATGTATGTGCCCCGTAAGCCGGTGTTATGCTTCTCCATGGAAAAACCCAGTGGGTTCCGATTCGGGGCCGGACTCACAGTCGTGCCTACGACTACCCTCTCCCAACCGCCCAATGGGCGGTATCTCGATAGTCGCTATTCAAAAAATGTTTTTCTAGTTTTTTTTATTAAGAACAGAATATTTACATGTTTTACACCTCTACCATTTCCATCACTACACACCGTTATGTATACCCTATGTACCATAAATGAAACTAAACATTATTTATTAATTACTATTTCAGACTTTACTCTAACTCAAAACACTATTTTAATGAAAAGAAACTCAAAGAGTCAAAGGAATGGCAATGTACCATCGGTTCAAAGAAACCGTTAATGAGACTTCTCACATTACAATCTTTTGCTATAAATCATACCACATCAAACCTCACCCTTCATCAAAAACCATGGCAACCAAAGATTCCACAATCACAAATGTCATTGTTTCTTCTGATGATAACTCCACCACTAAAGAAAATGATGTTGTAAAAGTCGCAAGAACCAAAAATGTTGTCGCGGTTAAAGAAAATGACGTCGCAGGAACCAAAATTGTTGTTGCGGATAGTAAAGAAGAAAAGGATGCTGAAACAGAAGCCGAAATCAACAATGTAGTTGCGCCTGATACTCGTGGTACTAATGAAAAAGAAGATAAAGAAGATAATGATAATGAAAAAGAAACAGGAATTGATTTAAATTTTTCCTTAGAAGTTGGAGTTATCAAATAATGTAGGTGAGAAAGATTTGATTATGAGGAGGATTAGGGAGTTCAAGTCTGCAATGTAATGTATACTTGATTTTCTTGACCGAAACACTTCTGCTGGTGGTGGTGTTAAGGTGTTGAATCCTCCTCGCGCTCTCGCCACATACTTGTATTCCTTTTCTATACACCCTTGGGGTGTTCATGAAAGTTTGATGTCACATGAAAAGCATGTTGCTTTACAAACCACATACCCGATCCTAGCTAAAGGCTACGAAGACAGGCCTATCCATTTCTCAAGTTGAAAGTTTACAGGCCTTTAATTACATCTTAGGGAAGCTAGTGTTGTTTTGCTACTTGCTATATATTTCTTAAAAAACACACACACACACACACACACACACTCCAGAACAATCTTATAATTTAACAATGTCAGGAACTTTTAGTGAATTGCGTATCTTTGTCGGTTATCTTACTAATTTTGTGGACTTGGTTCATGGTGCAGGTAATGGTTTTGACGGGAGAAACAGGTTCGGGAAAAAGCACACAGCTGGTTCAGTTCCTTGCTGATTCAGGAGTGGCTGGTCACAAGTCTATAGTTTGCACTCAGCCACGTAATTAAGCTTGCTGCCATGTCATTAGCAAACAGAGTGGCGGAAGAAAGCCATGGGTGTTGCGAGGATAATTCAGTCATTTGTACATCAACATACTCCTCTTTTCACCAACTGGATTCAAAGGTGATATACCTGACAGATCACTGCTTACTTCAGCACTACATGAATGATGACAGTTTGTCCTGGGCGTCTTGCATCATTGTTGATGAGGCACACGAAAGAAGCTTAAACACTGATCTTCTTTTAGCGTTGATGAAATATCTACTCCATCGGAGGCCTGATCTAAGGCTTATCATAATGTCTGCAACAGCCGATGCACAACAACTGTCTAAATATTTTTACGGTTGCATCACACACCATGTGGTGGGCAGATCAACTTTCCCAGTTGATATCATATACGTTCCTGAAGCATCATTTAACACACCCTGTGACTCTTATGTTTCTTCTGTGTTGAAGAGGGTGGGTGAGATCCATAGAATGGAGGAGCCGGGGACGATTCTTGCTTTCCTCACTTCCCAAAGGGAGGTAGATTAACGCGTGATTATAACGCGTTAAAAATACAACGCGTGATACATAGGGGGTGGCGGCGGTGTTTTGTTTCCCACCACGCGTGATGGTGGTTTATAACGTACCACCCCGGGTGGCCTTATATACTTTTTAAACTTGATATATAACTACTTTTCTTATCTTATAATAAATGTATTTTAACTATTTTTTTTTTAATTCTTAAAAAAGTTCTTAAAAACAATTGTAACATTTTATGTCTAACTTATTCAAAAATCAATTTCAATCCATTAGCAACCATTGCAAAACACCCCAATAAGTTTGGACAATATTTTATTGTTTTATACACAGTGATTCAGAAATTTTACTAATAACCAAGTACATGTAGCATTATCCGTATGTGATCACTATTTGCGAATCACCGAAATTCTAAGGCCGGAGGGTGTGAGGGGCGCCACCACCGCCAGGTCACCAACTATGGCGCCGCCGGCGCTATACCCCCACACCGAGCCATTCAAGAGGGGCGCTATAGGTGAGCTCGCCAAGCTGTTAACGAGGAAGAAGGGGCTGTTCAGGTGGGGCCCACTGAATGTCATCCAATCAATTTTTTTTTTTAATTTTGTTTAAAAGATTGCTCCATCCCACACCCTCCATGTTAAAGGAAGGGGGGGGGGGGGGGTTATAAAGCCCCCTTGGCTGACGTGGCGCCTACGTGGCGCTGAGGTGTCCTTATAAAGCCCCAAGGGGGTTATCCCACACCCTCTAGCCTAATCGATGTGGCTCATTCATCGGATTAAGCAGACGTTATTCGGATGTGATAATCATTTTTTAGTAGTGTGTATGCATTGCCATTATAATAGTAATAATAAAGATTTGAGTTATCATCATAATTAGTTTTTCTTTAATTCAAATGATATAACCTTTTTGGGGTATGTTCATTCAAATAATATATCCAAAGTTATGTTTATATTGTATATGGGGAGCGCTAAAATGAAAACCACATTCAGTTGTAAGAATTGAGAGAATCACTCTCTAGCCACTAGATCAACAAGATGGATGAACAAGATTAAAAGTATTTAAAAATAATATTAAGTATTTTTTGTCTTATTATGTCTTTAATATTTTAATCCAAAAGGGTAGTTTAGTAATTTTTTTTGTCTTTATTGGTTTTCTATTACTTTTTTGTATTATTATATTAGTTTTTATTTTTTAAACATAATTTTTTTATTAAAATCATTATTAAATTCAGATTTTTTATTAAACTTTTTACGTTTTACGTTAAAAATTTTACGTTTTACGTTAAACTTTATACGTTTTACGTTTTATGTTAAACTTTTTACGCTTTACGTTAAACTTTTTACGTTTTTGTTTGAACCCGCCAAAGGTTTAAATTTGAGGATGAAGTATAACTTAAAAGAGTTGAACTTGAGGATGAAGTATAACTTATTGTCAGAATTTTGGGTGTAGCAAAAGGATATCTCTCTATCCCTCCATTTATATGGGAGAAATCTCTTTAACAAAGAATTATCTCATCCATCAATCTCTTTGAAATGACTAGGAGTGAAGTACAATTAGCTTGGCATGAAAAAAACTTAAATTCATGATAATCTTAGGCAATGTTTACAAAAGGGTGCTACTTTCTACACCCTCTACTTACTTTTCACACCCCCTCCTCTCACATATTTACAGGTGGGGCCTGCGTGGGACCGGCAGTTTTCCTCTCACAAGGGGGGTATAATCAGGAGGGGGGGGGTGTAAATAGAATGAGCCTTACAAAAATTGAATTGGATTGGTCACTCGAACTGGCCGATTCATGGCCGGCCCTGGGGGTGGGCGGGGAGGACCACCGGTCAGGGCCCGATATTTCGAGGGGCACGAATTTTAAGAAAAAAACCGATATGTATATGTAAAATATTTTTTTAATTGGGTACACCCATGCAAACACCAACATAGGCCCCCTCACAAAACTATTCTTATGGTTTAGATTAGTTATTAACCTCTTTGGCATTAGGTTTAGACCTTTAGCGAGCCCAATACCCAATTTCGTTAAGGCTTAAGGGCACATTTTTTCGAACTCGAACAGGGTACACGAATTCTCAGGGCCGGCTCTGGGCCGATTGGACTGAAAATCTGGCATAAACTAGCCCGGTTAAGTCTCTTTGACCTTCTTTGTTTGAACCGGCCAAAGGTTTAAATTTTACAAACATTATAACTCTATATAACTTTAGATGAAAGGTTTGTTTGAACCGGCCGAAGGTTTAAATTTTACAAACATTATAACTCTATATAACTTTAGATTTAGATGAAAGGTATGCACTAAAAAAAGTTAATCAAAGTAATGTTAAGTAATGGAAGCATGCATATAACTTTGGCTTGGTTTTTTGTGTATAGACATGTTAAGTAATGGAAGCATGCATATAACTTTGGCATGGTTTTTTGTGTATAGACTATAGAAGTATATTTAGTATGGAAAGATTATTAAAATTATTATTTACCCCATCGATTTGATAACTAAATTAGAACTTTTTTAAAAGTAAAAAATGATTTTTGTTCGATAATGAACAAATCAGATCCCATTGATTAAAAAACATGTAGGGAGATGCATGACCACCCTTCACACATTGTAAGACCCCACTAATCGGGAAAGGATTCTGCCTTAATTAGGCTGTTAATAATTGGGTCAAATGTTGTTATATTTTCCTTAATTTATTCCCGTAATTGTTGTTAGTTCTCCTATATATGGAGCCTGTTTTTCCTGTTCATAAGATAGTGAAAATATAGAGAAATACCATTTGTTTATATGGTATCAGCCTAATTACGGTCCTCCCTTCTCAAACCCTAATTCTTGTCGTCTGTCTTCATCTCCCCTCCAAGCTTCCTTTGCTCCCATGGCTAATTCCTCTACCTCTGATTCCACCCCTCCCATGAACACCCTTCTCCACATGCTCACCCTCAAACTTTCTTCCTCTAATTATCTTCTCTGGAAACGTCAAGTTGAACCCATTCTCCATCTTCAAAACTGGTACCGATTTGTTGATGGTTCCTATCCAGCCCCTTCCAAAACCGTTACTACTAATAATAAAGAGACACCAAATCCCGATTACACTTCTTGGTTGGAGACTGATTAAAAACTCTTGCTGTTGATACAGTCCTCTCTCACCGAGGAGTCAATGGCAGAAGTCCTAGGTCTCTCTTCATCTAGGGACGTGTGGTTGGCTCTAGAATCCGCCTACTGCCATGACTCCATGGAAAGATCTCAGAATCTCAAGGATTCCCTGCGACAATTGAAAAAGGGTGCTCTCTCTGTCTCTGAATTTGGTAAAAAAATTCAAGAGTTTATGCGATCAATTATCGGCTATTGGCACCCCCGTCCCCGACAACGACAAATCTCACTGGTTTCTTTGTGGTTTGGGACCGACTTTTGAAACTTTTGCTACAGCTCACCGAGCCGTCCAGCCACGCCCTTCTTTTCGTGACTTGTTGGCACAAGCTGAAAGCCACGAACTCTTTGTTTCGTCACTCCATGGCTCAAGTACCACCACCTCCCCAGTCACCTTTACGGCTCATCATCAACAACCCTGTTCTTCCTCTCGGGGAAGAGGTCGGTGGGGCAGAAACTCTTCCTCTCGTGGTGGCTCATCTTCTCATGGCCGTGCACGGCGCAACCCTCATTGCCAATTATGCCGACATGATGGTCATTATGCAAATGCTTGTCCAGAATTGACCTCTTATGCTAACAAGTCTTCCTACTCGGCTGCCAACCTAGCCCAAGCGTTTCATGCCAATTGCAACCTGAATGAATACACTCGAGATTGGAATACCGATTCAGGCGCAACCCTACACATGGCCCCCTCTTCTGATGATGTGGACTCCTCTGTTCCATATCGCGGTAATGAAAAGGTCTATGTCGGAAATGGTAATGCTCTCACTATTTCTCGCATTGGAAATCTCACACTTAGTCCGCATTTAAAATTAAAAGATGTTTTAATCGTCCCGCAACTCACAAAAAAGTTGCTATCGGTTAGCAAATTAACCAATGATTATCCAGTTGACTTTGTGTTTTCCAAATCTCAATTTGAAATTCAGGACAAGGCCACCAAGAGAACTCTCGCAAAAGGAATGCTTAAAGATGGACTCTATGTTCTCAGTTCCGGTTCTCAAGCTCTTGCTGCCTCTACCATTTTCCCTTCTACTGCATCTTTTGAATTATGGCATAAACGCCTTGGCCATGTTGGTTTTGATGTTATTTCGATTTTGAATAAGTTTGGTTGTTTACAACTTACGTCTGTGTTACCTAAACCACATGTTTGTGCTTCTTGTGAACTTTCAAAGCAACACAAACTACCATTTTATTTGAATGTTAAACGTGCTTCTCACGTACTTGATTTGGTGCATTGTGACTTGTGGGGACCCGCCCCCGTTATTTCAAATGATGGTTATAGGTACTATGCTCTATTTGTGGACGACTACTCACGTTTCCTTTGGTTCTTTCCGTTACGAGCAAAGTCAGAATTTTTTGGTGTGCTTAATACCTTTGTATCATTTGCTCAAACACAATTTTCATGCAAACTAAAGGTATTCCAAAGCGATGGTGGAACTAAGTTTCTTAACCATAAAGTGCAAAAACTATTTCAAGCAAACGGTACACACCATCAAATATTATGTCCTTACACTCCCCAACAAAACGGTCGGGCGGAAAGGAAACATCGGCACCTCACCGAAACTGGTCTCGCTATGTTATTCGGAGCAAATGCTCCTGCAGAATTTTGGGTCGAGGCTTTTTCTTCCGCCGCTCATGTTATCAATCGTCTTCCCACAAAACTATTGGATAACAAATCCCCATATGAGCTGCTCTATTATTCTGTTCCTATTTACAACAATTTTAAAGTCTTCGGATGTCGTGTTTTCCCATATTTACGGCCGTATGCTCCTCATAAGCTTGATCCTCGAAGCATTGCTTGCATCTTTATTGGCTATTGTACTAAATATAAAGGGTACAAGTGTTTCGATCCGACTACTGGTCGAACATACATCACGCGACACGCAAAATTTGATGAAACTTGCTTTCCTTTTTCAGCACAAAACTCCACTGTTGATATCACCAAACTCTTCCTAAGCTCTTATCATGAAGATTTGGTTCCAACTACAAACACTCCACCACCACCTAAGCCTGTTGTTCCACCAAAATCAAAACCACCCACATCCTCTTCTTGTCCTACTTGTTCCATAGATTCACCTAATGCACCACTTAACCCCACCAGCTTACATCCCACACCTATCAATACACCACTCACCTCGTTAACCACCTCACCATCGCACACCGTAACACCACCAACCACTCCCGTAACATCTCAATTAAACTCACCTCCTCCCCAACCCATCCAATCTTCGCACCCTATGGTAACCCGGCACAAAGCCGGTATCTCTAAACCAAGGCATATCATGGATCTTCATGCCATCTGCTCCACACCTCTTCATAGCGCCTTATTAGCCACCCAAGATCCCAAAGGTTATAAAACGGCTTCAAAAGAGCAACACTGGAGTGATGCCATGAACGCCGAAATGATGGCTCTTCACAAAAACCAAACTTAGACTCTGGTGCCTCGACCATCTCGTGCAAATGTGGTTGGATCTAAATGGATATATCGCACAAAATATCATGCTAATGGATCGATTGATCGATACAAGGCGCGACTCGTCGCTCAAGGTTTCTCTCAAATACCCGGTTTTGATTATTCACAAACATTTAGCCCGGTCGTCAAAGCTACCACAATTCGACTTGTACTTTCTCTCGCCGTTACAAACAAATGGAATTTGCACCAACTCGATGTTAATAACGCCTTTTTAAATGGCAATCTTGGCGAAGTTGTTTACATGGAACAACCACCGGGCTATGTTGACTCTCAAAAACCCGATTATGTATGTCGACTTGACAAAGCCCTTTACGGGCTCAAGCAAGCTCCCCGAGCATGGTTTCAACGACTCAGTCAATTCCTTATTCACCAAGGTTTCAAATGCAGCCAAGCCGACACTTCTTTGTTCGTCTTCCATCGTGGCTCTTGTCTTATCTACATGTTAGTATATGTCGATGACATTATAATCACCGGGAATAATCCGTCATCTATCCAGAATTTCATAACTCGGCTGCAATCAGAATTTGCCATCAAAGACTTGGGCAAATTAAACTATTTTTTGGGCCTTGAAGTTTCTCACACCCATGACGGTTTGTTCCTAACTCAAACCAAATACGCTCGTGACATTCTCACTAGAGCCGGGCTACTTGATTCCAAACCCGTAGCCACACCTCTTGCTACAAATGATGTTTTCACAAGCAAGGGCAAGCCGTTTCATGACCCTACTCTCTACAGATCGTTTGTCGGTGCTCTTCAATATTTAACCATAACTAGACCGGACCTGTCCTACGCGGTAAATCAGGCGAGTCAGTTTCTTCAAGCCCCAACAATTGATCACTTTCAGCTGGTAAAACGGATCATGCGATACGTCAAAGGCACAATAACTTATGGCTTAAAATTCTCCATCCCTACTACCCAAAACCTTATCGGTTACTCTGACGCGGACTGGGCAAGATGCATTGAAACACGAAGATCTACATACGGCTATTCAATATTTCTAGGTGGTAATATTGTCTCATGGAGCGCCAAAAAGCAGCCCACCGTCTCGCGTTCCAGTTGTGAGTCCGAGTACAGGGCTATGGCGAACACTGCAGCCGAACTTATCTGGATCACTCATCTTCTCAAGGACCTAAATGCTCTGCCAAATGAACGACCCACGCTGCTTTGTGACAACCTAAGTGCAATTTTTTTAAGCCAAAATCCGGTGGCACACAAACGAGCAAAGCACATCGATATTGATTATCACTTCGTTCGTGAGCTAGTCTCCTCCGGCAGATTGCACACAAAATTCGTTCCTACCAAGCTCCAAGTGGCAGACATCTTCACGAAACCTCTACCATGACCATTATTTGAGTCTTTTCGTGACCAGCTACGAGTCTGCCCACCAACTCGCTTGACGGGGGGTAATCGGGAAAGAATTCTGCCTTAATTAGGCTGTTAATAATTGGGTCAAATGCTGTTATATTTTCCTTAATTTATTCCCGTAATTGTTGTTAGTTCTCCTATATATGGAGCCTATTTTTCCTGTTCATAAGATAGTGAAAATATAGAGAAATACCATTTGTTTATACCCACAAACAACCCTTGATTCCTTCTCCTCTCATCCCACACAAAACTTTCATTTTTTTGCCTTTGTTTTGTGCAAGAAGTTACCATCTCTCTCTCCCTCCCCCCCCCTCTCCTTTTACTTTTCTCTCTCTCTCCAAATTCCAACTTTATTCTCTAGACCTCAGTCTTGAATGCAAACCACACAGCTACTCCAATATCCTCTTGAAAACAATGGGTGATCAACAAGTGAGTACCAACGGAAATGATCAAACCGAAAAGCTCGAAGAGTTCCTATCTTGTCTTGAAGAAGAAAGATTCAAGATTTATGCTTTCAAACGTGAACTTCCACTTTGCATGCAACTCCTCACCAATGGTATAATCTTTGTCTTCATTTCATGCTTATAATTAAATGCACAATATATATCTTCATGCATGATTGTATATTAAACATATATATGTATATATAGTTTATGTATGTGTTTCAAGGCTCGAGCCTGGTTATTAAATGAGTTGCAATTTAAACTCGAGTTTCAGCTCATTTAATCTTGATTCGATTTGAGTTTCCAACTGAGTTGGTCTTGTTTGAAATCAATGAATTTTAGGGTATCTTGAAAAAAATTAACCTAAAAGTTAGATTAAGTGTGTGTTTTCAGGCTCGAGCCCGTTTACTAAATAAGCTACGATTAAAGTTTTCCATGAGTCAATCTTGTATAAAATTCATGAATTTTAGGTTATCTTGAATTAAGCTTATAACAAGGGATTAGTTAATTAATTAATTTTTGTCTTTTGCTTTATGTATGTGTACGTAACTTTAGTTCATATGCATATAGGCTTTCTTATTTTAAGATCATTTAAAAGTAACACATGATTCAAGATTCACGCTTAATTTCACTTTCAAATTCAAAACTTCATGATTCTATGATTTTTAATTTTTGCATACAAAAAGTATATGAATTTAATTAGTGTGTTTTCCTTATTTTAATTCATCCTTTAACCTCTTTGAAGCCATGGAGTCATCAAGGCAACAATTACGAACTTACCAGGCGAACCAAAGTTCACCCGTACTTGAAGAATTCATACCTATGAAGAATCGTAACGGTTCGGGGCCTGAAAAGGCCTCGAACTCAAGCATTGACAACAAGGCGAATTAGATGACATCCGCGCAGTTGTGGAGCCAAGCGGACAATACCATCGGCACCACTATCACCACCAACACCGCCACGAGTGATCACGTGAAAACCACACAAAATAATGCAACATTTACAACACCAAATGAAACCGATATTAACTTCAACACTAAACAAAGAAATGGTGGAGCTTTTCTCCCGTTTTCTAAGGAGAGAAACTCATCGTGCTCGACTTCGGCGGTAGTGTTGCCGGAAGGAGCTCTTCCCATTAAAGATGGTAGTGGTGAAGTTAATGATCAAACCACCGTAAACACCACCACACCGCCTCCAGGACCGCCACGAGCTCTCAGAGACATCGAAAGACACCGCGGTACTGGTCGCCGGATCTCCACCAGAGATTTGTCAATGCTCTTCAGATGTTAGGTGGTTCTCAAGGTATATATGTTTCTTTAATTTCATTTTGCCATTCAAAAAAGTATAATATTCATTTTGTCCCTTCAAATTTTATGATAATAGTTTCATAATTTTATCATGATTACAAAAAGCAATGTGTGACATTTTTTATAACAATATCTCAGTTGCAACTCCTAAACCAATCAGAGTGATAATAGTTTCATAATTTTATCATGAGATTTGACCATTGGTGAAGTCAAAAGCCATTTAAAGGTTTAATTCTCTCTCCCCTTTGCCAAAATACATGAATGGAGTCTTTGGACGCTCATGTTAGCATAATAGGCGTGCCTAGAAAATACTTTTAAGGGTAAGAATTGTAAGGGTACGAAAAAGAGGTTTAACCAAATTTTCAAGAGGTACGGGCGAGATTTTGGACGCTCATGAGTCATGATTACAAAAAGAGGTTTGATCATTAACTTTTAAGGGTACGAAAAAGAGGTTTAACCAAATACTTTTAAGGGTACGAAAAAGAGGTTTAACCAAATTTTCAAGAGGTACGGGCGAGATTTTGACCTAAAAAATACATAAATTTTTTTAGGTGGTGCCCCGTCTACCCAAACTTCTTACTAGGTCTGTCCCTGTATATTAGGTGTTTAAAATCAGTTAGAAACCGTTTCAACAGAGCTAGATCGGCTAGTGTGGGGTTGGAAGTAAACTGGTTTTGTTTACGGTTTGAAAAACAAGATTTTATAGTTCGGTTTACGATTTACAGCTTAGAACCATCCGAATATATTAAAATAACAACAATAATAATAAAAATAATAAATTAGTTTTTTTCACGTATAAGAATTTAACATTTATATTAAGTATAAATACTTTAAATTATTATGTGTATATGTTATATATTATATATTATTATTAATTAATTTAAACTCTTTAATACTTTAAAAATAATTTTTTTTTTGTTTTTTAAAACCTAACATGCATGAAGTGTTTGTATGTACATATTCTCATGATCTAAATCTTCCACTATGTATGTACTCGGGTGGGACCCATTTGCCGTCTAGAACCACCGGCTGCGGTGTGGCGGTGCCGACGGCTTGTGAGGTTGGACTTGGTCTTCTTGTCTGAAGTCTTGTCTAACGTCTATAGTTCTGTAGAATAACATAACAAAAATTAGTTTTTAAAATTTAATAAAAAACTAAAGATTCTTCTGTTTTGTTTGTACTTCTTACGTACAACATAGCATGTTCAATGTTTGTTTTGTACAACAACAAGTCTCATTTTAACAAGTCTTAATGTTTGTTTTGTACAACAACATTAAACATGCTATGTTGTACGTAAGAAGTACAAACAAAACAGAAGAATCTTTAGTTTTTTATTAAATTTTAAAAACTAATTTTTGTTATGTTATTCTACAGAACTATAGACGTCAGACAAGAAGACCAAGTCCAACCCCACAAGCCGCCGGCACCGTCACACCGCAGCTGGTGGTTCTAGACGGCAAATGGGTCCCACCCGAGTACATACGTAGTGGAAGATTTAGATCATGAGAATATGTACATACAAACACTTCATGCATGTTAGGTTTTAAAAAACAAAAAAAAAATTATTTTTAAAGTATTAAAGAGTTTAAATTAATTAATAATAATATATAATATATATAACATATACACATAATAATTTAAAGTATTTATACTTAATATAAATGTTAAATTCTTATACTTGAAAAAAACTAATTTATTATTTTTATTATTATTGTTGTTATTTTAATATATTCGGATGGTTCTAAGCTGTAAATCGTAAACCGAACTATAAAATCTTGTTTTTCAAACCGTAAACAAAACCAGTTTACTTCCAACCCCACACTAGCCGATCTAGCTCTGTTGAAACGGTTTCTAACTGATTTTAAACACCTAATATACAGGGACAGACCTAGTAAGAAGTTTGGGTAGACGGGGCACCACCTAAAAAAATTTATGTATTTTTTAGGTCAAAATCTCGCCCGTACCTCTTGAAAATTTGGTTAAACCTCTTTTTCGTACCCTTAAAAGTATTTGGTTAAACCTCTTTTTCGTACCCTTAAAAGTTAATGATCAAACCTCTTTTTGTAATCATGACTCATGAGCGTCCAAAATCTCGCCCGTACCTCTTGAAAATTTGGTTAAACCTCTTTTTCGTACCCTTACAATTCTTACCCTTAAAAGTATTTTCTAGGCACGCCTATTATGCTAACATGAGCGTCCAAAGACTCCATTCATGTATTTTGGCAAAGGGGATAGAGAATTAAACCTTTAAATGGCTTTTGACTTCGCCAATGGTCAAATCGTCAACTTTCAAGAGCTCTCTGATTGGTTTAGGAGTTGCAACTGAGATATTGTTATAAAAAATGTCACACAATGATTTTTGTAATCATGATAAAATTATGAAACTATTATCATAAAATTTGAAGGGACAAAATGAATATTATACTTTTTTGAATGGCAAAATGAAATTAAAGAAACATATATACCTTGAGAACCACCTAACATCTGAAGAGCATTGACAAATCTCTGGTGGAGACCGGCGACCAGTACCGCAGTGTCTTTCGATGTCTCTGAGAGCTCGTGGCGGTCCCGGAGGCGGTGGTGGTGGTGTTCACGGTGGTTTGATCATTAACTTCACCACTACCACCTTTAATGGGAAGAGCTCCTTCCGGCAACACTACCGCCGGAGTCGAGCATGATGAGTTTCTCTCCTTAGAAAATGGGAGAAAAGCTCCACCATTTCTTTGTTTAGTGTTGAAGTTAATATCGGTTTCATTTGATGTTGTAAATGTTGCATTATTTTGTGTGGTTTTCACGTGATCATTCGTGGCGGTGTTGGTGGTGATAGTGGTGCCGATGGTATTGTCCGCTTGGCTCCACAACTGCGCGGATGTCATCCAATTCGCCTTGTTGTCAATGCCTGAGTTCGAGGCCTTTTCAGGCCCCGAACCATTAGGATTCTTCATAGGTATGAATTCTTCAAGTACGGGCGAACTTTGGTTCGCCTGGTAAGTTTGTAATTGTTGCCTTGATGACTACATGGCTTCAAAGAGGTTAAAGGATGAATTAAAATAAGGAAAACACACTAATTAAATCCATATACTTTTTGTATGCAAAAATTAAAAATCATAGAATCATGAAGTTTTGAATTTGAAAGTGGAATTAAGCGTGAATCTTGAATCATGTGTTACTTTTAAATGATCTTAAAATAAGAAAGCCTATATGCGTATGAACTAAAGTTACATACACATACATAAAGCAAAAGACAAAAATTAATTAATTAACTAATCCGTTGTTATAAGCTTAATTCAAGATAACCTAAAATTCATGAATTTTATACAAGATTGACTCATGGAAAACTTTAATCGTAGCTTGTTTAGTAAACGGGCTCGAGCCTGAAAACACACACTTAAACTAACTTTTAGGTTAATTTTTTTCAAGATACCCTAAAATTCATTGATTTCAAACAAGACCAACTCAGTTGGAAACTCAAATCGAATCAAGATTAAATGAGCTGAAACTCGAATTTAAATTGCAACTCATTTAATAAACAGGCTCGAGCTTTGAAACACATACATAAACTATATATACATATATATGTTTAATATACAATCATGCATGAAGATATATATTGTGCATTTAATTATAAGCATGAAATGAAGACAAAGATTATACCATTGGTGAGGAGTTGCATGCAAAGTGGAAGTTCACGTTTGAAAGCATAAATCTTGAATCTTTCTTCTTCAAGACGAGATAGGAACCCTTCGAGCTTTTCGGTTTGATCATTTCCGTTGGTACTCACTTGTTGATCACCCATTGTTTTCAAGAGGATATTGGAGTAGCTGTGTGGTTTGCATTCAAGACTGAGGTCTAGAGAATAAAGTTGGAATTTGGAGAGAGAGAGAGAAAAGTAAAAGGAGAGGGGGGAGGAGGGAGGGAGAGAGAAATGGTAACTTCTTGCACAAAACAAAGGCAAAAAAATGAAAGTTTTGTGTGGGATGAGAGGAAAAGGAATCAAGGGTTGTTTGTGGGGTCTTACAATGTGTGAAGGGTGGTCATGCATCTCCCTACATTCTATTTAAGGCCGGTTCGAGTTCGAGTGACCGATCCAGTTCAATTTTTGTAAGGCTCATTCTATTTACACCCCCCCTCCTAATTATACCCCCCCCTTGTGAGAGGAAAACTGCCGGTCCCACGCAGGCCCCACCTGTAAATATGTGAGAGGAGGGGGGTGTGAAAAGTAAGTAGAGGGTGTAGAAAGTAGCACCCTTTTGTAAACATTGCCTAAGATTATCATGAATTTAAGTTTTTTTCATGCCAAGCTAATTGTACTTCACTCCTAGTCATTTCAAAGAGATTGATGGATGAGATAGGTCTTTGTTAAAGAGATTTCTCCCATATAAATGGAGGGACAGAGAGATATCCTTTTTCTACACCCAAAATTCTGACAATAAGTTATACTTCATCCTCAAGTTCAACTCTTTTAAGTTATACTTCATCCTCAAATTTAAACCTTTGGGGGGTTCAAACAAAAACGTAAAGCGTAAAAAGTTTAACATAAAACGTAAAACGTATAAAGTTTAACGTAAAACGTAAAAATTTTAACGTAAAACGTAAAAAGTTTAATAAAAAATCTGAATTTAAAAATGATTTTAATAAAAAAATTATGTTTAAAAAATAAAAACTAATATAATAATACAAAAAAGTAATAGAAAACCAATAAAGACAAAAAGACAAAAAATTTACTAAACTACCCTTTTGGATTAAAATATTAAAGACATAATAAGACAAAAAATACTTAATATTATTTTTAAATACTTTTAATCTTGTTCATCCATCTTGTTGATCTAGTGGCTAGAGAGTGGTTCTCTCAATTCTTACAACTGAATGTGGTTTTCATTTTAGCGCTCCCCATATACAATATAAACATAACTTTGGATATATTATTTGAATAAACATACCCCAAAAAGGTTATATCATTTGAATTAAAGAAAAACTAATTATGATGATAACTCAAATCTTTATTATTACTATTATAATGGCAATGCATACACACTACTAAAAAATGATTATCACATCCGAATAACGTCTGCTTAATCCGATGAATGAGCCACATCGATTAGGCTAGAGGGTGTGGGATAACCCCCTTGGGGCTTTATAAGGACACCTCAGCGCCACGTAGGCGCCACGTCAGCCAAGGGGGCTTTATAACCCCCCCCCCCCTTCCTTTAACATGGAGGGTGTGGGATGGAGCAATCTTTTAAACAAAATTAAAAAAAAAAATTTGATTGGATGACATTCAGTGGGCCCCACCTGAACAGCCCCTTCTTCCTCGTTAACAGCTTGGCGAGCTCACCTATAGCGCCCCTCTTGAATGGCTCGGTGTGGGGGTATAGCGCCGGCGGCGCCATAGTTGGTGACCTGGCGGTGGTGGCGCCCCTCACACCCTCCGGCCTTAGAATTTCGGTGATTCGCAAATAGTGATCACATACGGATAATGCTACATGTACTTGGTTATTAGTAAAATTTCTGAATCACTGTGTATAAAACAATAAAATATTGTCCAAACTTATTGGGGTGTTTTGCAATGGTTGCTAATGGATTGAAATTGATTTTTGAATAAGTTAGACATAAAATGTTACAATTGTTTTTAAGAACTTTTTTAAGAATTAAAAAAAAAATAGTTAAAATACATTTATTATAAGATAAGAAAAGTAGTTATATATCAAGTTTAAAAAGTATATAAGGCCACCCGGGGTGGTACGTTATAAACCACCATCACGCGTGGTGGGAAACAAAACACCGCCGCCACCCCCTATGTATCACGCGTTGTATTTTTAACGCGTTATAATCACGCGTTAATCTACCTCCCTTTGGGAAGTGAGGAAAGCAAGAATCGTCCCCGGCTCCTCCATTCTATGGATCTCACCCACCCTCTTCAACACAGAAGAAACATAAGAGTCACAGGGTGTGTTAAATGATGCTTCAGGAACGTATATGATATCAACTGGGAAAGTTGATCTGCCCACCACATGGTGTGTGATGCAACCGTAAAAATATTTAGACAGTTGTTGTGCATCGGCTGTTGCAGACATTATGATAAGCCTTAGATCAGGCCTCCGATGGAGTAGATATTTCATCAACGCTAAAAGAAGATCAGTGTTTAAGCTTCTTTCGTGTGCCTCATCAACAATGATGCAAGACGCCCAGGACAAACTGTCATCATTCATGTAGTGCTGAAGTAAGCAGTGATCTGTCAGGTATATCACCTTTGAATCCAGTTGGTGAAAAGAGGAGTATGTTGATGTACAAATGACTGAATTATCCTCACAACACCCATGGCTTTCTTCCGCCACTCTGTTTGCTAATGACATGGCAGCAAGCTTACGTGGCTGAGTGCAAACTATAGACTTGTGACCAGCCACTCCTGAATCAGCAAGGAACTGAACCAGCTGTGTGCTTTTTCCTGAACCTGTTTCTCCCGTCAAAACCATTACCTGCACCATGAACCAAGTCCACAAAATTAGTAAGATAGCCGACAAAGATACTGAAGGGGTATGGTCCCAAATATCGCGTCAGCACGACCGCGAATGACCATTACCCTCGTTAAAAACCCCCAACAACAATTAACTATCCAGTGTCCGCGTAAGATACACGCGAACACTGCGGTCCAATCTGTCCATTGATGAGAAGGCTTACCTTAAAGACGGAAACTAATGTTACGCATAGCGATGCGACACCCCACCGCATCCTATGAACATTTTCGTCACGACAAGGGATCTGGACAAACAGTAAGTCACTCAACAGGCGATGCGGCACAACACCGCATCCCTCACAAATCATGGATGGAACAACCAATGCGGGAACAACATCAATGACCGCAGGCAGCGATGCGGCCTGGCACCGCATCTTGCCTACAAAGCAAGTGGGTCTGACAACACAGTGCAAGTGGCACTAGGAACAGTCACCTACTAGCCCACGTATGAACAAAAGTCTGACACCACAGCCGGACGTGGCATCACCACAGCATCCGACAGGTCTGACACACCTGCAAATAGCTGTGCGATGTCAGACTAGCTACTCAACTACCCTCCTTCACTCATCGGCTATAAATACTCACCCCAAACCAGGTTTGAGGTATCACTTCCGAACTCTCTCAATACTACTACTATCATACTTTGCTTCCCAAGCAACTTACTGATTCTCACGCCGGAGAGTGGTAACAAGGAGCACCCCCCACCCCATCCTCCTTGTTACGAGTCACGGTTTGTTTCCTTGTGCAGGAAACCCACCACCAGACGATCCAGCCAACGATCCTCGGAAAGAAGGGATTAACCCTCTTGACGAGACCAGTGAGTTAACCCTACCCGGTTAACCATTGTTTCATCAGATACGCAATTCACTAGAAGTTCCTGACATTGTTAAATTATAAGATTGTTCTGGAGTGTGTGTGTGTGTTTTTTTAAGAAATATATAGCAAGTAGCAAAACAACACTAGCTTCCCTAAGATGTAATTAAAGGCCTGTAAACTTTCAACTTGAGAAATGGATAGGCCTGTCTTCGTAGCCTTTAGCTAGGATCGGGTATGTGGTTTGTAAAGCAACATGCTTTTCATGTGACATCAAACTTTCATGCAACACCCCATGGTGCGTAATTATGAAAAATGCTAATACAAGATCGCTTGGCTACACTCAAGGGTGTAGAGAAAAGGAATACAAGTATGAGGCGAGCGCGAGGAGGATTCAGACCATTTACTAGGTTCCTGTTTTATTGCAACATTAGCATGGCAGAAAGTTTGTTCATGGTGTAATATCCCCCTCTCTCACTTTTCTACCATAAAGGAACACCTAGAGGCCCATAAATTCTCAGGTATTGATACAAACCAAGTATTCAGGTTACACAAGATTTGACATCAGAATACTGCAACTTAAAAACAAGCAAGCAAGCAAGCAATCATGTGGCTAAATTTGCCATCCCTTTACACAAGCTTTCATGAGACAAAAGATCATTGTATGAAGCAATGTAATGCTCAGAATTAGTGTTAAGAAGACTACCTGCTGGGAGTGTATCTGGCGAAGAATATGGGTCCGCTCTGCATAAATAGGGAATCCGGCATCAAGCCTCCGGCACTCACGCCTGATGATCCAATAAACCTTGTCCCAGTCAAAGGCACCTTTGAGCATCAACACCTTAACACCACCACCAGCAGAAGTGTTTCGGTCAAGAAAATCAAGTATACATTCCATTGCAGACTTGAACTCCCTAATCCTCCTCATAATCAAATCTTTCTCACCTACATTATTTGATAACTCCAACTTCTAAGGAAAAATTTAAATCAATTCCTGTTTCTTTTTCATTATCATTATCATTATCATTATCTTCTTTATCTTCTTTTTCATTAGTACCACGAGTATCAGGCGCAACTACATTGTTGATTTCGGCTTCTGTTTCAGCATCCTTTTCTTCTTTACTATCCGCAACAACAATTTTGGTTCCTGCGACGTCATTTTCTTTAACCGCGACAACATTTTTGGTTCTTGCGACTTTTACAACATCATTTTCTTTAGTGGTGGAGTTATCATCAGAAGAAACAATGACATTTGTGATTGTGGAATCTTTGGTTGCCATGGTTTTTGATGAAGGGTGAGGTTTGATGTGGTATGATTTATAGCAAAAGATTGTAATGTGAGAAGTCTCATTAACGGTTTCTTTTCATTAAAACTAGGGAGTTTGACCGCGCCTTGCGGCGGTACAATATCGCGAGGATTAGATCGGTATCGGTTTGTTTCCTTATAGTACTGGTACGATACACTTGCACTAAGTATAAAAATCAACACGTGTTTTACATCAATCGAAACGATAAAAATGAACACCGGTGCCGGCACCAATGTTCGAATGGCATCGATCGGTTCAGATCGTCACGGTACTGGTACTGGTATCGATATTCATATACCGTCGCAGACAAATTTGTAGAAGTCAAAATTATCTAAACCTAAAACAATAAAAATGAATATAGGTACCGGTACCAATGTTGTTCGGTATGATACGGTGTAAGAAAGCGAATCTAATAAAATAATTACCGGTACTGAAAATTATATTTTTTGTATGGTTCTGTTATTAAACATGAAGCCATAAAAATGAATACAACTACCGTTACCGGTCTTGTTCGGTACGGTATGGTAGCGATATGATGTCAGTTTACTGAAAGCAAAACACAATAAGTTAAATATCGGCATCGATACAAAGGTTGTTTAAAAAAAATAAACATAGAACGCAAGTTATTATGGAAAAAATCAAATTATGAATAAGATTATATTAAATAAATGAATAAATACTTCAATTTATCATCGGCTTCGGTTTGGTTAGTACGACAGCAACACAGTATCCATATTCAATATAACTTAGGAGGTGTTTGGTGTTGTGCTTTCAAAATAAATTATGCGTTTTCAAAATAGATTTTCCGAAGCATGTAGGTACATGCTTCTCCAAAACTGCGTTTTGGAGGCAGATAATCACTTTTTCATCCAAACACTTTTTTAGATTATTTATGTTTTACAAACGCAATAATCAAATAATCACTTCAAAACGTAATCCCAAACAGCCTCTTATATAGAAATGTTGAAGAAAATAAACATATTTGGGAAGTTAGATTTTTTAAATAAGTTAACGAACACAACTTATTAGGAAAAAAAACAAATTAAATAATCAATAAAATTTTATTAAGAAAGTTTTATCAAAAAATTGAATTGTTCAAAAAATAAAATAAAAAATAAATATATATTAAAAATAAACAAATACTATTCATCAAAACTTTGGTCAAAACCGGTACCCAAAAATAGGGAAAATGAGAACCGGTACTGGTTCTGATACGGTAATGGTTCAGTACCCGTACGGTACCGGTATTTGAGGGTAAAGACCGGTACTGTACAGGTACCGAAAATGTCAAAAGACGGTACCGAATCGATACAAAAAATGTACCGGGTTTGGAAAATTCGGTATCGGTACCGGTTCAGTACCGGTACCCGATACCATTTGCTCATTCCTAGGTGATGTTGTTGTTATAATATTAAAATAAGAAAAATGAAAGAAAAAAAAACACTAAAGTAAGAAACTATAAAAGGAAAAAGGAAAAGAAAAAAAAGAAAAAAGAAATCAAATGAAAAAAAAAAAAATATTGTTCATCAAGACTTTCAATTCATATAGATAATAATAATAATAGTGTTTTGAGTCAGAGTAAAGTCTGAAATAGTAAATAATAAATAATGTTTAGTTTCATTTATGGTACATAGGGTATACATAACGGTGGGTAGTGATGGAAATGGTAGAGGTGTAAAACATGTAAGTATTCTGTTCTTAATAAAAAAACTAGAAAAACATTTTTTGAATAGCGACTATCGAGATACCGCCCATTGGGCGGTTGGGAGAGGGTAGTCGTAGGCACGACTGTGAGTCCGGCCCCGAATCGGAATCCACTGGGTTTTTCCATGGAGAAGCATAACACCGGCTTATGGGGCACATACATGAATTTTTTGCTAGGGGTGCGGAATATTTTTAAAGATTTTAGGCTCCTAGCTATATAAAAAAATCGGTTCATAGCAGGTCGGATCGAGTCGGGTCATGTAAGACAAAAGAACATCAAACTAAAATTTATATAATCATCAAAAACACGTCAAACGTCATTACAAACGTATTTAAAATTTTTCCCTACAGGTTCTCATTTTTTGAAATCTATCCAAAACATTATCTAGAGATACTAAACACTCCATAAGTTCATTACATTCTTACTCATGGTTCCTATCACATATAAATCGCTCCATAAGTTCATAAAACAACACTAAAAACTTAAACAAAATAAACAATCATGTTCAATAATAGTCCATAATTTTTAATTTTATTTTCAAAGATTCAAGCCTCTAGTATTAAATGTTGATTACTTGTAACTTATCATTTAAACAAACAAAGCTATAAATAAAACAACAAAATCATTTTACTACAAGTCTAGAACAACCAAAAAACATAAAAAGATCAAACCTTTATACGTTTATATTTTCTCCTAATCATCACATAAAAAAATCAATAAAGAAACCATACTAGTTCTATATCGGAGTTCTAGCGTAATATGGGTCGGTCTTGCCGAAATTTTGGTTTTTCCGGCAAAACAATCGTACAATCGTGAGCAGTGGCGTCAAGTCGCTAGGGGTTTTTTTGGGGCGGGATTTGGAATTGGAATGGGTGGATGGGTTTGGGTTATTTTATTTAGTTCAAATTTCTTTGGGTTGAGTTTGGGCTTGGGTTAATAAAAATATATTTTAGATGGCTTTGATTGGGTTAATTAATTAAGTGAATAAGTGGCTAAAGAATAATTATATAGATTGTGTTATATACTTGTATATTAAATAATAAGCAGTATTAATTTTTTTTATAAATTCATAATATTTTTTTTTCTAAGTGAGGTAGTTGAAAATTTTCAAGGGATGCGGATGAAAATTTCAAAGGGGTGCGGTCGAAATTTCCGGCGAAAAATAACACTAAAACTATTTTTTCAAGGGGTGCGCCCGCCCACCCACGCCTTAGGGTGGTATGCCCTTGCCTCTCTGTATCCCCACGGTAAACCATACCGCCGACTACCACTTACAGATGTTGCGCCTCCACAAGAGCCGAGACTCTCTGGCGTAACGCACGGTGGGATGAAAACCCGTGTTGGCTCGGATTCAAACTTGCGACCTCTAAGAAGGCCTAATTCTTATCTTCAGTGCCTTCGCCACTCCACCAAATGGTGGGGACTATCTTGAAAAACATTAAATGAAGTTATAAGTCTTAATTGTTGGGATATTGGATTTAAATAACCTCAACTTTCACCAATTGGTCGATAGCACTCCTAACTTTTGATTTGTACCGCACCACTCGCAAACTTCAACTTATTGGCCGATAACACTCCAAAACTAACCCCAACAGTAATCCAGTTTGCTGACATCAGCTGCCACGCCACCAAACTAGTGCCACATCAGCTGTCACGTCATCAAAAAGCCACCTCAGCTGTCACCTCATCAAAAAGCCAAATCACATGCCACGTCAACAGCCACCTCAGCTGCCACATCTTCAACAGCCATCGTTGCTGTAGAACCCCAAAACACATCTCGATATCCTTTCTCGAAGACTCTTGTAATTTTTTAAAATACTTTATTTTCTCATCGAACGTTTCAGAAAACGTTTTAACAATAATCGAATACTCCGGGTATATACCATCAGCCAAATAGTAGCCATGCTCGTAGTCGTTCCCGTTCGCATGAAAACCGGCCTTTGGTATAGTTCCAGAAATGTAGCTCTCTAATAATGGTGAAGCCTCTAACGTATTAATATCGTTAAAACACCCGGCTACACCAAAGAACGCCGACCAAACCCAAAGGTCGTATGACGGCATGACGCAACAACTTGTAATACCAAAGTTGGCCCTTTTTGATCACCCCGTGTATGTTGACCTCGCCATGCGGTTGGACAATTATACCAACGGCATTGACGACAATCCAAGCTACCAATCATGCCGGGTATTCCATGTTTTTCTAGATGCACCTCATATATTTGTTGAAGGTCGTTCCAAGTGGGATTTCTCAAATAACGTTTTCCATATAACTGGCATATACCTAAAATATAATTTAATATATAAAAGTTTTACTAGTAAGCTACTAAAAAAAGTCAATAAATAAAAGTCAATAAAAAATACCATAGCAAAAATGTTCCAAGCAATCTCGATTTGTTTTCTCCGCCATCTTCAAGTACTCGTCGTTGATGTCGTACGTGTTTCCGTAGGCTAATATGCGTAAGGCGGATGTGACCTTTTGAATTGAGCTGAAGCCTAAATATCCTCGCGTGTCCATTCTTTGCTTAAAGAAATCATACTTATTTTCCAAATCATTATTAATGCGCAAAAATAACCTTTGGCTCATCCCGCCGTCTAAAAACATTGGATCCGTGAACCGGCGTCGCATCAAAATAGTCTTTCATCAAACGCTCGTTCGCGGCTTCACGATCTCGCAAGATATAGGTGCGCCGCAAGATGGGTCGTGGAGGGGGAGTAGGCCGAACGTGCTCAAATGCTTGTATCACAAAAGTACATGCACTCGTAACCGCTTCTTCCTCCTCCGCGTCTTCTTCGGGTGAAAAAAATCTTCGGTAAATATCGGTGAAGGAGTCTTCCGACGGGGAACCCATTTTTTTTAATAGAGTGGGAATAGCTTCAACACTTTTTAAAAAATATATAGAGAAGGAGAGAATAGTTGAGGATGAATTGTAAAAAAAATGGAAGAGTTGGGAGTTATTTATAGAGTGAAATCAATAAATTTTTTTTTTTTTTTTTTAAGATTATGACCGTTGCAACGGTCAAAAAATCAAAAAAAACAAAGAATGGCGCCGCTATAGAGGTCGCGCCCCACCTCTCTTTCTCCTTCATACCGCCCCTTGTGGTGGTGTTCGGCAGCGCGATGGGGCGCTATGCCAGCCATACCGCCCCACTACAGATTGTCTTAGTCATAAAGCCCCTTTGTGGGCGTTATGCGACACGTGTCGTGCCACGTCACACAGGGGCTTTATGTGGCGTTATGTCACTTGAGGCTGTAGTCGTAAAGCCCCTACCTATCATTACCTAATTATTAATTTTTAATTTTATTAATTAATTATAAAAACCCTTCTTTATATGATTGGTCAAATTTTGAAATCAAAATCCACATAGCGCCGCTATATGTATGGCGCCACCCACCAAAAAAGCCCCCATAACGACGCCCGTCGTGGTGTTCGAGGCGTTATGGGGCGTTATGAAAGACAAAAAATCAAATATCACGCCCGTCTTAAAAGCAATTTGAGCTATTCTTTGGTTTTACAAGTGTGGGTCCCACAAAAAATACGTGGAGGGTAGTGAATTTGAAGTTTTTTTTTTTTTTTTTTCTTCAAAATGTCTAAATACTTGAACCGAATAGTACATGCTTGTAACGGGCGGGGTCGATTTCGGTTTATTATCGGTTATTATTTTAGGTAATTTCGGGTCGGACCTAAATATACTAACTCCTAGTTAAAACATAAAAAAAACATATTTTTTAGAGGAATAAACCGTATGTAAGGGTAGGAATGTAATTACAATGCACAAAATATCATCTATTAAGCTTATTACATAGTTTTGTCTATGTATGTCTTCTTTATATACAACGGCTTATTGTCATGTCCCAAGGTGAATAACTAACTGATTTTATCCTTAATTCTTTGTAACATTTATTTTCTTTGTAATATTTCATATCTTTTAATAAAATTTGTAGATATGAAATGATGCAATCAAACTTGGAAGCAAAAGTTTTAGATCTTGAACTTGTAGTACCGTAATCTTAAAAAAAAACACACCAAAATACGAAGAAAACACCAAAAGAGAACGACAATTATGGTAATCAAAATACGAAAAAAAAAACCAAACAGTCAAACATCCCTCTTAGTCTGAATGATTCAGATCAATTGTTCTTGCCATAGATACGGATTATTTTGGAATAAAAGTCCCAATCAGCATGAGACGGTGTTATTGCTGGATCCCCAAACGGGTGAGCTTTCACATACGTCTGAACATCTTTAGCTTCTGCAAGCCCGTCCAAGAACATTCGCAGCCCACCATTCGGACCTAACAAATATTTCACAGAACTTCAACTTCAGACCCAAAAAATATCCAAACACAAGGTAATCTCCGGTTTTACTAGGTTTTCGATGACTTGAATTTTTATTTTAATATTTTCGAAACTACATATTTTAAGAACCAAAAAAAAGCCAAATAGATGTTAACCAATAATCCCACCAAAAAGTGTTTTGGACAGTTAAGCTTTATGAACACCCTAAACAAATCTACATATTTACCTAGAAAATCATCTCGGTTATTATTCGGATCGTAATCTCCAACAAAAATCGCAGTGTTTGGCTGCAACAATACATGCATATATTAGCAATAAAGGTATAAATAAATTTTTAAGTAAATGAAAGACGATATTTATGAGGAGTGTTACAGGATTTAGGAGGGCCTTCACAGGATCCGTGATCAACAAAGTGTTGGACGCCGAGTATTCTCCTTCAGACCATGGAAGATTTCTATACTTTTTACTAGTCCATATAAGATCAAGTTCTTTCAAGAACAATGGCTTGTATTTGTTGTCCAAACACATGTAATCTGTCTCGGTGCATTCGTCTTGATCCTAACAAAGGTCATTAAAACATCAAAACCGTAACATATACAAAATATAAAAATAGATAGTGAACAAGAATACTGGTCTAATGAAATTGTAATCTAGCTGTTTTTGAACTCACCCAAGTAAACAGAAGCTTGCTTTTTAGCTCACCCATTACATTGGTCAGAACTTCGCCTATGTTATGCCTGGCGATAAAAAATATTTCTATAAACAAACCGAACATTCAACAAATAAGTTGAAACTTACGTACGTTTAATAAACTATCCATCCATGTATGTTTATTACATGAGATCATTTTAAAAAGAAATACCAAAGAACAACAAAAAAAATGTCATATAATAATATTTTTTCATAAAATTTATTTCATTTAAATAAAAAACATTTTCATGAATGTTCATTTATCTATCAAATTGACAAACACAAACAAATATATTTTCTTAACAAACAAAATATGTTATTAATATCCGTGTTAATTTATTTGTTCAGTTAAACTTAAACGAACAAACACTAACAAAATAATGAGTAAATAGAAGAAAAAAATCAGTGATACTAACTCCATAGCAGATGACCAAATTCCCACTTCAAATCTCTCAAAACAAAACTTCAAAAACTCTTCACAAAATGGCCTCTTGTAAACTGTATTATTACACACAACATATAATTAAGCATGTTAGTGAACAAAAATATAAATAATTCCCACAACTAAAAGTGGCTAATATTGTTCACTTACTCATAAAATTTCCTGAACAAAAATCCGGCTTGCGCTTTCTGGGGATGGTCTTTGGCCTGCGACGATGAGCTCGGTGAACAAGAAACCCGCCGATAGGAAGCACAAGAAGTTTCTTCTTGGGTCCAAGGTTAAGTTTTTCTAAGGAAATATTTAACTCAATTCCTGTTTCTTTTTCATTATCTTTGTCTTCAGAAGCAACACCATCTTCTTTATCTTCCTTTTCACTAGTACGACGAGTATCAGGCGCAACTACATTGTTGATTTCGGCTTCTGTTTCATCATCCTTTTCTTCTTTACTATCCGCAACAACATTTTTGGTTCCTGCGACGTCATTTTCTTTAACCGCGACAACATTTTTGGTTCCTGCGACTTTTACAACATCATTTTCTTTACTGGTGGTGTTATCATCCGAAGAAACAACGACATTTGTGATTGTGGAATCTTTGGTTGCCATGGTTTTTGATGAAGAATGAGGCTTGATGTGGTATGATTTATAGCAAGAGATTGTAATGTGAGAAGTCTCATTAACGGTTTCTTTGAACCGATGGTATGTTGCCATTCCTTTGACTCTTTGAGTTTCTTTTCATTAAAATGGTGTTTTGAGTCAGGTAAAGTCTGAAATAATAATTAATAAATAACGTTTAGTTTCACTTATGGTACATAGGGTATACATAACGGTGGGTAGTGATGGAATGGTAGAGGTGTAAAACATGTAAATATTCGGTTCTTATTTTCTTAATAAAAAAAACAAACTAGAAAAACATGTTTTTTTTTTGGAATAGGGACTATCGAGAATCGAGATACCACCCATTAGGGGAGTGGGGGTGATCACAAGTGATGAAATTCCATCACTCACAAACATCCAATCATGTTCCGCCATGTCAGCAATCACTATTCTATCACTCACAAGCATTTTTTAGTGACGTTAGTCATCACTAGTGATGAAATTTCATCACTCACAACCATTTTTTTGTTTTTATAAAGTTTATAAAAAAAATCTTACAAGTTTATAAAAGAAACAATTTTTTTGATGACAAGGACCAAACCTGCCAGTTTTAAAAGTTGAAATTAAAAGGAATAAGATTTAAATAAGTTTTGTAAATAACTATAAACCACAGGGACTGAATGTGTTAAAAAGGAATCAACTTTCAAAAACATCATTTGCATCTTCTTCGACTTGCAGACCAGTTTTCGGGCGAAATTCCGGCGAAGCCATCAAATTCCGGTGAAACATCAGCTCCATCAGATCTGAACGTACAAGTATTAATACACAAGGTACAAGTCATACACATACAATTGAATTTTTACAACGCGTGAAGAATTCAACGCGTTGTTAATTCCACGTGTTATGGTTGAAGGTGGCGGCAGTGTGCAACTGGCCATCACTCGTGATGGAGGGCCATCACGGACCACCCCCAGTCCCCTTAGGCAGTTGGGAGTGGGCAGTCGCAGGCATGACTGTGAGTCCGACCCCGAATTGGAACCTACTAGGTTTCTCCATGGAGAAGCATAACATCAGCTAACGGCACCTCTCTGCAGTGACGGATTCAGAATTTTTTTTGATAGGGTGCAGAATACTTTTAAAGATTTTAGGCCCCTAGCTATATAAAAAATCGGTTCAAAGCAGGTCGGATCGAGTCGGGTCATGTAAGACAGAAGAACATCAAACTAAAATCTATATAATCATCAAAAACACGTCAAACGTCATTACAAACGTATTTAAAATTTTACCCTACAGGTTTTCATTTTTTTAAATCTATCCAAAACATTATCTAGAGATACTAAACACTCCATAAGTTCATTACATTCTTACTCATGGTTCCTATTACATATTAATCGCTACATAAGTTCATAAAACAACACTAAAAACTTAAACAAAATAAACAATCATGTTTAACCGTAGTCCATAATTTTCAATTTTATTTTCAAAGATTCAAGCCCTAGTATTAAATGTTGATTACCTGTAACTTATCATTTAAACAAACAAAGCTATAAATAAAACAATAAAATCATTTAACTACAAGTCTAGAACAACCAGAAAACATAAAAAGATCAAATCCTTATACGTTTATATTTTCTCCTAATCATCACATAAAACAAAAAAAAAATCAATAAAGAAACCATACTAGTTCTATATCGGAGTCTAGCGTAATATGGGTCGGTCTTGCCGGAATTTTGGCTTTTCCGGCAAAAAAAGGTCGTACAATCGTGAGCAGTGGCGTCAAGTCGCTAGGAGTTTTTTTAGGGCGGGATTTGGAATTGGAATTGGTGGATGGTTTTGGGTTATTTTATTTAGTTCAAATTTCTTTGGGTTGAGTTTGGGCTTGGGTTAATAAAAATATATTTTTTATTAGGCTTTGATTGGGTTAAATAATTAAGTGAATAAGTGGCTAAAGAATAATTATATAAATTGTGTTATATACTTGTATATTAAATAATAACCAGTGTTTAAATTTTTTTTTATAAATTCATAATATTTTTTTTTTCTAAGTCGGGCGGTTGAAAATTTTCAAGAGGTGCGGCTGAAAATTTCCAAGGGGTGCGGTCGACATTTCCGGCGAAAAATAACACTAAAAAAATATTTTTTCAAGGGGTGCGCCCGCCCACCCACGCCTTAGGATGGGTACGCCCTTGCCTCTCTGTATCCCCACGGGAAACCATACCGCCGACTGCAACTTGACAGATGTTGCGCCGCCACAAGAGCCGAGACTCTCTCGCGTAACGCACAATGGGATGAAAACCCGTGTTGGCCCGGATTCAAACTTGCGACCTCCAAGAAGGCCTAATTCTTATCTTCAGTGCCTTTGCCACTCCACCAAATGGCGGGGACCATCTAGAAAAACACTAAATGAAGTTATAAGTCTTAATTGTTGGGATATTGGATTTAAATAATCTCAACTTTCACCAATTGGTCGATAGCACTCATAACTTTCGATTTGTACTGCATCACTCGCAACTTTCAACTTATTGGCTGATAACACTCCAAAACTAACCCCAACAGTAATCCAGTTTGCTGACATCAGTTGCCACGCCATCAAACTAGTGCCACATCAGCTATCACGTCATCAAAAAAACTACCCCAGCTGTCACCTCATCAAAAAGCCAAACCAGATGTCACGTCAACAACCACCTCAGCTCCACATCTTCAAAAAAATCCACGTCAACACATAAGTGGCACATCATTGAAAAACTAATTGGGTAGGGTTCAGTTAGTTTGGGAATGCTATCAGCCAAGAAGTTGAAAGTTGAGAGTGGTGTGGTACAAATCGAAAGTGCTATCGGCCATTGGTCAAGCACTTTTTTTTGAAGGTTAGGAACTCTTATTATCACATCAAAACTTCATACATGTAACACCTCGAAAATTCACGTCCTATAATGTGTTGACACGTGTCATATGTTTAAACGTGTGAAAGAATATTATAGAAGGACTAAAGTTGACAAACATGGAAAGTATGTGATTATACGTGTTTGAAATGTCAACAGTGAATAAATATATTGTACATTAACCCTACATAATGCTCATACCTTCAAACAAATAAATCATGGATCATACGAAGCTAAAAGTGAGAGATTACAAACTACAGGGGTTAAATGTGTCAACATGTTTAAGTTATACCTCTGAATGACCTTTTGACAAACCCGAAGCTTTGTAACGGTTAATTATGCTCACTAGAATGCACGATATAAATTTCATAAAGTTTCGAAATCGTATGAGAAAGTTATGATCAAATTCGTGTACAAGGGGTTAAAGCGTTAACGTTGAAAGCTAGGACTTTTCGGGTAACAATAAAGTTAACCGGGGACTTAACAAAGTGGGTATATGTTTTAAGGCCCTTATAAATCAATTATGAGGGTTCATAATGCAAGAAACAAAAGTCAAAACAAAGTTTGAAGAGCCAAGGATCAAAACGCAAAAATCTAAAAATTCTGATTATGTGCAGGAGGGTGTCGCGCGACGCGAAGCCCCAAGGGGGGGTCGTCGCGCCACGCGAGGGCCTATCTGGTCCGAGAATGTTGGGTTTTTTCCTGCTAAGAGCTTTCTACTCGACTTTTATCCGATTTTCCACATATTGCTTGACCCCTAAACCACCCCTAAACATCTAGGGACACTTGTTAGTGAGTTGTGGTCAGTGGTAGACTTAGATGTCAACATTTTGTGGTGATTTGATCACTATATAAAGCCCCTAAGTTGTAACATTTCAATCACACCTTCATCTGCACTTTGGATCATTTCTGGAGCTCAAGTCTTCTCTCAAGTGATCACGGTTCGCGTCGAAACGGTTCGGCTCGAAACGGTACGGGTCGAAACGGTTCGCGTCGAAACGGTTCGCGTCGAAACGGTATGGGTCGAAACGGTTCGCGTCGAAACGGTACGGCTCGAAACGGTACGGCTCGAAACGGTAATTAACTCTTTAATTTTTTATATTTACTCTATAAAATATAATAAACAATTATGTTAGAGAACTTTTTAAAAAATTAAATTAAACAATTGTATTTTATAGAGTAAATATAAAAAATTAAATTAAAAAAATTCTCAATTAACAGAACTTTTTAACTAGGTTAGAGATTTGGATGAAAATGGCAAAAATGGCCAAACGTGAGGGGCAAAATGGTACCAAGCTGTCATTTTGGACGAAAATGGCAAATGTGCCCAAACCTCAGGGGCAAAATGGTACCAAACTGTCATTTTGGACGAAAATGGCAAATGTGCCCAAACCTCAGGGGCGAAAATGGCAATTAACTCTAAGTTTTAGCTTAAAAGTCAAACCGTCGTAGTTAACGGTTGACTTTAAGATTAATCACTAATGGTCCAGTGATTAGTCGAATCAAAAGTAGTTATAAGTTGGTAATTATGTGGGTAATAAACCCTCAAAAGGGTTCCCCCTGATTCCCACTCTAACTAGGTCAAATGTCGGGTCAAACTTGTTAAGAAAAAGTCAACAGGATACTTAAATTCAAATTTATGCATGATTAGCAATGTAGAACACATACAACCTGTTTGATCATTAATATAACTTGGTAATTAGTGTAAGAACATGTCTAAACATGTTCAACCCGACAATTTACTGTTTAGACCCGGTTCGGAACCGAAAGTCGCAAAGCTTTGACTTTCGCTTTGACTTCAGTTCTGACCCGTTTTGGTATGATTTAGAAATACCTAAGAGCTTCATTTGGACCAGGTTACATGCTAGTATAACTCTCTGTGATTATACACCATGGTTCATTAGTTAACCAATTAATACGCATGATTCCGTTAATTGCCCATATGTTGACCATTATGCCTTTTTCACCTTACAACGTGATTTTTGAAAATGTAAAAGAGTAGAAACTTTACTTACTGATATTTAAACTTGCATACAAAATTTGACATCAGTTTGAGGTATAGATTAAGAGTTATGCTCGTTAGCGTAAAATGAAAGCTTTATGTTAATTAAACGGCGTAATTAGCGTATAGCCTACTTAAACATACTTTTTGATATCAAAACACTTACCCACTGATGTAATATATTATTTTGGGATTTTTGAAGATTTTTAATTAATTTTTGGCTGAGCATAACTTATAGTCGTAGGCTTAATCCGGTAATTGTCGGTTTTGCCCTTACGGGCTATAAAACGAGTTTTACATATCTAATCAACTCCAAACCTTTTGCTACTGATTATAAATGATAAATAAATTATTTTGAGCCTCCTGGAATAGTAAAAATATCAGCTTTATGTATCGAACCCGGAAATGGCCTCTAGTCGCCTTTTTAAGCGTTTTTAACGCATAGTATGTACTAAAACTATTTTAAACATACAAGGGTTGATACCTACTGATATTTGAGCTAAATTATAATATTTTAACAGTAAGCAAAAGTTGTTTAACTCAGACTTCAGCTTTGAGATTTTCGGCTTATGTGAAATTACCAAAATGCCCCTACGGTGCATAGTATGGTTATAATTGATAAATTTCACATATATACTTTACCCTACTGTTATAACTTAGTAAACTAAGTATTTTTACTGATTATATCAGACCTGTAACCCAGGGTAATACTTAGACTCTTTTATAACCTTTTAAATGACCAAACTACCCCTACGGGGCATAGTTTGTGTTTAAACTCGTTCCGGGCATAATGAAAGACAACTTAATGATATCACAACATATTTGAAGCATATTAACTTAGGAAACCTGTATATGGCTCTTATGAATACCCGTTACGCTTATTACGCGTTCGGTTCGGTTATGTAACTAGTTTACATAAATTAGCCGAAACGGGTCAAACCTTATCGGTTTTATCTCAAAATCCAGAATGTGTATAATATACCCATATTAAACAAGTATCCAAACTTGTTGGGTCCAAATCACATTCTATCCGGTCATCGCTTAATCGTGCGTACGAACCGTATCTTTGAAACTGACCGGTCTAAGCTTTAGCTTAATTAAAGACCCGTTAGGATCCTAATAGGTTATTATAAACCTTCGTTCCAGATTAGGAGCCCAGTAAAAGTACTTGCATTTGCTGTATTTGATTGATACTTTGCTCAGGTAAATACTCTTAACTTATTTTCCCTATACGGGCTTGGGATACGGTACTATAAAAGTACCGCTTGGTCGGGTATGTAGTCATTTAAATCGGATTGTGATTAATGTATTTACATAACTCGCTTTGATCTGTATTATTTGATGTATGGCCCTTGGGGGTTAAATGACCATGTCCCGGATATCCTTGGCATCATTTTACGAAATGGCCACGACCTAAGCACGGGGTGTAGGCGTACACCTGACAGATGCATTATGTAAAAACTGGTAATCCACGTAAAGGAATCAACCTTGTGGGCATTATACATGTGGCGTGTCAGTTAACTTAAACCGGCTCTTCTAACCGGTGCTAATGGACGGCAAATAAGTAAAACTGTATACAAGATTATTTTAATAATTGTCCCAAGTTATAAAAGATATTTTGTGCCGAAGTGCATTCAAATCAATTTTCAAACTCTTTTCCAAATGAGTCAGTTGAGTTGTATTTACCAGTGTAAACTGACGTATTTTCCAAAAAGGCTAAGTGCAGGTACTAGACGAAATAGGCTGGCTACTCCAGGCATCATTACTCAAGTTTCGCAAGCTCTAGATGTCAAAGTCTGTTGAACTATTGTTTCTATTTTATTTTGATCCGCCTGTGGATCTTTTACTTTCCGTTGTAATACTGGATATTACTTTATATTCGGAATGTAATATTTTTCTCTTTTGCTTCCGTTGTGCATTTATATAATTGTGTTGTTTGACTATTATGTTGCCAACCACGTCACGATACTCCCCACCGGGCCCACCGGTCAAACGTGTGGAAATCGGGGTGTGACAATACAGACCCCATTACATCAGTACAAGATTACATCAATTATTTATCAAACAAAACTTTTCTAGGATGATGCATTAAACTTCCTCTAATCGCCCCAGTTTTAGATCATGAACTTGTAGTACTGTACCGTACCAATATCAGAAATTCCGAATCAGAAAAAAAACACCGTATTTACGAAGAAAACACCAAAAGAAAAAACAATTCTCGTAGTAAAAAAGTGAAGAAAACACCAAACACCAGTCTTAGTCTGAATGATTAAGATCACTTGTTCTTGCCATAGATACGGATTATGTTGGAATAATAGTCCCAATGAGTGTGAGACGGTGTTATTGCTGGATCCCCGAACGGGTGAGCTTTAACATACGACTGAACATCTTTAGCTTCCGCAAGCCCATCCAAAAACATCCGCAGCTCACTATTCGGACCTAACGAATATTTCACAGAACTTCAACTTCAATGACTTTTAGATTTTCAAAACTACTTCTTAATATTAATAAGAGTGAAGTACACGGATGGTCCCTGTGGTTTATCAAAATTTTGGATTTGGTCGCTATTTTTTCAAAAGTAAACGGATAGTCCCTGTGGTTTGCACTTTGTAACGTTTTAGTCTCCAAATTTGCCAAAAGTACATGGATGGTCCCTGTGATTTGCATTTTGTAACGTATTCTGCCCCTAACTTGGACCTACTAAAACCTTTAGATTTGTTGGCTGGGGACTAATTATATATACCTACAAAAACTAACTTGGGACACAACCGAATAAATAACCGACGCATCTTTTGACCACAAAGAAGAATTGGCGGAATCCCAACACACATAAATGTTTTTCTTTATTTTATTCAATCCAAAAGGCAACGGTTGATTTCTTATATTTTTAACCGACGTACCCCATTGTAACCTTCGTAAGAAACACGTCTTTCATTATAACATCCATAAATGCTGCAATGCTTCGGCTGGGTTACAAACCCTATATATGGCAGCCACCATTTATATACCGGATCATTCTCGGTTTGAGTTTTACATCATTCAATCATATAAGATTTACACAAATCATCCGATTATATAAGAATCTTATCAAGGTGTTCACACAACATGATCTTTGAACCAGAAACAACACGATTAATATTGTTTTCTTATCAAGGAAACATATGTATCCTTTGCCGATTCTGGATGGGTGACAACGGTACCATATTTTTTGAGCGGTTTTCCTATTTAATTCTCTCGCTTCTTCTTTGTTGCCTTCACTTTCCTTTCCTCTATTGACGCAGCGGCGATCTCACTGGAATTTGTTTTTCTCCGGATCCGTGACAACGTACCTCTGTAGACACCGATGGTTTACCTTATGTCCTCATCTCCGTCATCTGTGGATTTTAATCATCACCGTTGCCGTCGTAAAATAGCCAACGGTACACCCGTTGTCAACGTGAACCAGGGACGTCTCCATCTTCGAACTTATAGGATGACGAGATGTAATAACAGGCCGAAATGGGGTGTTAGCCGGACACTTGGCCTTTTCATGGTTTTTCTCCATCTCTTCCGGTCTCTGTAGGTGGTGATATCCTTTCTGTCTCTCTCTAAATTTTCTGCATGTTAGTTTAAAATAGAGGAAATATAGAATGAAAATTAAGTAACTGCGTACGTGTGTAAAAAACGTAGCGTGTGTTGTAAAGTGTTTGGTGAAGCCATGTGTCGAGGTGATGGGGCCGTGTGTCCCCAATATTGAATAATCACAATTTAAGTGAACATACATGTCACACTATTTAAATTTAATTTAAATTCCATATATTACTAAATGAGGGAAATAGTCAATTGGTTGTGTTAGTTGATCGTCTCCCTTATCTGAAAACCATCCAAGGTTGGTTGCTCACATGATGGATTACAACTTTCATGTCATACACGCCCATAGGTAGCGACCTTAAAGACCACCAATTTCATCACTTGAATCTCTGTGATCTAATCAATTTCTAAACTATATCTTAGATACTAACCGTTTTCGAATGATGCTTGGCATCTTGGCATACCAAGGTAAACTTCTTAAATCTCAAACTGTTTTTAAGTAGCATTTGAACTGCACTTTCCATTTCTTATTCTTCTGTGACTCCTTTTTTTTACCAAAACTTTTATTCTTCTATGAGCCCTTTTTCTACCAAACTTTTAACATAACGTTCAAATAATCTTAAATTTAGAAAATGAGGCACTTTTAGACTTTTAAATGAATAATGGCTATTACCCTTAATAGTTTTTTATGCATATAGTCTGTTATTAATATATATTTTACGCAAAAACATACAAATTATAAACCCAATTTTAATCACTACAATTTTCACATATCATGTGATGATAGAAACTTCTATAATCTTCTTCCCGCCGCAACGCGCGGGTTGCGTCAACTTGTTGCATTACAAAATGCAAACCACATGGACCATATGTGTACTTTTTAAAAAGCTAGGGACCAAATCCAAAACTTTAGTAAAACACATGGACCATTCTATTAAAAATTTAAAAATAATATGGATGGTTTGTGTCTTTGTGATATAGTTCACATACAACTACAAATTCTAAGTATAAAAAAAATAATAATAAAGGTAAAATAGCCAGTTCAATGTTTTAAACCAAACCAAATAACTGTTAATCCTGCCTAACTGTTTTTTAGGACAGTTTGGTCTGTTTCTTATGATTTATGAACACAGCCCTAAACACATCTACATATTCACCTAGAAAATCATCTCGGTTATTATTTGGATCGTAATCTCCAAGAAAAATGGCGGTGTTTGGCTGCAACAAAACACACATATATTATCAATAAGTTAAGGTGTCCTTGACACATGCTAGTGCATACTAGTAGGGATGAGCAAATATCGGTACCGATATTATCGACGATATTGACCGATGTATCACCAATTTTCCCGATATCAGTACTTTTCTTCTTAGTTCTACCATTCGTCTTTCTTCTTGTTGCTGCTATTAGCGTTTTAAGTCTTAATCGTTAGTGTTAAATGTTAGTGTTTTAAGTCTTAATCAGTTCCTACTTGCCACAATTGTTGGTGTTTTGCAAGTAGGAAAAGGTTAATTTGTTAATGGTAGGAGAGTATACTGAATTGGTAGTTTTAATTTGCTAATATATATAAAATAATGCATGATATTAAAACTACCGATATCCCACTGTGATAACCGATATCTCAAATATAATCGATTTTTTACAGCATTAACTGCTTAGTACAAAAAATAATAATAAATAATGAACAAACTGGTCTAAATTGTAATCCAGGTGTTTTTAAGCTCACCCAAGTAAACAAAAGCTTGCTTTTGAGTTCAGTACCCATTACATTGGTCAAGACTGCATCTATGTTATGCCTGACAACAATATAAATTAAGTTTAATAATCTATTTTATGAAAATTTATTTCTTTTATTAAATTTACAATTTCACAAATGTTTGTAATGGTCGGACCTATAGTACAAGTAATCCAGGTTTGGGCCTATGGCCTCCGAAAAGATTGGACCATCCTTGGTTCGTTTATCTATCAAATAAACAAACACTAACAAATATACTTTCTCAACAAACAACACGAAAATTGATTTGTTTAAATATCTATGTTAATTTATTCGTTCAACTAAACTTAAACGAACAAACACTAACAACTAGGCCTGAAACGAACTGAACGTTCATGAATTGTTCGTGAACTTGTTTGGCGGGAAGTTTGTTTATTTAATAAACGAACAAAGATGAACAAGTTTTTTTGTTCTTTTGATTAAATGAACAAACAAGAACACACATGTTGTTCGTTTATTTATGTTCATCAACGTTCGTTTATGTTCGTTCATTTATGTTTATGAAAGTTTGTTTATATTTTAACAAATACATAAAGAGTTGTATTTATGTAAATATAAACAAAAAAAAGAGATTTTCTAACAACTTATATACATAAATCTAGTTGGTAATTCGGCTTTCCAGTAATATAAATGTGCTTTCCAATAGAACGTATCGTAATTAATCAATAACTTATATATAAAACTACTTTATGTCCGTTTATGTTTGTTTATGTTCATTTGCATTATTTTTATCATCATCATACTCAGTAAATCCCACCAATAGCAAAGCTAAGGTAGGGTCTGAGGAGGGTAAGATTTAGACAGCCTTACTGCTACCCCGTAGAAATAGAAAGGCTGCTTCCGGTGAGACCCCCGGCTTATATTTGTTAAATTATGTTCATTTAAGTTAGTTTGTTTATTTTTGTGAACTAACGAACGAACACGAACATGAACATGCCCATTTTCTTAATGAACGAACACAAAAATTTGTTCGATTATATGTTCGTGTTCGGTTAAAGTAAAATGAACAAACACGAACATACCTCTGTTTGTGTTTGTTCGATTCACCTACAAACAACGAGTAAATAAAAAAAGTTTCGGAATTGTGAAACTAACTCCATAGCAGATGACCAGATTCCCACTTGAAATCTGTCAAAACAAAACTCTAGAAACTCTTGACAGAATGGCCTCTTGTAAACTGCATATACACATACACATAAAAAACACATTAATCAGTGAACATAAACATAATAATATTAATCTTCACTCACTCATAAAAATCCCAGAACAGAAATCAGGCTGCCGGTTTTTCGGAATGGTCTTGGGCCGACGACGATGAGCCCGGTGAACTAGAAAGCCGCCTATAGGAAGCACAAGAAGCTTCTTCTTGGGACCAAGGTTAAGTTTATTCATGAAAACATCTAAACTAACTCCTGTTTCTTCTTCATCTTCTTGTTCTTCACTGTTATGATCAGTGTTAGCAGAAGCAACCGTTTTCTTCATCATTAATAAAATTGGCAACAACAGTTTGATAAACTCAAACTAAAGTTTTCACAAACCCTAATCTAACCAACGGTTCAGAAACAACTTTATGTAAAATAAGATTTGACTTACGTTGACTACAAGAGCCACACTACAATTTTGTAAGTAAAGATGCTGATGATTAATATGAAAGAGTTTTGAGTTTAGGAAGATAACAAACAGAGGCTCAAAAAAGTAACAAAATAAATAATAGAGTTAAATGCTTGGTTGGTCCCTGTGGTTTGCAAAAATTGCAGACTTGGTCCCAATGGTTTACTAATTACACGCGTGGTCCCCAAACTTGTCAAAAATGCACTCGGTTGGTCCCTAGCCCTAACATCAGTTAAATTTCTCAGTTAAGTCCATGTTAAATGACCAAAATACCCTTGCCTATTAATAAATTCAAGTGAGCCCTGTCTCATTCATCAGACCTTTCCCTCTTTTCTTAAACACTCTGCCGAACACCCCTATTTCCCTTTATCATTCTTCTTTTAAACCTCCATTACACACACACCAATTCTCTGCAACTCTCTTGTGACAACCGGTAATTTACGGCTCTTAATTACGTGATTAACAGGAAATTAACGCAATAATAAATAGTGATTACAGCATAAATCAATTTAATTAGGCCTTTGGAGTGCCTAGGAACGCCCGATCGACTTTACAGTACGCGCATGACGGCCTACAGAGAGCCTGCTAAACGGTAAACGATGACGATCTGAAACCGTACGAAATACTTACGACACCGACAAATATGGATGTTACACGAATATTTTATGCCCATGAAGTTTGGGTCGCGATATCGGGTCTCGTAAGAATCACGGGCCACTTGCACATGAGATGGACTTGTGGGCCCCGGGCCCAAGCCCAAGCCCAAAACCCACAAGTCTAAACCCGTGCATAATGCACAAGAGCTACAGAATCTTTTGAGATCTAACAGAATATTACCAAATCTATATTAGATCCTACAAGATTTAGAAATCTTTACAAAATCTATCTAAAATATACTCAAGATTGTAAAAATCTACATAAATCTCTTCATGAGATCTTGTATCAATGGACATATGTTTTGACCTGAATGTAAATTGTCTAATTACTATACCGTACAAAAAGTAACTTGGGTCACCATTGCATCGCACCGATTCATTTTATATATAAGTAATTTAAAGGAAACGGTTACATAGAGAGGTACCTGTTGGAATGGTTGTAGCGCCTGTTCAAAAACCCACCGACGTCCGTTCGAATCCCACTCACATCGTTTTGCTGATTTTTCCCCCCATTTTTTTATGCATACAACTATTAATAACCGTGCTCCAAAAAATGGACAAACCTGTTGGTTATTCCCAAACCTCTTCTTTCTTCAAACTCCATCCTTCCTTTCAGATGGAAACAAAATCCACGAATCGTAGATCGCTAACAATGTTTCGGTCTCGAAATCAAAATCAACGAACCCTGTTGTGTTTTGAAATCCCGTTTTTTTCCTGCAATCTCCACCGTAGATCACAAACAATCTTTGGGCCGCCTTCGACTACAACGGTAACATCTTTAGACTTTGTTCATTCGATTCATTCTTATGCCTTTTTTGTACTTTTCCTTCTTTTTTCCTTTAATAGCAACTAGGATATTAGTCCAAAAGATTAAAGGCGCTAGAAAGGACTTCAATATTATAAACTTCAACTGTATTTCACGAATCATTTATTCTAACCAGTTATGTTTGTTTCATGATTGTTTTTGTCATATCTTTTACGAGTACGCTGAAGTTGGGGGTTATTGCTGTTTAATTAGGTTTAATTAGAGAATTTTATATATTAGCATGTGATTGGATGCAAAATATTATTGATATTTGACATGCTCTTTTTGATCTCTTATGTTTTTTTTCTTGGTTTAGTTACGTTTTGCTGTTGTTATATTGCTATGTCGATTTTCAATCTAAAATAATTTACGTTTCTGTAAATAACTGGGGGATATTGAATTTTGTTATGACGTTATGTTGAAATATGCAACATATGTAATCTATAATTTGTGTGTTTCCTGCCTCCATTTGTATTTTTAGATGGATGATGATGTAGAATATGCGAAATTATGTCTATCATGAACCTCATTCAAGAAACACCTTTGTTTGCAATTGATGTTTCTATTGACCATAGAGATGTTCTCACTCTTATGGTCATATGAGTTTTCTTAGTTACATAACCTTTCAAAGCCAAACACATGTTACGTTCCCATGTTTTGATACGCTGCCTTCTAAGTTTTAATCCTCAATTGACAAATTTTTTTTGGAAAAATTCGCACATAAAAAATTATTAACAGGTTCATTTTGTTATTGAATTTTGTTATTTTTGTCAGAAGAATGGAAAATTACCCATTTTGGATGCAAGTAAAGATGATTTTTTTCGACACACACGAGATGCATGTTGTTTATTGTTTGACTCAAATTTTTGAATGTTTGTCTGATGAATGTTCAACCTTTGCTTTTGGGTTTAAGTATGATTCTTGGATGGGTAATGTTGACAGTTTTTATGAACAACATGACAGGCTTATTAGATCCATTGGTTTGAGTTCCAAAATGGGTTTGTAAAAGACGAAGAAACCAAACACGAAAAAGAAGATTTTCGAGGCAGTTTCAATAAAATGATGGATACAAAGCCCGAGTTTGTTGAACAAAATCAAGTGGTTGATGATGCGTGACCAAGTGTTGGTTGAATCAGGTTATTGAATTACCACTGCCGGGTTCGATTGAAAGAGTACATGAAAACATGATGAACTGGATGAAGATTTACCGTTTAGCTTAACTTAAGCCAGCTTGGTGTATGTTAGAACGGTTGTTGCGTTGTTTGGATAGAGAATATGGGCCTTGAAATTTCTTTTAATAAGCCGATTTGGGACAACTACAAGCGTAGAAGATAAAAAGGGAATTTAAAAATATATAGTTGTTAATCTTATTAATATGTATATACCCCCAAAAATGACTAAAAAATGTAGTGTTGATGCCTATACAATTTCGTTAACACTAACAATCTGATCAAATGACTAAAAAATGTAGTGTTAATGCCTTACAATTACGTTAACATGACACACCCTGATGCTTTGTAGGCAGTGGCGGATTTTGCCCGTTGAACGTCACAGGGCCGAAAGACACGGGCACTAAAAAATGCCCGGGCCGAACATAGTATATATAAAAAATTTCGATCAAAATGCGGAAAATTAACACTACGGCCGAAAAAACTTGCCAGGGCCACACAGGCCTTCTAAGATCCGCCCATGTTTGTATGAGCCTATATACATATTAATAAGATTGAGGGTATTGAGATTGATTGTTCGATGTTGATGCTTTGTAGGTATTTACATATTAATAAAATTGAGGGTATTGAGATTGATCGTTCAATGTAACAAAATAAACAAATGTGTAATGGGTCAAAACATATTCCCGTCAAATACGTTTAAAAGATTTAATATAAATACCTTTAAAAGATTTAATACATTTTTAAGATAAGTGAGTTTTGACATGTTTCATTATAGGCCATATTTATACAAAATATGAAGTAAAATACTATAGTGTGGTGTTGAAGGCTAAAAATAAAGCAAAAAAGGAAATAATGTTTTGCATCAACTTAAGAACTTTAAGATGTCAATAGTTATACTAAAAAACCATTTCAACATCCCGCCGCAACGCGCGGGGTTGACGTTAACTTGTTAAAAGACAATAACCATCCCTCCATTCTATTAATACACATCTGGCTCATGACCCACAACACACACAAAATTGAATTTACATACACACACCACCAAATAGTTGGCTCTCTCTCGATTCCTAAGCAGTGACCACAAACAAATAGCACATGCTCTCATCTTCAAAGTCAGATGCTCTCAAACAACATCCCACCCCCCCCCCTTTTCGATTAACAGAACGGGTCACCACCACCACCGTACGGTGGTGGTGCGGCGGCGACCGAACAGAAGAGAGAGAGAGACGAGACGGAGAGAGAGGAGCGTTGAGAGAGAGAGCTGAGAAGGGTATGAGAACCGGCGGTCGGTGCCATTGACCGCCGGATATTGGCTTTATCCGGCAAACTCACCGGCTTCGGGTCTGATTCGGTTCGTTATCCGGCGGACCTTGCTTTTAACCAACGGGTTACTGGTGCTGATGAAGATGGCAATGGAGGTCAGTCTCGGTTCGGGTCTCGCCTCTGGTTTCGAATGGCCTCCGGTGACGGTGCCGACGTCCAGGAACCACCGTGTACGGCGGCGAAGGTGGTGATCTCCGACGAACGGTAAACCCCCATCCCTTTTCTCCATTGATTTGCTTCCAGATGATGATTTGATTTATTTCGTTTCGGATATATGCTGGTCTCGTGGCCCCGGTTTGGTTCAAGACAAACGGATCAGTGCAGTTCCAGTCAAAAGACGGTCAACAGGAGGTTTTGGTTAGGCTCGAATCAGCCTGTTTCGGTTCACAGATTTGGTGCTTTCCGGCTCGACTTAGTTCTATACGGCTCAACTCGGTCCGACTCAGCTTGACTCGGTCCAACTCGGCTCAACTCGGTCCAATTCGGTTGACTCGGTCAAACTCAGTCAACCCGAGTCAACTCAGTTGACTCGGTCAACTCAGTTAAGCGGCTCGACGTTTCGGCTTGAAGACTCGGTAAAAATTAATCACGCGTTTAATATTTGTTATTTTGATATTACGTGTGAAACAAGCTCGAACCGACATGATTTTAGTTTACGAAATATTGGCAAATTTGATATATTGTTTGATTGTTGTTGAATCTTGAAAAATATATCGACATCTAGTTGTCGGGACCGTCCAAAAACAGAGGAAACTATGCCCGTTTTTCGAGAAAATCCGTAAAACAAAACGCGTTTTATTATAAAACGAACTATCAGATTCAAGTAAATCTTTTTACAAAACCAAGATAATTACTTAGATTGTTTCAAAAGCCGATAACACGCATTCGTTTTATAAAAATAAATATAGTTTATATATTTATTTTCAAATACCGTACAAAACGAATCTTTTCATAAATAAATATAGCTATATATTTATTTCCGACACAATCAAGTCGAATTCTTTCTAAAATAAATATAGTCATACGGCAAACGACACGACTTCTCTTTATGAAAATAAATATAGATCGCATTTACTTTCAAAAGCAACTCGACGATTCTTTTATAAAATAAATATAACTTTTCATATTTATTTTATACGCCTAAACGGCATATACGCATATTTTGACAAAGATCATACGAAACGCGATATATAATACGAGTTGGTTATATGATATTTTCATACAAATATTCTTTTTGTACGCGTACGACTTCTTAAAACGAGCTAATAAGTACAACTTCTTCGCTTCTTTTAAGATGACAATTTACTGTCAAATCGTTCGATTAACGATTCGGTAGAGCTCGATTACACGTAGTTAGTTACTGCGTTATTTAGAAACTTATTAGATATTCCGTGTTAGGAATATTGTAGAATGCACGCTAGCGAGTCTCACTTTGGAAACGACATCAAGGAGTCGTAATTAGCTAGCTTGCACAGGAATATTCAGGTGAGTTCATAACCCCAACCTTTTTACGGTTTTACATTTTTCTAAATGTTTTCGGGGTGGAAAGACATGCACTTTTTGCAAAGCATACAAGAATTACATATTTATAAACCATTGATCTAGACAAGATTTATCTGACACAAATGGTTTACGAAAAGCTTATGTTTTTACCGGTTTTCAAACAAGCTTTTACACACGAATTTTGGTTTTCCAAACTACGGGAAAATACAAATACAAGAGTTTACAAAATACAAATGTTAAAACGTATACAAATGGTATGATATAAATACAAGAAGTACACTTGGTGAGAACGAGAACCAAGTGTGACGAAATATATGAATATGAGAAGCGCATTTGGTGAGACGAGAACCAAGTATAAGGCGCTATGAGAAATGATAACAAGAAACGCGCTTGGTGAGAACGAGAACCAAGTAGGAGGCGTTATGAGAAATAGTGTCACGAATAGGGTACAGAAGCACCATTAATCAACGTATACATTCAGACCGCAGAACAAAAGGTTAGATCTAACAGGTGCCTGGCAGCCTCACACTCGGTCGGGGCGAGAATCGAGTGGTGCTTTTGTGTCTCAGATTATACCAATTAAATGCCTTAGGTTTGGTGGCTTCCTATGACGTGTCACATGTTAATGGCTTTGCAACCCATTAACAATCCTGATATTTACAGGAATATTTTAATTACATGAAATTCATACCATACTAAAAAATAATGAGTACTTGAGTACGTGGGGTACTCAAGAAGAGATTGAATTATACTTAAAGTACGTGGGGTACTCAAGAAAAACTTGAATTATACATGAGTACGTGGGGTACTCAAGAAAAACTTGAATTATACATGAGTACGTGGGGTACACATGAAAACGTGATTTATATATGAAAATGATTTTAAATTCGTTTTCTCAACAATACTTCAAAAACCGGTTATCCAAAAAGATTTATTTCAAATCTTTTACAAACAAACTATGAACTCGCTCAACTTTATGTTGATTTTTCGCATGTTTCTTTCTCAGGTTACAGTTCTAAGACAAGGCACGGTTGGAATAGGAGAACCATGAAGAGTCGAGTACTTAGTGGCGTTCATTTTCTAAAAGACTTAGCTTATTTGCTTCCGCTGTGCAATGAAGGTACCAGTCCAGTCACGCCAATGCTCTGATAATTTCGGGGTGTGACAGATTGGTATCAGAGCTATAGGTTACAGCGAATAGGGTTCTCTGTAAAGAATACCTAGGCTCTAACCTCATATTTCTCTGGGGACTTAGATTATTCAAACGTTGAATACATACAGAACGCATAGTACTCGAATATGGTCTCCAACCGTTGCCGAAAAACAAACAGTCAAAGTTTTGTTTTCAAACATACGCTATAGTGGTGTTTTATACACGGTACACAAAACAGTCGCATACAGTACACAAAACTCTGAGAGTTTAGGAAACATGCATTTAAGACCTTCGGAAACTCATGTTGAAGTTCATTAAAGGTCATCACGTAGGTACCACGTTTATTAACTCGGACAAATGCCATTTTTATGTCATCTATACTATTTAGCCGAGCAGGTAACCTACGCAAAACGAAGCACGAGCGTGCAAAAGTACACGAGAACTCGATCAACGGAGGTTGAAGTATGTCACATACGACTATCAAGGCGATGCCTTAGATGAGACACGATGGCGCAATTCAGCGACAACGCTAGATCCTGTCAGCACGAAAACTATCAATCAGGAAGCGGCAGTTTGGCACGCGATCCTGCAACGACACGAATCACGCCAGGGAGAAGACGTATGTCTCTGCATTTCCCCTATCGCATTAACGACGAATACGCTATGTTTGACATTCCATGGTAATGTCACCTAACAAACGGTTATCACATGCAACCCCAGGTAAAGTCCTTAAATTTCTTTTATTGAAATTTCGACTTTCACATTTACTGAGTAGATTTTCGTATCTCTACTCCTCTTAATGGTCATTGTGTCACGACCATTTCTTTCAGTATAGCGAATATTCATTTGCTTCATTTTCATATGTTACGCATGCATCGTTTGTTACGCATGTGGTTTTGTTTCGAATAAAGCGTTTCATTAAATTTCAAATGTTATTTCGCTTGTGATTCGAATGACCCGCATTGTTGTAATTGTTGGCTTCTTTGTTATCAAGTCAACACATTTTCTTGAAATTTCTTTTCTTTTCAAGTTACATACATGGTTTTCATTGTGACCGTGCCGAAAGTTTTCTTGTCGATACATGTATTTATTGTCGGCTTGCGCCGAAGTCAAATTCAATTGTTTGAACTTGTTCATTACACATATTCAATTCAAGACGTCATATGATGTATTGAAAACATCATATTCGAATTCGTTTTAACAAGCGTTTCATTATTCTGAGTCGTAGTAGATTTGTTTGGTCTACGACTCCATTAAGTCGTTTGTTGATTTCGACACCTTGTGGTGTCAGTACAGACTTGTAGCTTGGGCTAATCATGATTGAGCGTTTTATGCAAAACACAGGTGATACTTGTTCGATCACCGCTATATTTGAATTGTTTCATTCACTACGACACCTTGTGGCGTCGATAGAACTTGCAGCTTGGGCTGATCATGATCGAGCGTTTCATGTAAACTATTACATTTGAGCTTGTTGAAATCTAAATTCATTGATTGGGTGCAATCATTTCTAGAATTCATTTGCATATTGTGATACGTCCTTGAACTCACATCATTCGAATAAGTCCTGATTCGACTTCATGATCGTTCACTTTGGTACTATTCGTAACGTGACTCTGAGAAGTTAACGTAGTCTAAATTTCGAGGACGAAATTTTATTAACAGGGGGAGACTGTGACAACCGGTAATTTACGGCTCTTAATTACGTGATTAACAGGAAATTAACGCAATAATAAATAGTGATTACAGCATAAATCAATTTAATTAGGCCTTTGGAGTGCCTAGGAACGCCCGATCGACTTTACAGTACGCGCATGACGGCCTACAGAGAGCCTGCTAAACGGTAAACGATGACGATCTGAAACCGTACGAAATACTTACGACACCGACAAATATGGATGTTACACGAATATTTTATGCCCATGAAGTTTGGGTCGCGATATCGGGTCTCGTAAGAATCACGGGCCACTTGCACATGAGATGGACTTGTGGGCCCCGGGCCCAAGCCCAAGCCCAAAACCCACAAGTCTAAACCCGTGCATAATGCACAAGAGCTACAGAATCTTTTGAGATCTAACAGAATATTACCAAATCTATATTAGATCCTACAAGATTTAGAAATCTTTACAAAATCTATCTAAAATATACTCAAGATTGTAAAAATCTACATAAATCTCTTCATGAGATCTTGTATCAATGGACATATGTTTTGACCTGAATGTAAATTGTCTAATTAAAAGACAATAACCATCCCTCCATTCTATTAATACACATCTGGCTCATGACCCACAACACACACAAAATTGAATTTACATACACACACCACCAAATAGTTGGCTCTCTCTCGATTCCTAAGCAGTGACCACAAACAAATAGCACATGCTCTCATCTTCAAAGTCAGATGCTCTCAAACAACATCCCACCCCCCCCCCTTTCGATTAACAGAACGGGTCACCACCACCACCGTACGGTGGTGGTGCGGCGGCGACCGAACAGAAGAGAGAGAGAGACGAGACGGAGAGAGAGGAGCGTTGAGAGAGAGAGCTGAGAAGGGTATGAGAACCGGCGGTCGGTGCCATTGACCGCCGGATATTGGCTTTATCCGGCAAACTCACCGGCTTCGGGTCTGATTCGGTTCGTTATCCGGCGGACCTTGCTTTTAACCAACGGGTTACTGGTGCTGATGAAGATGGCAATGGAGGTCAGTCTCGGTTCGGGTCTCGCCTCTGGTTTCGAATGGCCTCCGGTGACGGTGCCGACGTCCAGGAACCACCGTGTACGGCGGCGAAGGTGGTGATCTCCGACGAACGGTAAACCCCCATCCCTTTTCTCCATTGATTTGCTTCCAGATGATGATTTGATTTATTTCGTTTCGGATATATGCTGGTCTCGTGGCCCCGGTTTGGTTCAAGACAAACGGATCAGTGCAGTTCCAGTCAAAAGACGGTCAACAGGAGGTTTTGGTTAGGCTCGAATCAGCCTGTTTCGGTTCACAGATTTGGTGCTTTCCGGCTCGACTTAGTTCTATACGGCTCAACTCGGTCCGACTCAGCTTGACTCGGTCCAACTCGGCTCAACTCGGTCCAATTCGGTTGACTCGGTCAAACTCAGTCAACCCGAGTCAACTCAGTTGACTCGGTCAACTCAGTTGACTCGGTCAACTCAGTTAAGCGGCTCGACGTTTCGGCTTGAAGACTCGGTAAAAATTAATCACGCGTTTAATATTTGTTATTTTGATATTACGTGTGAAACAAGCTCGAACCGACATGATTTTAGTTTACGAAATATTGGCAAATTTGATATATTGTTTGATTGTTGTTGAATCTTGAAAAATATATCGACATCTAGTTGTCGGGACCGTCCAAAAACAGAGGAAACTATGCCCGTTTTTCGAGAAAATCCGTAAAACAAAACGCGTTTTATTATAAAACGAACTATCAGATTCAAGTAAATCTTTTTACAAAACCAAGATAATTACTTAGATTGTTTCAAAAGCCGATAACACGCATTCGTTTTATAAAAATAAATATAGTTTATATATTTATTTTCAAATACCGTACAAAACGAATCTTTTCATAAATAAATATAGCTATATATTTATTTCCGACACAATCAAGTCGAATTCTTTCTAAAATAAATATAGTCATACGGCAAACGACACGACTTCTCTTTATGAAAATAAATATAGATCGCATTTACTTTCAAAAGCAACTCGACGATTCTTTTATAAAATAAATATAACTTTTCATATTTATTTTATACGCCTAAACGGCATATACGCATATTTTGACAAAGATCATACGAAACGCGATATATAATACGAGTTGGTTATATGATATTTTCATACAAATATTCTTTTTGTACGCGTACGACTTCTTAAAACGAGCTAATAAGTACAACTTCTTCGCTTCTTTTAAGATGACAATTTACTGTCAAATCGTTCGATTAACGATTCGGTAGAGCTCGATTACACGTAGTTAGTTACTGCGTTATTTAGAAACTTATTAGATATTCCGTGTTAGGAATATTGTAGAATGCACGCTAGCGAGTCTCACTTTGGAAACGACATCAAGGAGTCGTAATTAGCTAGCTTGCACAGGAATATTCAGGTGAGTTCATAACCCCAACCTTTTTACGGTTTTACATTTTTCTAAATGTTTTCGGGGTGGAAAGACATGCACTTTTTGCAAAGCATACAAGAATTACATATTTATAAACCATTGATCTAGACAAGATTTATCTGACACAAATGGTTTACGAAAAGCTTATGTTTTTACCGGTTTTCAAACAAGCTTTTACACACGAATTTTGGTTTTCCAAACTACGGGAAAATACAAATACAAGAGTTTACAAAATACAAATGTTAAAACGTATACAAATGGTATGATATAAATACAAGAAGTACACTTGGTGAGAACGAGAACCAAGTGTGACGAAATATATGAATATGAGAAGCGCATTTGGTGAGACGAGAACCAAGTATAAGGCGCTATGAGAAATGATAACAAGAAACGCGCTTGGTGAGAACGAGAACCAAGTAGGAGGCGTTATGAGAAATAGTGTCACGAATAGGGTACAGAAGCACCATTAATCAACGTATACATTCAGACCGCAGAACAAAAGGTTAGATCTAACAGGTGCCTGGCAGCCTCACACTCGGTCGGGGCGAGAATCGAGTGGTGCTTTTGTGTCTCAGATTATACCAATTAAATGCCTTAGGTTTGGTGGCTTCCTATGACGTGTCACATGTTAATGGCTTTGCAACCCATTAACAATCCTGATATTTACAGGAATATTTTAATTACATGAAATTCATACCATACTAAAAAATAATGAGTACTTGAGTACGTGGGGTACTCAAGAAGAGATTGAATTATACTTAAAGTACGTGGGGTACTCAAGAAAAACTTGAATTATACATGAGTACGTGGGGTACTCAAGAAAAACTTGAATTATACATGAGTACGTGGGGTACTCAAGAAAAACTTGAATTATACATGAGTACGTGGGGTACACATGAAAACGTGATTTATATATGAAAATGATTTTAAATTCGTTTTCTCAACAATACTTCAAAAACCGGTTATCCAAAAAGATTTATTTCAAATCTTTTACAAACAAACTATGAACTCGCTCAACTTTATGTTGATTTTTCGCATGTTTCTTTCTCAGGTTACAGTTCTAAGACAAGGCACGGTTGGAATAGGAGAACCATGAAGAGTCGAGTACTTAGTGGCGTTCATTTTCTAAAAGACTTAGCTTATTTGCTTCCGCTGTGCAATGAAGGTACCAGTCCAGTCACGCCAATGCTCTGATAATTTCGGGGTGTGACAGATTGGTATCAGAGCTATAGGTTACAGCGAATAGGGTTCTCTGTAAAGAATACCTAGGCTCTAACCTCATATTTCTCTGGGGACTTAGATTATTCAAACGTTGAATACATACAGAACGCATAGTACTCGAATATGGTCTCCAACCGTTGCCGAAAAACAAACAGTCAAAGTTTTGTTTTCAAACATACGCTATAGTGGTGTTTTATACACGGTACACAAAACAGTCGCATACAGTACACAAAACTCTGAGAGTTTAGGAAACATGCATTTAAGACCTTCGGAAACTCATGTTGAAGTTCATTAAAGGTCATCACGTAGGTACCACGTTTATTAACTCGGACAAATGCCATTTTTATGTCATCTATACTATTTAGCCGAGCAGGTAACCTACGCAAAACGAAGCACGAGCGTGCAAAAGTACACGAGAACTCGATCAACGGAGGTTGAAGTATGTCACATACGACTATCAAGGCGATGCCTTAGATGAGACACGATGGCGCAATTCAGCGACAACGCTAGATCCTGTCAGCACGAAAACTATCAATCAGGAAGCGGCAGTTTGGCACGCGATCCTGCAACGACACGAATCACGCCAGGGAGAAGACGTATGTCTCTGCATTTCCCCTATCGCATTAACGACGAATACGCTATGTTTGACATTCCATGGTAATGTCACCTAACAAACGGTTATCACATGCAACCCCAGGTAAAGTCCTTAAATTTCTTTTATTGAAATTTCGACTTTCACATTTACTGAGTAGATTTTCGTATCTCTACTCCTCTTAATGGTCATTGTGTCACGACCATTTCTTTCAGTATAGCGAATATTCATTTGCTTCATTTTCATATGTTACGCATGCATCGTTTGTTACGCATGTGGTTTTGTTTCGAATAAAGCGTTTCATTAAATTTCAAATGTTATTTCGCTTGTGATTCGAATGACCCGCATTGTTGTAATTGTTGGCTTCTTTGTTATCAAGTCAACACATTTTCTTGAAATTTCTTTTCTTTTCAAGTTACATACATGGTTTTCATTGTGACCGTGCCGAAAGTTTTCTTGTCGATACATGTATTTATTGTCGGCTTGCGCCGAAGTCAAATTCAATTGTTTGAACTTGTTCATTACACATATTCAATTCAAGACGTCATATGATGTATTGAAAACATCATATTCGAATTCGTTTTAACAAGCGTTTCATTATTCTGAGTCGTAGTAGATTTGTTTGGTCTACGACTCCATTAAGTCGTTTGTTGATTTCGACACCTTGTGGTGTCAGTACAGACTTGTAGCTTGGGCTAATCATGATTGAGCGTTTTATGCAAAACACAGGTGATACTTGTTCGATCACCGCTATATTTGAATTGTTTCATTCACTACAACACCTTGTGGCGTCGATAGAACTTGCAGCTTGGGCTGATCATGATCGAGCGTTTCATGTAAACTATTACATTTGAGCTTGTTGAAATCTAAATTCATTGATTGGGTGCAATCATTTCTAGAATTCATTTGCATATTGTGATACGTCCTTGAACTCACATCATTCGAATAAGTCCTGATTCGACTTCATGATCGTTCACTTTGGTACTATTCGTAACGTGACTCTGAGAAGTTAACGTAGTCTAAATTTCGAGGACGAAATTTTATTAACAGGGGGAGACTGTGACAACCGGTAATTTACGGCTCTTAATTACGTGATTAACAGGAAATTAACGCAATAATAAATAGTGATTACAGCTTAAATCAATTTAATTAGGCCTTTGGAGTGCCTAGGAACGCCCGATCGACTTTACAGTACGCGCATGACGGCCTACAGAGAGCCTGCTAAACGGTAAACGATGACGATCTGAAACCGTACGAAATACTTACGACACCGACAAATATGGATGTTACACGAATATTTTATGCCCATGAAGTTTGGGTCGCGATATCGGGTCTCGTAAGAATCACGGGCCACTTGCACATGAGATGGACTTGTGGGCCCCGGGCCCAAGCCCAAGCCCAAGCCCAAAACCCACAAGTCTAAACCCGTGCATAATGCACAAGAGCTACAGAATCTTTTGAGATCTAACAGAATATTACCAAATCTATATTAGATCCTACAAGATTTAGAAATCTTTACAAAATCTATCTAAAATATACTCAAGATTGTAAAAATCTACATAAATCTCTTCATGAGATCTTGTATCAATGGACATATGTTTTGACCTGAATGTAAATTGTCTAATTAAAAGACAATAACCATCCCTCCATTCTATTAATACACATCTGGCTCATGACCCACAACACACACAAAATTGAATTTACATACACACACCACCAAATAGTTGGCTCTCTCTCGATTCCTAAGCAGTGACCACAAACAAATAGCACATGCTCTCATCTTCAAAGTCAGATGCTCTCAAACAACATCCCACCCCCCCCCTTTTCGATTAACAGAACGGGTCACCACCACCACCGTACGGTGGTGGTGCGGCGGCGACCGAACAGAAGAGAGAGAGAGACGAGACGGAGAGAGAGGAGCGTTGAGAGAGAGAGCTGAGAAGGGTATGAGAACCGGCGGTCGGTGCCATTGACCGCCGGATATTGGCTTTATCCGGCAAACTCACCGGCTTCGGGTCTGATTCGGTTCGTTATCCGGCGGACCTTGCTTTTAACCAACGGGTTACTGGTGCTGATGAAGATGGCAATGGAGGTCAGTCTCGGTTCGGGTCTCGCCTCTGGTTTCGAATGGCCTCCGGTGACGGTGCCGACGTCCAGGAACCACCGTGTACGGCGGCGAAGGTGGTGATCTCCGACGAACGGTAAACCCCCATCCCTTTTCTCCATTGATTTGCTTCCAGATGATGATTTGATTTATTTCGTTTCGGATATATGCTGGTCTCGTGGCCCCGGTTTGGTTCAAGACAAACGGATCAGTGCAGTTCCAGTCAAAAGACGGTCAACAGGAGGTTTTGGTTAGGCTCGAATCAGCCTGTTTCGGTTCACAGATTTGGTGCTTTCCGGCTCGACTTAGTTCTATACGGCTCAACTCGGTCCGACTCAGCTTGACTCGGTCCAACTCGGCTCAACTCGGTCCAATTCGGTTGACTCGGTCAAACTCAGTCAACCCGAGTCAACTCAGTTGACTCGGTCAACTCAGTTAAGCGGCTCGACGTTTCGGCTTGAAGACTCGGTAAAAATTAATCACGCGTTTAATATTTGTTATTTTGATATTACGTGTGAAACAAGCTCGAACCGACATGATTTTAGTTTACGAAATATTGGCAAATTTGATATATTGTTTGATTGTTGTTGAATCTTGAAAAATATATCGACATCTAGTTGTCGGGACCGTCCAAAAACAGAGGAAACTATGCCCGTTTTTCGAGAAAATCCGTAAAACAAAACGCGTTTTATTATAAAACGAACTATCAGATTCAAGTAAATCTTTTTACAAAACCAAGATAATTACTTAGATTGTTTCAAAAGCCGATAACACGCATTCGTTTTATAAAAATAAATATAGTTTATATATTTATTTTCAAATACCGTACAAAACGAATCTTTTCATAAATAAATATAGCTATATATTTATTTCCGACACAATCAAGTCGAATTCTTTCTAAAATAAATATAGTCATACGGCAAACGACACGACTTCTCTTTATGAAAATAAATATAGATCGCATTTACTTTCAAAAGCAACTCGACGATTCTTTTATAAAATAAATATAACTTTTCATATTTATTTTATACGCCTAAACGGCATATACGCATATTTTGACAAAGATCATACGAAACGCGATATATAATACGAGTTGGTTATATGATATTTTCATACAAATATTCTTTTTGTACGCGTACGACTTCTTAAAACGAGCTAATAAGTACAACTTCTTCGCTTCTTTTAAGATGACAATTTACTGTCAAATCGTTCGATTAACGATTCGGTAGAGCTCGATTACACGTAGTTAGTTACTGCGTTATTTAGAAACTTATTAGATATTCCGTGTTAGGAATATTGTAGAATGCACGCTAGCGAGTCTCACTTTGGAAACGACATCAAGGAGTCGTAATTAGCTAGCTTGCACAGGAATATTCAGGTGAGTTCATAACCCCAACCTTTTTACGGTTTTACATTTTTCTAAATGTTTTCGGGGTGGAAAGACATGCACTTTTTGCAAAGCATACAAGAATTACATATTTATAAACCATTGATCTAGACAAGATTTATCTGACACAAATGGTTTACGAAAAGCTTATGTTTTTACCGGTTTTCAAACAAGCTTTTACACACGAATTTTGGTTTTCCAAACTACGGGAAAATACAAATACAAGAGTTTACAAAATACAAATGTTAAAACGTATACAAATGGTATGATATAAATACAAGAAGTACACTTGGTGAGAACGAGAACCAAGTGTGACGAAATATATGAATATGAGAAGCGCATTTGGTGAGACGAGAACCAAGTATAAGGCGCTATGAGAAATGATAACAAGAAACGCGCTTGGTGAGAACGAGAACCAAGTAGGAGGCGTTATGAGAAATAGTGTCACGAATAGGGTACAGAAGCACCATTAATCAACGTATACATTCAGACCGCAGAACAAAAGGTTAGATCTAACAGGTGCCTGGCAGCCTCACACTCGGTCGGGGCGAGAATCGAGTGGTGCTTTTGTGTCTCAGATTATACCAATTAAATGCCTTAGGTTTGGTGGCTTCCTATGACGTGTCACATGTTAATGGCTTTGCAACCCATTAACAATCCTGATATTTACAGGAATATTTTAATTACATGAAATTCATACCATACTAAAAAATAATGAGTACTTGAGTACGTGGGGTACTCAAGAAGAGATTGAATTATACTTAAAGTACGTGGGGTACTCAAGAAAAACTTGAATTATACATGAGTACGTGGGGTACTCAAGAAAAACTTGAATTATACATGAGTACGTGGGGTACACATGAAAACGTGATTTATATATGAAAATGATTTTAAATTCGTTTTCTCAACAATACTTCAAAAACCGGTTATCCAAAAAGATTTATTTCAAATCTTTTACAAACAAACTATGAACTCGCTCAACTTTATGTTGATTTTTCGCATGTTTCTTTCTCAGGTTACAGTTCTAAGACAAGGCACGGTTGGAATAGGAGAACCATGAAGAGTCGAGTACTTAGTGGCGTTCATTTTCTAAAAGACTTAGCTTATTTGCTTCCGCTGTGCAATGAAGGTACCAGTCCAGTCACGCCAATGCTCTGATAATTTCGGGGTGTGACAGATTGGTATCAGAGCTATAGGTTACAGCGAATAGGGTTCTCTGTAAAGAATACCTAGGCTCTAACCTCATATTTCTCTGGGGACTTAGATTATTCAAACGTTGAATACATACAGAACGCATAGTACTCGAATATGGTCTCCAACCGTTGCCGAAAAACAAACAGTCAAAGTTTTGTTTTCAAACATACGCTATAGTGGTGTTTTATACACGGTACACAAAACAGTCGCATACAGTACACAAAACTCTGAGAGTTTAGGAAACATGCATTTAAGACCTTCGGAAACTCATGTTGAAGTTCATTAAAGGTCATCACGTAGGTACCACGTTTATTAACTCGGACAAATGCCATTTTTATGTCATCTATACTATTTAGCCGAGCAGGTAACCTACGCAAAACGAAGCACGAGCGTGCAAAAGTACACGAGAACTCGATCAACGGAGGTTGAAGTATGTCACATACGACTATCAAGGCGATGCCTTAGATGAGACACGATGGCGCAATTCAGCGACAACGCTAGATCCTGTCAGCACGAAAACTATCAATCAGGAAGCGGCAGTTTGGCACGCGATCCTGCAACGACACGAATCACGCCAGGGAGAAGACGTATGTCTCTGCATTTCCCCTATCGCATTAACGACGAATACGCTATGTTTGACATTCCATGGTAATGTCACCTAACAAACGGTTATCACATGCAACCCCAGGTAAAGTCCTTAAATTTCTTTTATTGAAATTTCGACTTTCACATTTACTGAGTAGATTTTCGTATCTCTACTCCTCTTAATGGTCATTGTGTCACGACCATTTCTTTCAGTATAGCGAATATTCATTTGCTTCATTTTCATATGTTACGCATGCATCGTTTGTTACGCATGTGGTTTTGTTTCGAATAAAGCGTTTCATTAAATTTCAAATGTTATTTCGCTTGTGATTCGAATGACCCGCATTGTTGTAATTGTTGGCTTCTTTGTTATCAAGTCAACACATTTTCTTGAAATTTCTTTTCTTTTCAAGTTACATACATGGTTTTCATTGTGACCGTGCCGAAAGTTTTCTTGTCGATACATGTATTTATTGTCGGCTTGCGCCGAAGTCAAATTCAATTGTTTGAACTTGTTCATTACACATATTCAATTCAAGACGTCATATGATGTATTGAAAACATCATATTCGAATTCGTTTTAACAAGCGTTTCATTATTCTGAGTCGTAGTAGATTTGTTTGGTCTACGACTCCATTAAGTCGTTTGTTGATTTCGACACCTTGTGGTGTCAGTACAGACTTGTAGCTTGGGCTAATCATGATTGAGCGTTTTATGCAAAACACAGGTGATACTTGTTCGATCACCGCTATATTTGAATTGTTTCATTCACTACGACACCTTGTGGCGTCGATAGAACTTGCAGCTTGGGCTGATCATGATCGAGCGTTTCATGTAAACTATTACATTTGAGCTTGTTGAAATCTAAATTCATTGATTGGGTGCAATCATTTCTAGAATTCATTTGCATATTGTGATACGTCCTTGAACTCACATCATTCGAATAAGTCCTGATTCGACTTCATGATCGTTCACTTTGGTACTATTCGTAACGTGACTCTGAGAAGTTAACGTAGTCTAAATTTCGAGGACGAAATTTTATTAACAGGGGGAGACTGTGACAACCGGTAATTTACGGCTCTTAATTACGTGATTAACAGGAAATTAACGCAATAATAAATAGTGATTACAGCATAAATCAATTTAATTAGGCCTTTGGAGTGCCTAGGAACGCCCGATCGACTTTACAGTACGCGCATGACGGCCTACAGAGAGCCTGCTAAACGGTAAACGATGACGATCTGAAACCGTACGAAATACTTACGACACCGACAAATATGGATGTTACACGAATATTTTATGCCCATGAAGTTTGGGTCGCGATATCGGGTCTCGTAAGAATCACGGGCCACTTGCACATGAGATGGACTTGTGGGCCCCGGGCCCAAGCCCAAGCCCAAAACCCACAAGTCTAAACCCGTGCATAATGCACAAGAGCTACAGAATCTTTTGAGATCTAACAGAATATTACCAAATCTATATTAGATCCTACAAGATTTAGAAATCTTTACAAAATCTATCTAAAATATACTCAAGATTGTAAAAATCTACATAAATCTCTTCATGAGATCTTGTATCAATGGACATATGTTTTGACCTGAATGTAAATTGTCTAATTAAAAGACAATAACCATCCCTCCATTCTATTAATACACATCTGGCTCATGACCCACAACACACACAAAATTGAATTTACATACACACACCACCAAATAGTTGGCTCTCTCTCGATTCCTAAGCAGTGACCACAAACAAATAGCACATGCTCTCATCTTCAAAGTCAGATGCTCTCAAACAACATCCCACCCCCCCCCCTTTTCGATTAACAGAACGGGTCACCACCACCACCGTACGGTGGTGGTGCGGCGGCGACCGAACAGAAGAGAGAGAGAGACGAGACGGAGAGAGAGGAGCGTTGAGAGAGAGAGCTGAGAAGGGTATGAGAACCGGCGGTCGGTGCCATTGACCGCCGGATATTGGCTTTATCCGGCAAACTCACCGGCTTCGGGTCTGATTCGGTTCGTTATCCGGCGGACCTTGCTTTTAACCAACGGGTTACTGGTGCTGATGAAGATGGCAATGGAGGTCAGTCTCGGTTCGGGTCTCGCCTCTGGTTTCGAATGGCCTCCGGTGACGGTGCCGACGTCTAGGAACCACCGTGTACGGCGGCGAAGGTGGTGATCTCCGACGAACGGTAAACCCCCATCCCTTTTCTCCATTGATTTGCTTCCAGATGATGATTTGATTTATTTCGTTTCGGATATATGCTGGTCTCGTGGCCCCGGTTTGGTTCAAGACAAACGGATCAGTGCAGTTCCAGTCAAAAGACGGTCAACAGGAGGTTTTGGTTAGGCTCGAATCAGCCTGTTTCGGTTCACAGATTTGGTGCTTTCCGGCTCGACTTAGTTCTATACGGCTCAACTCGGTCCGACTCAGCTTGACTCGGTCCAACTCGGCTCAACTCGGTCCAATTCGGTTGACTCGGTCAAACTCAGTCAACCCGAGTCAACTCAGTTGACTCGGTCAACTCAGTTGACTCGGTCAACTCAGTTAAGCGGCTCGACGTTTCGGCTTGAAGACTCGGTAAAAATTAATCACGCGTTTAATATTTGTTATTTTGATATTACGTGTGAAACAAGCTCGAACCGACATGATTTTAGTTTACGAAATATTGGCAAATTTGATATATTGTTTGATTGTTGTTGAATCTTGAAAAATATATCGACATCTAGTTGTCGGGACCGTCCAAAAACAGAGGAAACTATGCCCGTTTTTCGAGAAAATCCGTAAAACAAAACGCGTTTTATTATAAAACGAACTATCAGATTCAAGTAAATCTTTTTACAAAACCAAGATAATTACTTAGATTGTTTCAAAAGCCGATAACACGCATTCGTTTTATAAAAATAAATATAGTTTATATATTTATTTTCAAATACCGTACAAAACGAATCTTTTCATAAATAAATATAGCTATATATTTATTTCCGACACAATCAAGTCGAATTCTTTCTAAAATAAATATAGTCATACGGCAAACGACACGACTTCTCTTTATGAAAATAAATATAGATCGCATTTACTTTCAAAAGCAACTCGACGATTCTTTTATAAAATAAATATAACTTTTCATATTTATTTTATACGCCTAAACGGCATATACGCATATTTTGACAAAGATCATACGAAACGCGATATATAATACGAGTTGGTTATATGATATTTTCATACAAATATTCTTTTTGTACGCGTACGACTTCTTAAAACGAGCTAATAAGTACAACTTCTTCGCTTCTTTTAAGATGACAATTTACTGTCAAATCGTTCGATTAACGATTCGGTAGAGCTCGATTACACGTAGTTAGTTACTGCGTTATTTAGAAACTTATTAGATATTCCGTGTTAGGAATATTGTAGAATGCACGCTAGCGAGTCTCACTTTGGAAACGACATCAAGGAGTCGTAATTAGCTAGCTTGCACAGGAATATTCAGGTGAGTTCATAACCCCAATCTTTTTACGGTTTTACATTTTTCTAAATGTTTTCGGGGTGGAAAGACATGCACTTTTTGCAAAGCATACAAGAATTACATATTTATAAACCATTGATCTAGACAAGATTTATCTGACACAAATGGTTTACGAAAAGCTTATGTTTTTACCGGTTTTCAAACAAGCTTTTACACACGAATTTTGGTTTTCCAAACTACGGGAAAATACAAATACAAGAGTTTACAAAATACAAATGTTAAAACGTATACAAATGGTATGATATAAATACAAGAAGTACACTTGGTGAGAACGAGAACCAAGTGTGACGAAATATATGAATATGAGAAGCGCATTTGGTGAGACGAGAACCAAGTATAAGGCTGTCACACCCCAACCGATGGCGGAATCATCGGGGCGCGGCACTGAGCGAAACAGATTGTTCAGAAGTTTCCATAGCAACTATCATTACCATTCAATTTAAGTTAACATGTCCCATACCATGTCTCAAATAGTAAAACAAGTTATTACAGACAAAAACTAAACAAATATTCTGTTCCGACAACTCAGATTTAAACATGACGATTTATTTATTGGTTTCTAAGACTCCAGTTCCTAGCTTCGATTTCATCACAGCCCGAGAAGCATATAAACAACCTAGGCACCTGTCACATACGTTAAAAATAATGTCAATACATAAAATGTAAAGGTGAGCATACAAGTTTGATAATAACATATAGAGTTCAAATTCGTTTACGCATAACCAGCACGTACACATAGTGAAATGAAGCACGTTAGTTATCGACATAGATCCATCGATACCAATGACTGCGGGTTGACTGCCCGAGGCAGTTCGCAATACACGATTACCACTGTAATCCATGCAAGTAAAAGATCCTTAACAACCCCCGTGGAAACGGGTGCTGAGTCCAAACTATAGTACTATCGTTGCTAAGGCAGGTAGACAGCATTCCATGTGTAAACATAACAAACAAGCATTCATAATCCACGTATAACATGCGATAATGGTTAAGCGTTAAAATAGCTTGAGTAGTGTGATCGTTGTAGTTTGAATAGTTGTAACGTATGTAACACCCAAAAGTGCTAAAGCAAAAAGGGTTCGAGTATACTCACAGCGATATGGATTGAAGGGAGCGCTTTACAGCGAGTACGATTAGCCTGAATAGATTCGATAACGTAACGATAAGTGACGCGTAAAACAGTACAAGTGGGTGCGGGTAGAAGGACTGATCGTGCGGATCGGTTGTCCGTGAATAGAGGTCATCCGTGCGCATGACCTATCCGTACGGATGATGAAGCGTGCGGATGGTGATGCGTGCGGACGGTGTTCCATCCGGATAGGTCATCCGTGCGTGTGACTGTCCGTGCGGGTGGCAACCCGTGCGGACTAGTCATACGTGCGGACGACTTACCCGTACGGTTAGATTGCTCGTGTGGATAAATGTTCAAGTGGATTGTTTCTTCCTAAGATGTGTTTGTGTATGATGGCTTGTGCTTTGGAGTTTTCGTTGTAGCATTTAGAAAACACCAAAGTGTTTCTACCCCTTCAAGCCGGCCGCGCGGACGGTAGTCCGTGCGGACAGCCTGTGCGCGCGGGCAGAGTCAATCCGTCCGGATAGCCCGTCCGTGCGCATAGCTTGGCCGTGCGAGTGGGGTTTGCTCGATTTTCATTTTAAGGCCTTAGTATCTCATGATCCGATGAGTAATCCTTTCAGAGGTCGTCTGTCCGGATTACTCGTTCGTCGATACTCAAACCTCGCTTGGAAAGTGGGTCCCAAGGGTAGTCCGTGCGGGTGGCAACCCGTGCGTATGACCTGTGCGTGCGGATGGTACCCGTGCGCACAGCTTGTCCGTGCGGGTGGCTAGCCCGTGCGGGTAGCCTATCCGTGCGGACAACTGCTCTGGTTGTTCCGTTCGTCTACACTTGGTTTCTGTTGTCGTTTATCGAGACGTTCTGATTACGTGGCAACCAATTGGAGTTGTGTTCTCACCCGCGTGACTAGACCGGTTAGGAACCACCCTAACTCGGCCTGCCGGCGACTTAGAACGGTCGTCCCGGTTAACCCCGAAATCAGTTGTCTAGGGTACAACTCCAGATCTGGAACTAGGGTATCACTATTGACGAGTAAAACACTAAGACTGATCGTGTTTGTACCGGTTTTAAGGGTAAGAGAGGGAGAGAACATTAGGTTTATTTCTTTCAACTCTTTTATCCTTAGAAAAGTTTAGATCTAGGTGAGATTATTGTAAAAGCTTGTAGAAATCATTTAGTTCTGAGATATCCTTGATGGAATGGAGTCCATCATGAAGTTCTTATGAACTTCATGATGACGTCACCCGTGAATACCTCAAATCCGGATGATTTCATGGTTGAAAGTGAAGATTCGAAAGATGGAAATGTGTAGAATCGTGTAGTGATTAAAGATGTACAAGAATCAGTGCGAGATCTTACCTGGATTGAGAGAAATCTGAGAAAAGGTGAAGAATACGTGTGGTTCGGACGTCACTTGCCAAAAGTGGAAAAAGTGGAGAGTGACCCGTGTATTTATAGGATGCCAAAAAGGGAAAGGAGGTGAGCCGTGCGCATGGCACGCACCCGGGTAGGCTATCCGCGCGGACTGGCCATCCGTGCGGACTGGCAATCCGTGCGGATTGGCCATCCGTGCGGATGGGCCATCCGTGCGGATGCCGCCTCCTAAGGTGAGCTCGGCGCGATGTTGATTTGGTTTCGATTTGCGAGCGATTCGATAGGGTTTCCTAAACAAATTACTTTCAGTCCCAACTATTTCTTATATGGTTCGATTCGGGATTCGAGTTCGGGTTCGATAATATTCGAGTTAGACTTCGAGTTCGATTGAGTTCGCTTGATTATCACCACACAACATAAAATAAACATGCACAAGTAACACGTAGGGCACACACACACGTATAACTGACAGATAAACTATAAACTTTCGAGTTACGATTTGGTGTCGATTTGATTAGCTTGCTTGATTATCTTTATCGCATTGTTACTTCCTATCGTACACAGCCGTAGATCGATCGAAATATGATTGGTGTGGCTTGGTTATTGTAGTGTACGACACTTACTCCACATAATCTAAATATAATAGAAACAATTCTACAAGTCACGTTGCGCGAATTCGGTCGTTGACTTTGACCTTGACTTTGACTTTCACTCGTGAAAACACGGGGTGTTACAGCCTCCCCTTGTTTAGGAAATTTCGTCCCGAAATTAAGCCGGAAGCTGTAACAAATTCGTGAATCACGTGTGGAGAATCGCCGAATCAACCAGGATTTACGGTTAAAATCGGCGGATTCGAAAGCCTATGAAGTCGTTCGAGAGGAATCTTTTTCAAACTATTGTGCTGATCAAACAACAAGATTTGTACCAGATTTCATTGTATACAGATCTCAATTCGCATCAGATTCGATAAAGTTTTTCAAAATCTTGATCATTGTGGGTTCTAATTTGGATTTGCTTCGGTTGCGATCCGTCTCGTACGACGTGCGGAATCCGTGCACGAGTGAGATCGAACAGACAAGAACGTACAATTTTAACGTGATTCAATAGATTCGTAGGATGTGTACAAGCTTTCTCTTTCTAGTTTCTCTTATTTACAATCTTCATTAGTTTCGGCGGTTTCTGTTGGCTTCCATACATATTATCATATTTCAAATTCTCTGAAATCTCTCTCGAATACTCGCTGTTCTAGTTGGACGTTGCTTCTTCGTTGAACAGCTGTGGATACTTTGCCTTCATGTCGCTTTCGAGTTCCCAAGTGAACTCCGCGCCTTGTTTGCCTTCCCACCGGACTTTCACAATGGGAATGCGTGAGCGCCTGAGTTCTTTGGTTTGGCGATCCATGATTTCGACAGGCTTTTCCACGAAGTGCAATGTTTCGTTCACTCGCAGATCGTCTAGAGGAACATGTTTGGCTGGTTCGTAGATGGTCTTTCGGAGGTTTGATACGTGGAAGATCGGATGGACATTGCTAAGTTCTTCCGGTAATTCGAGTCTGTAGGCGACTTTTCCGATCCTTTCCAGAATCTTAAAAGGTCCCACATACCGAGGCGCCAGCTTCCCCTTTTTGCCAAATCGGACTACACCCCTCCAAGGTGATACCTTTAGGAGTACGTAGTCACCAATGCCATACTCGCGGTGCTTGCGCTTTTTATCGGCGAGAAGCTTCTGTCTATCTCGAGCCTTCGCTAGGTTGTCCCGAATTTGGAAGATTTTGTCTGTCGTTTCTTGTAGTAGTTCCGGACCGGTTAGTTGCGAGTGACCGATCTCGTGCCACACAATAGGCGATCGACATCTTCTTCCGTATAGGGCCTCGAAAGGTGCCATCTGGATGCTAGCCTGGTAGCTGTTGTTGTACGAGAATTCGACTAACGGAAGGTGTTTATCCCAATTGCCACCGAAATCTAGAACACATGAACGGAGCATGTCTTCAAGTGTACGAATCGTTCTCTCGCTCTGACCGTCAGTTTGTGGGTGGAACGCGGTACTTAGATTAAGCGTCGTACCTAGTGCCGTTTGAAACGTTCCCCACAGCCGCGAAGTGAATCGAGCATCACGGTCAGAGATGATATCACGAGGCGTCCCATGTCGACAAATGATCTCGTTAGTGTAGATTCGGGCTAATCGTTCCACCTTGTAGTCCTCTCGTATTGGCAGAAAGTGGGCTGATTTGGTCAGACGGTCAATGATAACCCAAATGCTGTCGTGACCTGATGACGTGGTTGGAAGCTTGGTTACGAAATCCATAGCTATGCTCTCCCACTTCCACATAGGGATTGGAGGTTGTTCGAGCAAACCAGAGGGTCGTTGATGTTCGGCCTTGACCCTAGCACAGGTTAGACATCTTCCGACGTAGAGGGCAATATCCCGTTTCATACCCGGCCACCAGTACCTATATCGAAGGTCATGGTACATTTTGTCCGCACCAGGATGAATAGAGTATCGGGATTTGTGGGCTTCGTCCATGATGATCTGTCGCAGGTTAGTTCTCCTGGGGATCCAGATTTTGTCTAGAAAGTGGAATATCCCGTTTGATTTGCTCACAAGCTGGGCTCCGTCGTGGTAGATCCTTTCTTTCTTCAAGGTGCGCTCGTTGAAACATGCATGCTGGGCGTCGCGAATAAGAGCTTCTAGATTGTGCTGGGCTTGAACATTTCGGGTGCTAAGCAGATAACTCCGTCTGCTAAGCGCGTCGGCAACAACATTTGCTTTGCCTGGGTGATAACGAATCTCGCAGTCGTAGTCGTTGAGAAGTTCTACCCATCGGCGTTGACGCATATTTAGTTCCCTCTGATTAAAGATGTGTTGTAGGCTCCTATGATCGGTGAAGATCGTACACTTAGTACCATACAGGTAGTGTCGCCAAATCTTTAATGCAAAAACAACTGCGCCTAGCTCGAGATCGTGGGTTGTATAGTTCTTCTCGTGGATTTTTAGCTGACGGGATGCGTAGGCTATAACCTTGTCTCGTTGCATTAAGACACAACCGAGACCAAGGTTAGAAGCATCACAGTAGACAATGAAATTATCGTTTCCGTCGGGTAGCGTGAGAACAGGAGCATTGCAAAGCATGTATTTGAGGGTTTGAAAGGCAGACTCTTGCTTGGTTCCCCAGACAAAAGGCTGACCCTTATGAGTAAGAGAAGTAAGTGGTACAGCAATCTTCGAGAATCCGTTGATAAATCGTCGATAATAGCCCGCCAGTCCGAGAAAGGAACGGACTTCAGTCGGGTTCTTAGGCGTAACCCAACTCTTAACAGCTTCAATCTTTGCAGGATCGACGTGAATGCCCTGACTATTTACGATGTGACCCAGGAATTGAACCTCCCCCAACCAAAATTCGCACTTGGAGAATTTGGCGTAGAGTTGATTTCCCTGGAGTAACTCGAGAACCAAACGTAGATGTTGCGCGTGTTCGGACCTCGTTTTGGAATAGATCAGGACATCGTCGATGAACACAATGACGAAACGGTCCAGATACGGTTTACACACCCGATTCATCAGATCCATGAAAACTGCTGGGGCGTTTGTTAGGCCAAAAGGCATAACAACGAATTCATAATGGCCGTAACGAGTGCGAAACGCTGTTTTGGGTATGTCCTCCTCCTGTATACGCAGCTGATGATATCCGGAACGCAGATCGATTTTCGAGAAACATGTAGCGCCTTGTAGTTGATCAAACAAATCGTCGATTCGAGGCAGAGGATAGCGATTCTTGATAGTCAACTTATTCAATTCCCGGTAATCGATGCACATCCGAAACGTCCCATCCTTCTTTTTGACGAAAAGGACTGGTGCGCCCCACGGAGAGGTGCTCGGGCGAATAAAGCCTTTTTCAAGCAATTCTTGGAGTTGGGTTGAGAGTTCGCGCATTTCGGATGGCGCAAGTCGGTAGGGAGCTCTGGCAACAGGATTTGCTCCAGGAATAAGATCGATGCGGAAATCGATATCACGCTTCGGAGGTAGTCCGGGAAGATCCTCGGGAAAGACTCGAGGGAATTCTCGAACCACTGGAACGTCATTCACTTTCTTCTTCTCTTTCTTTTCCTTCTCCGCTGCTACGACATGAGCCAAGAAAGCCCTGTACTCCTTACGGAGATATTTACTGGCTTGTAGGCATGATATAAGTTTGAGACCCTTCGAGGTAGTATCTCCATAGACGCACAATGAATCCCCGTTGGCGAGGGAAAAACGAATCATTTTATCGAAGCACACAACTTCGGCATGGTTTTCGCGAAGAAAGTCCATGCCTACTATGACATCAAAGCTTCCTAGTTGCATTGGGATAAGATCGATTGAGAAAATGTGATTGTTTAGCTCGAGTGTGCAGTCACGAATAACAGAGTTTACAGCGACGGTTCTACCGGTAGCGACTTCAACTTCGAATGCAGAGGGGAGTCGAGAGCGCTTACGACTAAGGAGTTTCTCAAATTCGAGTGACACAAAGCAATTATCGGCTCCAGTATCAAACAAGCATGAAGCATAAATATCATTCACAAGGAACGTACCATTGACCACGTTGTTGTCGGCTTGGGCTTGACGCACGTTGAGATTGAAGGTTCTGGCACGTGCGGCCTGTTGTTGCTGCGGCTGTTGCTGCTGTGGTTGCTGCTGCGGCTGCTGGGGTTCTTGTTTCACCACCCTGTTTGGGCACATGTTGGCGAAATGGTTCGGGTCGCCACATGTGAAGCATGCTCTGGCTTTGACTGCGGGTGCCGGAGGAGCTTGTTGACCCTGTGGGGCAGCGAGTAGGGCTTGATTGGCAGGAGCTTGACGAATACGGCAGTTGGCAGTGAAGTGGCCGTAGACGTTGCAATGAGCACAGAAGCGGCATTGAATGGTAGTCGGGTGATGATAGGTGCAAGTAGGACAGAGTGGATGTGGTCCAGTATATGCACGCTTTGCAGGCGGTGCATTGGCCACAGGCGCCGCCACTTGACGCTGTTGGGCAGGTACAGCCTGAACTGGTGCAGCAGTGATCGCACAGTTCTTGTTGGTGGAGTTGTTCTTTCTCTTGTTCTTTCTCTTGTTGCTTGAGGACGTGGGTTCAGCAGTTGGTGTAGCAGTAGTGGCTTGATGTAGGTGCTTGGAGGTCTTATCCCACATCCCAGCTTTGACCCTTTTGTCATTGATCTCAGCGGCCAGCAGATAGGTTTCTTCGATCGTGGTAGTCTTAGCCGCTTGCACGAAATCAGCAACGCAGTCGGGCAAAGCTCGGATATACTTCTTGATGGTGATCTCAGGGGTCTTGACTTGATCAGGACAGATAATGCTGAGCTGTTTGAAGCGAGCAGTGAGACCAGCATTGTCTCCATCCTTCTGATGTATGTGCCAGAATTCATCTTCAAGCTTTTGTCGTTCGTGAGGAGGGCAGAATTCCTCCAGCATGACTGTCTTGAGCTCATCCCACGACAAACCGTAGGCTGCATCATTCCCTCTCTTGTTCCTCTCGGCCGTCCACCAGTCCAGAGCACGGGACTGAAAGACGCCGGTAGCATTCAGAGTTCGAAGGTCATCAGGGCAACCACTTTGTCGCAGAGTGACCTCGATAGAGTCAAACCAGTGGAATAGAGCAGTAGGACCTCCTTCGCCTGTGAATTCTTTCGGCCCACATGACTTGAATTGTTTGAAGCTGAAAGGTCTCGCGGTAGCTTTGGGACCCTCAGTCCTTGATTCCTCGGATGACTTGCTGGCATTCTCGCAGACATCGCTCACAGCCTTTGCTACCGCTTTCGCGACGATGGAAGCAAGGCGTCTGTCCCTCTTTTCCTGACGAGAGAGTTGATGACGGGATCCAGACGACATTGTCTGCAATAGTCATCGCCATTGAACTCAACATATGTATTCGAATTCTCACCTCACACGTCGAGGACTACTAAAGCTCAGTAACACGTACCATGTAAACGCATATTGTCACAAATCACAGAATTGCACAAAATCACATAAACACATAGAGCACATAATCACAATATTCCTAAACGTGTAAGCACAGTAGCAAGAAACACATATGTTCCTAATCACTAAGGCAGTCAGAAAACAGAAACCTAGTATTCAGAGTTTGCGAGTGTTCGAAAGCAGTGTAACGCGAGTGATCTGCAAATGTTGTGTCGAGCGAGTCTTGTGTTTTAGCAGAAGCAATAGTGTTGGGTCGAAACCAATAGTACTTCAAAACGTTAACAAATAACAGAAAATGTATAAAATTTTCATAAAGATCGATAAATCGAAGGTAGATTGTCTGTGGCTAATAGACTTCGACTAACCAAAGTGGCTCGACTATTCGCAAGGATCCTGCACAATTACCTCCAGGACTATGCCTTTGCCTCGATTCTTGGGCGTTGGCGCAATTCCCATCGGTTATATTGTGTCTCTAGATCGTTGGAGTCCATCGAACTTTGGTGGAGTTTTGTATAAAGGCGGGACGAGTCGTCAAGGTTAGGGATTCACCCCTAGCTTGCAACTCCCGTCCTTGTTTTTGATAAGGAGTGAGGAGATTATTCATCAAAATATGGATTTCACTCCTGATTTGGTATAATTCTCCTCGTTCGTAACTAAAACCGCAAGCTGATTAGGCAACTTTAGTCGAGAGTTTACGGTTTTCTCACCTATTCTCGACCTCATTACCTGTTCACAACTTGAAAATTCGAGTATAATGATAAAAAAATAGTAAGTGATAGTGGTGAGTTTACGCATGCGCGTGAATTGGTCTGTTGGTTCTTAACTATAGTCTAGGTCTCTAAGACTTCGACCCGGACTAGGTCGAGTCTTGCCTAATTCCCTATAGTTATGGCTCTGATACCAATCTGTCACACCCCAACCGATGGCGGAATCATCGGGGCGCGGCACTGAGCGAAACAGATTGTTCAGAAGTTTCCATAGCAACTATCATTACCATTCAATTTAAGTTAACATGTCCCATACCATGTCTCAAATAGTAAAACAAGTTATTACAGACAAAAACTAAACAAATATTCTGTTCCGACAACTCAGATTTAAACATGACGATTTATTTATTGGTTTCTAAGACTCCAGTTCCTAGCTTCGATTTCATCACAGCCCGAGAAGCATATAAACAACCTAGGCACCTGTCACATACGTTAAAAATAATGTCAATACATAAAATGTAAAGGTGAGCATACAAGTTTGATAATAACATATAGAGTTCAAATTCGTTTACGCATAACCAGCACGTACACATAGTGAAATGAAGCACGTTAGTTATCGACATAGATCCATCGATACCAATGACTGCGGGTTGACTGCCCGAGGCAGTTCGCAATACACGATTACCACTGTAATCCATGCAAGTAAAAGATCCTTAACAACCCCCGTGGAAACGGGTGCTGAGTCCAAACTATAGTACTATCGTTGCTAAGGCAGGTAGACAGCATTCCATGTGTAAACATAACAAACAAGCATTCATAATCCACGTATAACATGCGATAATGGTTAAGCGTTAAAATAGCTTGAGTAGTGTGATCGTTGTAGTTTGAATAGTTGTAACGTATGTAACACCCAAAAGTGCTAAAGCAAAAAGGGTTCGAGTATACTCACAGCGATATGGATTGAAGGGAGCGCTTTACAGCGAGTACGATTAGCCTGAATAGATTCGATAACGTAACGATAAGTGACGCGTAAAACAGTACAAGTGGGTGCGGGTAGAAGGACTGATCGTGCGGATCGGTTGTCCGTGAATAGAGGTCATCCGTGCGCATGACCTATCCGTACGGATGATGAAGCGTGCGGATGGTGATGCGTGCGGACGGTGTTCCATCCGGATAGGTCATCCGTGCGTGTGACTGTCCGTGCGGGTGGCAACCCGTGCGGACTAGTCATACGTGCGGACGACTTACCCGTACGGTTAGATTGCTCGTGTGGATAAATGTTCAAGTGGATTGTTTCTTCCTAAGATGTGTTTGTGTATGATGGCTTGTGCTTTGGAGTTTTCGTTGTAGCATTTAGAAAACACCAAAGTGTTTCTACCCCTTCAAGCCGGCCGCGCGGACGGTAGTCCGTGCGGACAGCCTGTGCGCGCGGGCAGAGTCAATCCGTCCGGATAGCCCGTCCGTGCGCATAGCTTGGCCGTGCGAGTGGGGTTTGCTCGATTTTCATTTTAAGGCCTTAGTATCTCATGATCCGATGAGTAATCCTTTCAGAGGTCGTCTGTCCGGATTACTCGTTCGTCGATACTCAAACCTCGCTTGGAAAGTGGGTCCCAAGGGTAGTCCGTGCGGGTGGCAACCCGTGCGTATGACCTGTGCGTGCGGATGGTACCCGTGCGCACAGCTTGTCCGTGCGGGTGGCTAGCCCGTGCGGGTAGCCTATCCGTGCGGACAACTGCTCTGGTTGTTCCGTTCGTCTACACTTGGTTTCTGTTGTCGTTTATCGAGACGTTCTGATTACGTGGCAACCAATTGGAGTTGTGTTCTCACCCGCGTGACTAGACCGGTTAGGAACCACCCTAACTCGGCCTGCCGGCGACTTAGAACGGTCGTCCCGGTTAACCCCGAAATCAGTTGTCTAGGGTACAACTCCAGATCTGGAACTAGGGTATCACTATTGACGAGTAAAACACTAAGACTGATCGTGTTTGTACCGGTTTTAAGGGTAAGAGAGGGAGAGAACATTAGGTTTATTTCTTTCAACTCTTTTATCCTTAGAAAAGTTTAGATCTAGGTGAGATTATTGTAAAAGCTTGTAGAAATCATTTAGTTCTGAGATATCCTTGATGGAATGGAGTCCATCATGAAGTTCTTATGAACTTCATGATGACGTCACCCGTGAATACCTCAAATCCGGATGATTTCATGGTTGAAAGTGAAGATTCGAAAGATGGAAATGTGTAGAATCGTGTAGTGATTAAAGATGTACAAGAATCAGTGCGAGATCTTACCTGGATTGAGAGAAATCTGAGAAAAGGTGAAGAATACGTGTGGTTCGGACGTCACTTGCCAAAAGTGGAAAAAGTGGAGAGTGACCCGTGTATTTATAGGATGCCAAAAAGGGAAAGGAGGTGAGCCGTGCGCATGGCACGCACCCGGGTAGGCTATCCGCGCGGACTGGCCATCCGTGCGGACTGGCAATCCGTGCGGATTGGCCATCCGTGCGGATGGGCCATCCGTGCGGATGCCGCCTCCTAAGGTGAGCTCGGCGCGATGTTGATTTGGTTTCGATTTGCGAGCGATTCGATAGGGTTTCCTAAACAAATTACTTTCAGTCCCAACTATTTCTTATATGGTTCGATTCGGGATTCGAGTTCGGGTTCGATAATATTCGAGTTAGACTTCGAGTTCGATTGAGTTCGCTTGATTATCACCACACAACATAAAATAAACATGCACAAGTAACACGTAGGGCACACACACACGTATAACTGACAGATAAACTATAAACTTTCGAGTTACGATTTGGTGTCGATTTGATTAGCTTGCTTGATTATCTTTATCGCATTGTTACTTCCTATCGTACACAGCCGTAGATCGATCGAAATATGATTGGTGTGGCTTGGTTATTGTAGTGTACGACACTTACTCCACATAATCTAAATATAATAGAAACAATTCTACAAGTCACGTTGCGCGAATTCGGTCGTTGACTTTGACCTTGACTTTGACTTTCACTCGTGAAAACACGGGGTGTTACAAAGGCGCTATGAGAAATGATAACAAGAAACGCGCTTGGTGAGAACGAGAACCAAGTAGGAGGCGTTATGAGAAATAGTGTCACGAATAGGGTACAGAAGCACCATTAATCAACGTATACATTCAGACCGCAGAACAAAAGGTTAGATCTAACAGGTGCCTGGCAGCCTCACACTCGGTCGGGGCGAGAATCGAGTGGTGCTTTTGTGTCTCAGATTATACCAATTAAATGCCTTAGGTTTGGTGGCTTCCTATGACGTGTCACATGTTAATGGCTTTGCAACCCATTAACAATCCTGATATTTACAGGAATATTTTAATTACATGAAATTCATACCATACTAAAAATTAATGAGTACTTGAGTACGTGGGGTACTCAAGAAGAGATTGAATTATACTTAAAGTACGTGGGGTACTCAAGAAAAACTTGAATTATACATGAGTACGTGGGGTACTCAAGAAAAACTTGAATTATACATGAGTACGTGGGGTACTCAAGAAAAACTTGAATTATACATGAGTACGTGGGGTACACATGAAAACGTGATTTATATATGAAAATGATTTTAAATTCGTTTTCTCAACAATACTTCAAAAACCGGTTATCCAAAAAGATTTATTTCAAATCTTTTACAAACAAACTATGAACTCGCTCAACTTTATGTTGATTTTTCGCATGTTTCTTTCTCAGGTTACAGTTCTAAGACAAGGCACGGTTGGAATAGGAGAACCATGAAGAGTCGAGTACTTAGTGGCGTTCATTTTCTAAAAGACTTAGCTTATTTGCTTCCGCTGTGCAATGAAGGTACCAGTCCAGTCACGCCAATGCTCTGATAATTTCGGGGTGTGACATCTCTCATGTCCGATCACCTGTGACCGGAGCCGGAGGAACTTCCGGCCGGAGCCGGCTGTAATCCAGACGCACACGCACACCCAAACCCAAGCCCCTATCTCCATTTTCTTCAAAACAACAAAACAGTTCCAGATTTAGAGAGAGAGAGAGTGGCGTGAGAGAGATGGAGATCGGTCAGTGGTTTTAACCCTCCTACTCTCGCTCTTCTCTCACTCTCGGTGATCTAATCGGAATCGGCACTAGCCGTTTCTTTTCTGTTGAAGACGATAATGTTCCATGAAGATGACGGTGAAGATCTGTTGATAATGGTGCTGTCGGACGTAGCTGGGCGGAAAAACGAGGCCACCGGCGGCAGCCGGCGACGGTAATGGTGGTGACGGCGGTTCCGATCTGATGGTGACGGCGGAGATCGGAGATGCGTTTTCCAGATCGGAGATGGTAGGGGTGGTTCTGGATTTCGAAGCGATCTGAATCTGGGACCGATTCCGAAGCGATGGAGAGCGTTTTCCAGATCGGAGATGGTAGGGGTGGTTCTGGATTTCGTGGGTGAATCGGTGGGGGGTGTGGCAGTTGTTTTGGCTTGGGTGATGACGATGATGATTGAAGATGGTGACGGCGGTGGTACCCTTTATTTCAACGAAATTCCGGTAAGAACTGGTGTCCCCTTTCTTCTCTCTTTTCTTTTCTTTTAATTTCTGATCGTTGATGATGATGTTACCTGCTATCGTTGATGATGATACTGATGCGGTTGAAGATGATGAAGATGATGCAGATGATGATGGAGATGAAGATGATAGTGATGAAGATGATGCAGTGAGTTTTGTTAATAGGCAAGGGTATTTTGGTCATTTAACATGGACTTAACTGAGAAATTTAACTGATGTTAGGGCTAGGGACCAACCGAGTGCGTTTTTGACAAGTTTGGGGACCACGCGTGTAATTAGTAAACCATTGGGACCAAGTCTGCAATTTTTGCAAACCACAGGGACCAACCAAGCATTTAACTCTAAATAATATATGCTCTGTTTGACGAGAGAGACGACTTGTGTATTTAGTTTTTTCATCTTTAATCCTCTAACTATCAAATAGGTAATATTTAGTCCCTTCAGTTTCTTAGCTTCCACTACAGGCCCACAGCTGGTTATCACTTTTCAGAATAGTAATACTTTGTCCTGTATTTGTACATGAGTTAATTTCACATATTAATTAATGTTAAATGCCATTTTAGTCCCTGTGGTTTGGGTCATTTTGCTAGTTTAGTCCAAAGGTTTCATTTTTCGTCTGTCGGTCCAAAAAGGTTTCACCGTTGCCATTTTAATCCACTGGGTTAACTTTATCCATTTTTTCTGTTAACGAGAAGGGGCAATTCGGTCATTTTATATGTAATTCTGTTAACCAGAAGGGCAATTCGGCCATATAAAATGACCGAATTGCCCTTCTCGTTAACAGAAAAAATAGATGAAGTTAACCAAATGGACTAAAATGGCAAAGGTGAAAATTTTTCGGATCCACAGGCAAAAAATGAAACCTTTGGACTAAACTGGCAAAATGGGCCAACCTACAGGGACTAAAATGACATTTAACTCTATTTATTAATATTATTCCACAACACGGCTAAAAGTGTGATATGTGACTGCTAGTCGAATAGACGATGCTATAATGGGAATAAAGTCTAACATGTACATGGTTATAAGTTACCATCAACATTTTCACAATGGGGACTCGTAGATACAAACAACTCGGTTAAGCCCTTTTGAGTCGTCTCCAAACTGGCCAACCGATTATGACAACTACTGGTTGAACCAACGGACCGTGGTTGTTAACCACAGTTGGACCATGGACATTACAAGATACGCACATCATCATAACCAGAGTGGATATCTGGACAACATCGTCGACATAGTGGAGTCATGGGCATGACAAGATCTCGACAACAACGTTTCCGAAACGTTGTTGTGTACTTAAGGAGATCTCAACAACAATATATGATATTTTGATCGGAAGGGTGATGGGTTACTAAAATGGTTTTTTAAACTTCACAAGTTTCTAATTTGTTTTGTTTTAATTTTTCATCATTTTTGGTAATCTTTTTGAGTAAAATGTCAAAAATAGTCCCTCAGGTTTGGTCATATTTGCTAGTTTCATCCAAAATATTTTTCTTTGCATTTAAGTCCTTCGTATTTGCATTTTATTGTCATTTCCATCCAAGTAAATAAGAGACACTTTCAGACTTGTGATACATACTCCATAATCTTAATCCATATATAGCATGACCAAATTAGTAACTTCAAATCTCTCAAAACAAAACTTCAAAACATCTTATAATCCCTAAACTTTGATGGAAGTTTTCTGACCCGTTGGCTTCTCCTGAGGCCAAATATTTCAACATTCTCCACTTTTCCCTTCACAACATCAGTTTTAGGACCAAGGTTAAGTTTCTCCATAGCAATACCTAAATCGGTCTCGGTTCCTTTTTCATTATCTTCATCTTCAGAAGCAACCACCTTCTTCATCGTTCCAACTTCTTTAACTTCTTTCTCACTTGTACCACTGTTATCAGACACACCCACATTGTTGATTGTTGTTTCGGTGTCAACACCTTCTTCTTTACTTATAACGGTATCATCAGAAGCAACATCGACGATCTTGAATATTCCTGCATCTTTTTCAACGTCTTCTTGACTAACGGTGTTGTGATCAGACCCAACGACCACATTCTTGATTCCTGCATCTTTTTCAACGACTTCTTGACTAACGGTGTTGTGATCATACCCAACGACCACATTCTTGATTCCTGCATCTTTTTCAACGTCTTCGTGACTAACGGTGTTGTGATCAGACCCAACGACCATATTCTTGATTCCTGCATCTTTTTCAACGTCTTCTTGACTAACGCTGTTGTGATCAGATGCAACGGCGACACTCTTGATCATTCCTGTTTCTTTTTCATTATCTTCGTCTTTAGAAGCAACCACTTTCTTCATCATTTCATCTTCTTTTTCGTTGTTATCAGACGCAACAACTACATTGTTTAGTGCGGCTTTTGTTTCAGCATCTTCTTCTTCTTTGCTGACCACATTCTTGACTCCTGCATCATCTTCATTAACGCGGCTGTCATCAGATACAACGACATCATTCGTGGTCCTTCCATCTTTTTCAGCATCATCTTTTTTACTAATGCTGTTATCAGAAGCGACAACTACATTCTCGCTTACACAATCTTCTTCTGATATCATGATTTATGATGAAAATTGTGGTTTGATGTGGTATGATATATAGCAAGAGCAGCTGACTTTTGGGATTTTAAAGATATGATATGCATGAGATCTAATGAACAGTTTCTTTTAACTGATTGTGCATTGCAATCCCTCTGACTCTTGAATTTCTTTTTCTTTTTTTATTAATTTGGTGTTTGTACCAAGTAAAATCTGAAATAATAAAGGCATTTTAATTTCATTTCTTGTATAAATATGTTAAGGGTATATACATAACAGTGGGTAGTTATGTAAATGGTAGATGTAGATAACAGTAGTGGCGGATCTTGGAAATCCGCATAGGGGTAACGTTTCAATAAAAAGGGGTAACGAAATCGAAAAAACGTCAAATTTTTCCAAAATTTACACTATTATCGGAGCGTCACCGGAGCGTAAAGGGCCAACGGAGGTTACCCCTTCTATCACTCTAGGTCCGCCCTAACTGGGTGAATTAGAGAGGTCAAACCATGTAAATATTCGGTTCTCAAAGAAAAAAGTATATAACAATTAAATAAAGTCATAAGTTTTATGATTATTGTTTAGCTCAATTTTGTATATGCCTTTGAAAATACATATTGATTTACACTTGGTCAAACTAAAAGTTTGTTTCTTATGTTTTACAAAAGTTAACAAGTATATTAAGTTAATGTCACATGAATATTTTACCACATTTGTTAAAAAGTAAACATGCCCCCCCCCCCCCCCCCCCTATCTGGTAATATTCATTAACCTTGTTTCCCAATTGACTGATCAAGATCTGGGTGAGGTGTGCTCAGCTGCTGGTTGAGGCGTACGTGGGCGACTGGCATGCTTGTGATCCCAATCTTCTTTGATTCAGCTCCTTTAGATGTCTTGTTGATCCATACCTCAAACCACACATTAGCAATGCATATGGCCTTCTATCGCTATCCAGAAATACCCAAACGAGTAATGGGTTTCTCAATATCGAATGCTAAAACGTGATTTTAGTTATCGACGACCCACTTCTATAAGTTGAAAAGTTTCACAATATCATTTTTCAGAACAGCAAAACATCTATTAATAGAAAAATCTAGTAGCTGGATGGCGAGAGTACAAGAAAAATACCCACTTCACTAAATCTCACGATACAAACAAGATTTTCACCCAACGATACAAACAGGATCACCTACACACAATAATAACATGCGGAAGTGATCCATCTTCGCCACAAGAAAACTTGGACTTTGATGTTTTCGATGACCTATAATGATGTCCATCTGTCATTGTTGAAAACCAATGCATTTCGGGCCTTCCATATCATCTGCACTGCGGCATAGACCATCGCCAAAAGCGCTTCTTTTTTCTTTCAGATTAATAGGTTAGCAGATATAGCTATTATGTTTTAAAAGTACTTGGAGTGTAATGAACTTGACAATCAAATTTACAGACAAAAGTTTCAGATCCTGAACTTCTAGTATCGTACCATGTCTAAATTATAAAAATAATAATAATAATAATAATAAATAAAAAAAAAAAACTGAAGACAATTTGGTGATTAAAATATACACTAAACACGACCCCCCCCCCCCCCCCTGTTCTGAATGATTCATATAACTTCTAGTAATCACTGCACTCTCTTACCAAAAGCACGAATTATTTTCGAATAGTAGTCCCAATCCGGATGAGAAGATGTTATAGCCGGATCCCCAATCGGGTGAGCTTTCACATAACTCTGAACATCTTTAGCCTCTGCAAGCCCCTCCAAGAACACCCGTAACTCGCTATTCGGACCTGATCAAAATTTCACAAAACTTCACATACTCCAACCGCAAAATGTTCCCAAAAAAACAAGCTATAAATTGTATAAAAATTACCTAAAACATCATCTTCCTTGTTTTCGGGATCATAATTCCCAGGATAAATCGAAGTGTTTGGCTGCGACAAAACACACATATATCATAAAGGGTAAATTACACTTTTCATCCTTTTATGTTTATACCAAATTTCAGTGGATGTCCTTTACCTTTAAAAATATCAGGAATCATCCTTGTAATATCTTTTATTTTTTTTATTCTATATGTTTTATTTTTAATATACTTTTTTAAATAAATGGATAAAAAGACTAAACTGCCCAAACTTAACTGAAAATTTTAACCGGGTTAGTGTCAAAGGACAAACTGTGCAAGGTTTTTAAAACATAAAGGATGATTCCCGACATTTTAAAAGGTAAAGGACATCCACTGAAATTTGGTATATCTTTTATTTTTTATTCTTTATGTTTTATTTTTAATATACTTTTTAAATAAATGGATAAAATGACTACATTGCCAAAACTTAACTGAAAATTTTAACTGAGTTAGTGTCAAAGGACAAAGTGTGCAAGGTTTTTAAAACGTAAAGGATGATTACTGACATTTTAAAGGTAAAGGAGATCCACTGAAATTTGGTATAAACATAAAGAACGAAAAAAATGTAATTTACCCTATCGTAAATAAAGGTGTTAACTTTGACACACTCACGCACTCACATATATGTATAGATATAACTAATCTTGCAAGTAAAATGAAAGAAATATATGTAGAGAGTGTTACGGGATTTAGAAGGGCCTTCACGGGATAGGTGATCAATAAAGTGTTAGATGCAGAGTATTCTCCTTCAGACCATGGACCGTAAATATACTTTTTCTTCCATATATGTTTAAGTTCTTTTAAGAACAGCGGCTTCTTTTGGTTGTCTGGACACATGAAACCTGTGTCCGTGCATTGGCCTTGATCCTAACAAGTGTTGTTAATACATTAAAGCCGTTGTAAAAGATAATAATAGACGTTAACCAGAAAGCTGGTCTGATTTGTCATCCAGGCGATTTTAAACTCACCCAAGTAAACAAAAGCTTGCTTTTGAGTTCAGTACCCATTACATTGGTCAGAACTCCACCTATGTTATGCCTGAAAAAAACATTAAATAATTTTAATAATATATAAAAATAATAATGAGTATATCTATAAACAAACCAAACATCCAACAATCTGTTCGTTAACCTTTTGAAGGAAAGTTCGCTTATTTTTGTTTGTTAAACAAATAAAGATGAACAAGAATTTATCTTAGTTAGTTAAATAAATAAACGAACACAAAAAAGCTTCTCGTTTGATCATTTACATTCTATAAACTATCCCGTTACGTATGTATGTTGATGTGTATACATATAATTTCAATCATACATACACAACTGAAAGAACAACATGAAAAACTATATAGGAAAAAAAGGAATAATTTATTGATTGTAACTTAATTTCTTACATAAGAAGCTGTTTTTCTTAAACTATTTATATTTTTTCATGTATGTTCAATTATATTTATTTAGGGATGAGAGTGGTACGATACCACCGATACCAAAACTGAAATTGAGTAAAAACACAAACCGAATACAGTAACAATTATGGACGTATGGTACCGGTAGGGCAAAAATACCGAAAAGTACCAAAACCAAAATCCATAAATCTCTCAAAACAAACACTAACAAAATAACGAGTAAATAAAAAAAAACTCAGAATTGTGAAACTAACTCCATAGCAGATGACCAAATTCCCACTTGAAATCTCTGAAAACAAAACTCCAAAAACTCTTGACAGAATGGCCTCCTGTAAACTGCATATACACATATAACATATAAACACATTAATTAGTCAACATAAACATATAACATGATATGTTTACTCATATAACTCACTCATGAAATTCCCAGAACAGAAATCAGGCATGCGGTTTTTAGGAATGGTGTTCGACCGACGACGATGAGCCCGGTGAACGAGAAACCCGCCCATAGGAAGCACAAGAAGCTTCTTCTTGGGACCAAGGTTAAGTTTACTCATGGAAACATCTAAATTCACTCCTGTTTCTTCTTTTTCATCTTCTTGTTCTTCACTGTTATGATTAGTGTTGTCAGATGCAACAGTCTTCTTCATCATTAATCAAATTGGCAACAACAGTCTGATGATAAACTCAAAATAAAACTTTGATTTATAGAACAAAACTGTTTACACTTGTAACAAACCCTAATCTAACCAACCGTTCAGAAACAACTTTATGTAAGTAAAGCAAAATTGACTCGTGTTAGCCACAAGAGTCACACTTCAATTTTGTGAGTGAAGAAGCTGATTAAAATCTTAACGATAATAAGATGAATTGACAGAGGAGGCTTGAAAGTGTGACAAAACATATGTTCTGTTTGACAGGAGAGATGACTTGTGTATTTGGTAATTTTTCATACCCTTCATATTTTGCTCCTCTTGTTTAGGGCTGTACAAAAAGCTCGCGGCTTGAAGCTCGTTCGGATTTAGGTCGGAAAAAGCTCGCTCGATATGGCTTGGTTAGAAAGTGAGCCTAGCTCAGCTCGGCTCGTGACGAGCCAAATTGGCTCAGTTTGACTCGTTTGGTAGCTCGGATCGGCTTAGCTCGAATTATTTTACTTATAATATATTTTATTTTATATACATATAATATATTACAAAAAAGTGATTATTATTTACATGTATTTAGGCTTGTAGTGGGTAAGGTTATTGTAAAAAAGACCAAAAGTGTGAGAAAGGTAAGAAAGAATCTCAGCCATTAGATCTAAATTAATTGAAAAGGGTAAACAAGTAATTTTATCATTAATTCAATTAATTAAAAACTTCTCATAACCGCCACCTTAATTATAGGAAGTATATAACACCATTCAGCAAGTATATAACACCATTCAGCATTCAGCAAGTATATAACACCATTCAGTAAGTATATAACACCATTCAGCATTCAGCAAGTATATAACACCCAAGTATATAACACCATTCAGTAAGTATATAACACCATTCAGCAAGTATATAACACCATTCAGTAAGTATATAAACCATTCAACAAGTATATAACACCATTCAGCATATAACACCATTTAGTAAGTATATAAACCATTCAACAAGTATATAACACCATTCAGCAAGTATATAACACCATTCATTGACTAAACATCTGATCGAAACATATTTTTTTCTCTATATAAGTATAGCAATATGGTACTCATATTAAAGATAAAAAAACGCTCGTTATTATGGTGTAATTTTTTTTAAAAAAAAGTTACGTATAAAAAGTTATTGACGTTTGAAAAAGACGGGGGAAGTTACATGTGCATTGCCTAATTTCTAGTGGGTTTAAAAGACTATATTGCCCCTAGATATTTCAAATCAGGCCAAATTAATGAAAATATTTTACAATTTGGTCCCTATTGATCTCAACCATTAGATCAAAAGATCTAATGACTGAGATTGTTTCTTACCCTTCTCACACTTTAGGCTTTTTTTACAGGATCCTCTACCTGTAGTTTGATATCTATAATATATTTAAAGGTTTATTGTCGTACTAATGAACACATATTGTACTTACTTGAAATATAAAACTTATTTTGCGTTGTTGAACGTGATTTTGGCTTGTAATGTATTAGCTTGAACTTATTTTGAATATGTTCTTTTGAAGTATTGAGTAGTATTTTAGAATATTGAAATTTGAGAGCTATGTATTAATTTTTATTTTTAAAATCAAGCAAAACCAAGCCGAGCCGAGCCAGCTCGTTTTAAAACCAAGCCGAGCCCGAGCTTAGATTTTCAGCTCGGTTTCAAATCCGAGCCGAGTCAGCTTGGTTTATAATCGAGCCGAGCCCAAGCTTGCCCTAGCTCGGCTCGGCTCATGAACAGCCCTACTCTAGTTTCGTGTATTGGTTCTCTTTTTATATTTTGTTATGGATAACTATTAACATATTAAGTTATAAGTCATTTTTTTAGAAAACATAAGTTTTTCATTTAGTTGCCCGTTTATTTGTCATTGTAATTTTTCAATCGTGTTAAAAAAGAAAAAAAAATCAGAAATGGTTAGATTTTACCGGTTTTTTTTTTTTTTATTTATTTATGAAGGATGAGTAATGAGTTATAATGTGATATGATTTATGATTTATAGCAGATCCCATGAATAATTTCTTTGAACCGACTATATGTTTAGTCTTGCGCTTTCGAATCGTAGAGTTTGTCTTTACCGTTCGAATCGAGGTAGTAAACAATATAATAGATAAATTTTGATTTCATTTAACAATCAAACTTAGAAGCAAAAGTTTCAGATCCTAAACTTGTAGTAGTACAGTACCATGTCTGAATCCAAAAACCAACAAAAAAAAGCCTCTTGATCTCAATGATTATATAGAGTTCTAGTGATCACTGGATTCTTCCTTTCCGAAAGAACGAATTATCTTCGAATAGTAGTCCCAATCAGCATGAGAAGACGTTATAGCTGGATCCCCAATCGGGTGAGCTTTCACATAACTTTGAACATCTTTAGCCTCTGCAAGCCCCTCTAAGAACACACGTATCTCACCATTCGGACCTGATCAATGTTTTCACATACATATGGTCAGAAAATGTTTTCAAAACAAGATAACGAATCAATAAACTTTTTACCTAGAAGATTATCTTCCTTGTTGTCGGGATCATAGTTCCCTGGAGAAATCGAAGTGTTCGGCTGCAACAAAACACACATTTCATCAATGAAGGAATCAACTTGACACACCCGCACGTGCACACATATAGATACAATTAACTAATCTTGTAAGTATATGAAATAAATGTATATAGAGATTAGAGAGTGATACAGGATTCATAAGGGCTTTCACAGGATCGGTGATCAACAACGTGTTAGATGCAGAGTATTCTCCGTCACACCATGGGAGATTGCTATGCTTTTTGCTCCATAAGTGATTAAGTTCTTTCAAAAACACTGGCTTGTCTTTTTTGTCCAAACACATGAAATCTGTCTTCGTGCATTGGTTTTGATCCTAACAAGTACCGTTAGACACATCAAAGTCATCATTATAAGACATTGAACAAGAAAACAAGTCCGATTTGTAATCAAGTTGATTTTAAACTCACCCAAGTAAACAAAAGCTTGCTTCTGAGTTCTCCCATTACATTGGTCAGAACCGCACCTATGTTACGCCTGAAAAAAAAACATATATTAACTTTAACAAATATATATAAAAATGACGACAAGTAATTAATAAAAATCAAATTGAGATACTAACTCCGTAGCAGATGACCAAATTCCCACTTCAAATCTCTCAAAACAAAACTTCAAAAACTCATCACAGAATGGCCTCTTGTAAACTGTATGAACATATATAATATATTCAGGCGTTAATAAATAGTATAAAAAATATAGGGGCGTTAAAAGACCGTTGAAACTAATCTAACCTTCCAAATCAAAAGAAAACCAGCCGACAGTGGCGGATCTAGGAAGGCAGGAACTTCTTTTAGTGGGTTCATGTGAACCCACAAAACATGGCTGGATCCGTCACTGCCAGCCAGTTTGGCATGTTCGATATCCAAACAGTTCGGTTCACAATTACTTTTTTTACGATTTGTCAGTTCATAAGTTCCACCTGATTCAAACTTTGGAACTGGACATGTACATTACACTAGCCATTAATCTATATCTATATTATTATATATACAATTATACATACAGATTATTATCATTTTAACAGTTACAATCAAACTAATATATTGACCCACCCAACTCAGCCGGTTAGTGGCGGATCCAGAAATTTTTTTCACCAGATTCCTTTTGGTAGATTCTCACTAATTTATTCCCAATCATACAAGGTTTCCACTAATTTTTTCCATTTTTTGCCGAACCCCAAAACACCCTTGGATCCGCCCCTGAGCCAGTTTGGCCAGTAGTTTCCAGAAACAGTAAACGGTTCGAATAGAAACTTAGTAAAAACTGTTCGAACCGAACCAAAAACACCACAAAAAAATTAAGAATACCCACATACAAAAAAAAGTAAGCTAATATTGTTTACTCACTCATAAAATTTCCAGAAGAGAAATCAGGCTGGCGGTTTTTTGGGATGGTGGTTTGCCGAAAGCGAAAAGCGCGATGAACTAAAAAACCAGTTATCGGAAGCACAATAAGTTTCTTTTTCAAACCAAGGTTAAGTTTATCCATAGAAATGCTTAGATCACTTCCTGTTTCTTTTACATCTTCTTCTTTTTCTTCACTGATACGATCAGCATTATCAGAAGTAACAACATTCTTCATCATTGTTTCATCTTCTTTTTCACTGTTATCAGACCCAACAACTGCAATGTTGGTTGTTGCTTCTGTTTTAGCAGTTTCTTCTTCTTTATTGATGGTGTTAATATCATTAGAAGCAACAATGGTGGTGATCCTGATTCCTGAGTCTTCTGTTTTAGTGACCGGAATGTGATCAGAATCAGCGACGATGTTCTTGGTTATGGACTCTTCGGTTGCCATGGTTTTGGATGGAGGATGAATATTGAAGTGGTAACTCGTATGATTTATAGAATGAGATATTATGAACGGTTTCTTTGACTCTTGAGTTTCCTTTTTATTTTTTGAGTTAAGACTATGGGGCTTGGGTTGGGGCTTGAGTTGGGGCGTGGGTTGGGGAAAAACGCCCAAGCCACCACCCCGGGTGGGCTTGGGTTGGGGCGTGGGTTTGGGCTTGGGTTGGGGCGTGGCCCTTGGGGCTTGGGTTTGAAGCCGGTCGTGGGGCGGGCTTGAGATCCGATGTGGCGGCCTCCTATTCGCTGTCCACCGCCATGTCATAGCGGGTGTTTTTGTAATTTTTTTTTTAATAAACTGCCAAGCCACGCCCCCAACCCAAGCCCCGCCATACCCCACGGACACGTCACTCATCGGTAGGGGGGCTCCAACTCCACGTGTCAACTCATGCCCCCAACCCAAGCCCCACCATACCCCACGGTCTAAAAATGGTTAATTTTATCTATTTTTTTCCATGTTAAGGAGAAGGGCAATTCGGTCATTTTATATGGAATTCTGTTAATTAAAAGGGTAATTTGGTCATATAAAATGACTAAATTGCCCTTCTCGTTAACAAAAAAAAATGGATAAGTTAACCCAATGGACTAAAATGACAACGGTGAAACCTTTATGAACTCGCAGGCGAAAAATGAAACATTTGGACTAAACTGACAAAATGGCCCAAACCACGGGGACTAAAATGGCATTTAACTCTTATTTTTTTTAACGAACCTGCTCCCTGTGGTTTGACAGTTTGTTACACGGATAGTCCCTGGAGTGGATGACGGTTAGTTTTCTCCGTTAAGTGGAGAAGATGAAGGGTAAATTTGTCATTTCACATTCACTTAACGGAGAAAACTAACCGTCATCCACTCCAGGGACTATCCGTGTAACAAACTGTCAAACCACAGAGAGCACCGGTGTAATTTTCAAAAGTTGGAGACTATAGGTGTTATTTTGCAAAACCACGGGGACTATCCGTGCATTTTACTCTTGAATTAAACTTAAATTTCATTTCTTGTACAAGTATATTATGGGTATTCATATAACGGTTTTTAGGAAAGAAAATATAAAGTTGTTAAAATAAAAAAAGTATATGTTTTATCAGTGGTGTGTATGAGTCGAGTCGGTTATGGTTCGATTTCGGTTAATTAACCAAGAAAGGTTTGAAATAATGGAGTGTTGGAGTGTTATTAGGGGCGTGCACGGTTTAGACCTAGCTTGGGCCTTTTTTATAAAATAACCAAGTCTACAATTTTTTTTGTTGAACTACCAATGTGAGATTCCCTTTAATAAGTAGGGATGAGATCGGTGCTAAATTGGATTAAACCGATAGCATATCGTATAGTATTGATACCGAAATTTAGCTAAAGCTCAAACCAAAAGCAAAAGCAAAAGCAAAACCAAATATCGTACCGTATATGTTCAGTTGGCACAAGTATGGTACAGTACCGTTAAAGTTTCAAACCAGTATTGTACAACATAGTACCGATGCTAAAATTATGCTAATTTCAAAACCGAATATCGTATTGTATATGTTCGATTGATACCGGTACGATACTTTATAAATACGGTTTCGGTCCAAAATATCTCATCCCAAAATTATAAGAGTTATTACATGAATGGTTTATTTGGTAAGAATGGTTTACACCCATTAATATTCACTGATGTGAAATCCAACCCTTCCCCTATCTAATTAGGTTTAATCACCTCGTTAGGGTATACGGGGCACCAGCGGGGAGTGGCTTCGGTGACCCAATTCCCCCAGCGGGAACACCGCCGCCATCCATGCGGTGAGTGAATTCGGGGAGGGGGGTCGGGGAGTATTCACCGCATGAAGGAGAGAGGAGATGGTGGGCCACCATCATTTTCAACCAATCAATTATTTTCCTTTTTTTTTTTAATAAAAAAACAAGTCCCCTAAGAGGGAGTGCCGCAATCAAATTGAGGGTGTGAGGGGAGTTGACGTGGCGCGTGCTGATTGACCGTGCGTAAGAGAGGGGACTCCCCTAAGAGGGGAGTGCCCCTCTCACCCTTATGAAACCATCCAACACTACTTAAATTTTATTATTGACATTTGTTCTTTGGTTCAATAGATAATTTCACATAGGTTATGTACACTTTTAGTTTGTTTACGTTTTGACGTAGGTATATTTTGGAACGTCGCGGCAATGCGCGGGACGGGACAATTTACTAGTTGGTGTATATAAGTATATTTATAAGTTGGAGAGGGTGTTTGAGTTTACCATCTAAAGAATGAAAGTCATTTGTTCTTTGGTTCAATGTGTACCTAACGGAATCTATTATTTCTTTGATGTCGCTTCATCTACGAAAATTATTTTATACCCAATATCCGGAACGGGACTGTTTTGAAGCAATAAGAAACTAGTTTAATACTCGTCCGGTTGACAGGTTACATTAATGTATTATATAGTAACAACATGAATGAGCCTATGAACACAAAAAAATAAAATAGAGTTATATAATATACCCATCCGATGACCGAGTACTTTAATACCTTAATTTCATTACGATATTGAATTGCATTCTAAGATAAAATAAAAAAAGTTTTGTTAGTGCTCATTGCTCAAGGTACAACTCATTAACAAAAGTTACTATAAAAGATTTTACGATTTAGTGTCATCATTTAACAGATTATAATATGTAAGAATAATAAATAAAAGGGCCCAACTTGGTAATAGCATATACAAAGCCATACTCATGGGCGGCCCTGGGGTGGGCGAGGAGGACCACCGGCCAGGGCACGTGTTTTCCGAGAGGCACGTTATAAAAAAATTGATATATATATAGGGTGAGGATCCTGTAAAAAAGATCTTTTTCGTAAGACTAAGAGGTGTGAAAATGCATAGGAATTGACATGTAGGCACCATGTTTTGGATCTAGGCATGATGTTTTTGGTTGTTTTGGTAAACAACTGGGAAGATTGAAAATGAAACAACGCACAACAATGAACGACAAGCTCCAGCCCACCAAACACCACCAATCTGATTGAAATTCCGGACATTCTTTGGCTGCCACGGCACGACGCACGGACGCGAAGGCACGATGCACGACACCGTCGATTATCTGGGTGATATTTGGCGTTAATTGTCGATTAATTATGTGTTATTTGACATTAATTGTGGATTCTTTGGGGCACTTTTTTTTTTTTTTATGGGATGGTAATTTTGTTTTGTTTGTGTAGGTGTGTTCATTTGTTTTTCTTGTGTCTGTGATCCGTTACATCCGTATCAGTTTCTTATTGGGCTTTCGGTTGTGGTAATGAAGTTTCTTGTTGGGCTTTCAGTGTCACTAAGACCTAAGAATGTATGTATATATTATATACAATGCATACCTCAAAAATAAAAATAAAAATTGGTGTTACACTGTTACATGCTTGACATCAAAGTTGTCAAGATTGAGAACTTGATTATTTTTGTCACAACACAATTAGAATTTGGGATGTCAGGTCAGATTGGGATCAAAATATTCTACTAAATATTAAGATACAAGTTTGATAAATATTTAAAAATAAATGCTTGAGCATAATTTATAGATAATGTGACAAAAACAAATAGTTAAAATGGCAAGTATGAATGATTTTCTGACATATATTTAATATTTAATATAAAAACTGATTTTTTTAGAAAGAAATAGTTAAAAATGGCCCAAGAAAGGGGTCATCTGAGTTCCAGTGGATTCAAGATTTAGCAGTGACAATAGGAACATCATCAAGAATAAATGGGCCAAGTTTGCCAGCCCTAAATAAAGTAAGAAATTTCTTAGATACCATCATACGAGCCTCGTTTGCTCTATTCGAGATCTTTAATGCCTTCTGCAATGCTTCAAATTGTTTTTCGATCAAAATCTCCAACTCATCTTCATCTTGCAAATCACCTTTAAATTCTGATAGAGTCGAATATAACGCGCATTGTACCTCTTTCGCGATACCCTTCATGTCAAAACACAAACACATGAAACAAGTAAATGTGGATTTCATCCTAACGGGTCAAACAGAGGTTGGATAGGGTAAAGTAAATCAATCAGGGCGTCAAACTCAAATACGACTAAAAAACATATTATTTCACTAAGAATCTAATTTTATTGAAATATAAATGCTTTCGGAGGGAATCATACATAAAAATAACTTTAGGCAACGTTTGACCCGTTTACTTTATTTTACATGTTTAACTCGTTAGAGATGAAGGCAGAAGTTACCTCCACATAATGCACATTGGATGCAACTGGGAGAGCTCGTCTTTTAGGCAAAAGATCCTTAATATTATAATCACGTTTGTCATCGGTTTCATTTTGCGGCTCTTTCAAGGTGTTATTATGCACATTCCTCCAATGTAGGGGTGTTTGTCGTGTATTTAAAACCGCAAGCAAATACTGGGCAATACGTTCTTCACCCACAACAGAATCTTTCACAGATCCTGCAAGAGCTAATTTCAATCCTGTTTCAATGTCTGAAATGGTTGGTACAAGTACTCCTGGGGTATCGAGTACATATATGCTAGGTCGTTGTGCAATCTGCATGTGAGAAGAAATCAACTTAAAAACCTAATTGCATTTTCGTCGATATTATCTATATGTATTAATTTATAACATTTGGATGAATAGTGACATTTTTTTTTTTTGTGATTTTGTCTTTAGTGTTTTATTTTTTTGTTCTTTTTGCAACTTTAAGGTTTTTTTATTTTGTAATAAAAATTTTGTTTTTTATTATTTTCCCACAAAAATTAAATGACTTTATTATTTTATTTTTTGTTAGGTTTGTTTTACGTTTTTTCTCGAATTTGGTTGTCGTCCGGTTGCTACTTAGCACGGTGTTTGATGGTCACATTTGGTTCCTACAGTTTTTTACCCCCATCGACTTTCTAATACGTGACCGTATGAATTCAACTCCGTATACGTTTTACGTCACGTGGGTCACTTGGTGCTATAAATTCGTGGTTTTTTTTTTCCGGTTTTGGTTGTCGTTCGGTTGCTACTTAGCATGGTTTTACGCCCTCCCTACAACGTTGGTATCATGACGTTACGCCCCCTCACCGCAACGCGGGGGGGCGATTAGTTATTATGAAATATACATTTTTATATTTTTATTTTATTTAAAACCGACCTTAAATCCGGCAATATCCTGAGTTACACCAGGCAAGGGTCCTACTTTTGCTCGTTTCTTCTTCTCCTGCACTAAGAAAGGTCCAAAAACGTTATTGATAGAGAAGACATGCCTGCAAACTTTAGACTTTAGAGGTCTCAATATGGGTTGGCTGGGTAGTGGTAAGAACAAGCCCGTGTCAAAACGGGATTGGGCCAGAACGGTTGAGATTGAGTTGACCAGCAAACGCTTTTTTGTCCACCTTTTAAACTTATTTTATAGATAATCAACATGTTACTAGACTTTGATCGACTTTCAACAAGTTTAATCCCGCTGCGACATTTGAGACTCATTCCCTTTAACGTAGGTCTTTTATTTGACCCCCTTGACCCGTTGATATAAAGCATAACCCAAGTTGACCAAACATAAGTTTTTATTTGTTCCCTTTCAACTTGTTGTATTTTATTTCTTGATGTCTATATTAATTACTTATTTGGTTAACTAAGTTTAAACTTTAAATGACTATATTGCTATTATTTTTATTAGGACTTACGGGAACTTTTTGATTAAAAATAAAAAAGAAGTTACTCAGCAATAATCCATCTAATAATATTCCACGACCATTTATGAGATCTTGTATAGTTTATGTAGTAGAAAAAAATGAATTTGCGAATGTTACTAATTAAGATGTAACTGAACATTTCTGACAAATGAAGAATATCACATTTAATACAAACTATTGTTTAAGTTATATTACCTCCTTTCATATTAACTTATCATCATTTGTTTTTTCTTTGACCCGACCTATTTATGACCCAACTCATGACCATAGTTGTTAATGGCGAATAGATACAAATAGCGAAAGGTACCTATATGCTACATAGCAAATAGCGATAAATAGCGCGCGGCTATTTTATAAATAGCGATACACTAGAAAAAAGAAAAAAAAAATTATATGTATATTATATCAAAATACATATATATTATTTTGCATGTATATTTAACAAAAACCTAAAATCCAGCTATCTTATATCTATATTTAATTGCTATTTGTATTGATAAAAAACAAAAAAAATGTCGCTATTATCGCTACAACCCTAATAGCGAGCCTAGACGTATACTACGTAGTTCGCTATAGCGATCGCTACGCTCGCTATTGACAACTATGCTCATGACCCAACTATGTCAAATCCTATTTATGACCCAACTAGTTAACAGATTACCAGGAAAACGCGATGATGCAATTTGATGAATGCAGTTGATCAAAGCAGACTTCCCAACATTTGGCGCGCCTACCACCATTACAAGAAGAGTAGGTTCTTTTGCAATCTTTTCCTTCAGTTTCAGCTCAACAAGTTCAAGAAGCTACTTTTTTATGAATTTAAACACAAGTTAGACCTTTGTAAAACAACCATTAATGTGTAAATATATCTACCAAATGTAACAAGCAAAGAATTTCATCCAATTAGATCAACTACATTTTTGTTCCATTCGTAATCCATATTAACTACATTCATATAAATATTGTAAATGTTTAAGCAAGAAACAGTCACTGGTCACAGTTTAAAATAAATTGTAGAGTAAATTACAATTTTGGCCCCTAAGGTTTAGTCAGTTTAACCCTTTCAGCCCAAAAGGGAATCTTTTGACATATCAGGCCCTGAGGTTGACTTTTGTAACGATTTTGGCTCCTAACACTAACTTTGTTACTTTTTTTTAGTTAAGTATAAGGGTATTTTGGTCCTTTTACACCTTCAGGGTTGTTTATGTAAATTACAAAGTTTTTGTTTTAAATGTAAAGGGCTATTTTTATGATTTACATAATCAACCCCTGAGGTGTAAAAGTACTAAAATACCCTTACACTTAACAGAAAAAAGTAATAGAGTTAGTGTTAGGGGCCAAAACCGCTACAAAATGAAACCTTAGGGTCTGATATGTCAAAAGATTCCTTTTTGGGTCGAAAAGGTTAAACTGACTAAACCTCAGGGGCCAAAATAGTAATTTACTCTATATTATACTTGCAGAACTTGAGAAACTTCATGTCAGTTAAGTTCATCAATAAAGAGGAATAAAACAAACCTTCTGAACAGAGCTCCTGCTGTGTGCATTGATGGGAAGACAATCTTGCTTACAGGATTCAAAGTAATCAACCCATTTCTAACAAAATTCAAACATAAAGCTGAGAACCGACAGAGGGCGTACTTTTCAGAACCAATGGTATGTTGTGAACCGCACGAACCAACTAAGAATGCATACATATCGCTTCAATGAAAAAACGTATTTTAAAATCAATACTCTATTTATCTATCTTCACTGTTTCTTTGTTTTATCTCCCCTCTCCTAATTTTTTTTACAAAAAAATAAAATAAAAATGTGCATGTACTGCATATGCATTCATGCATTTTTTTAAAAGTAAACGCTAAACATATTAAAATTTATGTGTTCTAGTCTCAGTTTAAAAAAGTGTGCCTAAGGCGCAATCGGATGTGCTTCAGGTGACATAAGACGCACGTTAGGCACGCATTTACAACAGGCTTTTTAGGTTGTACATGTAAAAAATTGTATATGTTAAAACAAATATAACGCTTATTTATAGCTATATTGTGGTTACGGGATGCTAAAAGCCAATGCAATATAAAAAATATATATATTCACTTTGGGCTTTGCATACAAAAACCACACCGCTTTTGTGCTTCACACTTTGTGCCCTGGTTCTTGATTTTTAAAACCAAAAATCTAGTCTAACCATTAAGGCAAGTACGAGAGTTCTCAACATACTATTGGTTTCCGAAAAAAAACGCCTTTCGCTATCTTGGTTTAAAAAAGCGTGCCTTAGGCGCGCTTAAGCGCGAGGCGCAACAAGGCTCACACCTTGGGGCTTTTTCGCTCAGTGCCTAGAGTAATTACAAGAAGCCCCAAAAGGCGCGCTTTTTTGGGATTTTTCTGGGCTTTTTTGGCCTGAGGCGCGCGCCTCTTGTACCCGAGGCGTTTTATGCATCTAACTGTTGTACCTTGGGTTTTTTTTGCTTGTACATGCAGCTAAAATCATACAAAAACCTTACTTATAGCTATATTTTGGGTAGGGAAAGCTAAAAACGTATGGGATATATAAAAATATATATAATTAGCTTGTGCCTCGGTACGAAAAGGTCGCCGCTTTTGCGCTTTGCGCTTCGCGCCTCAGTTTTAGACCTCGTTGCTTTTGTGCGCCTCTTGCTTTTTAAAACCAAGGTCGCTATTTATATTCCCTAATCTCCAAATAATAGCTAGTCATTAAATCTGTTGTGGTTTTAGCATCTCAAGATACTAATGACTTCAAAAAAAAGCACAAGTTAAGAAACAGAGTGTTATTTAACACATACATGCATAATATTGGGGTTAGCTAAATCCTTCTTATTGAGAGCAATTACACGCCGTTTGGAGGATAATCGAGGTTGAAGGTCTTGATTCGCAGATGATAACGGAATCTGTTTGTCAAATTTTACAATTACTGAACACAAATTAAAATATAAAACAGTGAACTTGTAAACAACAGAAGGGCTTACTCGTGAATCACGAACTTCGATGACGAGATCGGCGAGCTTGAGGCGAGCGTTAATGGCGCGAGTGGCGGCGGCCATGTGGCCCGGGTACCAGTTGATGGTGCCGCCGCCCGTGTTGAAACTCATGTCTCCTAAGCATTTCTTCAGTATCTTCCCCACAGGACTCATGTTTGTTGCAACGGTGGTTGAAAGTTTGAAACTGTGACGTGTCACTCTTACAGATATTAAAACCAAAACCAATCCATAACATGAAATAAAATAATCCTAATTACCTTTTTATTAGGTTACAAATAATACAATTAACAAGTGATCTTCAACTTCTTGTAACGCTCCTCACTGATTCCCCAAATATTCCCAGATTACCTGTCGAACAAATAAGACAAAAAACAAAGAAAAATACGGCTGAGCCAAAAATTACTCAGTAACGGAGAAATCAACAATACAAGTAAAGACAAATCAGCGAAAAGCATAACATAACAGAACTGAGACTGAACTGAAATGGTTACAGATACAGGTACCGAAACAGGTGCCGACACATAACCTATACAAGAACCCACCTGAAACTACAGCGGAAACGGAAATAGAAGTCACATAGATACATAACTAATACTGAACCCAACACGAAACCGACATAGAGATTTCAACATCGTTGATCCTGATGATTAAAATTGTCTTGTGTAAACGGACTCATTTTAAAGGCGTTTAAATAATCTACAATTTGTATAGCGAGATAATTTTCAAACCTATCAACTTTAGAACAAAACGTTTGAACAAATCAAAAACTAACACTATCGAATATTTTCAACATCGTTTATTAATGCTAATATTTTTAAAACGAGGTACTTGGCAAAAACCATAGTTATTAAAGGCGCTAAGCGCACTTAAGGCGCATAGGCCTCGCCTGGGGCCTAGGCGCAATGCGCCAAAAAAAGCGAGGGCCTGAGAAAAATTAAGCGCATAATGAAAAAAGTTAAACTATATTATGTATTAGAAAAAGAATACTATTCTTCAAATAAAATAAACAAAATCTATTATATAAAACTATATATCATCTATTAAGAACCAAAAGTTCTAAAAATATTAGTGTATTAGTGTAGAAAAGTAGTTTTCTTTGGATAAAAGTAAATCTGGCTAGAATCTTGACGGAATTTAGAGAATTTGGCAGGAAACTCTCCGGAATCTAGGAATCTCGCCGGAATCTGCGCCTGAACCATCACCTAGAGAATTAAGGCGCAATTTCCTCGACTTAAAGCGCAGCTACCTCGCCTCGCCTGAAAAATGGGCCTAAAGGCGCAAGAGGCGATGGCTTTTAACAACTATGGCAAAAACATTTTCTTATAGTGAACATTTGAATTTATCAAAATATAATAATTTATTAAATACCATAGCATATCACCTTTTAACTTTGAAAAGTTGTACTTAAGAAATAGATTAGTTTAAATAACATGGAATTCAAAACAAAATAATATTTTGCAACCCGACATAGGAAGCCGACACAGAATCAAAAACAACTATGTAAGCCGAAACATTTTGTAAATACTATGAAAAAATCCAACGATCTTTAAGAGCAAAGGGTTGTCAATATTATTATCTCAAAATTAACGTTAAGATTCAAATCAATATCTATTAATTTTATCAAAATTTCATAAGTTATAATTTAACCAAAATAACTATTTTATAACTTGGGATCTTATATTCATTAAACAAAATAATTTTAACAGCATGATTTAAAAAAAAAAAAAAAAAACTTGTTAAATCCTTGCAAAAAATTCTGGAAACCGATGTGGTATGAAAAACAGTTTTATAAACAAATGCCGGGATAGACACCGAAATAAATACTGAAATAGATACCGACGGATACAAACTAAACGGATAACGCAACAACTTAATCAAAGTCGAAAGTGAACCGCAATTGAAACTGAGGCAGATACCGAGACAAAATCGGTACAGATACCGAGTCAAAACAGGTATAACTAATACTTAATATAAACAGAGCCAAAATCTATAATCAGAAACAGATACATAATCAGAAACATAATCCAATACGCGGTCGAAAACATAATCAGAGCATGATCTAATGCATACATAAACATATCAGAAACATAACAGATCATACACATATATTGGCTACACGATCGTGATTTATCAATAAATAAGTCACGTAACCCAAAAGCACCCAGAGCCTCAACAAAGGGGTACACAGGTAGCTACTCGCCTACTCTATGCACCAAGGAGACGGTGTGTGTGGCGTACACACATTATTCCACTCAAACAGGAGTCAGGAGTCGGAGCTAAGATCGATCTATACGCCTCTAGGGGCCAGTTGCTACACAATCACAAACTACAAATGCCGTTAGTTACGCACTGTCACGATGAGTGCCATGCCGTTGACGCCCTAATGACACGTCAAAAAAATGCTCGGGTAACAGAGTACAAAAGGTCGTATAATAAACCAAAATGCAACTGATATACGTCTAAGGGAACATGCAATAATGAGTACAAAACTATCGGGTCTACCGCATGCTACAATGTACTAAACAATAGCCAGACTATACTAGACTAGAACAAGGAACGTATCAAATACCATACAACTATACGTATCAAAACCATGGAAATCATACTTTAAACCGAGATAAAAATACGTACTACGAAGTAACGGACTAGGAAAATTCTACAATGGCAAGACCAAAGAACCGGTACCAAAGAGTAATGAAAATAATAAATAAGAATACTACAATGTAAACGAAACAGAATCCGTACCTTAATTTAGCAAGCAAGCAAGCAACACAAAATCAGTCGTCTTCAACAAGTTACACCACAAACCTATATTTTTCATTGTATACGAAATTACATTGCTGAATCTCAATGACCTTAAATGTTGTTTGGTACAAGAATGATGTTTTCAATCTAATACTTGCAGTTATAACTGCTTTGTTAATGTTGTTACAATACAATTATTTGTTTTGTTTTCATGTTTTCTTCATAGCATCTGAAAGAAATAAGGAGTTTTTGAAGTAAAACAACATCACTTGTAGCATGTTGTGGATATTGATTGATGTTCCATTACATATGCTGCTGGTACATTTTGCGTTAGGGAGAGAATTTCACATAAGCCTTGGTTGTGTGCATCAAAAAGACTCGGTTTCAGAAACAGTACTAGACTAGATGTCATTGGTCATTGGCAGTCCCACCTTTTATATATTCCCCCTGACAGTCCCACCTTTCAACTATTTTTCCTCCACCGGTACTGAGTTAAAAAAACTCAATGGAGTTAGGTTTTTTTCCGATTTACAAACTGACGTTTTAGGGTTTTTGATCAGAACGATGATACGAGTCAAATGATGTAAAACTTACATTGAAATTGTGCTCCAAACGAACAAAACGGTGCTTCAATTCTGGTGTTTAAACTTCCAATTAACAAAAATCAAATCGTTTAGAGCACCGTTTCAAGGTAAGTTTTACATCCATAGACTCGTATCCTCCTTCTCATCAGAAGCCCTAAAACGTCATATTGTAATTCGGAAAAAACTTAACTCCGTTGAGGAAAAATAGTTAAAAGATGGGACTTTGCGCCAATGGCCAATGACGTCTTATAGAAATTATTAGACAGGGATTATTAGAGGCCAACATCCCTATTTATAATTTGTGTGTCTTGATAGATAGTGTTGGTTGGAAACAGGTATTTGATTGATTTTAATAAAAAAAAACAACCAGTTGTTCTAAAGTTAAAACCCACCCAGTTACTGTTCTGCAATCTCATATTACGATTTCACCAATTAGTAATTAAAAAAAAACTGAGTTGAAGTTGTAGTCCAGATTAAATAATAAATATTGTAGATAAAATGGAATGGAATGGAGATGGAATAGTTACCTGAATTTGAATGAAACGGGATGAAAGCGGTGTGCGAAGGGAGCAGCGGTGGCCGACAGAGGGGCAGCTATGTGCGGAGTAATCGCAACACAAGCATATGTGATGATGATGCTGAGGTTACGAGAGGTGAAAACGTAATGGCGGCGGTTCTAGACTTTTAGGGCTTGTTTTATTTAACTCTTAAAAAAGACTTTTTGTTAAAATGACTTATTTACTTATGACGATTTATGAATTTTTGAAAATGAGTTTTTAAAAAAGTGTTTGGACTAGCTTATGGGGTGGAAAAAACCAATAAATCAATAAGTTGTTCTTTAAAAAGTGTTTGGCTTACTTATTCATGTAAAATGACTAAAAGAGACATTCTTTTAAAAAAGCGTAGGGCATTATGTGGGGTAATTTGGTAAATTTGTTTTGGAAAAGTTATAAGCAGCTCAAAAAGTCACAATACCCTGACTTCTCAAAACTGACTTTTTCTTCATATACAAAAAGTCATTTTAAAAAGTCTTTTTGGGTTTGCCAAACAAATTTTCTCCTTATTAGCTTTTTGTAAAAGTCAATAAGTTATAAGGAGGCGTGTAAAAGTTTAGCCAAACACCCCCTTAGTTTACAAGAAGATTAGGGTAAATTACAGTTTCGTACTTTGTGTTTGTACCGGATTGCAACGGATAACTTTTAACTTCAATAAGAGTTATCAAAATGCCTAACTGGGTTAGAAACAACCGTTGGATGAGGGTTTTTTTTTTTTTTTTTCACAAGTACATGGCCTGAAATATAATTTCTTTTTAAAATCTAACTTTATAAAGGTAAAGATTTACATGTGAATTATTCTTGCGTGATATTTAGAAACAACCGTTAATTCCTAAGTGATATGAGTACCTCGTTTGACTATTGGAGACAGTGCTGAAGTAGATTTCCCTTCCTTGCCTATAAGTTTGATAAATTATTGTAATAAAGATTAAGTAATGATTTAGAAAATATGTAGTTAATGTAGCTTAGGGTATCCGGGGCACCCATCGGGGACCCCTTCGGTGACCACTTTCCCCGATCGGGAACACCGCCGCCATCGGTGCGGGGACCCGATTCGGGGGGTGGTTTCGGCCCATGTCCACCGATTTGAATTTGGCACAATAATCGAGTAACGGTCTTGTTTGAACGCAAAAAAAAAAAAAAATTCACAATCGAGTAACGGTCTTGTTTGAATGGTCAAGAAAAAAACTAAGGGACGAGGCAAGCAACCGTCTCGTGGTGGTTCGAGCGGTGCAAGTGCACAATCACAACCCCCTTTCGGATATACTCCACAACCCCCGTTTTTTTTTTCCAACAACCTTCACACCCCTCCTTTTACAACACCCAAGCAACCAACCTTCAACCCAATTTCGGCTATGGTTTTCAAAATTTGTTATCAATGGATGTTCCTCCTCAATCCCCCGCCTTCGACCCATATGGTTTTCGTTCCCCACAAGTTCCATTGGTCCAAGAAAATGTTGAACGTCCTCTACCTATTTGGGACGACGAGGACGATGAGGTAGTGCCCGAAACTCAAAATTTGGGCGACGAGGACGATGAATATAATGCGGATGAAGACGCGGGCAACGAAGAAGATGACGCTCGGGATAAAAAGGGAAAAATGACGAGCGAAAAATGGACAAAGGTCCAAGAAGAGGCGTTGGCGAAGGCGTATGTACATTGCTCTACCAACAAAAAGAAGGGCAATCAACAAAACCGCGATAGTTTTTGGCGTAATATTTTAAATCATTTTAACGCCACCATCGGCGGAAGTAACCGGACCGTGCATCAAGTACGGTCTAAATGGGGCCCGATGCAAACGAAAATAAACTTTTTCAACGGCCTATACCAACAAGCGGTAAAAATTATATTTTTTAACATTGTATATTTTTTATTTTTCTTTACTAAGTTTATATTTTTTTAACATGTATATTTTTTTTTTCTTTACTAAGTTTATAATTTTTTAACATGTAGGATCGCACACGAGGAAGCGGAGTCAAGGATCTCGACGTGATGAAAGTCGCTTTAACAGAATTTAAAGAGAGATATCCGAACGGTTTTCAACATATCGAGGCGTGGGAGGTCCTTCGAAAACACGACAAATGGGCCCAAGTCCCATTGTTGGGTGAGGAAGGGGAAGGTTCGGGACATAAAAGAAAGCCCGTTGAGGTGGACCCTTCCATACCCGATATGAACGAAGACCCCTCGCCACAAAGAGCACATAGGCGAGACAAGCGTCAAGCGACATCGTCCGAGGGAAGCTCGGCCGAGTTGGCGGCACAATTCAAAGAGTACACCGCCATGAAAGAAAAGAAAAACGCGATTGAATTGGAGGCGGTTGAATTGAGGAGGAAAAGAGAGGCGCAGGCTCTCGAGCTCATAGCGGAACAACGCGAGACGATGAAAAACTACAATTACGATCGAGATATGGAAATATTCATCAAGCCGCACGACGATGCTCCGCCAAGTATGTTGCCGTTCATCCTCGCCCGAAAACGCGACATCGCTAAGAAGTACGGGTGGCCAATCGATTTCTAAAATTATTATTTTCTAGTTTTAATGTAATTTTTATTTTCTAGTTTGAATGTAATTTTAATTTTCTAGTTTGAATGTAATTTTTTTTTCTAGTTTGAATGTATTTTCTAGTTTTAATGTTATTTTTATTTTGTAGTTTTATTTTGTTAAATTTTATTTAATTTTTATTAATATTTTTTTATAAACATGCATAATTTCAACAAATAAAAAAAAAAAAAAAAACAAACCAAGTCACCTAAAGAGGGGAGTGCCGCCATCAAAATGGGGTGTTAGGGGAGTTTAAGAGGGGAGTTGACATGGCACAAGAGGATTGGTTGGGTGTAAGAGAGGGGACTCACCTCTTAGGTGAGTGCACACCCTTATAACTAGTTTAACCTTTTTTTAAACAAAGCTATGTAGACTAACCCTCAAAATTTGCAGGAAGATATACAAAAGCCAAACGCAAACCAATGTTTTCCTTGGACAAAATATACTTAGTCGTGCCGGTTAGCACCAAGACAAACTCTCTGTCAAGATAGCATAATTGCATAATATACTAAAAACGCATGGTAAAAAAAATACTGTAACGGTGCTAGTAGAAACCAAATGGAAATTAAGAAATCATAATGATGGTCAACTAGAGTAATTAATTGTTAATGTTATAGTTTAAAAATAAATTACATTTCAGGCCCTATACTTGTGAAATTAAAAAAAAAAAAAAAACTCATCAAACGGTTGTTTCTAACCCAGTTATGCATTTTGATGAAAATGACAAAAAGTTACAAACGTGGGGGGCTATTTGGTACAAAAAAAGTCATTTTGGACGAAAATGGCAAACACGTCCAAACCTCAGGGATGATTTTGGCAATTAACTCCTTAATAATTACAGTCATAATCTTTTATTTGCAAAACCCGTTACACAATACGTCCTTTAGTACTTATCAGATTAAAATTTTCAGTTAAGTTTATTCACTTAAGGGTATTTGGTCAATTCATGTTTTTAAATGTTTAATAAATAAAACTAAAAAAAATGCATTCCCCAATTTCCTAACCCTAAAACCCAAACAACCACATCTTGCCACCACCACCACCACCTAATCTTGCCGCCACCACCATCACATCCTGCTGCCATCACTCCGCCCAGTGTTCACCAGTCGGGCCACAACCACGTCACACCCACCGCCCCTAACCCTTTCCTGATCATAATAACATCGTTTTAATAAACTTAAATTTGGGCAATGGAAAACGATCCACAACTGAGGATATCGTATCACAAATGGAGTCGTTTAGAGATCACCCGATTTTCATGAACACGTTTAATCAAAAGCTAGACGCTGCAATGCTGCTAGAATGAGTTCAACTAAAGTCCGTTTGATACTCTTCCTACGACTTCCTATTAGTAGGAGACTATATATTTGAACTTATAAGTAAAAAGTATATGATGATGTCGAGTCGGTATAAAAAATCCCAATTTTTTAATATATAATTTACAAGATCCATTGATTTGAGAAAATAAAAAAATGGAACTTGACTAATTTATCTATGATGTTTCAATAGTGATAAAATTATTCAAAGTCAAACGAGAAAAAATGCTCGAATAGTTATTGTGGTTTGCTGAAATTTCACATAGTCTATAACTTTTCATATTACACCTATGGTCTCCACATATTACACACTCATTTCTCGAATAGTCCATAGCGTGGACGGGATTAGTTTTTGATGTTAAGTTTGTGTGAAATGAACTAAATTCCCTTTCATTTAAATATTAGTTTACCTCACCCTCACCCAACCCTTCCTCTTTGCCAACCCACCCCCTCACCCTCTGACCATTTTCGGCGACCATGACAGCCCCACCATGGCACCACCCTCGGACCCACCACCCTTTTCTTCATCACCTTAACCAATCCTCTCTCTCCTCGTGTTTCAGTCAAACCTCTCGTTGTTTAAAAGAGAGAAAAAACGCAAAAAGTAATCATTCTATACGAGTCATATAGCTCTATTCGAGTCGTGCTGGTGACTTCACATCTATGACTTTGTGTCCATATTGAATGACATCATCTATCTACTATAATAAAATAAACCAATTTTGGGACACATGTCATTCATTGAAGGTATACTCAAATCTATAGTTATCTTATACTAACTAAATAAATAAATAATAAACACTTATTTACGACATTTGTTTTCTTTAAAATTTGACCATATTTATTTATATTATAAACAATGATCTATGGTAAGTGGTAACTATATGTATTTTTTAAATTGTTTTGAAAATATTAGAAAGAAACCAACTTTGGGACACATGTCATTCATTGAAGGTATCCTCAAATCCATACTTATCTTATACTAATTAAATAAATAAATAACAAATACTTATTTACGACATTTGTTTTCTTTAAATTTGACCATATTTATTTATATTATAAACAATGATCTATAGTAAGTGGTAACTATATGTATTTTTTAAATTGTTTTGAAAATATTAGAATTACAAAAAAATAGTGGTTTTATATTTGACGAGAAAGATTTAAAACTCAAATTAAAAAAATTAAAATCTAAATTAACGGGACTCTAACCGTGAGATTAAAAGAGAAAATGTCCTTTGACATTAATAAATAATAAATTAATATTAAATGTTATCATAATTTATTAAAAATATAAGTTTCTTTATTATTTAGTATACAAAATTATATTTATTCAACTCGTGTAAACCGCAGGGTTTTAAAAATAATTTTTTTTATTATTTACTATTCAAAGTTACATTTATATAACCCGTGTAATACACGAAGTTTTTAAAGATATAACTTTTTATCACTTGCTATGTAAAATTAGATTTATTCAACACGTGTAATACACAGAGTTTTTTAAGAATATTTTTTTTTATTATTTGGTAGATTTTTCAACCCGACTATACATGGGTTTTTTAAAGATACGGCGTTTTTAATATTTAATATACAAAATTACATTTATTTAATCTGTGTAATACACATGGTTTTTAAAGATATAACTCTTTTTTAGATCTATTCAACATGTGTAATATCTGTGATTTTTAAGGATGTATTTTTTTATTATTTGGTAGATTTATTCAACCCGATTACACACGGGTTTTTTTTAAATATACGATATTTTTAGTATTTAGTATACAAAATTACATTTATTTAATGTGTGTAATACACATGGTTTTTAAAGATTTAATTTTTTTTATTATTTGATATATATAATTATATTTATTTTAACCTGTACAATACACGGGGTTCATAAAGAAATATTTTTTATTATTTAATATATAAAATTACATTTAGTATTTAATATACAAAATTACATTTATTTAATCTGTGTAATACACATGGTTTTTAAAGATATAACTCTTTTTTAGATCTATTCAACATGTGTAATATACGGGGTTTTTAAGGATGTAATTTTTTATTATTTGGTAGATTTATTCAACCCGATTATACACGGGTTTTTTAAAGATACGACATTTTTAGTATTTAGTATACAAAATTACATTTATTTAATTTGTGTAATATACATGGTTTTTAAAGATATAATTTTTTTTTATTATTTGATATATAAAATTACATTTATTTAACACGTACAATACACGGGGTTCATAAATATATAATTTTTTTATTATTCTAACCTAGTACTATTTTATGCTTGACAGAGGTCGTATAGGGTTTAGATTTTAGACCGTTATAACACAATCTCCGACTTCTTCACAGAAATGGGGGCAAGCAAAGCAGGCGAAACGGTTTACATGATCTACAAAGCTCTGACATACGGTCTATCACCGCTCATACATCTTCATCTCCGCTGGCGCAACTTCCGAGGCCTCGAACATCCTCTCCGCTGGCCGGAGCGTCTCGGTCGACCGTCTCACCCTCGCCCTCCTGGCTCACTCATCTGGTTTCACGCCGTTTCATTAGGTTTTACCACTTTTTCTTACTCGATTCACATCTGAATGATTCAATATGTTGTTAACTGTATAAAGCGAAATATCTCTGTAGTATTGCTGTATTGGTTTGTAGGTTTTTGAATTTTCGTTGTTAGTTTTGGAATTTCTAAGTGTAATGATGTTCGTGATGTGAATTACGGTTATCTAATTTGATCTATGTATGAATACTTGAATTGTGTAGTATTGATTTGTAAGGTTTTTAATTCTCGAAGTGTATTGTTGTTAGTTTTGGAGTTTCTAAGTGTAATGATGTTCATGAGTGGATTACAGTTATGAAACTTGATCAACGTATGAATGATTGAATTGTGTACTATTGATTTGTAAGCTTTTGAATTCTTGAAGTTTATCGTTATATATAAGTGTAATGATGTTCACGTGTAAATTGCGGTTATGAGACTTGTGTTGGAAAATCAGGCCCTTGATCAATCACACAAACACGAGTTAAATTACGGTTATGAAACTAGATCTAAGTGTGATTAATTTGAATATGTTATAAATGCAATAAGCGAAATATCTGTGTTGTATCGATTTGTATGATTTTGATTTTTTGAAGTTGTTGTTAGTTCTGGAATTTCTAAGTGTAATGATGTTCATGAGTTAATTTCGATTATGAAACTTGATCTACATATGAATGATTGAATATGTTAATTACTTAATTTCAATAACTGAAATATCTGTGTAGTATCGATTCGTAGGATTTTGATTTTTCGAAGTTTCTTGTTATTAGTTTTGGAATTTTCTAAGTGTAATGATGTTCATGAGTTAATTTCGATTATGAAAACGACAAACAGGTGAAGGAATGTGCGTGGTTCCTGTGATTAAGCGATGTGTTGAACAAAGACCTGATGTAACTGTTTTGATGACTACAACTACAGCATCTGCATTGTAAGGATCAATTGTATTCTACTTCCTATTGTTCCTTCAGTTTAATTCTATGAAAATTTGGAGAATATGATATTCTGGTAGTCAATCACTGTGGTTTATGAGATAGGCCTCATTGAATTCAACTTTTACACTGTCAGTTTACATACTCATTCAGTATACTGTATACATATCTATTGTTAACAATCTTACTTAATCTAGAAATCTTTTCGTAAACCTCCATTCGATTTACTTGTCCTATAGTTTACTTGTATCCCATTGTTATCTTGTACATGAATGAGTAATATGTTTTTATCGTTATACAGTGAAGTACTCAAGCCTTTGCTTCCCTGTAATGTCATATATCAGGTATATTCTCTCGTATCTTATAATACAAGTTCTATTTGCAAGCTTTCTGTATGATATCCGGTTTATTGATTATTATTAAACCTTATTACACTCTGCTATTTGACTATCTTTCAACACATTTGTTCTTGTGTTTAGAAGTAGCACTACCTATGCTTGCGCGTATACCTTTTTTTCTGTTTCATCTTTAGAAGTTCGTTACAAAGTACTTAAAAAGCTAGTTGGTAGTTGGTTATCTTGTTTTGTGGGACCTGTCAGTTAGGTACTTTAGTTTGTCTTTGTGTATATACACTTTCACAGAGCAATAAAAACATGTCAGTTTGCTCCAGTTGATACACCTGTTGCTGTGAATGCTTTTCTTGAATATTGGAAACCGTATGCTCTTGTGCTAGTAGAGAGTGAACTATGGCCAAATCTTGTTCTTGGTGCCTCAGCAAATGGTGTACGTATTTTTACTTTGTGATATTATTCTAATATTTGATATTGCGAATATAGTTTTGGGCTATTTTGTTTACATTTCAATGTGCAGGTTATGCTAGCATTAATAAATGCTCGAATGTCAATAAAATCATTCAATAATTGGTCGAGACCAGTAGTTCGGCTACTTGCTTCATTGATGTTGTCCAAATTTTCATTGATAGTTCCATTGGTATGGCCTCTTTAATTCATTATTAAATTTATATACATGTTATAAAACCTTTGTATTTTTGTTTTATTGTAGAGCAACATTCAGGCAATTCATTTTCAGCTGCTGCAAGCTTCACCACTCATCATTAACTTTTCTGGTGACTTAAAACTTGGTATGTCCTATGACTTCGTTGACCATCATCTGTCAAATGGGTCGAATCAACGAGTTTGGTTAAAAGGGAAACTGGGTGAACGTCGCCTAAAGTCTAGTTATAATGCTCACAACCTTTAAATCTTTTGAGTTTGATTGTTATAGTTGGGCTGCAAACGAACCTTGTTCGTGTTCATTTGGTAAGAAATATCTTTGTTCACGAACTGTTCATGAACACTTACGAACGAGATTTTATGTTCGTGTTTGTTTGTTAAGGAAATGAACGTGTTCGTGTTTGTTTGTTAAGTATAGGCAATGAACAAAAACAAACGTTGATGAACACAAACTAATGTTCATGAACATAGATGGAAACAGACGGACAGAAACAAGCTTTCATGAACAGAATATATAATACACTGACACTTCTCAAATATTGTATTTGTCGGGACTATGAAGTATTCAAATTTAAATATAAAAACTAAAAATACTAATGAGCTATCGAACATAAATGAACACGTTACAGAACGTTCACAAACATAAATGAACGTCAACCTCTGTTCATGTTCGTTCATTTAACTAAACGAACGAAATTTCTTGTTCGTGTTCGTTTGTTTAATATAAACAAACGAACACAAATGAACTTCCCGCCTAACGGTTCACAAAGTGTTCGTTGAACGTTTGATTCATTTGCAGCCCTAGTTATAGTGATATATTGTTTTTATAATCAGAGTTCACGTTACTTATTTTGAAAATTTTCGAAATTCGATAAAAAGGTTCTAGCTGGTCAACTCGATCTAAGCGTTTCTCCCCACACTAAAGATGGCCCAATTCAACTAAAACTCATATTAACTTGTTACTTGACCCGCTCATCATGGCCTCTTTAAATTGATAACTCCTGATCTTTATACGATGCTGACTTGATTAGGTATTGAAGAGTTGTTCAACATGACTAACATGGAAGATTTGAAAGAAAATATTGCAGGTAGAAGTGTTTGGATGGCTTCATCAATACATAGGGGTGAAGAAGAAGGTGATGTACATTAGCCTTACAATGGGTAATATTTATATAAGTCAAACAGAGTCAATTTTTTTTTTACAAAATAGCTTGATATGTTTTTTTACAGTAATGCTTGGTGTTCACAGAGCCTTAATGCAGAAGCACCCGAATATCCTTGCAATCATTGTTCCTCGCCATCCACATTTCGGACGGGAGATTGCTTTTGTATGAATCCTTCACAAATTTCTCCATATTAATAAGATTTAGATTAAAATACGATTTTTGTCTCTGAGGTTTGACCAGTTTTGTGATTTTCGTCGAAAGGTTTGTTTTTCCGCATCTGGATCCAAAAGGTCCAAATCTTGCCATTTTCATCTAGCTAGTTAACTCCATCCATTTTCTCCGTTAGTTAGGGGTATTTTTCGTCTTTTTTTTTTGTTAACTTAAAGGGCAATTTGGTTTTTTGAATACTTGTACATTATATAAATGCTTGTATATAAAGTAAAAAAGACCGAATTGCCCTTTAAGTTAACACAAAAGACGGAAATACCCGACTTAGCAGAGAAAAATGGATGTAGTTAACGAGCCGGATTAAAATGACAAGATTTCAAACCTTTTGGATCCAGATACGGAAAAACCTTTAGATGAAAGTCGCAAAACTGACCAAACCTCAGAGACAAAAATGACATTTTACTCTTTAAGATTTAATATATGTAGCACATAAAAATATAAGACTTAAGAATAGAAATATATTAGAGGTGGCAATATGGTTGGGTTAGGTTGGCTGGATGACGGGTCAAAAAAGGTTTGAGCTGAAACAAACAGTTTTAGTATGGGCTAAAACGGGTTGGGTTGACCAAAAAACTTTTATACATTTTGAAAATAAGTTACAAATAGTTATTGCGCTGATTGTGATTACAAAAACAACATTGTTACATTAGTAACACAAATCTTTGTATAATAATGGTTTTGGATGTTGTATGCTTTGAAAATGGACTTTGGTTGACTTTCCACTCGTTTGACCTGGACCCATATGACCCATTTTGATTGTAGCTAAACTCTGGGTCAAAGTTTTCACCTCTAAACTACACACATACAAAAGAACAACTGCAAATCACTAGGTATTTTTATGGGTAAATTACACTTTTCGTCCTTTATGTTTGTATCGGATTGCAACAGATGACCTTTAACTTCCATAATTACAGTCATAGTCCTTTATTTGGAAAACTCATTACACCCTACGTCCTTTAGCCCTAACATTGTTAAAATTTTCAGTTAAGTATGGCACATGTTATGCACATGAGGGCATTTACGTCTTTTTTACCCCCAATCTCTATAAAACACCATTCCCCAACCCTAAAACACTGTCATCCTTCCCTTGACCCCATAGCCAGCCGTTAGCTGAGTCAAAAAGGGAGCTCCAACCACCATAATAATCTACTCCATTCGCTCGTAAGTCTTAACAGGTTATAAACAATTGATTTAAAAAAAAATATATCACGAAAATCCTTAAAAAATGTGGCAAAACCGATACAAAACAAAGAAACACAATCCATGAACCTTGATTTTTGTAACATCACCTATATAGTAAAACACAACCTCTAATATCTCATTTTTTTGACCCAAATACAATCCATGAGTCTTAATTTTTGTAATTTTGGCACTATGCCTATGATTATGGTAAACACAACCTCAACATTTCAAATTTTGACCCAAATCGTGAATCAAATCATCAACATAATTCCACCATCACCACCGTATCCCCGCCACCATCTATCCAGCAACCACTACCACCAAATTTGTCCACCAAGCCCCATCAAAAGCCATTTTTTGTCTTTTAGTGTGTTTTTTTAATTTTGCTCGCTTCACTCCCTTAACTTCTAGAATTGACACTTACACCCCTCAACTTTCTAAAAATTTTTGGAAAATGCCATTTTAACCCCTTTGAGTTTTTGAAGTTTCAAGTTTACCATTGTTTAACTTGAAAAAAAAACACAATTTTCTTACGTGCTTATTTTCATGTACGTGTTGGTATAAATTCAAGTTGGTTTACGTTTCGACTACTTTTTTCGAAAACGAGTAAGGTCTTTCGCGCTTATCTTTATGTATGTTTTCAGTTGATGTACGTTTGACGTAAATTTTGTTTGGAAACGAGTGGGGTCAAATATAATATGTTTTCATTAGAGGGTATGAATTCGAGTTACTTTACATTTTTTACGTCGTTGCAAATAATTTCAAGATTTTAATGTAGTTTGTTGATGATGCATGCAGGACTTGCAGAAAAAAGGAGTGAATGTGGCACTGAGATCCCATGGTGACTCGATCACATCTGAAACAAGCATTTACATGGTGGACACGTTAGGTTGCAAACTCACGCTTTCATTCTTTTTTCCCTAGTTATTTTTGCGTTTGATATTGGAATAATATTTTTATTTAAATGATTAGAGTTAATTACATAGTTAGTCCCTGTGGTTTGCACAAAATAACAACATTAGGTACTAATATTTTAAAATCACATTCTAGGGTATTAACTTTTCATTTTGTAACGTTTGAGGGTATTAACTTTTCATTTTGTAACGTTTGAGGGTATTAATTTTTCATTTTGTAACGTCTGAGGGTACTAATAAAATGTGATTTTAAGCCTTTAAACAGTGCTAATACCCTCAAACGTTACAAAATGAAAAGTTAATACCCTAGAATGTGATTCTAAACTATTAGTACCTAAGGTTGTTATTTTTTGCAAACCACAGGGACTAACTATGTAATTAACTCAAATGATTATGTAGGCGAACTGAGGCAATTTTATAGATTAACACCTATAGCTGTAATTGGAGGTTCTTTTTTGCCTGGTTTTACTGGCCATAATATTTCCGAGGCGGCTGCTGCTGGATGTGCTGTTTTGACTGGTAAGCTTGTGTCATTAAATTTCTATTTATATTATTATTTTTTCGTTTCATTACAGTTTCCGAACTTACATGTATGAGGTTTATTATTATTCGACCGATGTTAGGTCAACATGTCGGTCACTTCTCAAATATGGTTATGGTAATGCAGCGGTTGAATCCTTTATCGATAATGCAGGTTAGACTCTTTAAATTAATCACTTAAGCTTCTTAATTGTTTCTACTTAAGAATATTTATAATTATAGATTCTATATAATTATATATAACATGATATGTATTTTTTTAGTTATTTTATCATAATTTTAGATATGATAATAGTTATTATGTAAATATATCTCTAATGTATTAAATAATATTTAAATAAATGACAAACTCGTTTAGCCTCGCAAGCCTAGTCGAGCTCGATAACTGAAGTTTGGGCTTGAGCTCATTTAAGCTTGGCTCAATTCGAGCTTTTAACAAACCGATTCCGGGTAGCTCATGAGCGGCTCGCATCTCTTACACCTTTACTTAAGATGCGTATGCTGTAACCAAATTTACTTTTTTAGAATTGATTAAGGGCTATTGCATAAAAAGGTAACCATATTTAAACAACCCATGATTTAGGGTTGTTCCTTAAAATAAACAATTTCCAGATGACACGCCATGTCATCATTTTGACCCGTTACTAACTTACTAGATTGGATTACCTTAAATTGGAATTCTTGAAAGTTGGTTACTGTAGATCATTTTTTCTAAAACTTTGATGTTATGGCCTAAAAACGCTGGTTGCCTAAAAACTAGATTAAACCGAAGTTGGTTATCTTTTTATGCAATTATTAGACTTGAATATCTGGTGTGTTAGTTGCAATTAGGGGTGTACACGAGCCGAGCCATTTGTGTGCTACTCGATGTTGGATTATTAAAAGCTCGAATCTAGCCGAGCTCAAGCTAAAATTGGAGCTCGTTTGTTTAATAAACAAGCTTCAGACCCCGAGCTTCACAAATCTTGCTTGCTTAGGCTCATGGGCCTTAATGATCCTATTATTATATAAATATAAGAGTATCTATGTAATATAATATCATATAAATATATATTTACATACTAACCAGTAATTTTACCCCGTGCGTTGTGGCGTGTGTTTGATTATTAAATATTAATGCAGTACCGGCACTTGGTATAGCAACAACGTAAAACCACAGGAAAAGAACATCGAAACGTCAACGTACGTATCGTGAAAAAAAAAACTAAAAGACGAAATAGTAAAATGAAAAAAAAAATACCAGTTCTAATAATACTAATACCGGTAAAGAGATTGTTCTGTTGGAGTTGGTTTGGTTCGTCACGTTAGCGAGGAAAAAAACACCAAACGGCAAAATACTAAAAGGAATAAAAGTAGAGAGACTAAACATGTATATTAGCAAAGTTAAAGTAGAGGGACTAAACATGTACATAGGAAAAGTTAACTAATGGGGAAAAACTTATTAAAGTAGAGGGATTAAATATGTATATTAGGAAAGTTAAAGTTGGAAGACTAAACACGTAAAATACCAAGGTTAAGTGTAAAATGAGTAAAATTCTTGTGGCCAACCACAAAGCGACACTTGGCTATGTCGAATTGGCCAACCACAAAGTAGAGGGAAAAACTTTTAAGTATATGTATAATTTGCTATATATTTAGTCATATGTATATTGTTGTATAAGAAAAAGGGTGATACATTACAGGTACGTGGTGGTCTGGAACTAGAAGAAAATCTAGATAAACTTCTTAGTAGTCCTGAAATTCTGGAAGAACGGCGTTTGGCTGCAAAACGGGCATTTCATGGTTTGTCAAATGGGGTTGTTGAAAATGTTTGGACCCTGTTGCAACTCCATATTTTCAGAAATAAGCCCCTTCAGTTATAACACCACCTTCAGTTATAACACCATTGCACATGACTGATTTGGGTTTGACTTTTCTTTGAATGGTCAATATGCACATGTCAATTGTTCATTTTACTTATTAATGGGTAAATTTGGGTTAAAGTTATACTTGTAATTAAAAAAATATAGCTAAATGGGAGAATAGCTTAAAACGTTAACCTGATTGAAAGAGTTGGTGTTGGTGGTTCCATTCGAAACCGTGTAACGGCTCTAGTCATTAGTTTGGTCTTGTAGTCGGTTATTTTTCTAACTTTTTTCTGGTCAGCCACTCTAGAAACTTTAAACCGTATAGAATGGTATGGTTTATGGTTTATACTCGAAAGCTAACAAAAAAAACGAAGCGGGCCGTAGGAATTTGTGCTATGTAACCGTCTTTTATTTTACTTGGTCTTTTAGTTATTTTTATTTGGATCATAAACATGATTGGACTTTGCTTAACTAATATGGTCCATTAGAGTTTATTTTATAAGTTTTAATTGTTTAAATATTGTTGTTTGAACATTCATTTTTTAACAGTTTAGTTTTGATTTACGGTGGTTGGCTTACTACCACAAACACCTTCCGACTCCTGACTTCTGAGTGTGTATTTTTTACATTTACTGTTAATATCATTTCATGAGATTTCTAGCTGCAAACTCTTGTTAGCTATTATTTTATTGATCTATCAAATAATATATTTTAGCCTAAAAGATACATATCCTTACAAAATGGTATAAAAGGGGAGTTGTATATTTGGATGGTTTGGGCTTGGATTCTCCTTCCTTTGGTAAAAGTTAAAGTATAACAAACAAAATTTCTTTTTACTTTTTCTTTTACTTTAGTTTTTTTTCTCTGTTTTTAGTGAATTATTGTTGTGAACTATTTTTCAAGACAATTAGAGTTCAAACATATATTTGTGATTTTCACAGGATGTTTTTTTGTTTTGCTTCTACAAATTAGTGATAGTATCGGTATGGTGGTTTATTATTTGGTTTCAAAACGATTAAATTGATAACCGAATCAAATTACATTTTCGGTTTCGGTTCGGTTCAAGTTTCCTTTCTAAAACACTCAATTCGGCTTGAATTGAGGTACCTGAATTACATTTATTGGGCTACAATTTTTTATTATTTCTACGTCCAATTAAACATTTGGGCTACAATTTTTATTATTTCTACGTCCAATTAAACATTTAGCTTATTACAAAAGTGAGGAACCCGACATCTGCACCGAAATGCCAATCTTGTTAAAATTGGTTTTTTTTTTTTTTTTTGGTTTGAAATCGAACCGAATTAAAATTTGGTTTTCGGTTCAGTTTTCCAACTGCAAATTTGGTTCGGTTTTCGGTTTTGACTAAAAGTATTCATATAAAGGAAACGAAACCTAAAACAATAACCACCCCTACGCCTAGGGGTATATACATAAAATGCATAACATTTTATTATCCACTCTATAAATAACCAACATCTTTAAGCTTAGGGTAGTTGTATACTTGGCTTTGGGTGGTTTTCAAAAAAAGTTGAGAATTTTACTTTTTAACCCAATTCTTTATATTTATTGCAAATTTAACTTACAAAATTAATTTTGTTCACCTTAAAGCCAAAACTTTTCTTCTTTTACAATTTAGCCTCACAATTTTTCTACTTTTCATCTTTCGCAAATTTTCGATTTACATTTCGTGCTAAATTTTACGAGTTACCACGGAGCAACGTGCTTGCGTGGTTCCACGTTTTTATGTTTTGTTCATAATTTTGCGAGTTAACACGGCACAACGTCCATGTGTAGTTCAAGGTTTTTACATCTATTGTTTTTCATCTTACAGGTTCGTCGCAACGTGTGGGTCATTGATCAACTTAATTATTAAAACACTATAAAGAAGCAACATATTTATGCATATATGTGTTGAAATCTTGGCTTTGGGGGTTTTTCAAAGAAAAAATGGTTAATGATATGATTGTTGTAACCTTGGTTTTGGGGGTTTCTCAGGAAAAAAAATGATCTTTTTCCTTTTCATCCAAAAGTGTTTCATAAATTACCTTTAACCCGAAACTATTTTTTTTTTTACTTTTAACCCTAAACTTGTTATCTTTTGCAATCTATTCTCACAACTTTTTTTTTACTTTCAACTTTGGTCCTTTATAGTTTTCATTTTCTACAAATTTTTCGTTTTATGCTTCGTTCTAAATTTTGTGACTTAACACATCGCAGCGTGCGTCTTTGGTTTAACGTTTTTACGTTTCGTTCTAAATTTTGCGAGTTAACATGATGCAACGTGCGTTTGTGGGTGAACGTTTTTACATTGTCTATTTTTTTCCCGTTTGACAAGTTTAACATAACGTGCAGGTCCTAAATCGACTTAGTTATAACTATAGAATCCCCGCCGCAATGTGGTGGGTCGTAATTCTAGTTAATATAAAGAAGCAACAAATATAGGCATCAAGAGTTGTAACTTGTGCTTAGGGTTTTTTTCAAAAAAAAAACTTGATTTTTTACTTTTAACCCAAAAGGTTTTTATCTTTTGCAATTTTCACCCTACATAAATTTTTTTTTAACTTTAACCCAAAACATTTCATTATTTGCAATTTAACTTCACAACTTTTGTCACTTATACTTTTCATCTTTCGCAAATTTTCGTTTTACGTATAGTTCTAAATTTTTCGAGTTAATACGACGCAACGTGCATGTGTGGTTCAACGTTTTTACCTCTATTTTTCCATGTTTGACAGGTTCGTCGCAACACGCATATCCTAGGTCGAGTCAGTGTTGGTGGTCGATGACGGTTGTGTGACATTAGTACTATTTCAAAGAAAAAATGGTTATGCATATGGTTGTCGTAACGTTGGCTTTGGGGGTTTTAAAAAAATTGATTTTTTTTTTACTTTTTACCAAAAAGTATTTCATAAATTACTTTTAACCCAAAACTATTTGTTTGTTTACTTTTAACCCAAAACTTTTTATCTTTTGCAATTTATCCTCCTAATTTTTTTTTTACTTTCAACTTTGGTCCTTTATAGTTTTCATTTTATGCAAATTTTTTGCTTTATGCTTGGTTCTAAATTTTGTGACTTAACACATTGCAACGTGCGTCTTTGGTTTAATGTTTTTACGTTTCGTTCTAAATTTTGCGAGTTAACACGACGTAACGTGCGTGTGTAGGTGAACGTTTTTACATCGTCTATTTTTCCCCGGTTTAACATAACGTGCGGGTCCTAGATCGACTTAAAGAATCCCCGCCGCATTGCGGCGGGTCTCAATCCTAGTTGCTAATAAACTTACATCTAACTATTATTATATTATATATATTAACGGAAAGAGTTGATGAACAGTGGTTCAATTTTTTTAATATTGATTTTTTACAGTTTCATATTATATTGGTTTATTACATAATTTGATTTTAAACATATTTTTTTAACTTTTAACATATGATCAAAGTATTTGTTATCAAGCAAGAAACCATAAAAATTAATGTATGTTGGTATTGGTGTTGTTCGGTTCAGTTTGGTACAATATGGTAGCAATACGGTGTCAGTTTATCGAAAGCAAAAACAATAAAAATAAAACCGGTACCAATACAAAAAAAATTTCAATCAGTTTCGATTTGGTTTGGTAGCGGCACGAAAGACCATGAATAGTAAATAATTTTTAAGTATTTATTTTAGTTTTGTTAATAGTATTTTACTTGGTTTGGTAGCGGCACGAAGGACCATGAATAGTAAATAATTTTTTAAGTATTTGTTTTAGTTTTGTTGATAATATTTTACTTTTTATTTAATATGATATTTTTGCTAATAACTTGCATATGTTAAATTTTTAAAATGACCCAAAGACGCAACTATGTTTGATTTTTTTCCAATATTCCGATATAAACCTTATTGAAAATGGATGTTGCGCCGCTACCATGCCGAACGGAAAACTAACTGAATAACATTGGTACCGATATTCATTTTTATGGTTTTTGGTCAATCTTATTGAAAATGGATACCATGTGCTACCGTACCGAATATAAAATTGACCAAACAACATCAGTATTTGTACAGATGTTTACTTTGATGATTTTTAGTTTTGATAAACTAACACCATATCACCATTGTACTGCAATGTACTGAGCCGAACCAAACAACACCGGTAGCGGTACCCGTATTTTTTTTTTATGGTTTTTGTTTTCGATAATACTTCATTTATACAACTCCGTCAGCAAAACAATACCTATACTGTGACCAACTGAACCTATATCATCCAAACAACATCGATGCCGGTACCATGTTCGTTTTTTTTGTTTTCGGTCGATGTAAAACGTGTGGTAATTGCTATACTGAATGTCTGTATCGTACCGGTACGAAAACAAACCACATTGATATCGGCTGAAATGCCGCCGCGAAGCGCGGTACAAATCAACTAGTTATCTATATTAATAGAAACTCCCCATGAAAGTATTTCATATTTTTGTTTAAAATTATTTTTTTAGTTTTCATTATTTTATTACTTTATTTGATTTTAATCATATTTATTCTTATATTACTTTTAAGATACGGTCAAAGTAAGTGTATCAAACAAAATACTATAAAAATGGATGCATATCGGTACCTATTTTGTTCGGTTCAGTTCGGTACGATATCGTAACGATAGGGTGTCAATTTATGGAAATCATTAACAATAAATATACATGAAAATAGATATATATGAGGAAGGTGCAGGAGGATATATATGTGGGTAGGAAGCTTCCTAGAAAATGTATAGGTAACTTCCTAGAAAAGTATATGTAATTTTCTAGAAAGTATATAGCCTATAAATAAGAGCCTAGGATTTCATTCTTTCTTGTTCATTCTTTCTATTCTTCTCTCTATACTTTGGTGTTCTAACCAATAATCACCGATACGATATTCTGTTCGATCGATTCGGGAACCAACTAATGAATGCCAAAGTGCTGTCTAAATAGGGGTTGTAAACGAGCCGAGTCTAGCCGAGCTAGACCCAGCTCGAGCTCGGCTCGAACTCGATTCAAGCTGGCTCGGCTCGAGCTCGAATTTCAAATCGAGCTGAGATTTGAGGCTCGAGCTCGGCTCGATTAGAATTCGAGCTAGCTCGGCTCGGCTCGATCTAGCTCGAACTAACAAAGAACTGCAAAATTTATTACTTAAAAATGAATTTCTTCATAGCCTAAGGGCCATAATTGCCATTTAATTTAACCATATGGCTAAATATGCAAGTATAAATAGTTAATTCACTTTCTCAATTGTCTTTACCTTCTTTTATAGGGGAGATACTCTCTTAATTTTTGTTTTCTAAGCGATGTGGGACAAAAAAATGAAGGATGTAAACCTTATCGAGCCAGCTCACGAGCTACGAACCGAGCCAGGCCAAGCTCGAGCTCGGCTCGTTTACAATCCGAGCCGAGCCGAGCCGGCTCGTTTACAGCCGAGCCAATTTCGAGCCGAGCTTTCTTCGAGTTTTTTTCGAGCGAGCTGCGAGCCACGAGTTTTTTAAACACCCCTATGTCTAAATAAGACTATACTTTGTGAATTTCGTTAAGGTTCTGATCTCGTGACCATCGTTAGGTTTGATTGGGTTTAACACTAATACGTATTCTACTCTGTTAAACTAAATGTTTAACTATCAGAAAACTCCAAACTATACACTTACAATCAAACAAGATGTTTAATCATCAGAAAATTCAGAACTATAAAGTAGATGCTTAGTTATCAGAAGGCATAGAATCAGAAGGCTTGTTTAATCAAAGACTATATGCTAACAAGGTGAGTCATTCTCTTTTTACCAAATTGTTTGCAAAACCATAAATATTTTCCAGTTATACTTTGCAGTGATTAAGTCTTTGCTAATCTTTAATTACTGGCAGTAAGTGGGGGTATGTGCACATTACTACTAATGATTTATCACTTTAGGTGGGCGAGCCTAATTAGTGATATGTCCACAGTCATAGATCCGATCGAGTGACAACTGAACCAACTAATTATAAGATAGAGGCAAATATAAAAACTCTTAATGTTGTGAATTATAACAAATGTGTTTTTGTACAAAATGATTGAACTCGCCAGTATTTCCTGCTGACCAAATGTTTTTAAAACGCGTTTCAGTTAATTACAGTAGATTGGAACAAGAGTGGCGAGACGGCACCGAAAGGCTTAAAGAAGTGGCTTATGTTTTCAAATAAATTAAATTAAATTAAACGTTGTTTTACGTATTCGGGTATATCCCATATTAAAGCTACATTTCAAAACATGATTTTATCCCATCTATTTAATAAATAAAATCCGGTGTTTTCTAAACTCTGATATTTTTCCTAACTCACGGTCCTGATGAACATTTCCGCTGTAATGTTTTTTAAAATAACTACTGGTACCACTTGACTGCTCGCGGCTCCCGTCCAGGGTGGGGTCGGGGGTCGTGACAAAAGTAGATTGTGAGGTGCTGCCTGGCCCGAGAAGGAGGGGATAAAGGTCACCGCTGCTGTTGCACCGGAAGATGGGGATCCGGGTCTTGTAATCCTTCACAAGAAAACCAAAAGGGTCAAATTCAACAATAACAGAATTAAATGAGTTCAATCTATTAGGTCGTCGCTCGAGAACCCCCGAGGAACTTAGGAGATTAAACGAGGAGGAGCGCGTAAGAAGTAAAGGACCTAATGCTCAAAACTTTTATGGAAGAACCAGTCTGTACCATCACGGCCAGAAGATGCTCATCGTGGGAGACGGGAATTTTAGCTTTGCACATAGCGTGGTGGCTCGGCTCGGGAAAGATGCGGAGAAAGACGCGGCTTTTGAGAGACGTTTTCAACAGGTTTTGGTGGCTGAACCTAGTTTGAATTGCTAAAGACTTGTAGTCTAGTGATATCAATTATCAAGGTGTTGAAAAAGTGTCGAGTCTCATGAGGTTAGGTGTTCTAGTCTTATAGTAAATAAAAATGTGTAATTTAGGCTTATGTATAGTGAAGAAATTCATGTTGATATACTCTAATTGACATTGTTATCTTAATATAAATTATAAGTATATTCTTTAAGTTGTTTGCTCTCAGGGGCCTTATGAAAGCAATCTCTCTATATATCGAAAGATGAGATACATAAAATGTTTCCCTTATCCTATCATTAGGCTTAGGGGTGTGGGCCAGGAAACACCATAGGAAAGCCTATGTGGCTGGCTTCCCTATTAGTGGTGCACAAATCGGGTTTTTTTAAAAATCGATTCCGGGTATGGAACCGGGTTCGGGTAGGATCGGGTTTTACAAAATCGGTTTTTTAAAAACCGGGTTGGGTCCAGGTCCGGGTTTTCTACCAAAAATGTATACCCTATATACCCGGGTTCGGGTCCGATTCGGGTATTCATCGGGTAGGGTTTGGGTATGCATCGGGTTGGGGAAAAACCCGCACCGGGTATTAAAAAAACCCGATCGGGTATTAATGTTTCTTTATATGTTTTAGTGGATGGTGCCTATTGAAATTTTAATCACATTTATATATTTAAATTCGATAGTGCCAGATCGAATGAATAGTCCTGAATTGAATCCTTTTGGATTACATAAACAACAATATATTTTATTTGCTATGTTATGTTTTAACCAAGTTCCATCAATTTTTCTTTTTTTGTATTAGACAAACACCAATCGATCTTTCCAGCAAATAGAGAGGAATAATGACCAAATACTTCAAATATCATTAGAAACCTAATAATTAAACAAGATTACATAAAAATGCATACATAATTTTGTTAAATCATAAGAACTAGAAGTCTTAATGCTTGAAAACATAGATAAAAAAACATAGCTATATAACTGGGTATAAAAAAACCCAGTTCCGGGTATTTATAAAAACCGGGTTTCGGGTATAAACCAGGCATAAAAAACCCGGTTCCGGGTTCGGGTTTTAGATCAAATATGAATACCCGGTCCCTACCCTATGGGTAGGGTCAGGTTCGGGTATAGAAAAGCCGGTTTTTATAATACCCGGTTCCGGGTCCGGGTTTTTTGTGCACCACTATTCCCTATCAGCAACCCCCCCCCCTCGGGCAAGCATCATCGGTGCCCACAGGGCTTCACTCCCGTCTATCCCGATCAACATCTCCCCCGCTCTCTTGATATGATTGGATGGAGATGGATGGGGATACCATTTTCTATGGATGGGTGAAGAGGAAAGGGAAGAAGAAGGTGGTGAGGTGGAGGTGGGGGAAACGGAACCATACCCCATAGCCTTAGATTCAGTAGTTATGCTATGAATGAGATTTTTAATAGATAAGTTTGTTGTAGGTTTTTGTTTCTTTTAACTTGTTGGTGAGCTTGCATTTATTAAGTACTACAAATTTATCTATCAATACATATGTTACTTTTAGTAAACTTTTACAATGTATCTTTACTTGCTATATATCTTTTTATGCTATATTTGTTCTTGAATTATTTTAAGAATACTTAAAAGCATCTATAATGCTTAATATAAGAAAGGATACCACTTAGACCGTCCGTAGTGGGTGTGATATTTTCAAAAAAAGCCCCCAAACACGCCCAATCATGCCCCACCCCCACCTCCATGGGCGTTTTCTAGCTTTTTTTCTCAAAAAAAGCCACCCGGTGTTTTTTAAATCACGCCAAATATCCAATTGTTTGGCCAATCACATGCATTCTTTCCTATGCTTGCCCAATACCATTTTTTGGATGTTTTTTTATTTAATTGTTTAACACCCTTTTTTAATATAATGCCCACATCCCCACTACACCTGTCACACCCCCAAAATACCACATGCGGAAACACCGCGGGACGTGTGACGTACCAGGATCCAAGCCACCAATCACATTGAACTACTCATAATATTTAAGTAAAAACATTTCATTCATTTCAAAATATAAATCCATGTCATAAGTTTAACCACAATAAATGTTCAGCTGAAGCATAATGAAATCAGTAAATCAATTGTTTCAAAACATGTTCATAATCAGCAAGCAGGTATCCAAGAGTCTCGACCCATGACCACTCCAGCACTCCCAGATAGCAAGTCCATATCCAGAATCTAACGACCTGCAAGCATGCAGACAAGTGTGTCAGACGACGCTGGTGAGTTCAAAGTTTGTTATCGTGTTTAGTTACCAGTTATCAGTTTAAAACGTTTCACAGATTCATCGTTGTTAATCACACGCTTACCGCCGATGGCTCCAGATTGTTTGCCCTAAACCCCATTGCCTCTATCAAAGCAATGGTCAAGATGAGGGCCACTAGTTCACTCCCGACCTCCTCGGTGCGGTGTGAGGGTGCCAAACCTAAGTAGCGCTACTAACTAGTACCCTGTTGCCCTACAAGCAACGATCGGTATGAGGGACTTGAATGATAGATACAGACGTGTATTAACCAACAACCCAGGTTTGACATTCCAGTCAAACCCATTACCCGACATTCCCTTCCCGGAACGTTTACCAGATGTCCCCAATCCGGGACGCATGCTTGGAAAAAGAGCAGTGAACTCACCTTGGTTTGCTCGGTAAGATTAACTACTTGTTCACACTCAAACAGTCACAGCCTATGGTATTCACGTATGCAATGTCAGTTTACATTCATCATGTTCACATACAATTGACAATATACGTTTCACACAGTGATCCCTGAATGGCACATAGTAGTTGCATACTCATTCAAATCCACATTTCACGTGTATGCTCCGTAATATTACTTAACAGTTAAGTGTACCAAGTGTAAAAACCAAATCATGTCATTTGATCATAAGTAAACATCATTAACAGTAGAGTAGCTACCATGGTCTAATTAACATAGCCAATCACTATATCCCTGCAGTTAATACAAATATCTTAACCCACTGTTCATGTGAAACTCTCCCCCCTTTGGCGAAACACCCTAAATGACGAAACCCTATGTTTCGTCGAGTCAACTTGTGACGAAACTCCTCATGTTTCGTCGAGTTATAGAGTGGCGAAACATATCAGGTTCCGTCGCCCTTATATGTTGCTGAAACAGTTGCAAATTTTTCATCAATGTTATCCCATCAGTTTTAACTATGTCACAGTAATAATCGACATGATTTAACAGTCCCCAAGTCAGATCAATCACCCTTTTTCCCAATCACGAGTCAAACCCTAATCACGATAATCATGCCCATTCAACAGTCACATACAGTTTTCATCATACATTACAACACAATTCCATATAACACTCATTCTACAATGATCCTTGTTAATTCAAGCAATACGTTAAATGATTTAAACATAAGGTTTGATCACACATCAACATCACTAGAATTTCTAACCAAAAGACTAACATGAACAATGAACCCTAACGGAACATACATACACAACATCGACACCATAGCATTAATCAAGATGAGCACTGACCGTGAGAATGGATAAATCGATCCAGTCGGTGTGCAACGATATCGGAATTACAGGAACAACCGTCAAGAAAGAGAGAGCAAAGTAGGGTTTCGCCGTTTGTGGTTTTTACGTAATGCTACGCGGATACAAGGTATATATAACTGATGTGGTTGGGCCTCACCTGGGCCACAAGCCCACACGGCGAAACACTGACTTTCGTCAGGGGTGTGTGTGGCGAAACTTTACATGTTTCGTCGAGTGGAATGGAGTGGCGAAACTCCTATGTTTCGCCATGCACGACTAGTACAAAAACAACTACCAATCAGGTCACAAGTTCATAAGTTTAACACTTAATCAAACTATAATATAATACACTAACATCTGTCACACATGAACAAGTTACAATGTAAACGAAAACACTTTGCGAAACGAGTAACGTGTCAAGTAAGAACTTTGAAAACTCGGGTCGTCACATCATCCCAACTTGAAAGAAATTTCGTCTCGAAATTTGACAAGCAATCCCCAAATAATACGGCGTTAAATCAGGTTGACTGAGTGTTATCCGCGGGTGCCACATCATCCTCAACTTGAATGGGAATTTCGTCCCGAAATTCACTAGTTATGCCAGACTTAGACTTGTCAGCTGGGAATAGATGTGGGTACTTGAGCTTCATCTGATCTTCACGTTCCCACGTGAACTCCGGTCCACGTCTTGAGTTCCAACGAACTCTCACTATCGGAATGTGGCTGTGCTTACGGACCTTGACCTCCTGGTCCATAATTTCTATTGGTTCTTCGATAAACTGCAACTTTTCATCGATTTTCACCTCTTGAAACGGTACGACCAGTGTTTCATCAGATAAACACTTCTTTAATTGCGACACATGGAATACATGATGGACGTTACCCAACTCAGCAGGTAACTCTAACTTGTAGGCCACTTTACCAATTCGCTCCAGAATTCTGAATGGCCTTACATAACGAGGGTTAAGCTTGCCGCGTTTTCCAAAATGCACCACACCATTCCAGGGTGAGACCTTCAACATGACACGATCATTAACTTCGAATTCCAAAGGTTTCCTACGCTTATCAGCGTAGCTTTTCTGACGGTCACGCGCTGCTGCCATCCGATTCCTGATCTGAACAATCTTTTCTGAAGTTTCCAACACAAGCTCAGGGCCTGTGACCTGGCTGTCACCCACCTCAGCCCAACAGAGAGGTGAACGACACTTTCGTCCGTACAATGCTTCGAATGGAGCTGCCTGAATGCTGGTATGGTAGCTATTGTTGTAAGAAAAATCTACCAAAGGTAAGTGTTTTTCCCAACCCTTGCCAAAGTCGATAACGCACGCTCGCAGCATGTCTTCCAGTGTCTGGATGGTTCGTTCACTTTGACCATCCGTCTGTGGGTGATAAGTAGTACTCATGCTGAGCTGTGAGCCAAACGATTTGTGCATCGACTGCCACAAATCTGAAATGAAACGCGGGTCACGGTCGGAGATAATAGAAGTCGGCACCCCGTGCCTAGAAACCACTTCCTTAAGATAGACGGCAACTAGCTGTGAGAACTTATCCGTTTTAATATAATGCCCACATCTCCACTACACCCATTTTAGAAAAACGCCCAATAATGCCCCTTGCTATCTGTACTGCCAAATGGCGGAAACCCAAACCACTATACACATGGTCTTATAAGTTGGCCAATTGATTTGATCCTTCATGTTGTAAGAATTAAAAAATTGATATCTAGGCATTTCTCTACATGGGTCATGTCCAAAATCCTTAAATTTGTATCTATATGTTTGATTTGCATCTATGCACACATTCCCTAAATGCTATAAAACACTAAAAGAAGCATGATTCTGCCTATTGGTCTATATGCTAAGTTTCTTAAGTTTCCTTTGTTTGTAGGGTCTATGTGTTTCTTAAAAATATTGTTTTATATCATTTTAATGATAAAAATGTAAAATAAGTAAATTATAACTGTATTTTTTTATATAAATTTTTAACGTGTTCAAATTATAGTTGTCACCTTATACTATGAACAATTACACTATAGTCCCTCCACTATTTAAAACGTAACACTTCAACTTGCAAAGTACAAAATCCAACAAGTGTATGAAGCCTATAGTCCAAACCGAAGTTTGCTTTTCAATACCAAGTGAAATTAAAACGTGTCTGGTTTTTATCCAACTTTTGCTTTTTGTATTTGTACGGTTGCTTTTGTCGTACCCACTTAGCCTTGTTAAAGCAAATAGCATCAGTGGGCGTATCTACATATAATGGTATAGAATCGGTCGAACCGGTACAAAAAATACTTTTAGTGTTATATATATGTGTATTTTGACTTCGCATCCATAAGAAATTTCAACATCGAACCCGTAGAAAAAGCCGAAACTTAGTGACAGACAACCTGTTGTCCGTCCCTTGAAAATTTTTGAACCTGTATGAAAAGAATCCAGGCTACGCCCCTGAATGGCATATGAATGTATATATTATATGTAAGAAGCTAACATTTTATGTTAAAATGATGAATTAGGAGGGTTTTTTTTGGAAAATGCTTTTTATCCATGGTAAAAGGTTGAAAATGATGGAAGTTAGAAAAAGATGAAGCATGCTTTTGGTAACTTTTCCTCTATTCCATGTGGGGAAAATTTATAGACATTAATCATACCTTCAACCACCTTCTTATCCATACTCAAGTGTCCTTTAATGATTCAGAGATTGATTTCTAGTAACATTTAAGAAGCTGGTCTAATCAGGATTATGTGAGAAGACGAGAGAAGGGGCATTTTTAATGTGATAGGGTAAAGCCTTGAGTAGGGGTGTAAACAAGCTTATTTTTATGCTTGGGCTTAGACTCGAGCTCGTTTTTTTTCTTGAATGGCAAAGATTCTCATGTTTAAACCGACCCTGCTTGGGGTTATGTCTAAGGTCGACTTCTCGACCGCCGTGAGACCGTCCTCCCCTGATGCGCGGAAACCGGATGAAATCCGTAAACCCTTGTCCCCTTCAGGCTCGAACCCGGGATTAAAGCCCAAACTCGTCCCTTCACCCAGATGTTCGTCGAAAATGGCCCAGGCGGGAATGGAACCTGTGTCCCCACTAGAGAGGGCAAGCCTCTTTACCACTGGACCAAATTCTCAAGACAGACTCGAGCTCGTTTAAGTTCGGTTTGTTTTGAGTTTTTTTGAACTAGATATCGAGTAGCTCGGCTCGTTTACACACCCTTAACCTAGACAAGGATGGACAAAGGTGATCTAAATTTGAGAGGAAGGAGGTTGTTATAGTTTAGTGTAGTTAATTCACCTCAAGTACATATACACCCATAACTTGGCCCATCAGAGTTTCTTAATATATCTTTATACTTCTATCTAAAATCAAGGACACATAATATATGGCTTTATATATAACTTTTAAGAATTTGAAGTCAGACTGTATTTAATAAAACATTTATGGGTAAATTACACTTTTCGTCCTTTATGTTTGTACCGGATTGCAATGGATAGCTTTTAACTTCAATAATTACAGTCACAGTCCTTTTTTAGAAAACTCATTACGCCTTTCGTCCTTTAACACTAACCAGGTTAATTTTAAACGTTAAATGATATCATGTGCTACTCATGTGAGGGCATTTATGTCTTTTTAAACCCTGCCTCTTCCCCTCAACATAAATCCCTCATTTATCACACCCTTCACCACCACACCAGACACTACCGCCATACCACAACCACCATTAGACCGCCCGTACTGGGGCGTTTTTTTTAAAAAAAATTGCATTATAACGCCCTATAACGCCCCGCCTACCATTACGGTAGGCGTTATAGGGCGTGATTTTCGAAAAAAAATGCCCCCGGCGTTTAAATTAAAACGCTCCTTCAATCTTGAACCAACCAATCAACGGCTAGTTGCTATAACGGCTAGTTCATTTAATATTTTTTTTAAACCTATTATATATATATATATATATATATATATATAAACAACCAAAACTCATTCATTTTCAACAAAAACAATCTCAAAACCTCTCTAAAAAATTCAACCATTTTTAAAAAACCTTGATGGATTCTCCTAGTTCTTCATCCATGGTAAATTTTTACTACAACGAGTATTTTGCGGATGGCGATGGTTCGACCGATGAGGAGCTTGAGCAAGAGGCGGTTACGAGTGCTTGTCAACTAGCGGTGAGATATGTCAACCGTTCTCGTCGGCCCCAAGCAGAAAAAAATAAAAGAGGCTATGTTGAACGAGACCGACGCGCGGCACACGATCGTTTGATGAAAGACTATTTTGACGAGGCGCCGACATTTTCAAACGAATTTTTTAGGCGTCGTTTCCGAATGAGTAAGCGGTTGTTTCTACGCATAGTCAACGACTTGGAAGCCAACTACGATTATTTTAAACAAAAACCGGATGCGAGAGGGGAACTTGGATTTACCGGTATCCAAAAGTGTACGTCGGCGTTACGAATCCTTGCTTATGGTAACAGTACCGACATCAACGACGAGTATCTAAAAATGGCGGAGAAAACAACACGGGACAGCTTGGAACATTTTTGTCGCGGTACAATTCTTATACTTTACTATTTATTTTTTTTATTTTTTTTGAATCTTATGTTTGTCTATATTTTTTTATAAAGGTATAATTGATGTGTACGGTGCGCGTTATCTTAGAACGCCTAGATGGGAGGACCTTCAAAAGATCTACGAGGTACATAATGCCGAGCATGGTTTGCCTGGTATGATCGGGAGCATAGATTGCATGCATTGGCGTTGGGATAACTGCCCGACTGCATGGCGAGGCCAACACACACGGGGTGACCAAAAAGGACCCACTATTATTCTTCAGACGGTTGCTTCACAGGATCTTTGGGTTTGGTCGGCTTACTTTGGCGTGGTCGGGTCATGCAATGATATCAATGTTTTTGAACAATCTCCGCTGTTAGAGGAGTGGATTTCTGGCAAAGCTCTAAAAGCGTCGTTTTACGCAAATGGAAACTACTACCCTCATGGATATTATTTGAGCGACGGAATTTATCCTAGGTATTCGATTTTCGTGAAGACGTATAGTGATCCTTTTGATGAAAAAAGAGCATACTTTAAAAAGGTTCAAGAGTCTTCACGAAAAGACATTGAGAGATGCTTTGGGGTTCTTAAACAACGCTGGCAATATTTGAGAAATCCTTGTCGTGCATGGAGCAAGCAAAAAATGAGAGATGCTATGTACGCGTGTATAATAATGCACAACATGTTCTTGGAAGACGAAGGAAAGGCGATATGCCAGAATTATGTGCCAGAAGCCGTTCAAGAGGAGCATCCACAGGCGTCAATGGAAGAAAGAGTGAATAATGCGCGAGAGTTGCGTTACGAACCGTACCATTCCCAGTTAATGGTTGATTTGCTACACCACGCATGGTCGGTTCGGTATGTACCACCTGAGGGAGAGGAAGAAACGGAGTACGACGAAGACGAAGTTGGCGAGGGTGAAGAAAGCGAAGATGAAAACTAGTATTTTTTTTTAATTTCATCGGCTTTTAATTTTTTCGGTTTTTTTTCTGTTTTTTTCTGTTTTTTTTTTTATTTTCAGTTTTTTTATTTATTTATTTCAAGTAATGTAATTTTTTTTAATTAATGAAGTTTTTTATGTTTTAAATTAAAATAAATAATTGTGAAATGATTGTGAAATGATTGAACGGGGGTTATTGGCATAATGCCCCACTACGCCACTTTTGCTATAATGCCCCATCGCTGACTAGGACGCCACGTGTCGAATAATGCCCCATGGTGGGGGCATTATAACACATTACCACTACACATGCTCTTACAATATGTAAAATAGCAGATTCGGCATAAGTCTATGCGTAATGGGGCGGTATGCCAGGCGCCATGACCGGAAAACGCCCAGGAACACCAAAACACCGGGCGCCATGTTTCAGAAACAAGGGGGCAGCGCTATAATTTTCGCGGCGGTATGGGGAGGGTGGTAAAAGATTGGACCAATCACATTTCAGCAACCTTTTTTATATTAATTAATAAAACTGAAAATTATTAAATAGGTAATGATGGGTAGGGGCTTTATGACTACGGGCTCTAGTGATATAACGCCCCATAAAGCCCCCGTGTGACGTGGCACGACACGTGTCGCATAACGCCCCACAAGGGGCTTTATGACTACGGATGGCCTAAGCACCACCGCCACAACTGCCCTAATTGTCCAAATCTGTCATAAGCACCACCACTCAATTACTAACCACCTATGATTTACAATTCATAATGGTGAAACAGGGTACCGTTTGGAGAGCAAAATTGACACCACATCAATTTTAAATCAATGGGTTCTTGCAAAAGCTGCAAGTCCAAAACCCTAATCGTTGTACAAGATTGAATGCATACATATTTGCTGGATTTTGGGTCGACGATTACTGAGTCGTCTGCGTTGAATGCGTGTTGTTCAAAAAGCCTAACGCAGATGTATTCACTTTACAATATTCAAGGCAGACCATTGAATAGTAATCGTCTTGTACGCATCAGAAAACCCTAGCCTCAGGATCTATTTGGCCGTCGAACTAGGGCGGTTTCTTATACCATCACGTGCCGGAAATGACTCATCTTCGAGTTCAACGAGGACGAATTCGAGAAATTGGTTGTTGCTGAACCATTATCTGTTGCTGCTATTATCCCATTCATTCTTAATAAGGTTCAGCACAAATGGATTTACAATCAAAGAGAGCATCTAGGTTTTTGAAGGGATGGTGATGGTAGCCCGATGACAACGTTGTGGATTACAGTGGCGATGAGGTGGTGGGAGTGTCGGAGAGGTGGGAGGGGTGGTGATGGTGGGGTAGTGGCGGTAGTGGAGGTGGGAGATGATCATGGTTTAGATGTGCAGGTTATGGATCTGGGGTTCAGATTTAGACAGAGGGAGAGAGATAGGGGTTTTCGTTTTCAATTTGATTTGTTTTATTAATAAATATTTTAGATAAATGAGTAAAATTACATAAGTACCCTCATGTGCCTTGCACATGTCATATTTAACTGAAAATTTTAACTAGGTTATGGGCAAAGGACGAAAGGCGTAATGAGTTTTCTAAAAAAAAGACTATGACTGTAATTATTGAAGTTAAAGGTTATCCAATGCAATCCGATACAAACATAAAGGACGAAAAGTGTAATTTATCCAACATTTATTAAAAATGATCATTCTAAAAAAATCATATATTGAAATTGTAAATCATAATATATAAAATGAGTAGATTTACACATGCATTGTAATGATTGTTTATTATTTCTCATCTATAATGTTTCTTCTTGGGAAATTATGATAGATAACAGGAAGCTAATTATGAAAGGAAATGATTCAGCATAAAAGTTACAAGGTATCTAAAAACTTCTAATGTAAATATAAAAATTAAAAAAAAAATTATTTGATTGCGATGATCAAACAAACAGTTCTTATTTATTTGACATTTTATTAATAATTAAGTAAGAATTTATGCTTTTATTAACGCAAAAATAAACGAAAAACAAATCTATACTATATAATAAAAGAAACATGTTTTGGGACACTTGTCATTTTCTCATTTAATTGATTAAAATTATTAATAATACTAAAAATAATAAAATTTAATCTAAATTAATACAAATTCTTATTATTAATAATATTTAATCAAATCTAAAATCTAATCTAATACTAATACTAATAGTAATATATAAAAATAATCGTGAGTTTATTTCCGAGATATCTCATCGGATAAAACGTAAGTTTTTCTTATAACTTATCCTAACTTCTTAACATTAAAAGCTTAATAATTGTTTATCTATTTTATTTTATTCAATGTTTTAACTTTTTTTGGTATTTCATTAGGACTAAACTGCCATTTTCGTCCTCGAGATTTGATCACTTTTGCCACTTTAGTCCAAAACTTAAACCTTTTGCATCTGACGCGGGGTTTTTAAAATTTAATTTTTATTATTTACTATACAAAGTTACATTTATATAACCCGTGTAATACACGAAGTTTTTAAAGATATAACTTTTTTATCATTTGCTATGTAAAATTAGATTTATTCAACACGTGTAATACACTGAGTTTTTAAGGATATAACTTTTTTTATTTTGTAGATTTTTCAACCCGACTATACACGAGTTTTTTAAAGATACGATATTTTTAGTATTTAATATACAAAACTATATTTATTTAATCTGTGTAATACATATGGTTAGAACTATTCAACACGTGTAATATAAGGGGTTTTTAAGGATGTAATTTTTATCATTTGGTAGATTTATTCAACCCGATTATACATGGGTTTTTTTAAAATACGATGTTTTTAGTATTTAGTATACAAAATTACATTTATTTAATCTGTGTAATACACATGGTTTTTAAAGATATAATTTTTTTTATTATTTGATATATAAATTTACATTTAATTAACCCGTACAATATGTGAGTTTCATAAAGATATAACTTATTATTATTTAATATATAAAACTACATTTATTCAACCCGTGTAATACACGGGGTTCTAAACCCTGGGCTTATAGCTCAGTGGTTATGGAAATGAGGGAAGACTCCTGACCGAAAGGTCTCGAGTTCGATTCCTAATCCACCCGGGTTTTACCGGCTTTGCATTGTCGTGCCCTAGGGCGGGTGCAGGGTCGGGTTTTCCCCGGAACTGGTGGCATGGTGGGCTAGGGGCTCCGTGCGTGCAGGTTGGGCTGCCGCGGGCTACCTTTCGGCCAATGGGTGCCGCGTACGGAGTACCCGGCGATTCTTATGTTGGACGTTCAAAAAAAAAAAAAAAAATACACGGGGTTCTAATCTAGTATTAAGAATATGGGAATGGGAATTTGTCATTCATCAGCGTAATGATGTTACGATTAAGATAAAATTTACCATTTACACTTAAATTTGTTTCAAATTATATTTTTAAAATAAAAAAACCTATCTATCTATATCTCTATATTACTATAAAATAATCTCCTTAAAATAAGATGATAAAAATGCACCTATATATCTAAACCTATATCGCCAATATGGTACAACCCAGTTGGTCAGGAGGTTTTCCATTAAGCGGTTTTCTCCTGGCTCCTGGGGAGGTCTCAGGTTCGATTCCTACTAAGTGCAAACTATGTAAATATGTGAGAGCACCTCTGGGATTTAAAAAGAAAATCTATTTTTGTAAAATACAGCACTTTAAATTAAAATGACAATTTGCATTAAATTAAGATGATATTTTACATTTAATTTTAAGACGTCTTAAAAAACTTTCTTACGTTTGGTGTAAATATTTTATGCATAAGTAGCGTGTAAATTTCATTTTTGTCTGCGACTTTAATGACATAAATTCACTTCACTAAATTTAATCTGTAATGACATAAATTTTCATTTATTTTTTATTTATTAATCCGTATTCAATGACATAAATTTTATTTATCTAAATACTATAAAATACGTTCTACAAAACGCAATCATGGCTACTAAGACACAATATGATTTTTTTCCTAATAGGTTTTTGATAAAGTGATAAGAAGTCATGCTAAGTTATAATAACTTATAATGGATCATAGATGTGTTAATGTGCATATTACACGAAGGGTTAATGGAGCAGTTTGTTACCCGTTTGACTTTTATTTCGATGTAATCTACCTTTGAGGATGATATTTATATAATTGTTAAAAGATTATATGTGTTTTATATTTCAGAAATTGTTATTTTTTTAACGGCTAATGTTATTTCTTTACACCAATAACCCTTAATTACATCACTTCGTCTTTTCAGGTATTTTATAATCGTTTGAGATTGAGTTAACAGACGTCATGACGCGTTAACATAAGGGGGAATGGACACTCAAGGGTAGTACCCTTGCCCCAACCTATCAAATCCCATCATGTGTCAAAAAAATTAAAAACAACCTTTTGGCCACAAACATTGGCGGCGTCTTACCCATGGCATAAACAATTTAAAAATAAAATTAAAGTCAAATACCCCAACCAATCATAACCCATCAACAAATCACAAGGTCATCTTTGACCTCAAACAACTCAAATAGTTCACGGATACTTCTTAAGACAAACCCAACCCGCCAGCCGTAGACCCTTGTAGGTGACAACAGTGTTGTGGCACCACAATGAACCTAGGGAGGGTACCTATATGGACGTCTCGTCCCCTCTAATATTTACTCAATAAAAAACTAAACACGTTCGGGTTATATAATGACACAATAAAAACTTTAACACGTTTAACCCTGTAGCACAACTACTACGTTTAACGAATTATACTAAATAACTTAAAGTTAAATAATATCTCATAGCATAATATAACTATGACTCTCGATAGTGATATATTTGTTGCTTGTAATCCTTTCTCCATATCCCACTATTTTTTTTAACGGCCAACGAATCCATCAAATGGGTTACTGGCAAAATTCACCACATCGGGATACATTCGTCTTCCGAATCGGGAAAAACCCTCACCTAGGACCGAAGCCGACATTTCCCAGTATTAAAAACACACAATATATCATCACATTTATTCCCGCCCACATTTCTCAATTTTCTCATCATTTTCCTATGGAGATTTTCCGTTCCATATTCTTCTTCCTCCTCCTGTTACCACCGTCTCTCTCCCTAACCACCACCACCACCGCCACCGGCGACGTCGACAGCGACACCGCAGCCTTATCTCTCTTCCGTTCCCAAACCGACACTCACGGCCTCCTCCTCTCCAACTGGACTCTCTCCTCCCTCTCTCACTCCACCGCCTGCTCCGCCTCCTGGACCGGCGTCAACTGCACCAACAACCGCGTCACCGCCCTCACCCTCCCGTCACTCAACCTCCGCGGCCCTCTCCACTCTCTCTCCTCCCTAGATCAGCTCCGCATTCTCGATCTCCGTAACAACCGCTTAAACGGCACCGTTTCACCTTTATTCAACTGCACAAATCTCAAACTCGTTTACCTCTCCGGCAACGATCTCTCCGGCGTCATTCCGCCGGAAATCGGTTCTCTCACTCGATTACTACGTATCGATTTATCCGATAACAATCTCGAAGGTCCGATTCCGGATGAATTCACAAAACTAAACCGTCTTATCACTCTACGACTCGAAAACAATGCATTTTCAGGTGAGTTTCCATCATCCTTCAATTCGCATACTCAACAGTTAAATCTGTCGAACAACGAGTTGTACGGTCACTTACCGGATAATTTGGTACAGAAATTCGGTTACAATAGTTTTATAGGGAACAAAGGACTATGCGGATCGAGTCCGTTAGTTTCTTGTTCAGCAAGTAGTCCTCCTGTTGTACCTACTGTACAATCAAACCCTAGCTCATTACCAACAACTTCTGTTATAGACGATGATGAGGATAATAACAGAAAAATCACGCATTCGAGATTGCATCCTGGCGTAATTGTCGCGATTGTAATCGCTAATTCGGTTTTAATTCTAGTAATCGCTTCGTTTTTAGTAGCGTATTACTGCGGAAAACGAGCTTCGAATAGTTCGAAGATAGGGTCTGAGATTGGGAAGAGTAGGAGTAGTTATGGTAGTGAGAGTCGAGTTTACGCGAATAGTGGTGGTGCTGGTGCTGGTGGTGGTGGAGATAGTGATGGGAGTAATAAACTTGTGTTTTATGATAAGAAGAAGAGGTTTGAGTTGGAGGATTTGTTGAGAGCGTCGGCGGAGATGTTGGGGAAAGGCGGGTTGGGGACGGTGTATAGGGCGGTGTTGGACGATGGGTGTACGGTGGTGGCGGTTAAGCGGTTGAAGGATGCGAATCCGTGTGGGCGGAAGGAGTTTGAGCAGTATATGGATGTGATTGGGAAGGTTAAGCATTTGAATGTTGTGAAGCTGAGAGCTTATTATTATGCTAAAGAAGAGAAGTTGCTTGTGTATGATTATTTGCCTAATGGAAGCTTGCATTTGTTACTTCATGGTAATTTTATTTCTTGTTTGTTGATTTATGGTTTGATGTTGATTTGTAGATTTTTCTAAACCTTGATTATCGATTATATCATCAATTTCTGAACGATTTATTTGATAAATCGTTCAGGAATGTAGGTTTTTTTGTCCTTCAATGTTGACGGGTGATGCTAACATCACTCGTCAACATTGTAGAGTTTCTAAACTTCAATTATCATTCATATCATCAATTTCTTGATTTAGGGTTTTAGGTTAGTTTGGTTTACACTTTACACAAGACCTTGAAATTGATGACCATATCATGATTCTAGATCTTCCTAACCCGCAATTTTGATCGATTTAACCCTAAATTGCTCAGAAAAAGTTTGGTTTTTTGCCTTTCAATGTTGACGGGTTTAAACCCGTCAACATTGATGATTTGACCTCTTATGAATTATGATGATCAAGAGTACCAATTCGAGATCTTAGTTTAAAATTTAATTTTTAATATAAATTTTGGAATTTATATTGTTACAGGAAACCGGGGACCGGGAAGAATTCCGTTAGATTGGACAACAAGGATTAGTTTGGTGTTAGGAGCGGCCCGGGGGCTCGCCCACATTCACGAAGAATACAAATCGTCAAGGATTCCTCATGGAAACATAAAATCATCAAATGTGCTACTAGACAAGAATGGTAACGCTTGCATTTCTGATTTCGGGCTATCGCTACTTTTGAACCCGGCCCATGCCTCGGCTAGACTAGGAGGATACAAAGCACCCGAGCAATTTGAGACCAAACGTTTATCACAAAAAGCAGATGTTTACAGTTTTGGGATCTTGCTATTGGAAATGTTAACGGGTCAGGCTCCAAATCAATACTCGTCACCTTCTCGTGTAGAGGAAGAGGAACAACCCGTGGACTTACCGAAATGGGTTCGGTCAGTGGTGCGAGATGAGTGGACCGCAGAAGTGTTTGATCAAGAATTGTTAAGGTACAAGAATATTGAAGAAGAGCTTGTTTCAATGCTTCATGTTGCAATGACTTGTGTAGCGGCACTGCCCGAAAAGAGGCCGACAATGCCGGAAGTTGTGAAGATGATCGAAGAGATTCGGGTCGAGCAATCACCGTTAGGGGAAGATTACGATGAGTCACGTAATTCGATCTCGCCTTCGGTTACAACCGAAGATTAACCGTTGGATGGTTCTTCCATCTTAGTTTGTTAAATATCAACCGTTTGATCTTGTTGTTGCTTGTTTATTTTTTTTTGCATATGTTAAGTGTTCTGTGAGCTATTGTAATGTAAGTGTCAAGAAAATTAATTTAAGAATTTGAATTTAAATTTATGCATTAGTTTTAAAAAAAAAAATATCTATAAATAAAAAAGTGAATTTAAAAATAAAAAAGTTAAAGTTATGAAAGGTAAAGAAAGTGAGGATTGCAATCTCATGCTTGAAATGATGGTGTCTCAGGGACATCACTTTACTCCATTTTTTTGCTTTTCATGCTTTTACACGTTTTGACTTCATATTCACTCAACACTAAATTTTATTTAGAGTTAATTACTGTTTTCGTCCCTGTGGTTTGTTAAAAATCACTATTTCAGTCCATTAGTTTAAAAATTGCGATTTCAGTCCCTGTGGTTTCACTTTCGTAACCATTTCAGTCTCTGTGATGTCACTTTCGTAACCATTTCAATCCATTATTCTGTTAAGTACAGGGACTGAAATGGTTACGAGATGGACTGAAATGGTTACGAAAGTGAAACCACAGGGACTGAAATCGCAATTTTTAAACTAATGGACTGAAATAGTGATTTTTGACAAACCACAGGGACGAAAACAGTAATTAACTCTTTTATTTATTTTTTTTCTTTTGCAATTATCTATTACAATAAAAAAAATACAATATATATATATATTTTTACCTATACAACGTTATATAATGATTTTGGTTTATAAGTTTTCAAAAATTATATTCATAGTCCACACTATTCACAAAATAAGGTATTGACCAGATGTTAAACATTTTTTAAGCCTAATAGTTTTATGGTTAAGTGAATAACGAGACTCACCGAGTGTAACTTCTGAAAACTTAAGAGAACACATAAAAATGAAGGATCGATTAGAGCATTTACATTGGAGCCTCCAAGTAAAGTAAACCCCTATATTAATGTGGTGGTGTTTTTGTTGTTTCCTCATTCTTTTCTCTATATTATATAAAATAGAGGCTACAATGTAAATGCTCTATTCGATCCTTCATTTTTATGTTATTGAGTTCTCTATATTGTATACAGTGGTTGTGAGTGTACTCATAAGTAAATTTGTTAAGACATTGTTAGCTCTTTACAATTTTTTAATAATTTTTGAAAGTGGTTGTGAGTAAAGGAGAGAGAACGAGAACGATAACGATAAATGTATAAACAATATTATTTAATTAAAAATGAGAGAAAAATTATTGATTTTTAGTGTAATTATAAAAATAGATGTGGAAAATTGATTGTGAATACTCTTACACCGTGAATTATATATTAACTGAAAATGAAGAAACAATTTAATTAACCGAAAAAAGAAAAACAATTTAGTTACTCATTATGACCTTTTACCTATTAATCACTTCCACACATATATGATAGCAACAATTTAATCATACTTTAATTTTAAACCATAATCAGTTGCTTGACTTTCGGGTGGTAGGTTCAAACCAAGTTGACATATTTACATCAATTTTACATATTAAAATTCTATGTACCAACTTAGTGTACTTTGTTTGTAAAATGAAATAACTACTAGCACTTTATAGACTTGTGTAGTTGTATTTTTATAAACTTCACACATTCCACTTCTTTCTATAGATTTTGCGTTTGACTGTTTGTAGTGACATCACCTACTATCAAAACAAATGGTTTGTAGTTATGTAATTAGCATGCAAAGATACTAGCAAAGTGTATGGCACCTGAAAACGGGCGTGTAAGCAGTGAGCAAGTATGCATCATTTGTGACATTAGCGTAACCAGAAATCCTTATAGGGGCAACATTTATAAAAAAATGTAACGAAATCGAAAAAACGTCAATTTTTTTCCAAAATTTACACAACCGCTAAAGCGTCAGATGGCTAGTGGAAGCTACCCCTGTTTACAAGCTATATCCACCCCTGATTTGTGAGAAAAAAAAACTAGGGGAAAATGTTGTAGATAACAATTAACAAACAAACTTTGTTTGCTTACATGCGAATAAGCATTTGAAACATGAGATACTTCATACATGAGATCCTTAAAAACATAATATTTATATAAACACGAATTCATAAAATATCAATCTCAAAGTTTTCTCTTACAAAAATGTGTATTGGTTTTATTTTAAATTTGATAATCTACTTGTTTTTTCTTAATTTTCCCACTATATATAATTTCTTTTTTTTCTCAAAAGAACCTTAATATTAATATCACATGGGACATGTAGTGCACTCAATCATAAAAAGGAAGGTGGTTGGTAATTTGGAAGAAATTTGAAGACAGAAAGCGGTAAAGTATATAATATGCCCACCAAACTTCTTTAACAATAGTTTAATAGAAAATATTCTAATCATATATTTTTTATCTTTTTAAAATTTAATTATTAAAAGATAAAAGACAAGGATTTTGCGTGTAGGATCCTTTTTTTCTGGAAACAATGAAACATATATGCCACAATCTATTAAATTAAGCATTTAAAAATAACATGATAATCATTAGAAAAAATTACACCGTTATATTTGTAGTTTCAGTCAACTTTCAATGTCATGTACAAATAGTTTTTTATTATAAAATCAGGTATTAACGTTCTAATTTGTCACAATGTTGAGTACTAAGCCCAAACTTTATCATAATTTTGAGTACTTAGGCCAAACTTTGTTAAATTTTTTGTTAAGTCTTGCTAAAATGACTAAAATTTCCTTTAATAATTGAAGTTTTTAGTCGTTTTGTAAAAGTTAAAAATCGTAGGGACGGACTACATGTGTTAACTAACCAAACTTGATAAATCAAACAAAAAGAAAGCTCGCGTTTTAGGGGGTCTTCTCCGGCAAAGTCGCCGAATTCCGGCCATATCAGATGTGTAAAAATTGTTCATTTAAATCGCTTTTTCCGTTAATTATTATCTCCATCATAATCAAAACTAATAACTCGCTTATATCACGTATAAACTGCAAATTATACTTATCTGCTAACCTTTTTAACTCCGAAATTCCCATCATCCTCTCATCTGTTATATCTTTAATTCGAGTATATACATACGCCTCTTGACCCGATGCGACCTCATTTCCACACAATTTCACAACCAATTTCGTCTCTGCAACTAATCAGAGCCGCGTCGGCATACTAAAACTTCGGCAATGCAATTCTTATACATAACATCGCAAACTGGTACAAATATTACATGTTATTTGTTCGTTTTATCATACAGAACCAAAGGCCCCATATTTATTTCAACTTACAAAACTATTATATTCCTAGATCAGAAATTTGTTTTAGTTATTTTTATAAATCTTAACTTGGTTTATTATTTAGATTAAGTTAAAAAGTTTATTTTACTAGCACATTATTTATAAACTCAAAGTTTATAAATAAGAAACTTCAAATCCATTTAATTTTATAAAGGTTTATTGGATTTTATTACTCCTAGCTATTGGATATTGGCCGCTGTCACTCCCACTATCACTTTAACTCTCATCGCTCCCAACTTAACACTTTGTGCGTTGTGTCATTCTACAGGTGAACATTTCTTAGTTTTGACTTGTGTTATTGGTTATATTAGACTAACACTTGGTGAATTACTAATGAAGGCAGGTGAATCTGCTCCTAAAAGACAAAAGGGGAGCAAAAAACCACTCAACCGGAGTGACGCAACATACAAAGTGCTAAGTTATAAGTGGTGGGAGTCAAAGTAATAATCGGTAGTGGCAGCAACCAATACCCAATAGTTGAGAATGATATAATCCAATAACCCTTTTATAAAAAAATATAAATAAAACAAAAAACATTACTTCAAAATTATTTTAGTCAAATATAATTAATTCAAAAATAGACCCTCTAGTTATTAAAGGACATTTTAATAAGACTTAACAAAAAAGTTAACAATGTTTAACCTTAGTAGGGATGGGTCATGGGATTGGTACATTACTCGTACCATACCTGTACCGGTATCGAAAATACCGGTATCGAATTTAAATAAAACTGGGTACCAAATACCGTACCAAATATATAGGTACAGTATGGGTATTTTCGGTACGATATCCGTTTTGGTACCATTTTGTTTTTATTTAGTTTTTGAGCCCTTGTACGAGTACTAAATAGGTAAATTTGACATGATTACCAATATAGTACGAGTACCAAATACGTAAAATTGGTACGAGTACCAATACGATACGAGTACCATATAGGTAAAATCAATACGAGTACTATAAATACCATAATACGAAATAAAACATAATACAAAAAAACTTTTAAAGGTCTACATAAAATTCGGTACCAGTACCCGTTTTTACCCGTACCAATACCGAAAGTACCGAATACCAAAATCAATAAAACTGGGTACCGATACATGTACCAAATACCTAAATCGGTACGGGTACAGGTACAGGTACAGGTACAAATACGGTACGGTAAGGGTACGAGTACGGATATTTGGGAAAAAAAAACTCATCTTTAGACCCTAGTACTCAACATCGTGATAAATTAGAACATTAACACCTAAGTTTGCAACAAAAAACTATTAGTACCCGATATTGAAATTTGGTAGAAACCAAAATTACAAATGATGTAATCTTTTCTGATCTTTATTACAAGAGTGTATAATTTTGTGTTTACTCATGTAATTAACAAGCTCAAGATATAAATAACTTGATTTTAAATAACCAAAGTTGTCAAACAATTAATATAAACAACTTTAAAACAAAAATAAAAGTATAAAGTTTTCTATTACACTAAATTTTCATTAGTTAATGTTGGCATATCACTTTAAACACATCATAATCAAAAATTCAAAATCGTTTAGATACATCTTAGTCAATCTTACTAACTTTGATATAACAAATTTATAAAAGTTAGTGCACTTCAAAGTCCTCATGCAAATAAGCAATTCAAATGTTATCTCTTTAAAAAAGATATTAGATTTAAACTTTCACCAATTGGTCGATAGCACTTTCAACTTTCAATTTGTATCACACCACTCCCAACAGTGGCGAAGCTTGAAAATTTTCACCGGGGGGTCGGAAGTCACCGGACCTAAAAATTATATATAAGTAATTTTTTTTTCTTATAAAACTGGGGGTCGAAAACGTATATATCTAAAAAATTCTATACGAAACGTATATACATAACACTACTGAGCGAAAAGTTCAGGGGGTCGGGCGCCCCTCCCGGCCCCTTGAAAGCTACGCCCCTGACTCCCAACTTTCAACTTATTGGCCGTTAGCACTCCCAAACTAACTGAACCCTAACCCAATTAGTTTTTTTTTTTTTTGCTGATGTGGTACTTGTGTGTTGACGTTGCAGCTGATGTCAGCAAACCGGATTAGTGTTAGGTTGGTTTGGAAGTGCCATCGGCCAATAAATTGAAAGTTGAGAGTGATGTGATACAAATAAAAAATTAAGAGTGTTTTCAGCCAATTGATAAAAGTTGAGATTATTTAAATTCAACATCCTTAAAAAAAAATCCTCAAACTCCTGGATTTGTAACAATGAAACAAACTCATAACAATAACAATAGGTGATATTAGTCCGCATTTGATTTCATATTTGTTTTAAAAGAGAATAAAAACCATTAACTTTTTAAACTTTTGTAATTGGTGCTTGGTTAATTTCACCTTCCAAATAACATTCAAAGATATCTTGGTTTTTTCTCTATAAAGTTCGTGATAGTGCATTTGTAACCCCTGAAATTTGCAACATTAAGTATAAAGTAAAACACAATATCAAATTAATATACATGGAGAAACTACTTTCTTGCTTTTGGCTAGTGATCCTACCACATGTTTGTTAAATATATTTTTTTGGGCAAAAGTTTTTTTTTATCATATAAGGGTGTCCGGGGCGTACTCGGGGAGTGGGTTCGGTGACCACTTTCCACGATCGGGAACACCGCCGCCATCAGCGCGGGGACCCGAATCGGGGAGTGGTTTCGGCACTTGTTCACCGCGTGGAATTGGCACATGGATCGAGGTGTGTGTGTCGTCATCTCCGTCTCTTTTCTCCGCCACTCTCTTTCGCTGCTTGTGTCTGAGGTTTGAAGCTCTTTTGTGTGGCAGAGGGGAATCGAGAGGGAGGGTGAGATGTGGGAGTGCAGGGTTTGTTTGGTGTGTGTATTTTAGAGAAGATGAAGTTCAGATCTTGGGTGTGTATATGATTGCAAACAAAAAGCTTTTGATAGAGAACATTGGTAGCGGCTGATCATAAATGAAAGAAGATAGGGTTTTTCAACTTATTTTATTTAAATCAAAAGCCAAGTACACCCAATAACTTATTTTATTAAATTTTATTTAATTTTTATTAATATTTTTTTATAAACATGCATAATTTCAATAAAAAAAACAAAAAATAAAATAAAAAACCAAGTCACCTAAAGAGGGGAGTGCCGCCATCAATTTAGGGTGTCAGGGGAGTTTAAGAGGGGAGTTGACGTGGCACACGAGGATTGGTGGTGCGTAAGAGAGGGGACTCCCCTCTTAGGGGAGTGCCCCTCTCACCCTAACCATTTTTTCATAAACGATAGGAAAATTACATAAGAATGACAGGTAAACGGTTAACAAGCTGCGCCACGGCCCTCTTTTGAATAGCAGATCCAATCCTACCAAATACAAACTCTGGTTCCTCAGCGTCAAGAAATTGTTGTGCACAACCCTCCGCACTCTCTCTAAGAAACCAACAGCTTCAGGGGCAAGGGACCTAAAGTATTAAAGGCAAAGGGAATGAAGACATGTTGATTCTCGATACAACTTTTTTCATGCTTATCAACTTTCTCTGATTCTGACTTTAACAAAGCCTGATTTTTGGAACAAATGAAAAACAAACCAAACCAGAGCACAAATGTTTTTAACTCACTTAATGAATAAGTATACAAAAGTTCAACATCAAGAAACAAGGCAAAACTAAACCAAAAATAACTTTGCAAAAAGTGAACAACAAGATATAAAATGACAAACAAAATTAAAGGAGAAAGACAAATATTATCAAGCAAAAAGGAAACAAACAAAAATAGAATTACTGATGACCGCAACTACATGAGGCTGTGATCAGCTATAGAAGGCACTGAGGATAGAGTGTTTCTATTTGAATTTCGAATTCAGTTTTTGAGTTATCGAATGGGTTCCGAACTTAGCCTTCAAATATGTGACTTTCAACTCGATTATAATTCGTATTTCTTTTTATATAAAACTAGTAAATTGCCCGGCGCATTGCCACGGGGTTCTGAATTTTTTTTTACGTCAAAACATAGTCCAACTGAAAACGTACATGAAAATAAGAACGAAAACGTATTATATTTGACCTGACTCATTTCCGGAAAAAAAAATGAAATTTACGTCAAAACGTAGGCCAACCGAAAACGTACATAGTAATAAGCATAAGAACATATTACATTTGACCTGACTCATTTCCAGGAAAAATTTACATTGAAAGTAAATCAACTTGAATTTATATTGACATGTACATAAAAAAAAACATGTAAAATTCGATTCAGGAGTAAGACCGGTGGGTATGGGGAGGATAGTCTCTTTGGAGACTACCCGCCACGTAAGCGCCACGTAATCACGGGAGGAGGATAGTCTCTTTGGGGACTACCCAAGGGTGTGGGGACTAGCCAAGACTACCCCACCATTAATAATATATTAATATATATATATAAAGGATGTGAGAGAAGTCAGATGGGGGGCCCACCACCTTGCCCCGTCTCCACCGTCTGAATTCCGACGGATTTGCCGTGCCGGGCCCCAAGGGGGCGGTGTGTGACGAGCCTTGAAGGGGGGACGGGCCTTTAACGCACCCCATACCCATTGGTCTAAAAGTTAAAAAAACAAAAAGGCAAAAAAAAAAAAAAAAAAAAAAAAACAAGTCAAAGTACCATTTACAAAGTTGGTAACTGTACTATAGATAATACTGAGATATTTTAGTTACTTTATACACATACCCATATTACTTATATTATTTTCTCTCAAAACTAGCATTATTTGAATCAATCCGAATTCAACCCGATATGAATTTTAAAAATCGAATCGGTTTTTCGAGTTATAATTAGAATTATTTTCAAATTTTCAAATTCAAATCTCACATGTAAACACACGGGATGGTGTAGTGATTGTGTTCTAGTGGGATGTACTGATTGTGTTCTGGTGGTCCTATGGTCTTCAGTGTCTTGGCAATTGGCATGTGAGTGAGTGAGTCTATGCTTGCCCTATCCCTACATACAAAACAGCCCATCATGGTCTGCCCAACAACAAACCAAGAGCCCAACGCTCCAACTGGCGGCAACCATGATACTCCAGTAGTTTGTCAGTCCGTAAGTGATCCAAATTTGCTGTTAAAAAAAGCAAGTGCTTGTTCCAACAAAAAAAAATGTTTTTAAAATGTCATATCGTTTATGTCAGGTACATATATAACACATCAAAAGAAGTTACATATGTCACATGACACTCTGAGAGCTTACTGCATATATCTCATTTAAGAAAAAATTAGAAACCAACCCGGATAAATTTATGGATGATAATTGAGAGTTAAACTGACGAAGTCATAAAACAGAACACTTACGCATCAGATGTATCTAACACTAATTCTAACATGCAAAAAGTTATACAACTCGATTTGTGTTATGAACAAAAAACACATTATATGCACAAAAGCATTTATGGTGCTTAGATGTTGATGGCCAACTCGAAGACGATACAGTTTTAATTGTGTTGAGCTCGTAATACTAGCAAGATGTTGCTTCTAGTACACCCATTAAGCAAATTATATCATGGTATTATTCTTCATCGATCGGCAATATTAGGTGTAACAATTTTTTTGTGAACAATCCAAGTCCGTTGATAGAACATAAAGTCTAGAATCAAATAAACCCTAAACCTTAAACCAAAACCCAACCCACCACAGACACTGACTTTTGTTAGTTGAACCCATCTAACTACTCGAGCCGATATATTAGGATGACGATTAATACAGACACACGTCATACTAAAAACTGTGGTTGATTGACAATCAAAGCACAAAATATGGGCGGCATCATCACTCACAATCCACGTACAAGACCCCAACTATAGCCAAGATTTAACTACAGATGTTACAACACTCTAAGACATCTATGAAGAGACAATAATACTAATAATAATATTAATTTACACATCAAATACAAGAAGCAGACCGCTAATGTCGTTAGTGGTCCAGCAAGTGAGCCAGACCAGAAGACACACAGTTAGTCAATCCTTCCCGTTTGATCAATTAATGTGCCAACATGTTCTCCGGACAACGCTCTTGATATATTTCCAGGCTCATGGAGATTGAACATCACAACTGCAAAACATAATCGGGTTAAAAATGGTCATTTAGTTACGAGTTAGATTTGGTTGAAATAATACATTTTTTTGGTTACAAGTGGCTTGCAAGCACTTTTATTGAGTACAGATTCTTGTAAACAACTAACGTTGTTACAATAATAATCGAAATATTTTAATAAAACGATTTAGGAGGTCGTAAGCATTGGCAAATTGACAAAAAATTGAACAACTTCCCTGTGTTGACCGATTTGACGAGTTCCATGTCAACTAGATAAAAACACGGCCCCAATCAACTTGTTCATAAGTGAAAGGGTTAAAACTGACACCCTCTAATTAATCAAGGTGGGAGTAATTAACCCATCACTAAATACGTTTATGTCACTTAATTGTTTTAAATTTTAACATTTATAAAAAGAGTAAAGTTCACGGATGGCCCCTGTGGTTTACCAAAATTTTGGATTTCGTCCCTAGGTTTCCAAAAGTACAAAGATGGTCCCTGTGGTTTGCATTTTGTAACGCATTTAGTACCCATTTTTTTTCAAAAGTACATGGAAGGTCCCTGTGGTTTGCACTTTGTAATGCATTTAGTCCCTAACTTTGACATGCTAAAACCTTTAGATTTGTTGGCTGGGGACTAAATGCGTTACAAAGTGCAAACCATAGGAACCATCCGTGTGCTATTGGAAAGCTAGAGACCAAATCCAAAATTTTGGTAAACCACAAGGACCATCCGTGTACTTTATTCTTATAAATAAGTTTCACAAGATTGTGTGACTTTATTCTTATAAATAAGTTTCACAAGAAAACTTCACTTTAGTGGACCACTTGAGAAATTGGTTACCATTGGGTGAATTTTTCCGTTTAAAAAGTAATTGTGAATAAAAGTATTTCGAAAAGAAACTGTAAAATGTCATTTTCTTCGTCCCTGAGGTTTGGCCAGTTTTGCGACTTTCGTCCAAACGTTTATTTTTTCTCATTTGGATCCAAAAGGTTTTAAATCTTGCCATTTTCATCCGGCTCGTTAACTCCATCCATTTTGCTCCGTTAAGGGTATTTCTGACTTTTTTGTTAACTTAAAGGGCAATTGGGTCTTTTTCACTTTATGTAAAAACACCAAATACCCCTAAAAAAGACCGAATAACAAAAAAAAAGGAAATACCACTGACTTAACGAAGAAAAATGGATGAAATTAACGAGCCAGATGAAAATGGCAAGATTTCAAACCCTTTAGATCCAGATGCAGAAAAACAAACCTTTGGACGAAAACCGAAAATTTGGCCAAAGTAACCTGAGGGACGAAAACGGCATCTCACTCGAAAAGAAAAGACAGAAAGAAGAAGAAACCAACCTGGAATCCCGTTTTCTTCACAAAATGTTGCAGCCATCATGTCCATTGGTGATGCGCCTCTAGAAGCCAACTCCCTAAAGGAAATGTGCTCAAATGCAATATTATTCATGGAGTCACATTCATATACACCGTCAGTGTTTGTACCTTTAATAAATGCATCTGCGTTAACTGCATGAAAGCAACAGACTGTTAATTTACAAATACACTCTTTTTTAAATCATTTTTACTACTGATTTTAGCAACCAACCTCATTTTAATTGACACTTGTTGATGTCATACAAAATCATCTTTTTATATAATATATAAACTTGTAATATTTGCTGATATGGCCCTTAATGTCATGCAAGCCTCGACATCAAACCCACATATGCAAAAAAAAAAAATGCTTATATGAAATAATTTTGAAAAAAGAGTAAAATGTAAATTTCATCCCTGAGGTTTGACCACTTTTGTGACTTTCATCCAAAGGTTTGCTTTTCTGCATCTGGATCCAAAAGGTTTAAAATCTTGCCATTTTCATACGACTCGTTAACTCCATCCATTTTTAACATTAAGTCAGGGGTATTTTCGTCCTTTTACCTATTTATTAATGTTTATAAAAAAAGTCATTACTAGAAAGTCAACAGAGGTGGATCTCTATTTCTTAACGTTTTTTTTTTATTTTAATAAAAAATATCCAAAACGATGGAATTACCCCTCCTTTAACAGAGAAAATGGATGTTGTTAACGAGTCAGATGAAAATGGCAAGATTTCAAACCTTTTGGATCCAGATGCGAAAAAAACAAACCTTTGGACGAAAATCGCAAAACCGGCCAAACCTCAGGGACGAAAATGGCATTTTACTCTTTTATATATATTTTCAGGTTTGCCAAAAATGATCTTTCCTTAAAATTAATCTTCAAACATTAATTGGTAAGTGTCAGATATGATGTCATGTGTCATATACACATGTACTACTTAAATAATAAAATTCATAATAATAATAGAAAATCATAGAATGTATGTCATACTCTCAGATGCTCTAAGAGCCGCAGCTGTGTCAGTAGAGAAGAGTGGATTCCCAGTGCCAGCACCGATACCGCCAAATATAACAACGCGCCCTTTCTCTAGATGCCGGATTGCTCGTTGCTTACTGTACGGTTCGAAAACCTCTGGCATAGAAAAAGCTGACTGGACACGTGTCTGAACGCCTAGTTTCTCCAATGCTGACTGGATTAACATGGAATTCATCACAGTTGCCATCATACTGGTAACATGTGAAACCCATTGTTCATCAAGATAATTGTACAACTGGATATATTCATCAACATGCCATCACACCAATATTTTAGTTTTTCATACGCTTGTATCTTTACAGGTCGTTTCATATATATCATTCTAAATTTCGTAATGTCATATTTGTTATTTACAACTGTCTGTTTCATTGATTAAACAAGAGCGTAATGTGATGAGATGATTCTCAGTAATAATTTTGTTTTCCTATTTGTTTGTTCAGTAAAACAGACTGTGATAAGTAATGGATTTTAGACAAAATTACACAAATCAACCTTTATGCATACCCAAACGGCCAAACTTCCACTTTATACCTTTCATTTGAGAAAGTTAACCAACAAAACAAACGGAGTTTGTCTCAAAGGTTGATTCTGGGAATACAAATTAAAGTAAAAGGTTGATTATAGCGCTTTTTAAACTAAAAGGTATAAGGTGCAAGTTTGGATATACACAAAGGTTGATATGTGTAATTTTATCTTGATTTTATATTACTTAGTATAGAATATATGATATTAATCATGTTATGAAATTTAGATGGTTGCGTGTAAAATTCTGAACCTTTAGAAAGATATAAGTGAAACTAACTCATATAACCGCTTATGCATCAACTTGATTATCCGTTTAATCCATACACGTGTATTATCAGATAATTATAATTAGCATATCGGCGAATAATAATATTACCCAATTTGATAGGCAGTGCTTCTATCCATACCGGTAGATGTAACCCATGTGTCTCCACAAAAAAAATTGCGCCCACCAACCACTATTGCCACCTGAAATGGAGGCTTGCATGTTCCAGATCACATTCAACTAAATATACACTTTATAAAAGTAACATCTGATAATGATAATAAGATAGAAATAAACACCTCAACACCAACATTGCAAGCCATAGATACTTCTCTAGCAATCAGCATGGCCACCTAAATAACGTAATAGACCCAAGAAAAAAAATTATGATTAATTTCGTATACATCTATGAAAATACAAAGATATAAAGATAATCAAAACCATTAATATGTTGAGAACTACATAATTCACTTGTACACGTTGCTTTGAACGAGATACGTTAGACGGTTATGTAACCACCTTTGTTTCTCTCTCCCACTGCTTTTGGTTATCTTTTATGCACAGCGTACAAGTCTATTATCCGGTTGTCAACATACCATTGGTTCTAAATTGTATGTGCCCATGTATATACATACATATATACATCTATATACATATATATATACACACACTCCCGCACCATCGCACGTTAAGAGGCTATTGTATTTAAAACTTTCACTATATATATCCTTCTAAGTTTCACAATATCATATGTACCCTTTCAAAACACTAAAGGTAACATACTCAATCCATTACCCTTTCAAAACACTAAAGGTAACATACTCAATCCATTACGTATTAAATAAAAGAAAACCAGTTAAATATTAACTATCTTTTCCACTGAATAAACAAATAGAAAAACGTGACCACTATGAGTCATCTCAGCGCATAATGTTCTTCACATTCTGCAGCCGCTCAACAAAAATATTCTCGACATTCATTCAGTCAACGAGCTGTTAAAAGTAACAATTATATTCTGTTTACTAGGGAATGGATAAATATGAATCTATGATATTATTAGTGTTATTAAATAGTTAAAACTTCATCAAATTAGAAGAATGTATACACATTTGTCACTGTTAGGAGAGGATGAATACAAAATTGTCCTCATCCCACACTCCCCAGGCCCCGACCGAAGGAGTAGCTTTTGCTATGAGTGGGATTTTACTGCGTACGTTTTTTTTTTTTTTTTGGTATTAAGACGAATATAAAACTGCCGAAAAAACTGAAACAAACATACCTTTGGGTCAGCACTATGAGAACCAGTTCCAGCCAGAGAAGCACCGCTAATTTTAAAAACAACTCTCCTCCATCTAGCATTTGATACTGGCTTTGCCTTTATAGTTGCGATTTGACAACTTGGACTAGATGTTGCTGTTGTGTATCTGCAGAACAACGTTAATTAGATACTCGTTCATATGAATATTGACCAGCAACAAGATCAGACTACATTACTAATTCACACACAAGAGTTAGCCAAAACCGAACATCTTTAAAACAACAACAACGAACAAAAGGTAACATACCTCTTATTAGACTTTTGGTCATTGAAATTAATTTTGTTACGATTTGGTCATTACTCATTAGAGAAACAATTTCAAGTACAACTACAGCATTCAAAGAACTTACAGAAATGTTCCATATTGGTCATCAAAATATGCTTTTTGTTTCATTTTGCTAATTTGTGTTCCGCTGAAACATGCTTAGGCCTTTGTTTGTTTAATTAATTGCACGCGAAAGATGGCATCTGCTTTTCATGACCTAAATGGAACAAATATAACCGGACAAACACACTTTTAAACTATGTAGTTAATATCGCCAATATATCACCGACATATCGGTGATATATTGGTTATCGGTCCTCTGGTGAGATATCGGTGCAAAATATCGGTACCGATATTATTGGCGATATTGACCGATATATCACTGATTTTCCCGATGTCAGTACTTTTCTTCTTAGTTCTACCATTTTTCTTTCTTCGTATTGCTGCTATTAGTGTTTTAAGTCTTAATTGTTAATTGTTAGTGTTAAATGTTAGTGTTTTAAGTCTTAATCACTTCCTACTTACTACAATTGTTAGTGTTTTGCAAGTTGCAAAAGGTTAAAATGTTAACGATAGGAGGGTATACTGAATTGTTAGTGTAAAATTGATATATATATAAATTCAGCATGATATTAAAGTTACCGATATCCCACCACGATTACCGATATCTCAAACATCGGTCCTTAACCAATATCCGATTTTTTACCGCATTAATTACTTAGCTTTTAAATACCAAATAGCATCAAAACCAAGTACAATGAGTCAATAACCATAACATAACATCTTTGTAACTACATTACTATTTCACACACGAGTAACCAAAACCGAACATTATTAACACAACAACGAACAAAACGTCATATACCTCTTATTAAACTGTCTACCAGGACTACTCATTCCACTACCCGAATTCTCCTCCCCTAACACCGTCTTCAACGGCAACGAATTCCCGACAATCTGCTCCATCTTCTTAAACCAAGGCCAATGACTAGTAACATTTCCGCCATTCGCATTCACCGTATTCATCATCCGATGCCGCTCTAACTTATATCGCTTCTTCAGATTATCCACCTTGTTCTTACACTGCTCAACACTCTTCGTCTGCTTCTCGCACCTTTCGCTCACACTCACCGCCACCTCTTCCCAATCTCTACCTCTCAAATTGCCTCTATTCAACTGTACAAACTTATCTAAATACGCATCTAACAAACACGCAATCGCTGTATCACTCCACTCTTCTCGATCCTTCCTGTACTCTCCGGCAGAATTCGAACCGGATACTTTAGGTTTTTTATAGTTATACGGTGTTCCTCCGTCGCTAAGTTCTTCTCGATCGTTCCACTTGTCGTTACGAGCACCGTTGATTCTAGATCTGGTCGGATCGGAGTCGTTTTCGTAAGGAACCGCCACGGTAATCTGTTGTGAACAGTACGCGCCGTCGCCGTACGCCTCGCCGGTGGCTTCCGCCGGAGGCCGTGCGGTTATCTGATTTGTTTGGGAGGATAGTAGGTGAGCGGTTGCGGCGAGCTGGTTGCGGTGAAAGTTAGGGTTTGACTGGTGGCCGGTGGTGGTTGTGTCGGCGGTGGTGGCGGTGATTAGCGGGAAGTCGTCGTCGGAAGATGCCATCGGGGTTAGGGTTTGGGGTGAAATGAGACGACGTTAAGTTTGAGGTTTGGAGAGCCGTTAACTATACCGGAGTTAAGACGTGAGTGTTTGTTAGGGTAGAAACGTCACGCTACATGACGGGTCCGTTAAGTGTAAAACATGCTTTTAATGTGTGTGGACCCCACGATAGGTTACCAAATAAATAAACATTTTTTAGAACGACCAACAGAAATATTAATAATCACGAGCATTTTCGGGGCACCCACTGTATTAAACGAAATACTTCGAGAGTAACCCGAGACCACCACCAATTCCGGTGAAAATCTGGTAACCCTCATGCTCGTAGGCACGACAGTGAAATTACCAGTAAAACTCGTTTGGTTTAACGATTAAATTCAAGTTTCCATGTGTCTCCTATCATTGTCCACCAGTGCCTCACTCTGCACCCCAAGTGAGAGTTAAACTTGCGTCTCCCAAGAGAAATACAAGTATTCCACCACTTGATAATTTAGATTTTTTTCTTAAAATTGCAAAAATAGGATTTTGGAAAAATCAACATGAGTCATATGACCAAGTTTCAAGTTTCAACTACTCCTCAATCAAAAAGGTTGTGAAGCATTTATGATATGGATCTTAGCATAGTAATTGTTTGGAATTTGTGTTAGAGTCGGTTACATGAAGGCTAAGCAAAACAGGCTTGGAGTGTGTAGGTCTTGAGATGATGTAATCTTTAGCTTCAAATGTAAGTCGATTGCGAGAATCATGTGGCGTCTCAATGGAAAGACATGCATCGCGCATCTTTCTATTGTCTAACGTGATCAAAATGTTTAAGGTTTATCATTTGCATATGTTTATTGGTTTTGAATATTTAGGTTTGATTCACAATCAATCTTTGTTACTTACTTTGTTATGTGTGTTATGTGATACCGTGAAAGTTTATAAATATAAGCTTGTATTTTAGTATATTTTTCATGTACTATCTAGATAAATTAGCGTTTATTCATTATGTGACGATGACAGTATAGTATAGTATAAATAGGGATGGCAAAAATGCCCGAGCCCGACGGGTATACCTGAAACCCGACACAAATGGGATGGATATACCCGATACCCGATGTGACAACCGGTAGTTTTTGGGTTTTAATTACGCGATTAACAAACGTTTAGACGATTGAAAATGGTGTTTAAGACACAAATTAACTTAAACAGGCATTTGGGATGCCTAGGAACGCCTATTTGACTTTATAGTACGCGAATGTTGAATTGCGGGGAAAACTGCTGAATGTTAAACATTAACGAACTGACACCAGACAAAATACTGACAACGCCGACAAATAGGAGTTTTACATGTATAACTTTTACATATGAATGTGGTTTTGCGAAAATATCATGCTTTCGAACGTCACAAAACGCATAAGTGAACGAAAAACGCAACTGCAGGAACGCACCGACAACGAAACTGAAGCATTGGACACGTGTATTACCTTAATAACTGAAATATTATGATATATTTAGCTTTGTAATCGAATTTTAGTAACCACGGTCGAAACCGGATTGAAAAACGGATTAAAAACGACAACCGAGGCCTTTTACGCGATTTTAACGCAACCGACGAACAGACGCACCAAACGTCAATTACCGACCCTATTTTACACACTTTCGATCTTAAAAAAATATTAGACAATGTCCCATGAAGATCGGGAGCAAAAACGGGCTTTGGGCCTTGGACCTAAACCTACAAAAACCCACCTATAAATACCCTTATTTTCCATTTTTTCCTCATTTTTTCACTTTCTCTCCCTCACTTTCCCTCTCTAAAAAAAGTCCGGCCGGTCAATATTCCGCCAACGGCGTTCATCTGGCGAACGTCCGGCGAAGGTTCCAGCGACAGCCGGCGGGGATGGCGGCGCCGCCTGCGGCGGTGGCAGCGACTTTCTGGCAACATTTTTCGACGATCCGACACCCTACCCCCACTAAACTGAACGTTCCCGACACGATGGCGGTGTCCGTTTTTAAAGATTCTCAGCCGTTTGAGCCCACGCACAACTTCGGCGAAGCTCCGACCAATTTTCCGACGAACCGGTTTTGAACTTTTCACTTCGGGGATGCTTAGATCGGGGTATTAGGAGCATTTCTGCTCATTTTCAAGAGTTTTTATGTTCCGGCGACTTTCCGGTAAGTCGAACCCGACCTATTTCTACTATTTTCTTCTTTTTCTCGGGGTGGTTCCGGGTTGTTAACCTTGTATAACGGCCAGGTGTGGTGTTTCCGGGAGGGTGACGAAGGTAGTGGTGGAAAATGGGTGTTGGTGATCGGATGCGGCTGAAGTGAGGAGGGTAGTAGCAGTGCGACGCTGCCGACGACAGCGGCGGTAGGGGTTGCTTATGTTGGTTTCGATTGGGTTGGTTCATGTTTTGGTCCAGTTTTGGTATGAGTTCGAGTCAGAATTGTAGCTCGGGTCTCTGCTCGGGTTCAGGTCAACGTTAGTCAACCTCAGATTTACTCGGTTCAGTTTTGGTTCAGGTCAAACCCGGTCAACGCGTCAACTCAGTCAACACCGGGTCAACTCAGTCAAACCCAGTCAACCGGTCAACTGCTGGTCAACGCAGTCAACGCAACGCCCAGTAAAACTATAACGATGCGAATTGGCATAGTTTAGGGTGTGAAGTGCAAAAGTCAAAAGTTTTAGGGCTAAAGAGAAATTTCGGTGTCGTAAAAGTAATTCAAACAAAAGGATGTGTCAAGTTATTCAATAGAAAAGATTGGAGGGAACGTCATTAGACATAGATAAAAAAGAGTATGACTCAGACGTTGCGATATAAAATCGTAAAGGTAATTTAGGCAGTGGTGTAAAGTCCTAAAAGTAATTTAGACATTAACGTAGTTAGGCATAGATAATAAAAGTATAATAATGTGTCGCACGTTGCGGTGTAAAGACGTAAAAGTAATTAAAAAAAAGATGTGTCAAGTTACTAAGTAGAAAACGCTGGAGAGTCAAAGTTGTCAATTACCAAAACTTTATCAACTGCCGACACTAGACGATGTAGCAAATGGGAGCATTCTTATAGCCTTGCAACATATCTTTTCAAACTTCGATCCAAAGAGTCAAATCTATCAACGGAAGAACTTAAAATCTCTCTCGGATGGGACGAGCTTGATTCGTTCAAGCTCCGTAATAGTCAATCATGTTTTATTACTCTGTGGATGAATCTTGATGAAAGGGTGGAGGTAATGTTTTAGTAGTTTGATGACTTGTTGTTCTATGAAATTGTTTGGAGGTTGCGTCCGAGTTTCTTACTCAATCTTCGATAGGCGCGACACCACCATATACGACCTGGAATCATTTGTTGGTAGTTACTGTATATTATTACCAAAATAACGAGTTCTACGCTATTAATGTGTGCAATGCTGATTTCGGATATTCAACTTGACGTAGAAAGATGCAAAGACATCTATGCTTCTTTGATGAAACACATTGAAGTGGATGATATCACAAAAGCAAAATACAAAACTACTGAACTTGGTTTGAAGGTTAGCGATCAAAATTGGATGTTTGAATTTTATCCAAAAATAACTTTGAATGAAGTGTGTGTGTTTGTTTTTCTATGCCTTACTAATTGGGGGGCTGTATTGGTGGGCAAAACGTTTTCAGTTTTCCAGCTTATCCTTGTTTTTCTCGTTAAAGCGTTCTAAATACGACTCCACAAATGGGGAATCCGTAAAAGTAAGTGTCACTTGTTCTATTTACGTTATTTCCTAGCTTAAATACGACTCCACAACTGGGGGCTGATGAAACACATTAAAGCGTTTTAAATACGACTCTACAACTGCAAATTAATGATTGTTATGAATTCCCGTTGGAGATGGATCTAGAGGACGAGAGAATCTGTTCAGAAAGTAGGAACCCCCCATTCGAAACCTTTACACTCTTCACATGTATCTATTTAATGCTTATTCAACTTGATTTTGAGGTTCTTGCACTTTTATCCCTTGTATTGTTCACTTATTGCGAACAAGATGACATCATATATATGGGATTTGAGGTTCATTTTTAGGATGCAGGTATCATTGCTTCTTATGCTTCTCTTGTTGCAACATCCTTCTCATCCACATTAGCACCATATTTTATTCCACTAATTTCTTATCCAACTTGTCAAATTATTATGAAATGTATTTGCTTCTCATGCTTACTTGCCACGACCATTTTTGTTAATCAACGGCTAACTTTGAAGGGGTCCTGCCCCAAAAACTCCTTCTCTCTTGCTAAGGCAAGCAATGCCACACACTTTCCCGTCGCTTTCCCTACTCACTGATTACCCACGGAGTCCTCTTACCACCCTAGCTTATACCTCTTGCCGCAAAGACATTGTGCACACTTAGCGACATCAAATTAGAATAAAAAACTTGATAACAAACCGATTAAAAGGAATATGGGTCAGGCAAAAAAAAAAACAGGGATACTTTTGTTCTAATTAAAATATTTATTTCCTATCTTCTAACATTATTTTATTTTTTGAGATAGTGTAGTAGATAACAGTTTGGATTAGTTGAACCCTCTAGGCCATGTATAAACGCTACATATATCACACTTCATGATTTTTTTTCACTTTTAATCACATTTTCAATTGAATTGACGTACGATATCCCATCTCTTCATAGTATAATGTAATTTTATATGATTATCCTTCATATTGAAGAAGAGAGGTTTCAACAGTTCTCAACTGTGATTTGCTACATTCGACAGTTGTCCAATTGGTGGATGTCACATGGCATCCACTATTTAAAAAAAAACATTTGTGTATTTTGGTATAATTATAAATCAAAACTAATATAAACCATAAGTAAGCTTATTGTCACGGAGTCAACTCCCAACTCTCATGCAACTCTTAGTCACCTGTTACGATCAACCTTATAACCCTAAAAGCGCTAGCGATTCAACGACTTTTAAAAAAGGGAACAAGACTATGTAACAAAGGAAGATCTAGATTGCTTTTAGAACTTGAGTACAAGATATTGTTTACAGCTTTGAAGGTGATTTGTAAAGGAGTATGGATCATCTATTTATACTTGTTGCTAATCATCTATGTTTTGGTCAAAAATCAAGCTAAGATAATGCAACCAAACTTTCTGTTGTGAGGTGTGATGCTTGAATCAATGAACAATGCTAAGGATCACTCAGAAATGTAATGAACAAGTGACACAAAGATTTATACGAGGAAAAATCCCTTGATCAAGAGTTGATCTCCGGCATAAAAAACCTCGGGTGATGGAAACTACCGATCACCAACTCAAATTAAACAGAAAATGTATTACAACTTCGGATGATAGCGAGCTAGTTACAAGGATCACTAGAGTGTAATGTGCAAAAAAGTGTGTAATCGCCGAGCAAACTGTCGAGAGTTGATGAGAGCAGTTACGAGTGTGTGTGTGTTAAGCTAAAAATAGCCAAGTGTTCTAATCTTGCTCGTTATCCCCTTATAAATTTAGAAAATATCTCAAGTAACTAACTATTCGCATTTCGTGCAAGTCTTCCACGACCTCCATAACGTCCATTTCAGTCATGCACGTGCGGAATAAATAGGGAATATGCTCCAGGAATATCGCCAAGACCAAGTCCAAGCTCGTACTCCTGCAAAACAACATCATATTCAAAGCAGACAATCGTTAGTGCAAGGATCACTATGATGATCCATGATCCTGATCCTACAATACTTTCTAAGGATCACTAATTCAAACAGAACTGAGGATCCCTAAGCCCGACAGTAATTGAGGATCACTGATCTTTGGAAAATCCTCCCCTAACAATTGCCCCCAAAATATAAGGAGTAATTTGTAAATAAACGAGTTATATTTTCTCGTTCTTATCCGTAACAAATCAACGGATATATAGCCGTTAAATTCTGACTAGCCGTTGCCATCCTGACGTCACTGAAGTGACTATCATGCAAGATCATGATCATAAATTGAAATTAGAGATAAGGGTTAGGAAGCATTTAAATTCGTGCGTTTCATCCTTTAAATCTTCATTCGAAGATCTGATCAGGTACTTCTCTTTCCTTTCTCTCTTCATATTCTCCTTCTGTTTCTTCTTCTCCACCATCATTATGCCCAAGATGATGTTAAGATCCTCACCGGCTAAGGATCACAAAAAGGACAGTCCCTTGAAGATCCAAAAGATCCTCGAAGACTCTGCAAAGGAACGATGTTGCTTTACTGATCCACAGATAGATAGGATTCGCCATTGTTTTCCGGCGAACACCGTTTTCAAAACTTTTGATCCCACCGTCCTGAGTGACTATGTTTCTGAAACATGAGTAGCTTTTCCGGTTACCCCATTTACAATTGGATACTCGTATCCTTTTCCAGATTTCACCCAATCCTTCTTCTCTCTCACCGGCATCTCCTACATCCAAGCAATGCCTATGATCTGGAGGGTCTTGTATACCCTTGAAAGAATCATTGAGCGTGAAGGTATTGATCTGGGAATGTCGGAGTTTGCAGAGATGTATGACCTCGTTAGCCATGGATCTAACCGATATCTACTCAAACATAAACCTGGTGAAGAACACCCCATCTTCAAAGCCACTAAGAATGACACCAACTGGAAACGGTGATTCTTCTTTGTCAGAAGGGATTCTATCCCTGATGGAAAGGATTTGCCTAGAAAATGGACCACCCATGGTAGGATAGAGGATCCTGAGAAGGATCACAGGATAACCTTGTTTTTGTTTGAGGATCACTAACATCCTTTTGTCTCTATTTTGCAGCTATTACTGTTGCACACCTTATTACAACACCTGCCACGAAGGAAAGGCTTGCTGCTTTTCGGAGGCTTGATCCTGAAATAAGATCATTTAAAGCAAATACCCAGGATTCTCAAGAGGTATCCTCAGGTTCTATCACGATGTCAAGTAAGTATCCCATTTTGTACATTACTAGATGTTTAAATTAAAAATGAAATAAGGATACTTATCTGTTTTGGGTGTGTAGGTGCTGGAAAATCATCGAAGTCTGCTACTCGCTTCAGTGTCACCGATCTCACCACTGTTGGTCCCAGGTCTGGATGGAAGAAGGCTGCTGCTAGCCCAAGTACTGCCATCCCCAAGCCTACTGCTTCCAAAGGAAAGAAGAGGAAAGCCTCTGAAGCTGACAATCTAGAAGGCCTGCCTCTAATATACCACCAGTTCCTTGAGTACTTTGCTGATGTAAGGATCACTGACTTAGCTTAGTTATCCTGCCCACTTGAGGATCATGTGATCCTAAACTTCACATTGTCTTTTTGCAGAAATTTGCTGAAATCGAGGACTACGTAGGCAATGTGGAAGAGGTTGAGCAAAAGTGTTTGGACCTCCAAAAGATCATGCTGGCCAAGGATCAGAAGATTGCCTCCCTCGAAAATGATGTCAATCTGGTGAAGAGGGAACTTGTCCTGGCTCATATCACTGCTGATCAGGAGAAGAACAATATCACAAATGATGCTAAAGTCTCCGCTGCCATTGCTATGTACAAAACCTAGTTAAAGATGGCCCAAGAAGCTCTGGATCCTGATTTTGACAAGAGCAACTGGGACATAGAGGGCTGGAAGGCTAGATTGGCTGAGCTGGATGATGAAGAAGAGACTGGTGAGGTCTTAGCAATTGAGGCGAGTGGAAGTGGTAAGGATCATGCTGATGCTGATGATGCTGGTGGTGATGCAGCCAAGGTTTGAGCTGCTGAAATGGGCGATGATGGACATTTCTAGACGCGGCCGGAGCCGATTTTTTAGGACTTGGTAGTTTTATTTTGGTTATGGTGTTTTGAAACAATGATGGGTTGTATTTGAACAATAGTTTCTAGGGTTATGGATCATGGATCCTAAGACAATAGGTAGGATAATGGGTGGTGGATGGATCCTCTGTTTGGGGGATGAAGCCACTCGTTATCCTGCCATCTTTTATTTCCTGCACTACAAAGACCTATGAACAATGGACACCCTTTGCCAACCCATGTGGACGGGCCACGTTTTGCTGGTAGAAACGTGGGTTGGCAATTTTGACAACCTTAAAGGGTTTAATGTTTTGTGAATAAAATAACTTTAACTTTTTGGCTATCTCCCGTGTTGTTATCCTTGTTAGTACTTTACTTTTCAATTGTTGTGATATTCATTTTGTCTAAACTAATTAAGTAAAGAAAAAATTTAATAAATATCCTCAAAAAGTATAGGATATGATCAAGGATCACATACCCTATAGTCGACAAGTTCTGAAAAGTAGTGTAGTTTTAGGATCATAAGTTCAGTTGTCAAAGGATAAGGGTCACTCATGTAAATAATAAATGAAATCAGAATAATTAAGGATCATACCTGAGAATCCAAGTTAGGATCCTAACCTTTAACAGTTATAAGTAGGATAACCAAAAGACAAACCTTAGTAGGGGGTAAGGATTAAGGATCCTTGGTCACTTAGCTTCATAAACCTGAAATAGGATACAACTTGGGACTAAGCCAATATAAGATAAAAGTTAGTCACTGGGGACAAGCCCAACAATTCTGGGGACAAGCCCAATATACTGGGGACAAACCCAAAGGATAACTGGGGACAAGCCCAAAGGATCGTGTGTAAACTGGAGTATGGCCCTCACTAGCGACTATCCAAACTTAGTGACATGAAAATGTCAAAACCTTAGCTAACGTGAAAACGTTAGAAACCTTAGGAACGGATGTATGGTACGTCTACCATTATACGTAGGATCCTGAATACAGCCAGTACAATGAAATTGTCAGACCCTAAAGCGAGTACTGGTCCCATTGCCATGAACTGTACCAGGATCATCGTGCGCTACTGGCGATACTGGGGACAAGCCCAAACTGGGGTCAAGCCCAAATAACTGGGGTCAAGCCCAAATAACTGGGGTCAAGCCCAAATAACTGGATACTTCTGTGGATACTCAATCCTTTGTTAAGGATACCTGAACCTTCAAAACTCATAATCAAGTGAAAGGAGGATAAAGGATGCAGGATCCTTATCCTTAAATAAGATAATAAAAGAATGAAATAGTTTGAGATTAGAATATTACCAAAATGAGGATCATCTGTCCTGTAAGGATCCTTCAAGGATACTTGTTAGCTAAGGATCATAAAAACCTTATTACATGAAGTATTTCTTCAAGTGGACAACATTCCAAGCTCTTGGTAGCAAATCACCTTCCATTGTTAGCAAACGATATGCCCACTTTCCTGCTTCAGCTTCAATCAAATAGGGGCCTTCCCACTTTGGTGCCAACTTTCCATCAGCAGGATTTGTGGTATTCTGAAATGCTTTCCTTAACACCATATCTCCAACTTGGAATTTCCTGATCCTGACATTCTTGTTGTAAGCTCCAGCCATCCTTTGTTGATAACTGGCCATTCTTATCCTTGCCAAATCCCTGAGTTCTTCTATAGTATCCAAATCTTGAACCAAGTTTTCAGAATTTTCCTCAGGATCACGAATGCTTGTTCTTGCAGTAGGGACCACCATATCTGTAGGGATCACTGATTCTGCCCCAAATACCAAAGAAAATGGAGTTTGACCAGTGGCATTCTTGGGAGTTGTCCTATCAGCCCAAAGTACATAAGGTAGTACTTCTGCCCATTTTCCTTTCTTGGATCCAAGCTTCTTCTTCAAATTGTTGATGATGATCTTGTTGGATGATTCTGCCTGACCATTAGCTTGTGGGTGGACTGGTGTTGATGTTATCATCTTAATCCCCCAGCTGTAACAAAAGTTAGTAGTTCTATTCCCAATAAATTGGGATCCATTATCACAAACAATTTCAGAAGGGATACTAAATCTAGTAATAATGTTTCTTTTAATGAAGGATATAACTTCCTTTTCTCTGACTTGAGCAAAGGCTTCAGCCTCTATCCACTTGGAGAAGTAATAAGTCATAGCAAGCATGAATACTTTTCCACCAGGTGCCTTAGGAAGCTTACCAACTATATCCATTCCCCATCTCATAAATGGCCAAGAAGAGGATATAGGATGCAAAAGTTCTGCTGGTTGGTGAAGGATATTACTGTGTCTCTGACAAGGATCACATTTCTTGGCATATTCCACAGCATCCTTCTTCATAGTAGGCCAATAGTATCCTGTCCTCAGGATCATTGAGAACAATGCTCTGCCCCCAGTGTGGTTTCCACAATCTCCTTCATGGAAATCCTTTAGGACTTCTTGGATTTCAGGATCCTCAATGCATCTTAGATATGGACCTGCAAGAGATCGTTTATATAACATGTAATTCAATATTGTGAATTGAGATACCTTGATTTTGAAAGCCCTGGGGTTTTCTTCTGTATGAATCTCTCCATGTTGGATATATCTCATTATTGGAAGGATCCATGATCCTGAATGGGATTGTGTATCATCAGTAGGGACAATAGCAGAATCCTCTCCTATCTCCATGGCTACATGATCCTCGATAGCAGGGGTTAGGATGTGGATAATAGGGATTTTGATATCCTCTGGGATCTTCAAGGATGATCCTAGATTGGCTAATGCATCAGCCTCTGCATTCTCTTCCCTTGGTACCTGTGTCAAACTCAAGATACCTGATCCTCATATGCTTAGCAATTTGCAAACCAACTATCAAGGCTTCATACTCAGCCTCATTGTTGGTAGTTTGAAATTCACAAGCTATGGAGTGGGGTATTATGCCCCCCTGTGGCGATTTTAGTAGTATTCCAAGCCCTATTCCTTTGACATTAGAAGCACCATCAGTGAAGAGTATCCAAGGATCCTTAGTTTCTTCTAGCTGTTGGACCTCTAACTCAGCTTCCTTTTGCAAGTCACTACTAAAATCTGCCACAAAGTCAGCTAAGGCTTGGGATTTGATGGCAGTCCTTGGTTCATATCTTATATCATAAGCACTAAGCTTCACTGCCCACTTAGCTATCCTTCCTGACATTTCAGGTTTCCTGAGAACATTCTTAATTGGAAAATTAGTCTTAACAACAATGACATGAGTTTCAAAATAATGTCTTAATTTAGTAGATGCCATAATTAATGCAAGGATAAGTTTCTCTAAGTGTGAATACCTGGATTCAGCATCAAGTAAACTCTTACTTACATAATAAACAGGATGTTGTGTACCTTGGTGATCCTTAACAAGGACCACACTTACTGCTTTTGAGGATACTGCTAGGTATAAGGATAATATATCCCCCTTTTCTGGTTTCATCAATGCGGGGGCTGAGGATAGGTAATCCTTAAGAGCTTTGAGGGCACTTTCATGCTTCTCAGTCCATTCAAATTTCTTGTTCTTCCTCAGGATGTCATAGAATTCCTTGCACTTTTCTGAGGATTTGGATATGAACATGTTCAAGGCTGCGATCCTGCCTGTCAATCTTTGCACATCCTTGGCATTGGCAGGAGATTTGATATTCACAATAGCCTTAATCTGCTCTGGACTTGCTTCAATGCCCCTCTTTGTCACCATATAGCCTAATAATTTACCTGCTTTGACACCAAAATGACACTTGGAAGGATTCAGTTTCATATTAAATTTATCAAGGATATTGAATGCTTCCTCCAAGTCTTTAAGGTGATCCTCAGCTTTCCTGGACTTAACCACCATGTCATCTATATAGACTTTCATAGTGTGTCCAATTTGTTCCTTGAACATCATATTGACTAGCCTTTGATAAGTAGCACCTGCATTCCTTAGTCCAAATGGCATAGCAATATAACAATATATACCAGTTGGGGTCATAAAGGCTGTATCCTCTTGATCAGATGGTTCCATCTGAATTTGTTGAAATCCAGATGAAGCATCCATAAAAGTCAACAACTCATGACCCGCGGTAGCATCCACCATGGAGTCAATGTGGGGTAATGGGAAAGGATCCTTGGGACATGCCTTGTGTAAATCAGTAAAATCGACACATACCCTCTACTTTCCATTTTTCTTTTGAACAACAACCACATTGGCTAGCCACCTTGGATACTTTACCTCTCTTATCATACCTGCCCGAAGTAGTTTATCTACCTCTTCCTGTATAATAGCATTCCTTTTAGGTGCAAACTTCCTCCTCTTCTGATGTATAGGCTTGAATGACCTGTCAATGCCAAGTTTGTGAGTAATTATATCCTTAGATATACCTGTCATATCCTCATGCTTCCAGGAAAAGGTAGTTTTCCTTCTTTTAAGGAAGGATACTAGATCATGTTCAATATCGCTAAGGATCCCTGATCCTATGAAGATCTTGGATTCAGGATCATGAGGATCCATGAGGATTTCTTTCAAATCCTGTTCTCTTACCTCCAAGACATCCCTTGGAGGATACTTTAGTTGCTATTGCTCCCTTGGTCTTGAGGCTGGCTTCATTGATGATGTGTAACAATTCTTAGCTTCTTGTTGATCACTCTCAATTTTCACCACTCCCCATGGACTAGGAAGCTTTACGCACTGATGATAAGTAGATGGGACCGCCTTCATGTCATGTATCCATGGCCTGCCAAGGATAACATTACAACAAGATAAGCAATCTATAACACAAAACTTTTGATAAGAATGGAGTCCTTCAATATAGATAGGGAGTTTGATGCCCCCCAGCGTGTTCTTGGTCTCCCCACTAAATCCCACAAGTACTGAGGATCTTGGGACAATATCAGACTCCGGGATATTCATCTTTTTGAGGACGTCAAGCTGAATGATGTTCACAGAGCTTCCTCCATCTATAAGGATCCTGCGAACAAAATGATTAGAAATAAACAGGGTAATAACAAGACCATCATGATGAGGATCCTGAACATCAAGACGATCATCCTCATCAAAAGTTATGATCTTATCCTCGGTGACAGTGGACGTCCGGATGGGTCTGTCTCCATTATCCATCTTGGTTTCCTTGGAATGTCTTTTGGCTGCTGAAAAGGAAGTACCACAAATGTCTGATCCACCGGATATAAAGTTTATAACTTGTGCATCTGCTGGAGGAGCAGGAACCTTTTCCGGGATCCTTTCAGGATCCTGGATCCTTGACTTCTTTCGTCCCAAAAGCTCTTTCAAATGCCCCTTGCTTAACAGGTAACCAATTTCCTTTCTAAGTGCAATACACTCTTCAGTGAGATGCCCGAAATCCTCATGATATGCACACCACTTGGACTTATCTTTTGTAGCAGCTGGTTTATCACTTTTTCTCGGCCACCTAGCTTTTTCACCTAGATTCTGCATTGTAAGGATTAGTTCATTGTTATCAACAGAAAAACAGTATTCAGAAATGGGAGGATAATCCTCATCATCCTCTTCCTGTTCCACTGCATGCACATTCTGGTTGTCAGACTTGTTGCAGGACTTGAACTTGTTATTCTTACAGTAGGATCCTTGCTTCTCCTGTTTGGAGGATCCTGTCAATCTCTCCTGGATCCTTTTGTCATCCTCTAGGCGGATGAACCTAAGGGCCCTGGTTCTTACTTCATCAAGATTCCTGCAAGAGGTCATGACAAGATCATCATAGAATAAGGAATCCCTAAGCAATCCCATTTTAAAGGCTTCTACAGCCGTAGCTATATCCAGGTTAGGGATATCTAAGGATTCTTTACTAAATTTAGTGATGTAATCTCTAAGTGATTCATTTTGACCTAGTGTTACCCTATATAGATCACTAGTTAATCGTGCAAACTTTCTACTACAAGAGAATTGACTATTAAACAAATTAACCAGATTAGCAAATGAAGTAATAGAGTAAGGGGGAAGACTTAGCAGCCATTTAAGAGCAGATCCTGTGAGTGTGGATCCAAATCCCTTGCATAGACATGCTTCTTTTAACCTCTCAGGAATTGGATTGATTTCCATCCTCTCCCTGTATTGAGCCACATGCTCCTCTGGATCCGTTGAACCATCATACAACTTCATGGATGGTATCTGGAATCTTTTGGGTATCTCAGCATCACACAAGGGTGGTGCAAAGAGAGATATCCTATGGCTACCATCTGCGATCTCAGGAATGGGCTTGACCACTCCTGGGACACTGGATATCATATCCTTAAGCTTCTGTAATTCCCTAGCCATAGCTTGATTGATACCTGTATCCTGCATGGAGCCATGGTTAGTGTTATAGGAATTATTGAAAGTGTTACCTCCCAGAGGATTCATGTTTGGAATTCCAGATGTGAATCCATATTGAAGGGATTCCGGTATGATCGAAGGACCAGATGAAGCAACGGTCTGCATTGGTATGAAGTCTCCTTGATGAACATCTGTGCTTGGAGGCTGCATACTTCTTAAGAATCCTTGATCCCGAAAGATGTTGGATCCTTGAACCTGAAAGGATCCTTGGGGCAGAGAGGATCCTAAAAACTGGGAGGATCCTGGAGCCATGGAGGATCCTTGAACCTGGGAGGATCCTGGAACCATGGAGGATCCTTGGACTGTGTGCATTCCTAAATATCCTCCTGAGCTGATGAAGGATCCCTGATGCTGAAAAGAGGATCCCGATGGCTGAGAGCAGGATCCTTGAGGCTGGAAGTGAGAGCCAAATGCCTGACTCATAGTTGCTGTTCCATAACGTCTTTCTGATGGACCAGTTTGATACTGGATGCCCGGAACTGCCGATTGTAGGGTAGTTACAACTGGAGTGTCAAAATTCAATGACCTTGGCATCAGAGGAGAGTGATCCTCCACTGATTTCTTCTGTTTCTTGATATCACCAATCTCTTGGAGGATCCATTCATTGGTTTTGTCCTGCTCTTGCATGCGATCCCTCATCTGCAAAATCAGATTAAAAAGATCATTAGTAGTAGGATTAGTGGAAACAGAAGAAGTTGGTGGTTTTGAGAAAATGGGGGTTTGTCTCTTCGCAGCATTTTCAGCATTCTTCTGGGATCCAGAATGTGGTGGAGGCAAAGATGGAACGCCTTGTGAAGAACTGACTGTCGGCATTGAACTTGAAGTAGTTTTTCCCTGAGAAGCCATCTGCTTGGTTGTAACGAACCGAAATGACCACGAAAATATGAATCTTCTTAGGAATGAAGCACCAATTGCCCCACGGTGGGCGCCAAACTGTTTTGGTCAAAAATCAAGCTAAGATAATGCAACCAAACTTTCTGTTGTGAGGTGTGATGCTTGAATCAATGAACAATGCTAAGGATCACTCAGAAATATAATGAACAAGTGACACAAAGATTTATACGAGGAAAAAGCCCTTGATCAAGAGTTGATCTCCGGCATAAAAAACCTCGGGTGATGGAAACTACCGATCACCAACTCAAATTAAATAGAAAATGTATTACAACTTCGGATGATAGCGAGCTAGTTACAAGGATCACAACAGTGTAATGTGCAAAAAAGTGTGTAATCGCCGAGCAAACTGTCGAGAGTTGATGAGAGCAGTTACGAGTGTGTGTGTGTTAAGCTAAAAATAGCCAAGTGTTCTAATCTTGCTCGCTATCCCCTTATAAATTTAGAAAATATCTAAAGTAACTAACTATCCGCATTTCGTGCAAGTCTTCCACGACCTCCATAACGTCCATTTCAGTCATGCACGTGCGGAATAAATAGGGAATATGCTCCAGGAATATTGCCAAGACCAAGTCCAAGCTCGTACTCCTGCAAAACAACATCATATTCAAAGCAGACAATCGTTAGTGCAAGGATCACTATGATGATCCATGATCCTGATCCTACAATACTTTCTGAGGATCACTAATTCAAACAGAACTGAGGATCCCTAAGCCCGGCAGTAATTGAGGATCACTGATCTTTGAAAAATCCTCCCCTAACAATCTAGATCCTTCATAATCTAGAGATTTCTAACTATAAAATATATGAAACAGTTTGGATATTTACAAGGAAAGTTCTAGTAAATCAAGGGTTAATATCTAGGATTTTTCTATGGAATTCTCTAGATCACCCTTAATATTTTCATGGACCAAAATCTAGATTTTTCTAAAAGAAAATGAAGCCTTGAAGCTGGAACAATATTTCGGAAACTCGAACATTGTAATCCGAATTTCAATAGTCCGTGACATTATGGTGTGTTGGTTTTTGTGCTTTAAACCAAAGAGAAGGTCCCCAATTCAAGCCAAGTGGCAAGCGCTTTTTCTAGTTTTTTTCTTTTCATGAGTCATAAAAATGAGTGTTGTAACCATTAAACTCAAAAGTCTGATTAAAAGTGTCACACCCCAACCGATGGAGGAAACATTGGAATGAGACGAACAAATTGCTCAAAACTTCATAACACTATGTGACAATATGAATTTAAATTGAATTTCATAAATTGCTAAAAAATGTCATACAAGAATCAAATATGAACAACATTGTTTCAAACATACATTACAAAATCGATTAATCTAAGTGTGTTTCTAAGTCCACCTAAATCTTGTTTCTTCACTTAGCATCATATTGTCTATCAAACCTGCAACATGTATTAAAACATGATCAACAAAAAGTTGGCGAGTATACAAGTTTGATGCATAGCATAAAATAGACTAAAATAGTTTAACGGCTCATATCCAACATGAATCACAATATGCAAGTTACTAGTATCTTGAAACGGTGTAAGCTATATGTTCAAACCCAAGAATCCAATGCGTTAATATAGCCTATCCCAAAGAATAACGGGAGGTTAACATGTTTAACTTAACAATACCCCAAGACTCGTGGGTGGTGCATTACTCCTATAGCACTATAATTGTTAAGGTAGGCTTGTATGAAGTTAATGAGCATATAGGCACAAAAAATTTACATAACATACAAGATTAACAAGCATCATATAGTTTCATGTTCAAACATGGATAGAGAGTGATTCAAATAGTTTCAAGTGTTTAGTGTTTTTATATAGAATACATGTTGCACCCAAAAGTGTTTAAAAGTAAAAATGGGTTCGAGTATACTCACAAAATTGCATATACTTTCCGATTATCCAATTTGATGATGTTGTCGAGACTAGAATAATGAAGGTGTTTGATTTGGAGTTCAAGGAATGTTTACATTCAGGTTTAAGGATTCATAGTTTAAAATGTATAAAAGTAGACATATTAGGAAAATAATCATCTAGGCTTATAATACTTGTTTTGACACTATGAACCCAAAAGGATTAGAATGTTTTCATGGGTCAAACTACCCATTAGAATCATAACAAGTTGTTAAAGTCATGGATGATGCAACTTACTATCTTGACAAATGACCACTAGTTCATCATCAAAAGTTCGATTACATGGGTAATATGTAAGTATTATATATAGTATACATTAAGTTATATAATTCAAGCATGAGGTAGGAGGATGAATCCTCCATTTAGGAACCTCTTTTGTATCATATAAATCATGCATGAGGTAGGAAGAACAAGTCTTCCATTTAGGTACCTCTTCATTCACCACTACACATGTTGTTATAAACAACAAGGAGGGTGAAGAACATACAATAAAGAATGAAATTATTACAACTATTCTAAGGAAAACATCAAGTAATGTGTGGATTTTCAAGTAGGATAGCCCAAGTTAGTCCTATAATCACACAAACTACAAGCTTTAAGCTTGTACATTACTTGTGGGTTAAACCCTAACCAAAACTGAAAGTTTATGAGGTTTTAACCTCTGATTTTAAGTGTCACAACCTTGTTTTTAATCCCAACTAACCATACAATTGATTATGAGCATAAGGACATAGGAATGTATGAATAAAACATGAGTTTTCTTCCAAAACATGAAGATAAAAATGAGCAGAATTTAGGTGCACTTTAGACCTCAAAAATGGTGAGGTTTCACACAAGTTTGCCCAAGCAAACTTGTGAGAACCTTCCTAGAGGTTATCCAAGTGTTGTAGAAGAAGAAACAAGAAGAAAATTGAAGTGGAAGTGAGTTAAAACTCACTTTTTATGGCTGAAACTTTCAAAAATGTGGTTGAAACTCAGCTGAGTTTGGGAGAGTTTTTGAAGTGTTTGGAGGCTTGTAAAAGTTGAATAAAGGATGGGGAAGTGTTTATTATATAGGGAATAGATTAGGGTTTCAATGGGTTGGGCTTTGGAAGTGTTTAGAAGGGGTTACACGTTGAAACAAGCCCACAAAACTCAGCCCAAGGGGGCTGTTTTGGGTGCTGAATTCAGCTCTATATTTCCTTTATATTTTTTAAACATTAAAATGTGTAATTTTTGCTGACTAAGTTATGTAATTAATATGTAACAATGTTCCCCTAACTTGTAACAAGGTATAACATGAAATAAAACGCGATTTAACTAGACAAAAAGTGTGATGTATAAGCATGTAACATGATTGTAAGTGACAAGTATATGCAACATATTAGATGATTAATCATTGTGTGTTTTATGTATTTAAGGTGTATCAATTGTATAGGTGTCAAGTATCATGTCCTAACATACATAATCAAACATGAAGTGAGGGTTTAATCAAGTAATTGAACATGGATTCGGTGTTGTAAGAACGAATGAAGTGTTGAAATGATGTAACAAATATATGTAGCAAGTAATGAAGTGTTGAATGTGTATAAGTCTCGAAATTGAATAACCAAATGTTTTGTTTGCATGGAACGTTTAAGAATTACGAATATACGCTAGTTGTTTATAATTTAAATTTACGTTTATGTGAATTACGAATCATGTATCAAACGAATGCACATATCAATGTATAAACATGTATAAACGATGTATAAAAGATTCATTTCATTACAATCAAAGTCTCATATTTACAATGGCTCGAAACAAAATACGATTACAGGGGAAACAAGTTTCCGAAAATAGAATTATAAGATGAACTTTCAAAAAATGGAAAGCATGAAAAGCAGGGCGTTACAAAAAGTTACATCAAAACAGAAGGTAGACGGGCAACAATCTGCGCTGCTAGCCCTTTTTAAATTACAAACCCTAACCTAACAAAGACAAACCCCTGCCCTCCGGGCTGAACAATTGCTGTGGATGACCCGCTGGACCCTGGTTAAGAAGTGGATAGCTTCTGGTTAAGTGTGAGTAAATAACATAATTAAATAATATCCATTATATATAAACTTCCATAATTTTTAGAACCAATAATTGTGTAGTTTTTTGAAGTTCTATTTGATCTATGTGAGCATGGCCTTTTTTTAATAATCAAATAATTTTTTATTTGATAAGACGAAAAATGGTTCACCTTTTTAATAAACTTTTTGTAATTTCTCTTATGCATGCTATAGAATGTGTCGGTACCTTAACGAAACCATATTAATACCGATTGAATTACTGTCACATCGCCACGTCAACACACATGTTATTCACCCTAAATTATAATTTTCATCGTTACATTTAAGCATGCTTACAGTCTCACATTTCAACACAACAAAAAGTGCCTGCCATGAAACACGGGCTTACCACACCCTTAGTTTTGATAATTAGGACAACTACTACACAATGTAGTGTCACACCCCGATATTTCCACGTATTACCGATGGGCCCGGTGGGGAGTATCGTGACGTAGTTGATATCATCATAGTCAATAATCACAGTTTAATGCACAGCGAAAGTCTAAAGTAATAATACAAACCGAATTGAAAGTATAATAAAATATTACACAACGGTTGTAAATGGATCCACAGGCGGATCTAAAACAGAAAGTAAACATTGTTCAACAGACTTAAGGTATTAAGAGCTTGCAAGACTCTTTAACTAATACTCAGGAGTTTCCAGCCCATTTCGTGTAGTACCTGCACTTAATCTTTTTGAAAAATACGTCAGTTTACCCTGGTAAATACAATTAACTGACTCTTTTGAAAAGTGTTTATAAAATTGGTTTGGATGCACAAGACATAGAATCTTTTATAACTTGGGACAATTATTTAAAAACAATCTTGTATACATATTTATATGTTTGTCGTCTGTTCAGGGCCCGGTTAGAAAAGCTGAGACAAGATTAATAGACACACCACTGGTATAGGCTCACAAGAAGTTTCCTCACGAGTGAGATACCGTTTTACATACGCAACTGTCAGGTGTATGCCTACACCCCATGCTTAGGTCGTGGCCATTTCTAATGAATGAGCCGAGGATATCCAGGACACGGTCATTAACCCCCCAAAGGCTTTGCACCAAACAAAAAAGATTAAAACGGGTTATCTCAATGATTTAACAACTAATTGATTAAATATTCAATACGCAACCAAGCGGTAATAATTTACCGTATCCCAAGCCCGTATAAGGGAAAATAAGTTAAAAGTATTTACCTGAGCTAAATGTAATTTATTCTCAGTCGTATTTTCAAATCAACAAGTACAGGGAGCTTTTACTGGGCTCCTAATCTGGAACGAAGGTTTTAATAACCTATTAGATTCCTAACGGGTCTATTTTAAGTTATAACTTTGACCGGTTAGTTTTAAAGGAAAGTTTACGGTACGAAACGCAAGATTAAGCGGTGACTGGATTGGAATGTGATTTAGACCCGACAAGTATGAAGACCTGTATATAATAGGTAAACCAAACACATTCTGGATTTTGAAGTAAAAATGATAAGGTTTGACCCGTTTCGGCTAATTTATGCAAACTAGTTACATAAACCGTACCGAACGCGTATATGCATAACGAGTAACCGAATGAGTCATATACAAGTTCCATAAGTTACTATGCTTAAATTATGTTGTGATATCAGTAGGATATCTTCCATTATGCCCAAAACGAATTTAAATCCCGTAAGGGTATTTTGGTCATTTTAAAGTTTATAAAAGAGGTTAAATAGTAATCTGAGGTTCTGGTAAAAAATAATCAGTAAATATAATCATTTTATTAAGTTACATCAGTAAGATATCATACATATGTGAAATTTATCTTTTATGACCAAACTATACACCGTAGGGGCATTTTGGTCATTTCGCATATGCTTTTAAGGTCAAATTTGGAAATCTGAGTTCAAGACTTAAACTTACTGTTAAAGTATAAAAATTTATTTTTAAAATCAGTAGGTAACAAGTCTTAGGTGCTAAATATTGGGTTTAAATATGATTTATGCTAAAAATGCCATTTAATTAACAAAAAACTTTTGTTTTACGATATCTTGCATAACTTTTATTTTAGACCATAAACTGATGTTAAATTTTTAGGACATACTTATATATCAGTAATAAAACTTTTTGTTCTCTCACATTTTCAAAAATCTCATTTTAATGACAAAAGGGCATAATGGTCAATTTTAAGCAAATAACGGAACAAGCATGTAATCGATGATTTCTAAGGAACCATGTAGTATAACTTCAGAGAGTTATACTAACATATAATATGGTCCCAAAGGAACCCTAAGGCATAACTAAACTAAGCTAAATCGGGTCAGAACTGAAAGTCAAAGCAAAAGTCTACTTTTACGACTTTCGGTTGCGAACCGAGCCTAAACTCAGAATTGTCGGGTTGAACATGCCTAAACATGTTCTTATATTATTTACCAAGTTGTTTAAGTGATAAAATGTATTTTATAACTTCTATATTATCAGTTATGATTTATTTTGCAAAAACTGACTCGTTTGACTTTTCTGTTAAGTAGTTTGACCCGACAATTGACCAAGCAAATGTGATAATTAGGAGGTGCCCTTTTAAGGGTTTAACACCTACATAATTACCAACACATAGCCACTTCCAATTCGAATAATGGCTGGACCGTTAGTGATTAATCACAAAGTCAAAGCGTAATTACGATATCTTTGACTTTCGGTCATTACACTAATAAAACCTTAACTACAGAAGCTAAGAACGCTTACAGTGGTCCTTAGCACGAAGATTTCAACTAAGAGAGCTTCCTTCCAAGACCGGATGCTCTAGAGAGTGATTGAGAATAAAAACTTGAAGTGAGCAAGTTATGAAAACTCCAAATGAGCTCTATATATAGTGAAGGAGGGTGAACTAGGATCCATGCAGGTGTCCACAGGTGAATCTGATGCATACAGGTGTCTAGAGGTTTTATAATACCATTAGCATGCAGCTGGTTTCGAGAAAAGGGATGTAGAAGGAGACAACCCGCAGCTGTTCATTTTCACTGCCCAGATACAGTCTTTACGGACTGTAAGCCTAAGCCCTTACGGTCCGTAACCGATATTCAAATTGTATCGCCCAGTTAAGCCACCTTACGGTCCGTAAGGTGTATGCTTTGCGGTCCGTAAGCCTTTGATCAGAAGACAAAATTTGAGAACTTTAACATTTGACCATGCAACTTTCTAAACTCGAATATAATGTCACTTTCAGCAGAAGGGGACCACATGATCAGGCCTTAATGCTCTTGAAAGTAATGCCATGCATTACAAGGGTCTTGGAGTCTTTGAAAAGGCCATATGAAAGGAGAATTGTCGTTTTTACACATATGACCCTATTTTGATTTATTCAACACAAGATTGAATCAGAACATTTATAAATCATTATCTGATTTCCATGAGGATGTAATAATATTTTACAAAGCTTTAGGAACGTTAAAAGGTCACTCAGATGTAAGAATTAACATGTTGACACTTTCAACCCCTTTGTTTTGTAACTTTTGATTTTTAAGCACAACGGCTTCTTGTGTCCGACAATTTTATTTAATAATGAATACGAACATCTTATGAGGTCATTCAAAGGCACATGTTTGGCATGTTGACGCTTTTGGTCCTTCTATTTACATCTTTACACTGTTTGACAGTTTTAGTCCCTCAAGTTATCTTTTAACATGATCAGGGTTTATGACACGTGTCACCATTGTATTGAACATGATTTTGCGAGGTGTTACATCCTCACCTCCTTAAAAGAAATCTCGACCTTGAGATTTACTGAAATAAATGAGGGTATTTCTGTTTCATTGTGGAATCAACCTCCCACGTATAATCTGGACCTCTATGGGCATCCCATTTTACTTTGACGATCGGCACATGCTTTCTTCAAAGTTTCTTAACCTGTCGATCCTTGATCGACAAAGTTTTTTCAACAAACTTCAAGCTCTCATCTATCTGTACGTCCTTATGGGACATTGCTAGCGATTTATCAGCTAGACATTTCTTTAGATTGCAGATGTGGAATACATTATGTATCCCACTAAGCTCTTCCGGTAGATTCAGCTTATATGCTACGCTTCCGACACATTCGATGATCTCGAATGTTCCTATGTACCTTGGGCTTAGCTTGCCCTTTTTGCCAAAACGCATCACCCCTTTCTAGGGTGATACCTTGAGTAGAACTCTATCACCAACTTCAAATTTTAGAGGTTTGCGCCTCATATCTGCATAGCTTTTCTGCCTATCCCTGGCAGCTTTCAAATGATAACGGATTTGGACAATATTATCCATCGTCTCGAGGACTATATTAGGTCCTGACAGTTGGGTTTCTCCAACTTCCGCCCAACAAACTGGCATTCTGCACTTCCTTCCATACAAGGCCTCAAAAGGCGCGGCTTGGATACTCGAATGATAACTATTATTGTATGAAAATTCAATCAAAGGAAGGTGGTCATCCCAACTTCCACCCAAATCAATAACACAACCCCTAAGCATATCTTCAAGCGTTTGAATTGTACGTTCGCTTTACCCATCCGTCTGTGGATGATAAGCAGTGCTGAAATTTAAACGAGTGCCTAAGGATTGCTGAAAGCTTTTCCAAAAATGAGATGTGTATCTAGTATCCCTATCGGAGATAATAGATACCGGTACTCCGTGGAGAGATACTATCTCATCCACGTACAGCTGTGCTAGCTTATCGGAGTTGTGTGTTTCTTTAATAGGTAAGAAGTGAGCTGACTTGGTCAGCCTGTTAACTATAACCCAAATAGTATCATTCCCGTGCTTCGTCCTTGGTAACTTAGTGATAAAATCCATAGTTACCATTTCCCATTTCCAAGTGGGAAGTTCAGGCTGTTGTAGTAAACCTGACGGCTTTTGATGCTTGGCTTTAACCTGTGCGCACGTCAGACATTTAGCCACATAAGTGGCTATAGATTTCTTCAAGCCTATCCACCAATAATTTGCCTTAAGATCCTGGTACATCTTATCGCTGCCTGGATGGACTGAATATTTTGAACTATGAGCTTCTTGAAGAATCACATCTCTAAGTCCTCCATGAATTGGAAACCAGATTCTACCATTTAATCTAAGGATTCCATCCTTGCCATAAGACAACTGATCAACAGTTACGCCTAACTTCTCATTCGGAAAGTTAGTTTCTAATACAGCTTCCTTCTGAGCATTTAACAACCTTTCATTCAAGTTGTTCCTCAGTTCAATGCTTTTGGCGTTGATCCTTATTGGTTTAATTCTTTCCTTTCTGCTCAAGCATCAACGACAACATTCGCTTTGCCAGGATGGTAGCGAATCTCGCAATCATAATCATTCAATGTCTCCATCCAACGACACTGCCTCATGTTAAGATCTTTTTGGTTAAACAAGTGTTGAAGGCTTTTATGATCAGAATAAATCACACACTTGGTTCCATATAAATAATGCCTCCAAAGTTTTAGTGCAAATACAATGGCACCCAATTCCAAATCATGGGTGGTGTAGTTCTTTTCGTGCACTTTTAATTGTCGTGAAGCATAGGCAATAACCTTGCCTCTCTGCATGAGTACACAACCCATACCGGTGTGTGATGCATCGCAGTACACAACAAACTCTTCAATCCCTTCTGGCAATGTCAACACAGGAGCATTGCTTAATTTCTGCTTGAGGATCTCAAAAGATTCTTGTTGCTTGGGACCCCAATCAAACTTTATATTCTTGCGAGTTAACGAAGTTAGAGGTGCAGCAATCCTTGAAAAGTTTTCAATGAAACGTCTGTAGTATCCTGCTAGACCCAAGAAGCTACGAATCTCTGTAGGTGTTTTTGGTGCTTGCCAATTCATAATTGCTTCAATCTTAGCGGGATCCACCTGGATACCATGCTCACTCACTACATGTCCAAGTAATTGGACTTCACGGAGCCAGAACTCACATTTGGAAAACTTCGCGTAGAGCTTCTCTTGTTGCAGAAGTTTAAGAATACACCAGAGATGCTTTTCATGATCAGCTTGACTCTTCGAATATATAAGTATGTCATCAATAAAAACAATGACAAACTTGTCTAGATATGGCTTGCAAATGAGATTCATGAGATCCATGAATGTTGCAGGTGCATTAGTGAGCCCGAAAGGCATCACTAAGAACTCATAGTGGCCATAGCGTGTTCTGAATGCGGTCTTGTGCACATCTTCGGTTCTGACCTTTAACTGATGATAACCTGATCTCAAATCAATCTTTGAAAAGTAACTTGCTCCTTGCAGTTGATCGAATAAATCGTCGATCCTGGGTAATGGATATCTGTTCTTAATTTTAACTTTATTTAGCTCGCGGTAATCAACGCATAGACGCATTGATCCATCATTCTTCTACACAAATAGGATAGGCGCTCCCCAAGGAGATGAGCTAGGTCGAATAAAATCCTTCTCCAATAAATCATCCAACTGTGTTCTTAATTCCTTCATCTCTGTTGGTGCCAACCGATAAGGAGCTCGTGCAACTGGTGCTGCTCCAGGAATGATATCAATTCTAAATTCCACTTGCCTGTCAGGAGGTAGACTAGGTAGCTCTTCAGGAAACACGTCTGAGTATTCCGAGATAACAGGAATATCTTTAATCTTGGGCTTTGGTTCATCAACGGTCACCTGTGCCATATAAATGACACAACCTTTCTTCAAACACTTTGAGGCTTTAAGCATTGACACTTGCTTAGGCAATCCATACTGTGTATCCCCTTGAATAGTAAGTGATTCACCATGAGGAGTTTTGATAACCACTTGCTTTTTATCGCATACAATTTGGGCTTGGTTAAGAGATAACCAATCCATGCCTATCACTATATCAAATCCTGCTAGTTTCAACGGAAGCAAGGACAGCGGAAAAGAATGATTCCTAATGGATATAAAACATCCATCTAAGATTGTTGAAGCAGTCTCTATGGTACCATCGGCCAATTCTACTTCATATTTTATGCTTAGAGTTTTAACAGGCAGATTTAATAACTTACAAAATTTATTGTCTACAAAAGACTTATCTGCACCAGAATCAAACAAAACTCTAGCATAAACATCATTGATAAGGAAAGTACCTGTTATCACAATGTCGTTCTGTACCGCCTCCTGAGCATTCATCTGAAAGACCCGAGCATTGGTCTTCTTAGCCTCTCCAGGCTTCTTTGGATTTTTCGGGCAATTAGTCTTTATGTGCCCCTTCTCGTTGCAACCATAACAGGTTGCATCCTTCATTTTCTTGCAATCCAAAGTTCTATGTTCTTTGGACTTGCAAATCCCACAAACTTTAGGCTGTGAATGCGATTGCGATTTCGATTCGAACATGCACTTCCCAAAATGGTGCTTTTGGCAGGTTTTACACTTAGGCTTTTCACCTGACTGTTGGGTATCTTTTCTAAACCCAGAACCCTTCTTGTGCTCAGAGTTACCCTTTTTCTTCTTGTCAGAGCGACGAGAACCTTCATCCTCCCGCTTTCGCTTTCCATCATCAGAAGCTTTGGCAGACTTGTTTCTGACTGCATCAAGTTTGAGAGATAGAGACAGATCCACCACTGACCTGTATGTGGTAGGTCTGGATGCTTTCATATTTCCCTTGATTTATGGAGTTAGGCCTCCAATAAAACGTGCTATTCGCTTTGGTTCCGGTGTGACCAAATAAGGAACCAATCGGGACATGGTATTGAAGCTTGTAATATACGCATGACAATCTAAATTCTTCATGACCAGGGTCAAGAAGTCAGTCTCGATTTTCTCCACCTCATGCTGAGGGCAGAAATTTTCCTTAATCAGTGCGACAAATTGATCCCAAGACAAATTATACAATGGGATCTTCCCTGTGGCTTGGATTAGTGACCTCCACCAAGCCAAAGCTTCACCTTTAAATGATTGTGACACAAACTTCACAATATCCTGTTCCGCACAACCACTGATATCAACCACAGTATCCATCTCGTCGAGCCATGTCATACAGTCAATGGCTCCATTTTCTCCTGTAAAGTCCCTTGGCTTGCAAGAGACAAAGTACTTGTAAGAGCAAGTCTTGATATGTGGCTCCTGATTAAGCACAATTCGCTTGGATGGGAGACTCTTCTGATTCGATGAGTGACGGGAATCGTCCTTATTTGACTCATGTGTTTTAGAAGGGGGCCTACTATGAGCCACAGATTGAGTCCTTGTGCGGGTATTACTCGGTTCCTTGAACTGCCTGTCAATGGCTCGAGTAACAGCGTTGTCGATCATTGCTTGTAAATCCGCACCCGTTACATTCATTCGGGTGTTGTCATTTCTTTCCCTTGGATGACTATTAACTTCTTGAGATTCAGCCATGTAGCTTGATTGCTACAAAACAATTGATAATAATTTATTCAGAAGTCAATTATGGAATCATCATTTTTTGATGATTCATTTACCCATGGTAATCATAAACCATATTGGTTAATTTGATATTTAAAGTTTTCATTACATGTAATCCCAGTTATAAACTATTATGGATATTAATAGTGGCACAAAAGGCCTAGTCACAAGGACAATTTTAATATATAAGCCATGATCAAGGCATTAAGGCTCAAACATAGTTCATCACCTTTTCTTGACAGGAAGTCATAGACTACAACTGTCATTTGTATACATGGACCGTAGGCACTTCATCACTAATGGATGTTTAAATCTTCAAGTAAGGATAAGGAATTGGAAGAATCCAATATAAGGATGACTAGTGTGATTTTATCGAATCACATTTGCCAGGAGTGCTAACATGTTTTCAGATGTTAACAAGGATTTGAATCTTAAAAAGGTTTTACCATCATGGCCATGTCTAAAGTGACATATGGGCTAGGTTATACCTTTAAGATTTTCTTTTAGTATTTAAGGGCAGATCAATTGTAAATTGGAATGATGTTTTAATTTGTTTTATATGATGTATTTATACATATAATGACAATTACTTTTTTTTAGGATAAAACATTCCATAAATTGAAAGAAGTACATATCTGCCCTAAACGGGACTTTAAATAAATTACTTGTCCACACAGGGACTAAAACAAGAAATACAAGTCCACGCATGGACCAAATACATAAATAAAATGTCCACGCAGGGACTTAATTGAAATAAAGTTACAAAACAATAAAATAAGGATTTTTAATAATCCCTCTTCTTCTTCCCCTTAATAAGGTTTGCCAAACCCTTTAGTAGACCGTGGTGGCTCCTACGCTCTTCGTCTACCTTTTGCTCCACCTCGTGCAACCGCTGAAGGATTTCCTGCTGCTGCGGTGGTTGAATTTATGGCGGCTGCGGCGGCTGCTGTTGCTGTGGTTGAGGAGGTGGTGGGTATTGATACCCATATGTTGGGTACCCAGTTGGGTACATAGCTGGAAAGGGTCCAGGGTAGATAGCATTGTAGTTCGCTGCCTCGATGTACGGCTACTCAAAAGGGTTATACCCAGCTGCACCTGGGTATGATGGAATTGGGTTTTCATACCCATTGGTGGTGGTGCGACTGGCGCAGAGTCGACTTCAGAAACTGGGTTTGAAGGCCCACCCATTTGCGGGTATTCATACAGCGGCGGGTAGTTGCTGTTGCTGGAGTGTTGGGGGGTGCTGAAGTGGAAACCCCACGCACGGACATCCGTACACCTCTTCAACGCCTCGGTGGTTCTGGAGGCAGTTGCTGTTCTGGCGGCGGCGGTGGCGGTGGCGTGACCGCCTAAAAATGCGGGTCCTCGGAAGGAACCTGCTGGTGTGGCGGCGAGTTGCGGTGATGGGGAGTATACTCCCACTTGTATGTGGCCCATCTTTCAGCAAAAATATCAGGGCCCCTGTAAGGCGAACCATGAAAGGATGATTCGCTCGAAACCTCAATGGGATGCGTCGGCATCCCAGATGGTGGCATCTCTGGATCTGGATCGTCGTCCACATCCATGTCTTGCATCTCAGGGTAGTGACCAGCCGGTCCTAAAGGGTTTTGACCATCTAGTTCTTCAATCTGGTTCATCGGGTTGAACCGGCTTTGAAAATAAGGTGTCGGGTCCCTGAAGGAATTGTGAGAACCCGAACGCTACAACGGAATAAAAGAATGATGTGAATCATGAGGCTCCTCATCTTGATGTGGTCCGAACGAATGGTGGTAGGATGGTGAGGAACTGAGTGAGACTGAGCGCCTTGCGGGCTCCAAGTAGGTTCTCCAGTCTTCGCGAGGACTAGAGCCGAGTGTTGCTGATGGGGTACGCTGGTGAGATGGTCCGGTTTCATGGTCGTTTCTAGTCAAGATTGGAGCTTTTCCTCTTCCTCCTCGGCCTCTTACTCTTGGCGTCATTTTGCTTTTGATCCTGTCAAAACAAAAGAAACAACAAAAAGACAAAAACTAATTAAGATTAGGATTAGTCCTAAGTCGTTTGCCTAGACTCGGAAGTCAATGAATGTGCAACTGTGTCATTGAGATTAAACACAAAAGGCTAGTGTTTAATTCCCTCAATGTTGGCTCAGATACCAACCTGTCACACCCCGATATTTCCACGTATTACCGGTGGGCCCGGTGGGGAGTATCGTGACGTAGTTGATATCATCTGTCGCAACCCCCGATCCCTAGTCCCCGGGAACGGGCGGCCGCGAGCCAGTTTCGGTGGTATCGCGTTTTTATCTAATTTGGCAGCGGAAATTTTCATCAGGACCGTAGTTAGGAAATATTTTATGAGAGTAAAATGCCACATTTTATATAAATAACACATTGGGATAAAACCCAAGTTTTTATTACAAACTTAATTTATAGGAATAAATCCCATTTTATTTAAATAAAACGCCTTCTTTTATTTAGGTAACTTTTATAGCCACTATTCCAAGCCTTCAGTGCTGTCCAGCTGGCTTCTAATTGGCTTTCACATTGTGTTACCTGAAACGCGTTTTAAAAACATTTGTCAGTGGGAAATACTGGTGAGTGAATCCCAGTTTAAATCAAGAAACCTTAATTTAATTTAAACAGTATTGAGAGCGATTACAATGTTTATATCTACACAATTACTCATTCAGTACTTGCCACTCGACCGGATCTGTGGCTATGGTCATATAACACATTGGCTAACCCGTTGTCCAATTGTGAAGATTATCAAGTAATGTATACAAAACCCCATAATACCGGCAGTAATTGAAGAATTACAAAGACTCAATCACTGCTAAATTGTATTGTAAAATATTTAAGGTTTTGTAAAAACTGTTTACAAAAAGGAGATTACTCACATTGCTGTCTTAGGGTCTTCAGTAAGGATTTCCTGGGAATAATCTATAAATTACACAAATGCACGTGTGTTAGTATAATAACCCATTTTAACATTAGTAATACCCTCCCCGAGACGGCATTCCAACGACTACGTCGGGTAGAACCACGACAGCCGTTACGGAACCCTAGATCAATCGGGCAGAGTATCTAATACGTCTCCAGGGGTTATAATACTTACATCGTAGCAGAACCTCGCTATTTAGGGGGTATTAGACTCGGGTATAATGCCCACTATTCATAAATTGAGATTGAGGAAAAGAAAATGAATGAGCAGACTGAAGATCCGATGCATTCTATTTATAGAGGCTGAAATCGACTTTCACGCGGCCCGCGTGAAACAAGGACAAGGGTTACGCTGCCTGCGTCAACCCTGGTCAAACGTATAGCTAGTCTGAGTCACTATGTAGGGTCGCCGGGTGTTGGGCCAAGTGGCCGCACCGGGCTGCGCCATCTTTCCTATCTTACGCGGCCCGCGTACGTGTAAGCTAAGGCTTACGCGGCCTGCCTAAACTTATAATTCAACGAATTCAGGCTTTAGCCTTAATACCGTCCGCGTAAAGGGTTGGGGTGGGTCTACGCGGCCCGCCTCAGCTTAAGTAAACTTGTTTTTAATTTATTTTTAAATGCTACATTGTATTTCGGGCTCGGTTTTCACATACGGGGTATATTCAAAGACATATATGAATATTTAAAATATTTTTAGGGTGTCAGAAAAATTACGGGGTGTCGGTTTTCTTGAGGATTGTTACATCCTCCCCACCTTGTTTTAGAGCTCGTCCTCGAGATCTACTAGAATAGGTGTGGATATTTCTTTTGCATTTCTGATTCAAGCTCCCATGTGTATTCAGGTCCTCATTTGGAGTCCCACTTCACCTTGACCAGAACTAATCTCTTATGCTTGAGATTCTTAATTTTTCTATCTTCAATTTGTAGAGGCCTCTCTACAAACTTAAGTTGTTCATTTACCTCTATATCCTTAAGAGGTACTACAAGTGATTTATCAGCTAAGCATTTCTTGAGATTAGATAAGTGAAATACGTCATGTATTCCTGCCATTTCCACTGGCAATTGTAGCTGATAGGCTACAGGTCCTATTCTTCTAATAATCTCAAAAGGTCCAACATACCTGGGACTTAGCTTTCCTCGTTTGATAAATGTAACAACTCTCATCAAAATTCATATTTATTTAATTAATTTGACCAATAGGAAACCCTAATTGAGACACCCAAGTGATTCTGCACAAACCCTAAAATTTTCAGAACAATCGGAATCAGGATCAGGGTCTCTAAAACTCAAGGGGGGTAAACCCTAGTTAATAATTATCAACAATTACTTGCTGTCAAAGTTAGAATTTCAGAATATGTCAAGTCAGCATAGCTAGTCCCAACCGTGGCTACCCTATAGCCTATTTTTAACCCTTACGCACCGTAACAAATCTAGTCTTACGGTCCATAAGCACTCTTACGCACCGTAACAATTTTATGCTTACGGTCCGTAAGAAATGACAAATTTTGACTATAAATAGCAGACATTGGGACTTGAAATTTGGCATAAGTTCGACGAAGAAATTCGTTTCTGACATCGAATTACTTTCTGTTTATCACAAATTAACACACACTAATCACGAAGTGCTGCCGCAATCAGGGTAATAACTCGATCGCTATTACGATTCAACGTCCGATCGATTATAACTATCCAACGATTGTTTAAGTGCCGCTCAAATTGAGTTTATACTTTGTTATTCATTGTGATTTCGACTTGAATGTTTGAGTGCTGTTCGAATTCGGACTATACTCTGTCATTCGTTGTGAATCCATTGAATTGTTAAGTATTGCACTAATAACTCGTTGTGAAGGTTTAATCTCGTGAATTGTCGTAACTGCTGTATTAGTTACTAACCTGTTTGTGTGTGCTTTATTATTTAAATTAGGTTAATCAAGGCTAATCAGTAGGCTTATATTCTGCTCGTTAAATCTACAATGTGAGTCATTCTCTTTTTATCAACTGTTTTACAATACTCCAAAATTATTTTCAAAGTTATAATTACAGTGATTAAGTTTATGTAATCACCAAATTACAGCCGGTATGTGGGGTATTGTGCACAGTATTGCAGTTTTATCACTTTAGGTGGGCGAACCTAAATTTAGTGATATTCGTCATTCATTGGGGCAGCCAATGGTGATATGACCACAGTCACCGTAAAGATTCGAGTGACAAATACTGTGGGTAGTTGGTTTGATATCAGAAACATTGTAATCTCTTAATACTGAAAATTATAACAAATGTGTCGTTTTAGTAAACTGAATGATTCACTCAGTCTTTCCCTGCTGACAAAACATTTTTCAAACATGTTTCAGGTGATTTGTTGTGAGCACAGGAAAAGTGCCGTGGAGCACTACAAGCTTAGAAAGTGGCTCAATGTAAATAAATAAAGAAACATGTTTTAAGAAATAAAAGATTTCCCAGTGAAACCACTTATTTGTAAATTATGGGATTTATCCCTATATTATATATAAACGAGCAGTTTTAATATTAATCGATCCTGTTTAAAAAGACTTCCGCTGTCACTAAATTAGGTACCAGCAGATTTCCTGCCTCGCGGCTCTGGACCGGGTCAAACCGGGGCCAAGGGCCGTGACAGGAAAAGGTGGTATCAGAGCCACTGATTTAAGCTTACTATTGATTTTAGCCTATAAGAAATACTTAGGAAATTTAATTGCCATTCTGTGAAAATATGTTTTATTAACTGATTAATTGTTGAGTTACAGTATGGGTAAACAAAAGGTTTCTGCTATCTACCACAAATTAGATACTGTAACCAAAGAAAAAGGAACCTCTTCCTCCAAACATCCAGCAGATCTGGAAGAGGGGATTTTTGTCCGTAAAGCAAATTATGAAAATCCTCTTACCCAAGATAAAAGAAATTTGATTCTTAGAAAGGGAGAGGAGAAAATAAAGAAACCCCAAGTCAAGAAAGTGAGGTTTAATTCAGAAATCCAGGAATTAGGAAATAGGTCACCTTGGGAAGATACATTAGATGAAAAATGGGCAAACCTTTATATGCTAGCTACCGTAGCAGAGAATGCAAACCTTTAAAATATCAGTCAGTCTGGTCTAGTAGAAAATTAATCTCCAGTAAATAAATAAAGAATAATGTGTTCTCTTTCCTGTAGTCTTTTTGTACAAATCCGTATGCAATAAAACTTTAATGTTTATTTAAAACTTTGTTCCAAAGTTTTAACTTAGCATTTTTGTGCATTTTGCATATATGCTATCCAGCATGAGTGAGATATCAGAAGCATTTCAGAATCTCAACCTCTACCCAGTACCAATTGAAGTCTCCCACGACTTTACTGGTTATATTGCTGACATAGAGGAACCCCTGGAATTCCAAGCTCCACCGCTGGAAAAAGCAAAACTTAAAAAGAAAAGAAGATATGTAGGATGGAGGAAAGTACGCAGGAGAAAGCCAGCCACTAGGAAACTCCCCAAAATAGAAAACCCTATAGACAAAGGAAAAAGAATCGAAATCGGAGAAAGTTCTAATCCAGCAGAGATAGAAATCCGGAAAGATTCTAAACAAAAAGGAATAGAAATTGGAGAGAGTTTTAGACAATCTGAAGAAATCACATTTCAAGAGGAAATAGATCGTCTACTGGCAAATTGTGATGTCATTAGCCCTATCTATAATAATCTATATCCTTGCCTAGAAACCCAACTTCCTGTAAATTGGGAACCAGCTATTCCAGACCCACTAATCCACACTCGCCCTATAGGCCAAATGGAAGAATGGTGGACAAATGATTGGCAATTTGAAAATATCGTAAACAGTCCTTATTCTTTCCTTCCACAGTTTAATCCAGAACCTATCCCCAATCCTCCAATGAGCAACGAAAACTTAGCCGAACTCCGTCTGTTCGGTGAAGAGCTGATAGGAACAGGGAATAGGATCCGGGAAATAGGGGAACAAATTTCCTGGAAGTACGACGAAAGGGAGCGTCGCTACTAAACTGCCAATTGACCAAAAGAATAGTGGGGTTGGGAAGAATGTCTGTATAATAATAATAGTTAAATATAACTCTGTAAAATGGGAAATAAAACATTGTAAGATAAACAGTGTGTATGGATGCCTATATAATATATAAAGCAAAATAGAAGTCGAAACATCGACAATTTTGGATATATATCTGTGTTATAAAATTTTATGTGTTTCTGTGAAATTGTTTTGTTTCCAATCATTTGATACTAATAAGTTATATCTATAATAGTTATCAGATGGAAAACGCTAGTAATGAACCAGTTAATGAAGGGAATCAATCTGAACAAAATCAGGAAAACCAGTATATGACTAGACAAGATATTGAAAATATTGTTGCTCAAGGGATAGCTAATGCTATTCCAGCATTCGTTGCTGCTATAAAGAAACCTCTGGAACCGCAACAAATCGTTCCTAGTAAACGTACTCAGGAAGATAATTTTAGTCATAGTATAAATGGAGGCGGCAATCATGATGATAATAATCCACGACAGGCTCCACCTCCTAAGAAAATGAAAGCCGCAACACCTGGTTGCACTTTCAAAGAATTTCTTGCTTGCAAACCTGTTGAATTTGCAGGTAACGAAGGAGCAACTGCAGTACTGCGTTGGTTAGAGAAAACCGAAGCAGTAATTGCAATAAGTAAGTGTTCCGAAGAAGATCAGGTTATGTATGCATCAAATCTTTTCAAAGACGGGGCACTAGAATGGTGGAACATGGTGCTACAAGCAAAAGGAAGAAGGATGGCTTATGATATGAACTGGGAAGAATTTAAAATTCTTGTAGAAAGAAAATACTGTCCTGAATATGAAAAGGAACAAATGGCAAATAAGTTCCTAAACCACCGTATGATAGGCGTAGAGTGTCGTGGTTATACTTCGACATTCTTTGAATATGCTAGAGTGGTACCAACACTGGCTTCGCCAGAACCGGTACTCATTTCTCGCTACATTTGGGGATTGATTAGTGAAATCCGCAATATCGTTAAAGCTGCGAGACCTCGCACTATTGACGATGCTGTGGAATTAGCTAATACCCTAACTGATGAATTAGTGCGCACAAGAGAAGAAGATCGAAAGAAGGAATTGGCTCAAAAGATTACCCAAGGATTTCGGGTGGGTAATGATAATAATAGGTTCAAGAAAAGAGGAAGAAGGCAATCTGCACAACCGCCTTTATGTAAAAATTGCAAAAAGAATCATTTTGGAAAATGCTATGTAATTTGCAATTTTTGCAAAATGGCAGGACATCGTGAAGAAAATTGCAAAAAGAAAACCATAGTTTGCTATAACTGTGGAGAAACAGGACATTACAAAACAGAATGTCCTAAATTGACTAAAACCGCAGACAACAAAGGCAAACCAGCTGATGGAACAACAAAGAAGACTGCCCGAGCATTCCAGCTAACTACTCAGGAAGCTGAGCTCATTCCCGACGTCATCGCCGGTACGTTCTTGGTCCACGACGTTTATGCAAAAGTATTATTTGACTCTGGTGCAAACCAAAGTTTTATTAATACTTCATTTTGCCAAGCTCTTAACTTACCCTTAACCACCCTTAGGCAAATTTTTACAGTAGAAACGGCAGAAGGAAATTCAGTTAACATAAATAAGGTTTTGCAAGAAGAAAAAATAGAATTATTAGGCCATAAGTTTTCTGCAAACCTGTTACCTATGAAATTAGCCGAATTCGATGTTGTGTTAGGAATGGATTGGTTGATAACCAACCATGCTCGAATTCTTTGTGATAAGAATACCATAGAAATTCAATCACCGACCGGAGAAATGATTAGGATCATAGGAGATAAACCACGTAAGCCCATGAAGTTCATATCAGTAATGAAAATTGCTAATTATGAACGAAAGCAAGGAATAGTGTATATGATTTCAGTAATCATTAGCACTAAGGATAAAGAACTTAAGGAAATTCCTATAGTCTCAGAATATCCGGATATATTTCCAGAAGATTTACCGGGATTACCTCCAGATAGGGAAGTAGAATTTAGGATTCATCTAATTCCAGGAACTACACCGATAGCCAAGGCACCTTATCGGTTAGCACCCACCGAAATGCTAGAATTGAAAAAGCAATTAGATGAATTATTAAGCAAAGGATTTATACAACCTAGTTCATCCCCTTGGGGAGCACCAGTGTTGTTTGTGAAAAAGAAAGATGGATCGATGAGAATGTGTATCGATTATAGAGAATTGAATAAGGTTACAATTAAGAATCGATATCCATTACCTAGGATTGACGATCTTTTTGATCAACTTCAAGGCGCTAGGAATTTTTCTAAGATAGACTTAAGATCCGGATATCACCAGTTGAAAGTACAAGAAGAAGACATACCTAAAACTGCTTTCAGAACTAGGTATGGTCATTATGAGTTTACAGTCATGCCCTTTGGACTAACAAATGCCCCAGCAGCATTTATGGACATGATGAATCGGATCTGTAAACCATACTTGGATAAATTTGTAATCGTATTCATCGACGATATACTTATTTATTCCAAAAGTCAGGAAGAACATTGCAAACACCTGCATGCACTCTTAACCTTGTTAAGAAAAGAAAAGCTTTATGCCAAATTCTCAAAGTGTGAATTTTGGTTAAAGGAAGTGCAATTCCTAGGACACATGGTGAATCACGAAGGTATTCACGTAGACCCTGCTAAAATAGAAGCAATCACTAAATGGAAGGTCCCACAAACAGCTATGGAAATTAGAAGTTTTATAGGTTTAGCTGGGTATTATAGACGGTTTATTAAGGATTTTTCCAAGATAGCCGTACCATTAACTAAGTTAACCTGTAAAACCACTAAGTTTGAATGGGGACATAAGCAAGAAGAAGCTTTTAAGATTTTAAAACACCGATTGACGAATGCTCCAATTTTAGCATTACCCGAAGGAACAGAAGATTTTGAAGTATATTGTGATGCTTCAAAATTAGGATTCGGATGTGTGTTGATGCAACGCAAAAAGGTAATTACGTATGCTTCCCGACAGTTGAGAAAGCACGATGAGAATTATATGACTCATGACTTAGAATTAGGAGCCGTAATTTTTGCCTTGAAAATTTGGAGACATTATCTGTATGGAAGTAAGTTTACTGTTTATACATATCATAAAAGTTTAAGGTATATATTTGGGCAGAAAGAGTTAAATATGAGGCAAAGAAGATGGATGGAAGTTTTAAGCGACTACGACTGTGATATTCAATATCACGAAGGAAAGGCAAACGTAGTTGCAGATGCCTTAAGTCGTAAGTATCAGGAAAAACAAAAGCGAGTCCGTGCTCTTAGATTAAATCTACAAGTAGATTTAATGGAACAATTAAAGGAAGTTCAGGAAACAACAATCAAGGACGATGCTGAAGGAATGAAAGGTTATATAAAAGAACTAGAGCAAGGAAATGATGGAATTTGGAGATTCCACAAGAAACGAATTTGGGTACCTAAACAAGGAGAATTAAGAAATAAGATTTTAGAAGAAGCCCATAAATCTAGGTATACTATGCACCCTGGAAACAATAAGATGTACCAAGATTTAAGAAAGAATTTTTGGTGGATAGGCATGAAGAAAGATATAGCAAGATATGTTTCTAAATGTCTTACTTGTTCACAAGTAAAGGCTGAACATCAGAAACCTTCAGGACTACTACAACAATTGGAAATGCCTGTATGGAAATGAGAACTTATAACAATGGATTTTGTTACTAAGTTACCCAAAACCAGAAAAGGTAATGATGCGATTTGGGTAATTGTGGATCGGTTAACCAAATCAGCTCATTTTCTACCAATGGAGGAAACTTTTAGCATGGAAAGGCTAGCCAAGTTGTACGTAGACGAAGTAGTATCTTTACATGGAGTTCCACTCTCCATTGTATCAGATAGAGATAGTCGTTTCACTTCTCATTTCTGGAAAAGTTTCCAGCAAGCTATGGGAACTCGACTAAACCTAAGCACAGCATATCATCCACAAACAGACGGACAAAGTGAAAGAACCATCCAAACTCTAGAAGACATGCTTCGAGCATGTGTAATAGATTTTGGTGGAAATTGGGATGATCATTTACCATTAATTGAATTCTCCTATAACAATAGTTATCATTCAAGCATTGAAACTGCTCCATTTGAAGCACTATATGGACGTAAGTGCAGAACTCCAGTTTGTTGGGCAGAAATAGGAGAAAGTCAATTATCAGGTCCAGAAATTGTGCAAGAAACTACTGACAAAATAACTCAGATCAAGGAAAGACTGAAAACAGCTCGAGATCGTCAGAAGAGCTATGCAGATAATCGCCGCAAGCCGTTAGAATTTCAGGTCGGAGATAAAGTACTCTTAAAAGTTTCTCCTTGGAAAGGAGTTGTTCGATTCGGTAAGAAAGGAAAGCTAAGTCCCAGGTACGTAGGACCATTTTCAGTAATCCAACGTATAGGACTAGTTGCTTATCGTTTACAACTACCAGAAGAATTAGCTGGAGTACATGATGTATTTCATGTATCCAATCTTAAGAAATGTTTATCAGATGAATCACTGGTAGTACCTCTTAGAGATATAGAGGTAAACGAAAAGCTCAAATTTGTTGAGAAACCTCTTCAAATTGAGGATCGAAAGATTAAGTTTCTCAAACATAAACGACTAGTTTTAGTCAAAGTCAGATGGGATTCAAAGAGATGAGCTGAATACACTTGGGAGCTGGAATCAGAAATGAAAAGAAAGTATCCTCATTTATTCCAGTAAATCTCGAGGACGAGATTTTAATAAGGTGGGGAGAATGTAACAACTCTCATCAAAAGTCATATTTATTAAATTAATTTGACCAATAGGAAACCCTAATTGAGACACCCAAGTGATTCTGCACAAACCCTAAAATTTTTAGAACAATCGGAATCAGGATCAGGGTCTCTAAAACTCAAGGGGGGTAAACCCTAGTTAATAATTATCAACAATTACTTGCTGTCAAAGTTAGAATTTCAGAATATGTCAAGTCAGCATAGCTAGTCCCAACCGTGGCTACCCTATAGCCTATTTTTAACCCTTACGCACCGTAACAAATCTAGTCTTACGGTCCGTAAGCACTCTTACGCACCGTAACAATTTTATGCTTACGGTCCGTAAGAAATGACAAATTTTGACTATAAATAGCAGACATTGGGACTTGAAATTTGGCATAAGTTCGACGAAGAAATTCGTTTCTGACATCGAATTACTTTCTGTTTATCACAAATTAACACACACTAATCACGAAGTGCTGCCGCAATCAGGGTAATAACTCGATCGCTATTACGATTCAACGTCCGATCGATTATAACTATCCAACGATTGTTTAAGTGCCGCTCAAATTGAGTTTATACTTTGTTATTCATTGTGATTTCGACTTGAATGTTTGAGTGCTGTTCGAATTCGGACTATACTCTGTCATTCGTTGTGAATCCATTGAATTGTTAAGTATTGCACTAATAACTCGTTGTGAAGGTTTAATCTCGTGAATTGTCGTAACTGCTGTATTAGTTACTAACCTGTTTGTGCGTGCTTTATTATTTAAATTAGGTTAATCAAGGCTAATCAGTAGGCTTATATTCTGCTCGTTAAATCTACAATGTGAGTCATTCTCTTTTTATCAACTGTTTTACAATACTCCAAAATTATTTTCAAAGTTATAATTACAGTGATTAAGTTTATGTAATCACCAAATTACAGCCGGTATGTGGGGTATTGTGCACAGTATTGCAGTTTTATCACTTTAGGTGGGCGAACCTAAATTTAGTGATATTCGTCATTCATTGGGGCAGCCAATGGTGATATGACCACAGTCACCGTAAAGATTCGAGTGACAAATACTGTGGGTAGTTGGTTTGATATCAGAAACATTGTAATCTCTTAATACTGAAAATTATAACAAATGTGTCGTTTTAGTAAAACTGAATGATTCACTCAGTATTTCCCTGCTGACAAAACCTTTTTCAAACATGTTTCAGGTGATTTGTTGTGAGCACAGGAAAAGTGCCGTGGAGCACTACAAGCTTAGAAAGTGGCTCAATGTAAATAAATAAAGAAACATGTTTTAAGAAATAAAAGATTTCCCAGTGAAATCACTTATTTGTAAATTATGGGATTTATCCCTATATTATATATAAACGAGCAGTTTTAATATTAATCGATCCTGTTTAAAAAGACTTCCGCTGTCACTAAATTAGGTACCAGCAGATTTCCTGCCTCGCGGCTCTGGACCGGGTCAAACCGGGGCCAAGGGCCGTGACAATAAATCTTACCACTCCTTTCCAAGGAGAGACTTTTAACAATACCTTATCACATACCTGGAATTCTAATGGCTTACGTCGGTTATCCGCATAGCTCTTCTGTCGATCACGTGCTGCTTTCAGTCGTTCCTTGACTTGAATGATCTTATCGGTTGTTTACTGCACTATCTCTGGCCCAGATAGTTGCTTTTCCCCAATTTCTGCCCAACAGACTGGGGTTTTGCACTTTCGTCCATAAAGTGCTTCGAATGGTGCAGCATTGATACTTGTGTGATAACTGTTATTATAAGAAAATTCTATTAAAGGTAAGTGATCATCCCAATTACCTCTGAAATAAATTATACAAGCTCTAAGCATATCCTCCATTGTCTGAATTGTCCTTTCGCTTTGTCCGTCCGTTTGAGGATGGTAAGATGTGCTTAGATTCAACTTGGTTCCCATTGCTTTTTGGAAACTTGCCCAAAAAATGAGAGGAAAAACGGCTATCCCTATCAGAAACAATTGATAAAGGTATTCCATGTAATGAAACAATTTCATTTACATACAATTTGGCTAATTGTTCCATACTAAAAGTTTCCTTCATTGGTAAGAAATGAGGTGACTTGGTTAGCCTATCTACAATCACCCAGATTGTATCATTACCTTTTCTTGTTTTGGGTAATTTGGTAACAAAATCCATTGTTATCAATTCCCATTTCCACACTGGCATTTCTAACTGTTGCAGCAATCCTGAGGGTTTCTGATGTTCAGCTTTGACTTGAGAACAAGTTAAACATTTAGAAACATAAGCTGCTATATCCTTTTTCATTCCTATCCACCAGAAATTTTTCCTTAAATCCTGGTACATTTTATCACTTCCTGGGTGCATCGTATATTTAGACTTATGGGCTTCTTCCAATATGCGATGACGTAAGTTTCCTAATTTAGGTATCCACATTCTCTTTTCATGGAATCTCCAAATTCCATCTGTTCCTTGTTCTAACTCTTTTATCATTCCTTTTAATTTTTCAGTATCATCCTTGATTACTGATTCTTGTGCTTCCCTTATTTGATCATTTAAATCTACTTGTAGATTTAATTTAAGAGAACGTACCCTTTTTGGCTTTTCATGATACTTTCGACTTAAAGCATCTGCCACTACATTGGCTTTTCCTTCATGATATTGGATATTACAATCGTAATCACTAAGCAATTCCATCCAACGTCTTTGTCTCATATTCAACTCTTTTTGCCCAAAAACATACCTTAAACTTTTATGATATGTGAATATGGTAAATTTACTACCATAAAGATAATGTCTCCAAATTTTAAGGGCAAAAATTATGGCTCCTAGTTCTAAATCATGGGTTGAATAATTCTCTTCATGATTCTTAAGTTGTCTAGAGGCGTAAGCTATAACCTTTTGACGTTGCATTAATACACATCCATAACCTAACTTAGAAGCGTCACAATAGACTACAAAGTCTTCAGTTCCTTCTGGTAACGCTAGTATGGGTGCATGGGTCAATCTTTTCTTAAGGATTCTAAAGGCTTCTTCTTGTTTTGGTCCCCATTCAAACTTAATGGATTTACAGGTTAACTTGGTTAAAGGAATAACTATTCTAGAGAAATCTCTAATGAATCTTCTATAATAACCAGCTAATCCTAAGAAACTTCTTACTTCGGTTGGCGACTCAAGGGTTTTCCATTTGGTAATTGCCTCGATCTTTGTTGGATCCACATGAATTCCTTCATGATCGACTAAGTGTCCAAGAAATTGTACCTGTTCTAACCAAAACTCGCACTTGGAAAACTTAGCGTAAAGCTTTTCCTTTCTCAATAGACTTAAAAGTAAGTGCAAATGCTTTGCATGATCCTCTTTACTCTTAGAGTAAATTAGAATATCATCTATAAAGACAATTATGAATTTATCCAAATATGGCTTACATATTCGGTTCATCATGTCCATAAATGCGGCTGGGGCATTGGTTAAACCAAATGGCATGACAGTAAATTCATAATGACCATACCTTGTTCTGAATGCAGTTTTAGGAATGTCCTCTTCTTGTACCTTTAATTGATGATATCCAGATCTTAAATCGATCTTAGAGAAAAATCGAGCTCCTTGCAGTTGATCGAACAGATCATCGATTCTTGGTAATGGATACCGATTCTTAATCGTGACCTTGTTCAATTCACGGAAATCAATGCACATACGCATTGATCCGTCCTTCTTTTTGACAAACAGTATCGGTACTCCCCAAGGCGATGAGCTTAGCTGTATAAATCTTTTTTCCAACAATTCGTCTAACTGTTTCTTCAGCTCCTGCATTTCGGCGGGTGCCAAACGATAAGGTGCTTTGGCAATTGGTGTTGTTCCTGGTAGCAGGTGGATTCTGAATTCAACTTCCCTGTCGGGCGGTAGTCCTGGCAGTTCTTCTGGAAATACATCTGAAAACTGAGACACTACTGGAATGTCTTTTAGTTCTTTTCCTTTAGTGTTAGTGATTATAGAAATCAAATACACTATAGATCCTTTTTCTTATATAACTTGCAGTTTTCATCACAGAGATGAATTTAGTGGATCTAGATGGTTTTGTGACAACCGGTAATTTACGGCCCTTAATTACGCGATTAACAGGAGATTAACGCAATAATAAATAGTGATTACAGCATAAATCAACTTAATTAGGCCTTTGGGGTGCCTAGGAACGCTTATCCGACTCTACAGTACGCGTATGAAGATTCGAGTGGAATCTGCGGAACAACAAATGACAACGGACTGATACCGTACGAAATACTGACAACACCGACAAATATGGATGTTACACGGATATTTTATGCTCATGGAGTTTGGGTCGCGATATCGGGTCTCGTAGAAATTACGGGCCACTTGCACACGAGATGGGCTTGTGGGCCCTGGGCCCAAGCCCAACACACACAAGCCTAAATCTACACTAAATCTTTTCAAATCTTGCCCAAAATCCTAGTAAAATCAACTAAATCTACAATAAATCTTTACAAAAGATTTTGACCCTAAAAATATAACATATGACCTGAATGTTATTTATTTGTACAATAGACATAAGGAACCCTTTGGTCTATAAATGGAAGCCATCCATCTCTTCTTCACACACAAACAAAAGAAAACACAGAACCTTGAATTCTCTTGCCCTCTACCTCTCGAATCTACTGCTTATACACAAAAAAATGGAGTTAAAGCTTTCATCAAACACACACACACACACCTGCAATCCCTCGGTTCCTCTGTCAAACAACAACCGGAGTCACTTCGGTGACACCTTCAGTCGCCGCATCTCCGATGAGCAGCCCCCCCTCGCTTCGAACAACAAACAAACCACCACCACCACTGTTCGGTGGTGGTGCGGCGGCGATCAAACAGAAGGCGAGAGAGAGAGAGACCGAGACAGAAAGAGACCGAGAGAGATAGAGAACCGGCGGTCAAAGGTTCGGACCGCCGGTCGGTTCTGTTGTCCGGTGGTCCTTGACTTTTCCCGGCGGTTGGTACTTCGGACCGGTAAGTTTCACCGGTGATGTGAAGATGATGGTGGTTATTCGCGACTCCGGTAAGTGGCTCGGTCTTGTTGATTCAGTTTCGGATTCAAGTTAGTCGGTTCAGGTTTTGTTTTCGGTTCAAGCCTCTTGGTTCAACAGGTTCCAATCTCAGCTTCGGGTGTCTCCGTGCGGCTCAGTCAACAAGTCAGCGGGTTCGAGTAGCGGGTCTCGGCTCAGATCGGGTTCGGTTCGGGCGGTTTAGTCAACTTCTGAAACGGTTCGGGTTGACTCGGTCAACTCAGCGAGTTGACTCGGTCAACTCAGCAAGTCAAAACAGGTCAACTGCGGTCAACATCTTCGGTCAGACGGCTCGGTTCAGTCAGACAACTAGGTTCAGTTGACTCGGTCAAATCGAGTCAACTCGGTCAAACCTGGTCAACTCAGTTGACTCGGTCAACAACCCGACACGAAGACTTGGTAAATATTAGCGACACATTTATTTTGTTATTTTTCATAATATTAACATTACGTGAAAAACGAGCTCGAATCGATTATATATAGTTCACATCTCAAAATATTCGACAAGATTTACATAAATATTGATTTCGTTGTTTGAATATTGATTGATTTTGAAAAATAATGACAACTTGTGTTGTCGGGGCGTCCAAAAACAGAGGAAACTCTGCCCGTTTTTCGAGAAAAACCGTAAAACAAAACGAGTTTTATTATAAAAACGTGCTTTTCTTGTAAAACGACAACTATTGTTATAAGCGACATTTACGAGATACAAATATAAAGTTTCCTTCGATAACAACTTACAACTTACGAAAACAACGATTCGGAAAAATATTTACAACGACAAACATAGTTGTTTTGAACTTCGGAAATTTGACAAATTCGTTTTTATAAAAATAAATATAGTTTTATATTTATTTCAAATTTCAAACAACTCGATTCCTTTTATAAATAAATATAGTTATTTTCCAATACAAGTCGACAATTCTTTTACAAAATAAATATAACTGTTATATTTATTTTATACGCCTAGACGGCACATATGTATATTTTTGGCAAATATAAACAAGACGCAATATATATAATACAAGTTTATTATATATTACTTTCATACAAATATTCCTACATACACAAACGACTTCTCACGGCAGTTTAACTTAGTCATTTTCATTAAGTTAACTATTTACCGCCAAATCGTTCGATCAACGATTCGGTAGAGCTCGGTAACACGTAGATTAGTTACCACATTATTCGAAACTTATTAGATATTCCGTGTTAGGAATATTGTAGAATGCACGCTAGCAAGTCAAGTCTTGGAAACGACATCGCGAAGTCGTATTTAGCTAGCTTTGCACATGAATATTCAGGTGAGTTCATAACCCCACCTTTTATGGTTTTACATTTTTCTAAATGTTTTCGGGGTGGAAAGACATGCACTTTTTGCAAAGCATACAAGAATTACATATTTATAGACCATTTTACAAGCAAGATTTATCTGACACAAATGGTTTACGAAAAGCTTATGTTTTATACCGGTTTTTCAAACAAGCGTTTACACACGAATTCTAGTTTTCTAAACTACGAGAAAATACAAGAGTATACAAACACATGAGAATTGATACTTGACATAAAGAATACAAGAACTGAAAATTGATACTTGATATGATGGATACAAGAATGATACGAGAAATCGTGTCACGAATAGGGTACCATAAGCACCATTAATCGTGTACATACTTAGACCGCAGAACAAAAGGTTAGATCTAATGGGTTCCGGGCAGCCCCACTCTTGGCCACTCTTTTACCAAGCAGTGTTTTTGTGTCTCAGTCGTGAATCGACTACAGAAAAATGCCTATGGTTTGGTGACTTCCTATGTCGTGTCACATGTTAATGGCCTTGCAACCCATTAACAACAAGATACATACAGAATACTTGATTTATATAAGAAAACATGATACATACAGAATACGTGATTTATACAAGAATACATGATACATACAAGAATACGTGATTTATACAAGAATACATGATACATACAGAAATACTTGAATTATACAAGATACATACCATGTTTTCATACAAAGTTTCTGTATAACTTGACAAGAAAATGATTTTAAATTCGTTTTCTCAACAATACTTCAAAAACCGGTTATTCAAAAAGATTTATTTCAAATCTTTTACAAACAAACTATGAACTCGCTCAACGTTATGTTGATTTTTCGCATGTTTCTTTCTCAGGTTGCATTTCTAATACAAGGCACGGTTGGAATAGGAGAACCATCTGGAGTCGAGTACTTAGTGGCGTTCATTTTCTAAAAGACTTAGCTTATTTGCTTCCGCTGTGCAATGAAGATACCAGTCCAGTCACGCCAATGCTCTGATATTTCGGGGTGTGACAGATTGGTATCAGAGCCATAGGTTACAGCCATAGGTCACCCCAGCTCTGATCCCAGATTGGTATCAGAGCTATAGGTTACAGCGAATATGGTTCTCTGTAGAGATACCTAGGCTCTAACCTCAATTTTCTGGGAACTTAGAATACTAAAACCTGAATGCTTACAGAACGCCTAGTACTCGAATATGGTCTCCAACCGTTGCCGAAAAACGAACAGTCAAAATTTTGATTTCAAACATACGCTATAGTGGTGTTTTATACACGGTACACAAAACAGTCGCATACAGTACACAAAACCCTGAGAGCTTAGGAAACATGCATTTAAGACCTTCGGAAACTTATGTTAAAGTTCATTAAAGGTCATCACGTAGGAACTGCAAATATTAATTCGGGCACACACAATTATGCATATTGTCTACGATGTTTTAACTTCCCGAGCAGGCAGCCTACGCATAACGAAACGCTAGTGCACGAGAATACATAGAACTCAAATTTTACGTCAACAGATGTCGGAGTGCATCACATTCAACGCAAAACGAAACGCTAGCACACAGGCATACGTGAGACTTAAGCTACACATCAACGGAGGTTGAAGTACGTCACATTCGACTATCGATCAGGAAGCGGCAATTGGCACGCGGTCCTGCAAACGACACGAGTCATGCTAAGGAAAAGACGCAAGTCACCGTATTCCCCCTATTTCAGCTAACGACGAATACGCTATGGTAATGTCACCTAATAACTGGTTATCACATGCAACCCCAGGTAAAGTCCTTAAATTTCTTTTATTGAAATTTCGACTTTCACATTTACAGAGTAGATTTTCGTATCTCTACTCCTCTTAATGGTCATTGTGTCACGATCATTTCTTTCATTATAGCGAATGCTCATTTGCTTCATTTCTTGAAAATTCGTATGTTACGCATGCATCGTTTGTTACGCGTGTGGGTCCGTTTCGAATAAAGCGTTTCATTGAAGTTCAAATATTGTTTCGCTAAATCTAATTGTTGATTCGTGATTCGAATGACCCGCATTATTGTAGTTGTTGGCTTCTTTGTTATCAAGTCAACACGTCTTCTTGAAAATTCCTTTCTTTTTCAAGTTACATACATGGTATTTCGTTGTGATCATGTCGAAAGTTTTCTTGTCGATACATGCATTTATTGTCGGCTTGCGCCGAAATCAAATCCAATTGTTTGAACTTGTTCATTACACATATTCAATTCAAGACATCATATGATGTATTGGAAACATTATATTCGAATTCGTTTTAACAAGCGTTTCATTGTTCTGAGTCGTAGTAGATTTGTTTGGTCTACGACTCCAATAAGTCGTTTGTTGATTTCGACACCTTGTAGTGTCAGTACAAACTTGTAGCTTGGGCTAATTTATGCAAAACACAGGTGATACTTGTTCGATCACCGCTATATTTGAATTGTTTCATTCACTACGACACCTTGTGGCGTCGGTAGAACTTGCAGCTTGGGCTGATCATGATCGAGCGTTTCATGCAAACTATTACATTTGAGCTTGTTGAAATCTAAATTCATTTATTGGATGCAATCATTTCTAGAATTCATTTGTATCTTGTGATACGTCCTTGAATTCACATTATTCGAATAAGTCTTGATTCGATTTCATGATCGTTCACTTTGGTACTATTCATAACGTAACTCAAGGGAGTTAACGTAGTCTAAATTTCGAGGACGAAATTTTATTAACAGGGGGAGAATGTGACAACCGGTAATTTACGGCCCTTAATTACGCGATTAACAGGAGATTAACGCAATAATAAATAGTGATTACAGCATAAATCAACTTAATTAGGCCTTTGGGGTGCCTAGGAACGCTTATCCGACTCTACAGTACGCGTATGAAGATTCGAGTGGAATCTGCGGAACAACAAATGACAACGGACTGATACCGTACGAAATACTGACAACACCGACAAATATGGATGTTACACGGATATTTTATGCTCATGGAGTTTGGGTCGCGATATCGGGTCTCGTAGAAATTACGGGCCACTTGCACACGAGATGGGCTTGTGGGCCCTGGGCCCAAGCCCAACACACACAAGCCTAAATCTACACTAAATCTTTTCAAATCTTGCCCAAAATCCTAGTAAAATCAACTAAATCTACAATAAATCTTTACAAAAGATTTTGACCCTAAAAATATAACATATGACCTGAATGTTATTTATTTGTACAATAGACATAAGGAACCCTTTGGTCTATAAATGGAAGCCATCCATCTCTTCTTCACACACAAACAAAAGAAAACACAGAACCTTGAATTCTCTTGCCCTCTACCTCTCGAATCTACTGCTTATACACAAAAAAAATGGAGTTAAAGCTTTCATCAAACACACACACACACCTGCAATCCCTCGGTTCCTCTGTCAAACAACAACCGGAGTCACTTCGGTGACACCTTCAGTCGCCGCATCTCCGATGAGCAGCCCCCCCTCGCTTCGAACAATAAACAAACCACCACCACCACTGTTCGGTGGTGGTGCGGCGGCGATCAAACAGAAGGCGAGAGAGAGAGAGACCGAGAGAGAAAGAGACCGAGAGAGATAGAGAACCGGCGGTCAAAGGTTCGGACCGCCGGTCGGTTCTGTTGTCCGGTGGTCCTTGACTTTTCCCGGCGGTTGGTACTTCGGACCGGTAAGTTTCACCGGTGATGTGAAGATGATGGTGGTTATTCGCGACTCCGGTAAGTGGCTCGGTCTTGTTGATTCAGTTTCGGATTCAAGTTAGTCGGTTCAGGTTTTGTTTTCGGTTCAAGCCTCTTGGTTCAACAGGTTCCAATCTCAGCTTCGGGTGTCTCCGTGCGGCTCAGTCAACAAGTCAGCGGGTTCGAGTAGCGGGTCTCGGCTCAGATCGGGTTCGGTTCGGGCGGTTTAGTCAACTTCTGAAACGGTTCGGGTTGACTCGGTCAACTCAGCGAGTTGACTCGGTCAACTCAGCAAGTCAAAACAGGTCAACTGCGGTCAACATCTTCATATAAGAAAACATGATACATACAGAATACGTGATTTATACAAGAATACATGATACATACAAGAATACGTGATTTATACAAGAATACATGATACATACAGAAATACTTGAATTATACAAGATACATACCATGTTTTCATACAAAGTTTCTGTATAACTTGACAAGAAAATGATTTTAAATTCGTTTTCTCAACAATACTTCAAAAACCGGTTATTCAAAAAGATTTATTTCAAATCTTTTACAAACAAACTATGAACTCGCTCAACGTTATGTTGATTTTTCGCATGTTTCTTTCTCAGGTTGCATTTCTAATACAAGGCACGGTTGGAATAAGAGAACCATCTGGAGTCGAGTACTTAGTGGCGTTCATTTTCTAAAAGACTTAGCTTATTTGCTTCCGCTGTGCAATGAAGATACCAGTCCAGTCACGCCAATGCTCTGATATTTCGGGGTGTGACAGGTTTTTTGGGTAAAGGGTTACCCCGGTGAAATTTTATATAAACCAAAAAATAAAAAACAGGGTGTGAAGAGACACCAACACACACTTCTAGGCTTGGCATACCAAGACTAGAGAAACAAACATGAAAACCCGACCAACGTCACAACCAAGTAAAAAACTAAACAAGGAACACGACCCGAAAACACAAACACTAGGATAAACTAACAACTTCTCCTTAGCCCGGATCCAAAGCCATATTCTTCGAGATCAGCCATCGTTCCAATATCTTGTCATATTTTGGATCCCCACCCACCTTGAATCCCATAATTCTAAGCCGAACCGTATCAATAATGATTTTAGAGAGAGCATCAGCCTTTCGAGAAAGAGAAGAAAATAGACGATTGTTTCTTTCTTGCCAAATAAAATAAGTGGTAGCCGCAACCAGAATCTTGCAAATAATATGCTCTAGAGTTTTTGAATTAGCATTGAGCTCCATCCATTGAATAATCGATGACCAAGTGTTCAAAACACCCCCCATGTCCACGTTTTTCCTAACCAATCCCCAAACATCGGATGAATAATGACATTGGAAAAAAAGATGATCTCTAGAGTCCCGATCATATTTGCACAATGGACAACACATAAGCTGTAAATTAGTAGCACTGCCAGCTTCCCAAACGGTCAACCTATCTTGCGTCTTAAGTTTATTCTTGATAACTAGCCACAATTGGAAAGAATGTCGAGGAATACATTGAGTGAACCATACCGAGTTAGCCCATAAAACCTTTTCCTCTCTATTCCGCAAGCTATTCCAAACCTCCCAAGATCCAAAATGCTGAAGTTTACCATCCAGATCTTTCCAACAAAGTCGATCATCTACACCAGCTACAATTTGAGGAATATCAATATTTATAAGAACCGGATAAGTGTCATACCATGCCTCGGGCCACAACCACTGACCATTATCAGCAACAAGATCAGCAACCATAGAACTTAGAGAGAAACCAGCGTTAGCGATAGCTCTTGGAGAGATAAACGACCGAAGCGGGCTGCAAACACACCAATTATCACTCCAAGCATTAGTTTGGCTCCCACTCCTAATAGACCTCCAAAAAAACGATCGAACTTTATTACGTATAGACAAGAGCTTTCTCCATCCCCAACTAACGTTACCTCTACTCTGAACCTCCCAGAAGTTTCTACCTTTCAACTTATAAGAATGGATCCATTGAACCCATAGCGACTTTCGGTTCGTAATTATTCTCCAAATATGAGACGTCAAGAGAGCTTTATTCACATCCATAATACTTCTAATACCTAATCCACCCTCATCTTTAGGAGTACAAACAACCTTCCAGGCCACTTTAGCTCTAGCCGAGCCCTGATAACCACCATTCCATAAGAACGTTCGCAATCTTTTCTCCAAGTCCTTAATAACACCATGAGGGAGCATAAAAACCGAAGCCCAATACGAATACATAGCTGCCAAGACTGAATTGATAAGCTGAAGTCTACCTGCAAAAGACAAGGACTTAGACATCCAGTTATCTATACGTCTTTCTACACGCTCCACAAGGATTTTACAGTCACGAGCAGCCAATCTTGTTGATATCAACGGAACTCCAAGATACCGAACCGGAAGGGAGCCCTCTTGAAAGGGCATAACATCCAAAATTTGATCTCTAACATACCGAGGAACATTGCTGAAGAAAACAGTGCTTTTAGAAGAGCTAGGAACCAGACCCGAAATGTTAGTGAATTTTGCAAGAGCATCTCTCAGGATTTTGACCGAAGCACAATTCCCGTGAGAAAAAATGAACAAATCATCTGCAAACGAGATACTAATAATCTTTTGTTTAGGGCAATGAGCATGAAACTTAAACGACGTGTGCAAAGCCGATTGCTGTAAAAGAAGGGTCAGAACCTCCATAACTAACGTGAAAAGATAAGGAGACAAAGGGTCTCCTTGTCTAAGGCCTCGTTTCCCTGCAAAATAACCATGAAGCTCCCCATTAATGCTTAGAGAATATGAAACCGTTGTAACACAGGTCATAATCCATGAGACCATTTGGTGATGAAAACCAAACCGATTAAGAATAGTTTCCAGGAAAGACCAATTAACTGTATCATACGCCTTCTGAATATCAATCTTAAAAGCACATCTTGCAGGCCCTCTATTAAGATGATAATTGTGCATCAATTCCTGAGTAAGAAGGATGTTATCCGAGATCTTCCTACCAGGAACAAAAGCCGACTGATTTATGTGATCTTCTCACCTCTTGGTGAATTTACTTGAATTGACTTTTGATCACATAAAATATTAGCTTTATTGGTTGTTAACCAATCCATTCCTAACACGACATCAAATCTTGCCAGATTCATTGGGTAAAGGTTTGCAATAAATTTTTGATTAAAAATTTCTATTCTTGCTCCCTGCAAGATTTCAGAAATCCTAACGGTTTCTCCATTTGCTGTCTCTACTAGACAATCTTGTGGTAGTTTAGTTAATGATTTATTTAGAAGTTTGCAAAACGAAGTATTGATAAAACTTTGGTTTGCACCAGAGTCAAATAATACTTTAGCAAAAATATCATTAACTAAAAACGTACCAGCTATGACGTCTGGGATAATCTTAGCTTCATCTACAGTTAGAACAAATGCTCTAGCATTTTTAGTGTTCTTGTTGTTTGCAGCTGGAGCTAACTTCGGACAGTTTGGCTTGATATGACCTTTTTCTCCACAATTGAAGCACAATCCATTACTGGATTTCCTCCTGCAATCTTCTTCCTTGTGTCCTGGTGCCTTGCAGTAATTGCAGTGAGTGGAGCATCTTCCAGAATGCTTCTTCTTGCAGATCCTGCAGTATGGTGCAGAGGTAGAACCTACATTTCTACGGTTGGAATTCCCATAACGGAATTCTTGGGTAAGCTTTTGGGTTAGGTTTCTCCTCTGATCTTCTTCTCTAGTACGCACCAGTTCATCAGTCAAGGTATTGGCTAGTTCTACAGCTTCTTCTATGGTTTGGGGTCTAGCTGCCTTGACTACATGCCTAATTTCTCCAATTAATCTCCAGATGTAACGGGAGATTAATACCGGTTCAGGTGATGCAAGGGTTGGTACTATTCTAGCATATTCAAAGAATGTAGTAGTATAACCCTTACTATCTACCCCGGTCATTCTAAGGTTCAGAAACTTATTGGCTATATGCTCCTTTTCATTGGGAGGGCAGAACTTCCTTTCTACCATATTTTTAAATTCCTCCCATTCCATATTGTACACCCTGTCACTTCCTCTTGACTGGAGGATAGTGTTCCACCATTCTAGGGCTGAGTTCTTAAATAGATTAGAAGCAAACATTATCTTATCTTCTTCGTCACACTTGCTTATTTTCAGAACAGCCTCAGTCTTTTCTATCCAACGTAGAGCTGCAATGGGTCCTTCATTGCCCGAGAATTCTATTGGTTTACAGGACCAGAATTCTTTGTAAGAACAACCATATGGCACGGTTCTTCTTCTTTTGGGAATGAGCACCTGAAGTACGGGTCCATTGTTCACGCTGTGTTCTGGTTCAATTGGTCGCTTACTGCTATGCTTACTTTTATTATTCGCTTCTTGAACCGTTTGAATAATAAATGGCATTGCATCTATGATTCCTTGTGCCACTATATGTTAAACGACATTATTATCCATTTGGTTTCCACTGTTATTGTTGTTTGGATTCTCATTATTCAGATTATTGTTATTAAAGTGGTTGTCGTTCTGAATATTATCGTTCTGGTTTTCCTGATTCACTTCGTTGTCCATCTGAATTTTAAACATTTACCAAATATTAATATCACCAATAATATTTGAATATAGCCAATCACATGTCACACACTTTTGGTCAAAAGCGTCGGTCATTGCGACTTACTCTATTCATATAGTATGCATCTATTACACACCAGTACTGAAATAAAAATTACAATACCAACTGAAATTTAAAACTACACTACTAGTAATAGGCATCCGTAGTTTTTTTTTCTAACACATACACACATATATTATTATATTATATTATTATTATTATTATTATTATTATTATTATTATTATTATTATTTCTACCGTTCTGTAACACCCCGAAAACGGGTTTGGTAATTAACCCACGTTAATACTAAAAGACGGGTAAAGTACCGTTAGTGGTAAAAGTAACCCGGTGAATATTAGGATTTTAAATAAATAAACCTAATATTAAATAAAATTAGTATAAAGGCTTTGAGGAAATAAAGTTTATAGAAGGCCCGGTATAACGGGACTTAAAATAAACTTAGTTATAAATTCCCCCAAACCCACTAATTTAACAAGGAATGTTTAACCTAGTTAATAGATGGGAATATTGTTAGGAATAAGTAGGTTGTGGCCTACTTAATAACGAACCAAACACGAGGGGTTAAAATGGGATAACTTAACAAAGTTATTTAATAAAAGAAAATCAAAATAAAACACACACTTCAAGTGTGTGTTCTGGATCGACATCAGGGAGCTCCCCATGGAGCCAAACCCTAACCTTCAACAAATCCAGCAAATTGAAGGTCAAAATGAAGCTCAAATTCACAACCAAACATGAATAAACGATTACCAAGTCAAGGGGATCGTAAGGTATGTCGAATTTCTAACATTCATGAAGTTGTGAAAATTAGTTAATCTTGCATGATACGATCTATGCATGAATCATAGAAGTTAAGGCTGAATTTGAGATATAGGATTGCTTAGGAACTAACCCTAAGTGAAGATTTAGAATAAATTGCTATGATTTAGGTGTTTGGTTGAATCACCACACCTAGCTAAGTGGGTTTTATTGTTATGATGAAATTGATGATAAGACTATGTTTAGAATCATCATGCATGAGAATGAATGGAAGGTGTTTGATTAAATCATGAAAATTGGGTACATGATCATACTTTCATGAAAGGGGTTTAGTATATTATGATGAAATTAGTGATTTGGGTTCATATAAATAGGGTTTGGAATCATGATGTCTACTAATTAATATGTAGAACTTGATTATATTGATGTTCGGATGAATGTCTAATGCTATGATGAAACGGGTTTTTACATGGAGATGGAAACCTTTAGTTCTTTGCTTAACAAATAAATAATTAACTTTGATAATCAAGAGCTAAGTTAAATTGGTATTAATAATAGCATGAACTTAGATTTGAAAAGTAGTTAAAACGGTGGCGTAAGAATAATGCCAATCGGATACTTGACAAAGTGCTTAAATGAATTGTCGGGGTTTATGATATAATCACTTATGTTAATAGGCAGTTTGACCTTTAAAAGTCAAACTGACCAAAATGAAATCAAATGGTGAATTTTGATGTAAAACCCGTAAGATGGAATAGTCATAATTAATGATGGCTAATCTAACCGTCTTACGAATTATGATGATAGTTTGACGCTTGACAAGCTAGGTGGAGGATTGGAAAGGAAGCTGGTCAAATAAAGCAAGAATGAAGGAAAAACGTAATTCGGATGCAAGGTAAGTATATCTTACACTAGTCATATATTTCAGAATATCCTTTTGTCGTATTACGAAAAAGATAATTTATGACGTAAGCCATAGTAGGCCAAAAAGTGTTAAGAAATGGAATTATAAGTAAGTGACCGCACGGTGTAAATCGGAGCGAGTCATATATATACGAGGTGGTAATAAATATCATCTCGCTAATATAATCGGTCAATTCAGCCAAACGGGTCAAAAGGTGAAATTATCACCCTTTGACAATATCGACTAATGGGTTGTCAAGATGCATGATTTTAGGAAATAAATAGCACATGGATGCTTACATCGCTATCACTTAGCAGCCACTAAGGAAAGGTATTGAAACGGGTCAATATATGGATCCGAGCCAGGTATGTATAATAATACAACTCATCATGTAGAGTTTGGAGTTTTATAACAGTTAGACAAGGTTAAAATAAGATATTCGGTTATCTTTTAGGTAAAGCGAATAAATTGAGTTATGATTATGGTGTTTTAAAAACATATTGGTTTCTAAACAAGAATATGGTTAAAAGGTCGGATTTGGGGTTCAAACAAGTACTAATAGTCCTTCGTCGTAAAAGAATGACTAAAATTGACTAAAACGCCCTTGTCGGCTAATTCGAATAAACAACCTTTAAAAGTAGTTTTGAAACGAGTTTTATGATCAAATAAATAATTGGAATAAGTGTAAGAAGCGAAAGATGTAAACCTTCGGTCAAATAACTCTATATGAATCTTTGTCGTAAATTAGAAATCAGACGAGAAAAACTCGGATTATATAGATCACCTCATTAAGTCCACCACAATTATAGTTGTGGTGGAAGATTACTTGATAAGAATGTTGTATATAACGCTAGAAATGAATAAAGGCGACTTTAAGCTTTAAAGTGCTTAAATACCCTTAACGGGTCAAAATAAGCACTTGAACGTAAACGGGTTCTAACTAAGTAAGAAACCCATGATTTATGATTTATTTGATAGGAAATATTGAAATTATGATTTTCATGAGTTTATAGATCAAGTAAACATGTTTGTTTGATAAAATCGCGAACGGGTCAAAATTTGGTAAAAATGGTAATAAGCCGAAGACTTAAAAGTCTTAAATTTTGTTAATTCGGATGTTGGATTTTGACTCCATATGATGAAGGGTCAAATTACAATCATGTAGGAAGAAACGGTGGGTCAAACGGATAAGCGGTTTGAAAGATACGAAAGTTTTCGTGTCAATAAACGGCAAAATAGGAAAGCTGGAATACAGGGGACACCGTAACTTACGGTGCCACCGTAAGTTACGGTGGAGCTGAAGGCTTTACGGCAGCCCCCTACTGATTTACGGTAGGGGCATGTCACACCAGAGGCCACCGTAACTTACGGTGCCACCGTAAGTTACGGTGGAGGCCAGTTGGAAATCCATGTTTTGAGATCAAGAGTTTAACGTTGGGATTCTTTTTCCTTCCATCATCTTTACCGGATTTGTTTAGACACATTTTAATCCCCATATGACTAAAACATTTCATGTTTATGAAATGTAGGTACATTTTGGATGCCGAAAGACGATCAAGCTCAACGAAGAACCGAACACAATAAAGACTCATGCTTCCGCACATTGCCTTGTCGTAAACCTATACGATGAATCTGATTACGTTATGTCAAATAACTTATGATTTGTAAAAGTTTTAATAAACTCGTGTTTTTATAATATGTGCAGTCTTAACTACACATCTAATTGTTGGTATTTACATGTAAAACCGTTAAATAGAAACTAGGGTGTTACACGTTCCCACCATCGATTCAGGGATATGGATTCATCCAAAAATCCATATTGCGTTCATCGTATTTCCATACGAGACGCTCTCCCACCTGTCGCATTCTCTCACTGCTTTCTAAAATTTCCTCACCGAAAGTCCTAAGTTCTTGTACGTTTTCTGCACTCATTGGGGGTGCAGGTTCTAGGATTGGGTTCGGAATCTGGGGTGCGGGTTCCTGATATGGAGGTATAGGGGCCTGGTATGGGTAAGGATTTTCAAAAATCTCCCTAATATATGCATCGTTATTAAAATAGGGATCTAGAGTATCTAACCCTGGATAGGTTCCTAGGTTGGACATTGGCACATCTTCGTGAATCGGGTAGCGTTGCACATAGTCCCTAACATCATCCCACCAGGGGTCGTAATTTGGGTTTAGGAGATTTGGTGCAGGTACCCTAGGTATCTCCTCCGGGTTGAAATCATGCATTTCTACTTGATTTCCAGGGTTTTCTATTTCCATGGGTTCGTCAGGAATTGGTGGTTGTGGTTGGGGAGCTAACATTTGCTCCAGGTTTGGGTCAGCTGCAGTGGTTGCTAAAATATGGATATTAGCTATACCCCTATTGTGCATATCCTGGGCATATGCATCGGTTTCTCTCTTTGCTGCGGCTAGTGCTCTCTGGTCTTGTAACTTTTTCATACGCTTCCTACGCTCGTGTGCTCCCCTACTGAACCATCCCCTCTTTTTCTGAGGAAATGGCTCTTCAGATTGAGCCTTAAATACGAATATTCCTTCTTCTGTATCAGCATAGTACCCTGAGAGGGCAGGCTGAGAAGAGGCACCTTCGCTGCTAGGCGAACCAGACAATTGACGATACGCGTCAGATGGTCCTTGGTCGCTCATACTGTAAACTAACAAATAGTCAGATAACACATAACAAGAAATACAATTATGCACGCATTTCCGTAATTTATTTCCTAACACTTTGAATTTTGATGTCAGCGGAACACTTCTGTGGCTGAATCAGTGGCATAGTTCTGATACCACCTTCTGTCGCAACCCCCGATCCCTAGTCCCCGGGAACGGGCGGCCGCGAGCCAGTTTCGGTGGTATCGCGTTTTTATCTAATTTGGCAGCGGAAATTTTCATCAGGACCGTAGTTAGGAAATATTTTATGAGAGTAAAATGCCACATTTTATATAAATAACACATTGGGATAAAACCCAAGTTTTTATTACAAACTTAATTTATAGGAATAAATCCCATTTTATTTAAATAAAACGCCTTCTTTTATTTAGGTAACTTTTATAGCCACTATTCCAAGCCTTCAGTGCTGTCCAGCTGGCTTCTAATTGGCTTTCACATTGTGTTACATGAAACACGTTTTAAAAACATTTGTCAGTGGGAAATACTGGTGAGTGAATCCAGTTTAAATCAAGAAACTTTAATTTAATTTAAACAGTATTGAGAGCGATTACAATGTTTATATCTACACAATTACTCATTCAGTACTTGCCACTCGACCGGATCTGTGGCTATGGTCATATAACACATTGGCTAACCCGTTGTCCAATTGTGAAGATTATCAAGTAATGTATACAAAACCCCATAATACCGGTAGTAATTGAAGAATTACAAAGACTCAATCAATGCTAAATTGTATTGTAAAATATTTAAGGTTTTGTAAAAACTGTTTACAAAAAGGAGACTCACATTGCTGTCTTAGGGTTTTCAGTAAGGATTTCCTGGGAATAATCTATAAATTACACAAATGCACGTGTGTTAGTATAATAACCCATTTTAACATTAGTAATACCCTCCCCGAGACGGCATTCCAATGACTACGTCGGGCAGAACCACGACAGCCGTTACGGAACCCTAGAACAATCAGGCAGAGTATCTAATACGTCTCCAGGGGTTATAATACTTACATCGTAGCAGAACCTCGCTATTTAGGGGGTATTAGACTCGGGTATAATGCCCACTATTCAGAAATTGAGATTGAGGAAAAGAAAATGAACGAGCAGACTGAAGATCCGATGCATTCTATTTATAGAGGCTGAAATCGACTTTCACGCGGCCCGCGTGAAACAAGGACAAGGGTTACGATGCCCGCGTCAACCCTGGTCAAACGTATAGCTAGTCTGAGTCACTATGTAGGGTCGCCGGGTGTTGGGCCACGTGGCCGCACCGGGCTGCGCCATCTTTCCTATCTTACGCGGCCCGTGTACGTGTAAGCTAAGGCTTACGCGGCCCGCCTAAACTTATAATTCAACGAATTCAGGCTTTAGCCTTAATACCGTCCGCGTAAAGGGTTGGGGTGGGTCTACGCGGCCCGCCTCAGCTTAAGTAAACTTGTTTTTAATTTATTTTTAAATGCTACATTGTATTTCGGGCTCGGTTTTCACATACGGGGTATATTCAAAGACATATATGAATATTTTAAATATTTTTAGGGTGTCGGAAAAATTACGGGGTGTCGGTTTTCTTGAGGATTGTTACATCATCATAGTCAATAATCACAGTTTAATGCACAGCGGAAGTCTAAAGTAATAATATAAACCGAATTGAAAGTATAATAAAATATTACACAACGGTTGTAAATGGATCCACAGGCGGATCTAAAACAGAAAGTAAACATTGTTCAACAGACTTAAAGTATTAAGAGCTTGCAAGACTCTTTAACTAATACTCAGGAGTTTCCAGGCTATTTCGTGTAGTACCTGCACTTAATCTTTTTGAAAAATACGTCAGTTTACACTGGTAAATACAATTAACTGACTCTTTTGAAAAGTGTTTATAAAATTAATTTGGATGCACAAGGCATAAAGTCTTTTATAACTTGGGACAATTATTTAAAAATAATCTTGTATACAGATTTATATGTTTGTCGTCCGTTCAGGGCCCGGTTAGAAAAGCCGAGACAAGATTAATAGACACACCACTGGTATAGGCCCACAAGAAGTTTCCTCACGAGTGAGATACCGTTTTACATACGCAACTATCAGGTGTATGCCTACACCCCGTGCTTAGGTCGTGGCCATTTCTAATGAATGAGCCGAGGATATCCAGGACACGGTCATTAAACCCCCAAAGGCTTTGCACCAAACAAAACAAATTAAAATGGGTTATCTCAATGATTTAACCACTAATCGATTAAATATTCAATACCCGACCAAGCGGTAATAATTTACCGTATACCAAGCCCGTATAAGGGAAAATAAGTTAAAAGTATTTACCTGATCTGTAATTTATTCTCAGTTGTATTTTCAAATCAACAAGTGCAGGGAGCTTTTACTGGGCTCCTAATCTGGAACGAAGGTTTTAATAACCTATTAGATTCCTAACGGGTCTTATTTAAGTTATAACTTTGACCGGTTAGTTTTAAAGGAAAGTTTACGGTACGAAACGCAAGATTAAGCGGTGACCGGATTGGAATGTGATTTAGACCCGACAAGTATGAAGACTTGTATATAATGGTAAACTAAACACATTCTGGATTTTGAAGTAAAATGACAAGGTTTGACCCGTTTCGGCTAATTTATGCAAACTAGTTACATAAACCGTACCGAACGCGTATATGCATAACGGGTAACCGAATGAGTCATATACAAGTTCCATAAGTAACTATGCTTAAATTATGTTGTGATATCAATAGGATATCTTCCATTATGCCCAAAACGAATTTAAAACCAATTTAAGCCCCGTAAGGGTATTTTGGTCATTTTAAAGTTTATAAAAGAGGTTAAATAGTAATCTGAGGTTCTACTCTAAATTAATCAGTAAAAATAATTATTTTATTAAGTTACATCAGTAAGATATCATACATATGTGAAATTTATCTTTTATGACCAAACTATGCACCGTAGGGGCATTTTGGTCATTTAACATATGCTTTTAAGGTCAAATTTGGAAATCTGAGTTCTAGACTTATACTTACAGTTAAAGTATAAAAATTTATTTTTAAAGTCAGCAGGTAACAAGTCTTAGGTGCTAAATATTGGGTTTAAATATGATTTATGCTAAAAATGTCATTTAATTAACAAAAAGCTTTTGTTTTACGATATCTTGCATAACTTTTATTTTAGACCATAAACTGATGTCAAATTTTTAGGACATACTTATATATCAGTAATAAAACTTTTTGTTCTCTCACATTTTCAAAAATCTCGTTTTAATGACAAAAGGGCATAATGGTCAATTTTAAGCAAATAACGGAACATGCATGTAATCTATGATTTCTAAGGAACCATGTAGTATAACTTCAGAGAGTTATACTAACATATAATATGGTCCCAAAGGAACCCTAAGGCATAACTAAACTAAGCTAAATCGGGTCAGAACTGAAAGTCAAAGCAAAAATCTACTTTTGCGACTTTCGGTTGCGAACCGAGCCTAAACTCAGAATTGTCGGGTTGAACATACCTAAACATGTTCTTATATTATTTACCAAGTTGTTTAAGTGATAAAATGTATTTTTTAACTTCTATATTATCAGTTATGATTTATTTTGCAAAAACTGACTCGTTTGACTTTTTTGTTAAGTAGTTTTACCCGACAATTGACCAAGCAAATGTGATAATTAGGAGGTGCCCTTTTAAGGGTTTAACACCTACATAATTACCAACACATAGCCACTTCCAATTCGAATAATGGTTGGACCGTTAGTGATTAATCACAAAGTCAAAGCATAATTACGATATCTTTGACTTTCGGTCATTACACTAATAAAACCTTAACTACAGAAGCTAAGAACGCTTACAGTGGTCCTTAGCACGGAGATTTCAACTAAGAGAGCTTCCTTCCAAGTCAGGATGCTCTAGAGAGTGATTGAGAATAAAAACTTGAAGTGAGCAAGTTATGAAAACTCCAAATGAGCTCTATATATAGCGAAGGAGGGTGAACTATGATCAATGCAGGTGTCCACAGGTGAAATCTAATGCATACAGGTGTTGTAACACCCCGTGTTTCGAAAGTCAAAGTCAAAGTCAAGATTGAAGTCAAAGGAAGAAAAGATTACTAATTGTGATCTGTCACTCCTTGCTTAATTATTGATTTGACTACTTTGACTTGTAATCGAATCTATATTTTATTTGCTTTAGTTGTATTATGTGGAGTATCTACTAATAATCGAGGTTTAATCGATGTTTATCGCATGTTTTATCGCCTTATCGCGTTGGAATCGCATTCACAACTCGAATTATGCGTTCTGGATATTGTCTTACGTGTGTGTGCTACTTATGTGTTACTTGTGCATGTTTAGTTATTGTTTGTTGTGGTGATTAATCGAACGCAATCACAACTTTATCGCAATCGCAATCGAATCGCAAAATGTTAAACGCAAGTTATTTATGATGATTATATGTTAGATATAGTAGTTAAGTTATTTGTGTAACTAATGGGTAATTCTATCGCATCGCTTGCTCGCAAAGCATCGCAAAACCCAACGCAGGAAACGAAACGCCAAAGCTCAACCGTCGGAGCCACTCGATTGAGTGACCACTCGATCGGATGGCCAACTGATCGGATTGCCATCCGATCGGGTTGTCATCCGATGGGAGTGTCATCCGATCGGTGACCCATTCGACCCCTGGCACTTTCCTTTTTGGGAAACCCTATAAATACCCTTCTGTCACATCATTTGGAATGTGACAGCTCTCCCACTCGACCAGCCGCACTCAGACCTTCTTTCCCTCGATTTCTCGCGATTCTTGTAAGTTTTCAACCTAAATCTTGTACTTCTATGATCTACACGCACCCCTTCACCTTTTTCACATTTAAATCTTAACTTTTAACCGTGAAATCAGTGGATTTGAGGTGTTCTAAGGTGATGTCATCATGGAGTTCTTAGGAACTTCAAGTTTTGGCATCATTCCACCATGAACAACTCAGATCTGAAGGATTTCCACAAGATTTAACAATGTTTTCGCATAAATCTGCACATATTCATGGTTAAAAGGATTGAAGGATGGTTTTCTAACTTTCTTTCAACTCTTTTACACTCAACGCACTCAAAACCGATAGAATCAGAGCTTGTTCTGATCTTCAACTCTTTCTTGGTGATGTGTTGGTTCAAGATCTGGTTTCTATCAAAGAGACAATCGATTTCGGGTTAAACATGAACCACCGTCACGAACCTGTGAACTGATCGGACTTGGGTGATTCCTGTTCGATCGGGTCACTTGGGTCATGATGGGGTTTCTGTTGTTTAGCATGTTGTCATACCGTCTCGATCAAACCGTAAAACTTAACGAATCTTCAAGTTAGCAACACGATCAGGTCGCGGGACGGATTGTCGTCTGATCGGATTGCCATCCGATCAGATTGCCATCCGATCGAACCGCAATCCGATCGGATTGCACTTAGATTCACACTTAAACTTTTATTCAACTTTCAAGAGTACTGAACGATTGTCGTCCGATCGGATAGCCATCCGATCGAATGACCATCCGACCATGTGACGTTTGGAATGTCAACACTTAACAATTTTCAACATGTTCAATGCACTGACAGTTCTAACGGATTGCCACCTGATCGGTAGACCATCTGATTGGATGATGATCCTGCTATGAACTTGTTCTCCGAAGAAATGTCTCGCCGAACGGATCGCCATCAATCGAACCACTGTTCGATCGAATGACCTGAAAGGTAGAGATACTTCTCTGATTTCAAAATGCTACAACAAAAACTTCAAAAGCAAGCCATCATACACAAACACATTCTTACCAACGAATGTCAAATCCGACCGAATGGCCATCCGATCGGATGACCATCCGAGCGGATTGACATCCGATCGAATGACCATCCGATCAGATTGCCATCCGATTGGATTACCGTTCAACACTTGGTACACTTGCATCGTTTTACGCGCCGCTCATCATTTATGCTATCGTTAACTGTTCAGGCTAATTTCTCTCAGCGCTCCCTTCAATCCAAGAGAGTGTTTACTTGTTAAACACAATATGTGAGTATACTCGATCCCTTTTTGCTTTACGCACTTTTGGGTGTTACATACGTTACTTATTCAAATCACAATCGACACACAACGCAAACACTATTTATATGCTGACCGCTATTGCATGTTACGTGTTATTCGATGAATGTTAGTATGTTATGTTAACACAATGATTGTTGCCTGACACCTTAGCAACGATAGTACTATAGTTTGGACTCAGCACCTGTCGTGGACAGGGGTTGTTAAGGGCTTTACTTCACGTGTCCCAGTGGGGATATGTGTTGCGCATTCTACAACTCGCAGTCACGTCTGTGCATATTTCTCTGTCGATAACCTACTAGCTTTCACTTTGCTACATGTTACATGCTAGTTATGCGTAAACTATTTCGAACTCTATATGCTATTATTAAACTTGTATGCTCACCTTTACACTATGTGTATTGACCTTTACTTTACCGTATGTGACAGGTGTTTAGGATGCTATCTGCTAGGATGTTTTGCTTGCCTTCCATGGAATCTAGTAGGATTGAGAGTCTAGAAAGAAAGACAATTTATTTTATTTAAATCTGAGTTGTCGGAACATGTTTTGTTTTGAGGATATCGATGTCTGTAATAATTTGATTGCTTGGTAGGTTATGGTATGGGAGATAATGTTAACTATCCGGTAATTTAGTTGTTATGGAATTTCTCTTGACAATCTGTTTAGCTCAGTGCCATGCCCCGATGTTTCCATCATCGGTTGGGATGTGACAGGTGTCTAGAGGTTTTATAATACCATTAGCATGCAGCTGGTTTCGAGAAAAGGGGTGTAGAAGGAGACAACCCGCAGCTGTCCATTTTCACTGCCCAGATACAGTCTTTACGGACCGTAAGCCTAAGCCCTTACGGTCCGTAAGCCTAAGCCTTTATGGTCCGTAACCGATATTCAAATTGTATCGCCCAGTTAAGCCACCTTATGGTCCGTAAGGTGTATGCTTTACGGTCCGTAAGCCTTTGATCAGAAGACAAAATTTTGAGAACTTTAACATTTGACCATGAAACTTTCTAAACTCAAATATAAAGTCACTTTCAGCAGACTGGGAGCACATGATCAGGCCTGAATGCTCTTGAAAGTAATGCCATGCATTACAAGGGTCTTGGAGTCTTTGAAAAGGCCATATGAAAGGAGAATTGTCGTTTTTACACATATGACCCTATTTTGATTTATTCAACACAAGATTGAATCGGAACATTTATAAATCATTATCTGATTTTCATGAGGATGTAATAATATTTTACAAAGCTTTAGGAACGTTAAAAGGTCACTCAGAGGTAAGAATTAACATGTTGACACTTTCAACCCCTTTGTTTTGTAACTTTTGATTTTTAAGCACAACGGCTTCTTGTGTCCGACAATTTTATTTAATAATGAATACGAACATCTTATAAGGTCATTCAGAGGCACATGTTTGGCATGTTGACGCTTTTGGTCCTTTTATTTACATCTTTACACTGTTTGATAGTTTTAGTCCCTCAAGTTATCTTTTAACATGATCAGGGTTTATGACACGTGTCACCAATGTATAGAACATGATTTGGGGAGGTGTTACATGTAGGTAGCTCATTGCTAAATCAGATTAAAAATAATTTCTAAATGATCACATTAGACCCATTTTTTTCTTTCTTGAACAACTTACACAACTATTTACTTCCTACTCCTAAAGAAAGAGTTAATTACAGGATTTGTCTTTTATGTACACAACAACAACAATAATACTACTAATTTTTAAAAATACTTTGTTTTATTGATTAAAAAATATTAAATAAATGGGTAGAAAGACTAAAATACCCTTGGATGACCAAATTTAACAAGAAAAAATAGTTAGGTTAGGGCCAAAGGATACAACGTACCAAAGGATACAATGTATAAGATTTTGAAACATAAAATACAAATCCCATCAATTTTAAAGTCAAAAAATATCGCCTGTAATTAGATATATAAATTAAGGAAAAACTTGTAATTTAATCTAAAGCAAATCAAGATAATAATCTTCCAAGGAAATCAAGATAATATTCTTCTTATACTAGAATTTGAACCTTGGTATCCTCCAAAAAAGGCAATAACTTTTATCAACTAACCAAGACTAAAATAGTAAGTGACTACCTGTCACACCCTGACTTTTGCAGAAACGTATGATGTGTGACTTGCTCAATATCATTGCATTCAATTATAATAAACAACTATATGATTAAAACAAGATGTTCATCCATTCATAAGATTGAAATGTTACTAACACAAGTCATTTAAGTTTCAACCAAAACCCTCAAGTTATGATACAAAACAAAAGTGGATGACATCTAAACTTGAAATTTACGTCTTGAAAACAACACCAGCGCCCAGGATCCAACTTGTTTCCTGAAATACATGTGAGTTTTGGAAAATCATCAACATAATGTTGGTGTGAATTCATGCAGTTTTGTATAAACATTTAAGCATTCGTTGTAGAAAACATGGTATGTAATTGTACTGAAATATGTACTTCTGAAAATGTAAGGAAATCGAGATCGCTAATGGTTTGCATGGCCATTAACATGTGACACGACATAGGAAGCATCCAAACCATAGGCATTTTTACTTGTTGATTCACGACTAGAGACACAAAAGCACTGCTTGGTAAAAGAGTGGCCAAGAGTGTGGTTGCCTGAAACCCATTAGATCTAACCTTTTGTTCCGCGGTCTTGGTATGTAATTGATTAATGGTGCTTATGGCACCCTATTCGTGACATGATCTAAAGTATCATTCCTTAGTTTTTGTATTCAACCTACCACAGCACATGTATTTTCCCCAAGTTTAGAAAACAAGTAAAAGTTTAAAAGTGGGGACATGAACTCACAACTTTGCTTATCCTGCGCCGCAAACTCACCGGGTGGTTTTGTAGCGTCGTGACCTATACGTGTTCTATTAATGTTAGTCACTAGACTTGTATCACACCAGTACAAGTCACCATCTTTTGTTTATGTATAGGTTCTTGTACATTCATTCTTTATGAGGGTCGTGCCCATGTTTGTCGGGTCTTGCCCGTTTGTCATGTTTTTGCACTTTGAGTATATATTGTTTATTTGTAAATATATATTTCACTTCACAAATATATATTCATTTTCGTAGACTTTTCTAGGTAATAAGTTGTTAAAAATAATTTATATTTTTAACTTTTCATGTATGTTACTTATATTATTTTCTCAAAAATAAATATAAGTATTTTGTGAAATAATATTCTCCATATTATTTTTGTACAAGTATTCTTAGGAAAGCATACTTTATTTTATGTAAATACTTGTGTATTTTGTATTTTTCACCAAAAATCAATACTTTGATTTTTATTACTTTTCGGAATTATATTTCTTAAAAATAATATATTTTTAAGACTTGTATGAAATATATATATATATATATATTGTCATGCTATAAAATATATATAATCATTCTCGTTATTCACCCGATTTTTATATAAATTCCATTACTTGGTAATGGTTATATATTTTTATCCAAAAATACATATTTAAGTCCATAGTGTCCAAATTCAATATTATGTTAAGAAATATATTTTCATAAATATATTTTCTTGCATTTGCCCATGTGTTTCTTTGTGAGGTATTTTGTATACTTGTATACTCATATATTCTCATGTATTTGTATGTGTATTTTTGTATTTATACTCCTTGGGAGTACTTGGTGTATTTTCAAGTTCCTAATACACTGCTACATATAATACACATAGTATACACTTAGCACAAAATTTGGTGTTCACTAAATATATATATTTTCTCTGAAAATATACATACTTAGTATTACTTTTAACTTGGAGAAACCATCATTTCTTGACTTGTAATTTTACACAAAAATTAGGGAAACCTTGGTAAATATTTTTAGGTGAATTGTTAGGGAATAAGTTTCACCAAAACTTATATTTTTCTAAGTGTCAAAATTTTATAAAAATTCTGACATAGTTTCCCTTAAAAATGGAGGTTTCCCATGTTTTCAAAACATGTGTTCATTTTCTTTTCAACACCAAAACAATTTTCCCACAATAATCACCAACAACATACACAAATTTTTCCATATGAAACATCATGGTGAACTTGTTTCTTGTTAAAAATGTGTAGTCTTTTAGATCTATACTTTAAATAAGATGATCTTTCCAAAAATAAGTGTTCTTGAGTATTTTAACAAACTTTTATGAAACTTTATTTCATTAACCAACTCATCCATGAGTTTAATGATCTTTAAAGTTTGTAAATCATGTTCTAAAACCACTTTTATGTTTATTAGAAAGATCATTATTTTTCACATCATGTTTAACCATGGATCTTTCAAGATCCATGCTTAATAACTTTAGATCTTTCAAAAAAACAAGCTTTATGTAAAATTTTTAACAAACTTTCCATGAATTTTAGTTTCAAAAATTAGTTCTACACACACTTTATTGCTTCAAGATTACAAGATTATGCATCAAAATTCATTTTTCATGTTCTCATAATGCTTCATATGTTCATCTTCAAGTTTAACCATGGATCCTTCAAGATCCATGCTTAAACTTGTTAGATCCAAGCTTTAACATACTTGATCTAAACATAAACACAAGATATAACATCAACAACTTCATTACATACACTAAAATTTCATGTAATCACTTGTTTTCTTCATAAATATGTTAGATCTTCTCATTTTCTTCTTTAAAAGTTAAGTTGTTTAGATGGTGAAACTTGTACATAACATAAACATGAATTATTTTAGTGATCAAGAAGCTTACTGCTAGCTCTAATGGCTAGGGAAGTGGCACAAGAATGAAGATGATGAACAAGGAAGAAAATGAGAGGTTAAAAGCTCCAAAGTGAGGTCCTTCCACTTCTAGCACCTTACACCTTCTTAGATGGCGTCCATACACCTCTAGATCACCTTGGATTGAAAGATTGAAGCTTGAAAATGGATGTGTGTTGGTGTGTGGGTTGAGCCGAGACCAAACGGGAAGAAGGAGGATGAGAAGTGTTGGAAGATGGTAAATGAACTTGTGATCTTAGTTTAAGATTTTATAAAATTCTCATAATCTTTTATGGCATATTTTTTGGAATATACTCCAACATAATCACATAAAATAATCAAATAAAATCATGTGTGGGACCCTTGTCCCAACCGTCCAACAAGGGGGGGGGGGGGGTAAAGTGTAACATTTCAATTGTTAGTTACATGATTTAGTTGGAATGTAATGGTATTAGTTAGGTATTTTTAGGTATTTAGTGTTTAGGAGATGTAATAAGATGTTCGGTGACCGTAACTAGCTTTGTAACACTAAAACAATGTTTCTAGTGAAAATTTGGTGTTTCGGGTAGTGTCCGGTTGTTCGTTTCGTTACGGTTCGTTAAAGTGCTAAATTGCGCAGTTTCTCTAAGTATGAAACACCTTTCGTGACAGTTTCAATTCCCGACACTTTGTAAGTTATTCTGGACTCTAATTCATAAATTCTGCATGATATTGTTGTGTTAAAAGCTGAATTATTGCTGAATTATGCTGATTTCAGCATTTCAGGTAAGTTTCGGGTGCTTTTTAGTGCATAGATTGGCTTCCGGAAAGTTTATATGTTAACCCTTGTATCCACACTTGGGTTTTAATGTATTTTAGATGTTGGACCTATTCCTAGGCCCTAATTCTGTTATCTGACTGCTTTCTGCAGAATTGCTGACACAGTGTGTCTTACCGGTGAGTTTACTAGTCTTTCTGATGCAGCGCTTAAAGTAATGCATAAAGCAATATTCGATGTATAAAACGTGCATGAATTCACATGTATAGCATGTAATTAGACAATGTTGACATTTAAGCACATAATTGCAGATAATAAATAATAATTAAAACTGTACGAAAATTACCGGTTTTGTGCCAGTTGTCACACTACCCCATTAATCAACCATATAAAGGTTTCATATACTTCATATGAAATGCACCCTTGTGATTCAATTTCATTACTTTGATCACACTCCTTTGTAATTCGGGTTCATCAATTTGATCACATATACACCATTGTGATTCAATATTCTCATGTTTTAGATTTACATTACATTAGTTGATAATTGCATTTAACATATACAAGTATGAAATTCTTGTATGCACTTTTAACGCATTTACATATAAGTTCTATTTTCATCTTCAGTCATTTTAACCAGTTAAGTTAAAAATTGAAAAGTTCACCTATTTCTGTCATTTTGGTTAATTTGTTTAACCCCTTTTCAATAACAAATAATGGTGAAATAATTTTTAAACTTCCCGAATTCAGTTTTGTTTGGATAGAAAATTTTCAAACCAAATAAACCTAAATGAATAAAAGGAAAACCTAATCGATAAACACCCTCAAACTTAATCGATAAACACCCTCTTAATATCCGTACGTGGTTAACTATAACATATGAAAAAATATAAAAAAGAATGAGTTAAGTTTTAAAAAGATAACAATATCCAATCTAATGTAAAAATATAAAAAAGAATGAGTCAAGTTTTAAAAATTGAAGGGTCTGTATGTAAGTAACAACAACATTTGTTTTAAACCTAGGTTAAATTCTGTTGGTGAAGTTACTGCCGTAAGGTTTGAGGTATGAATTGAATTCTATTCACTAACCTTGATTAAATTAATCCATCGCATAGCATAATATTCTAAGTTGACGTTAACCTCTTTAATTATGTCATATGTGTGGATTCTCCTAAGATTTTGATAATAATCGAGTCTAAACAGTTATGTAGTTGAAAACCTTGGAAAAGTGTGTCGGGTTAAGATAGTTGTGTTAACGAGATTGCTTCATTAATTTAGTTTGAAAAATGACATATATACATTTTCAGATGGAGCAGAAGCATACATGTGTGATTCCCTATGTGATCGATTACCCACCTTATATGCAAACCATCCTTGGTTAGTTGATCATAACCTCGAACCGAGACCATATTGTCTAGACCATGTGTGACCCATTGCTTTTTGTCATCCCCTCCGATGATCATGGTTCGATTTTCATGTTAACAGTTAAAGAATACACCATTTCTGTTTGTCGGCTAGACTGTAAAAGAAAGAGGTTAAAATGGGTGGAAATGTAAACATAACGGGGGGCTACGATGGTTTCTTGCACAACCTAACCTGTTGCAATGGTAAAGTGTACGCGTTGAATAGTGTGCGTAGTAATGGGTTTGTTATACACATTGATATTCTCATGAATTTGGACTTGTTAAGGAGTGCCATGTTATAAAACTTGTGATTGTATTGAATAAATGTGTGTTTACAATGAAAGATAACAAGACTATAAATAGATAGTAATGTTACACACAAAACCCTCTAATATAACATAACATATAATTATGTCTAATATTCCTCCTCAAGCTAAGGCCGAGGAGCGACCTGTAGCTTGGATCGAAGAAGAAGGAATCGTTGTGAGGATAGAGGCTTTGTGAATACGTTTGCAATTTGATCATCTGTTTTGATAAACTGTACTGAGAGTTTTCTTTGAGCAACCTTTTCCCTAACAAAATGATAATCAAATTCCACATGCTTTGTTCGAGCATGAAAGACTGGATTAGATGACAGGTAGGTGGCACCAAGGTTATCATACCACAAAGTAGGAACATATGTTATAGAGACGTGAAGTTCCTTAAGAAGCACCTCAAGCCATATAATCTTAGCAACCGTGTCTGCTAATGCTTTATATGTAGATGACCCAGAGACATGTTAGTGCATATTATAACGTAAACGTCGATCCGCAAACCGGACCTACAAGACAGTACGTTGTTTGCGAGCACACCATGAAATAAGGTTAGAGCCAAGATAGATGGCAAATCCCCCCGTGGATCGACAGTCATCAAGGGAACCTGCCCAATCTGCATCAGAAAAGGCTGTGAGAGATTGTCCTCAAGTATCAGTACATGCATGAAGAAGAGGAGCTGATTTTTTTTGAATCAGCAAACCAAAATGAGATGTGCCTTGAAGATACCGAAGAATTCTTTTAACCGCAGAGCAGTGATTTTTTGTTGGCGAGTGCATGAACTGATAAACTTTGTTAACTGCAAAAGTGATATCTGGTCGAGAGAGAGTGAGGTATTGTAAAGCCCCAACTGTTTATTGATATTTGACCTGATCATTAAACTGAGGACTATCACCAAGAGACAATTAAGAGTTGATTACCATATGCGAATTAACTGGTTTAGACTGAGAGAGACCGACTTTATGGATAATTTCATAATTGTATTTGTTCTGAGATAGAAGCAAGTCAGTACCACGTGGAACCACCTCGATACCTAAAAAATATGAAAGTCGGCCCATATCCTGGATCACAAATATGGTGCTGAGCCGTTGAATTATGTGGTCAATGAGCCTCGAATTGTTGGCAGTTAGGATGATGTCATCCACATAAACAAGCATGTACGATAAGTTACCATTGTGAGTAAATAAATAATGAGGGATTTGTTTTAGATCCGTGAAACCCAAGCTGCAACATAACCCCAGAAAGAAAATTAAACCACGCCCGCGGAGCTTGTTTAAGACCATATAATGATTTATGAAGCAAACAGAGATGATCTGGCTTTGCGGGACCAATAAAACCCTATGGTTGTCTTTAATAAACAGTTTCCTATAGGTCACCATGTAAAAACGTGTTATGTACATCGAGCTGACGAAGAGGCCATTGCCGAGTAACAGCAAGTGATAGAACCACACGAACAATTGTGGATTCAACAACAGGACTAAATGTCTCATGATAATCGATCCCTGGTTGTTGCTTGAAACCTTTGGCGACTAGCCGAGCTTTGTATCGTTTTATAAGTTCATTTTCATCACGTTTCAACCTATACACCCACTTACTATCAACAACATTAGCATTAGGAACAGGTGGTATCAAAGTTCAGGTGCCATTTCGCAATAGCGCTTTGAATTCCTCCATCATGGCAGTACGCAACTGAGGACTTTTGTTGGCAACAACAAAGGTGGAAGGTTTGATGATGGAATGGTTAATGGAGGTGTGAAAAGCAGAGGCGTTGTATGGAACACGTTGCTTGGGGTAGGACGAAGATTGGCAGGACGGGTACGTGTTTGACCCATGGTAGTGGCGAAATCGGAAGGTGCGGGGTTGGTGGTAGCGGGATGGTTAGATCAGTGTTGAGTATAGGTAAATTGTAAAGGTGGGACAGTAGAATTGACGGGTTCGGTTGGTGATAGGCTTGTGTCGACCGGTGGTGGGGCCGTAGGTGAGGTGGTTGGGTTGGGTTGGGTGATGGTGGGGCTGGTGGATCCATGGGTAATGGGTTAGGTAATTTTGGGGTTGGTGGATTCATGGTTAAGAGGACTGGTGGATCCGTGGATAATGGGCCTGGTGGACTAGTGGGTTGTGATGTCGGATCAGAAGTGTTTTGGGTCGTGGTGGGGCTGGGTGTGTCGGTCGGAGGGGAAACATGTGGATTAGTCGAGGGATAGGAAGAGTAATACGGATCAGGAGAAGGGGGTTGGAAAGGAAGTTTGGAGAAGAGGAAAATATGATTCATTAAATCGAACGTGTCGGGCAATGTAAATGTGATTGGAAACAAGATCAAGGCAATGATAAACATGATGAGAGAGACTGTACCCTAGAAAAATACATGGCATAGAGCGAAAATCCATTTTATGTGGATTATATGGACGGAGATGAGGGAAACATTGGCACCAAAAAACACGCAAAAAGATAGACCAGGTTTGCGGTTAAGAAGATGTTCAAAAGGAGTGATGTTGAGGGAAGTTCGAGAGGGCATGCAGTTGATTAGATAAGTGGCGGTTTCAAAGGAAAAGTCCCAAAATCGCATTAGAAAACCAAATTGTGTCAAAGTAGTGAGATCTGTTTCCACTACATGACGATGTCGTCGCTCAACAAACCTGTTTTGTTCGATTGTATGAGGACATGATAGGCGATGTATGATGCCAAGAGATTTGAAGAAGGAAGAGAGATTCTATCCCCCCGGCCAGATTGAACCGACTTGAGTTGTGTTCTAAATTGTCGTTCAACCATTGCATGGAATTGTTTAAAGGTGCTAAAAACAACATAATTATGTTTGAGGGGAAAAATCCACATGTATCTAGTATAATGATCAACTCAAAGTAAAAATAAAAATAAAGATACCATAAAAAGAAGTAACAGGACCCCAAACATCACAAAAAATTAAATCCAAAACATGTATACTCTTATAATTGGAAGAAGATAAATGTAATTTGGAAGATTTTCCCATAGGACATGAATTACAAAAATGAAAATCAGAAGTTTTTGTAACATGAAGACTATTTATTGAAATGATAGACTGTAAAAGTTGAGATGTGGTTGTCCAAGTCTTTGATGCCAAGTTGTAGAAGAAGCTCGAATCGTCGAAAAATCAATGTTGGAAACAAGATGAATACTTGGCAAGCGGAAGGAGTAGTGATGTTCTAAAAGTGGTCAATTAAAAACTAATTAGTTTTAACCTAAGCTAGAGACACAAATTTTTAAATTTATAAACTAAGACTATCTAAAACCTAGACCACACAACTGGCAAGTGTATCGATGAATGCAGTATAGCCTAAGTAAGTCCGAGTATCGAACCCACGAGACTCTCTAATTACGTTTACTAGACTCAACTAACTTATCTAAGACTAACTTGACTTGAATTGTTTTTATTGTTTTGAGGGGGGGGGGGGGTTCTAACAAATTACTATATTAACTAAAGTTGAAGGGGACACGAACTAAGATTAAGGACGAATTCAGATGATGGGGAACACACTACCTAGGCTAGAATCCTATATATGCCTGACACGTTCTATCGGTTATGGAACTAATGTGGAAACCGGGATCTTAAGATGTTAAACTTAAAGGATAACCAAATAGAACACTTGACCCTTCTCGAGAAGACACTACCTAGGCTAGAATCCTACACATGTCTTCTACAATAAATTTCACTATCTTTTCCTTAGATAAAATTTCTTCTAATGAGCTTTTCTTTGGTAAAGATCCTAATGAAAAAGCGTCAATTGAGTGAATGAACTCATCTTAAATTCACAAGCGACTTGTTGTCTGCTTAAAGTCTTGTTCTAATTTACCTCAAAGAATCATTCGTTAACTCTAGTTGATTATATGATATATTGATATCTAAATGGTAAGATGATGGAAAGAATGTAAAAGTTATTAAGGGTTGTAAGTTGATAGCTTCTTGCTTCGAGAGAGCAGAAAACTATCTCCTTGTTCTCAGAATGTACATACTGAAAGTAAATCTTGTTCGCCATTTCTGGCGTTTGGGCTTCAATGCAAAAGCATGCCTTGCCACATACGTAAATCGTGTGTCGTCCTAAACTCTATTTTCTCCTGTTCCATGGAATCATTTAACTTGAACACCTCAACAGATTCTCCAAACTCACTCGCAACGACTAGTGAAAGTTGTTGATCATACTGTATAGGATTGAAAAATCAATTAGAAAACAATAAATAAATTAGTGTTTTGTACACACTATCTTTTGTCTTGTGACTATGGAACAGGTTAAACAAATTGGTTCTGCGGAACTAGAGGTGCACAAAAACCCGGTTTCGGACCCGACCTAGGACCAGTTCCTACCATACCCGATCCGTGGGTACAAACCAGTTCCAGACCCGGGTTTAGAGAAAGGAACCGAACTAGAACCTCCCGGAACCACCGAAACTGGTTCCACTCTACCCGATCAAATGGACCAGAAACCGGCCAAAACTTGAAAAAACAAACTGGTCAAAAACCCGAACATACCCGGAACCGGTTGTTGACTTGTTGACCAAACTCCTACCTGGTTGACCGGTTCCTACCCCGTTTCCGGTTCCAAAAAAAAAACCCGTTTTGTACACCACTATGTGGGACTAATTGTGCAAAATCAATTACAACAGTTGTAAAGCAGAGATGTTTGTCGTCACTAGTTATAAACTAATTGAAACAACCGTGGATGATTATTGATAACTTTGAGAGAAAACAAGACTTTTGTAAATGACTAATTCATTTCTTCATTCATAATAAAACAATAAACATAGGCTTAACCACAAAAATAACTACCTAAACCCACTACTCTAATTTACTGTAAAACAAACAATGAATAATGAAAGATAAAGAAAGTCATGCGAGTCATGCATGGTCTACGTGGGTAGGGGTATCAAGGGGGTGGGCACGTAACAATAACTTTGGTTTGTAAAGTTCTAGAGGGAAGTTCCGCAAAACACTTGTTAGGCTAGTAATGTGCTTCTTGGGCCTTTCCACCAAGCACCAATACCAATATGCCTTAAGGCCCAATAGAAAACCCCGAGGCCCAACCGCAGAAAGAAGGACAATCCAAATGCCAATCGACAAATCATTGGTTATAACCCACAAATAGATTTATTTAATAGTGTTTCACTATTCAGTTTCATCCGATTATTTGTAGATGAAGAAGTTAATCTTGAATTGAAGAGATATAGATCAAGACGAGTTATAAATAATTATAGTAAATTATTTATCGTATCTTGTATATTTAAATTAGAGATATTTAGAGGTGTACAAATCATTTTTTTTAAACCGGTCCGGCTTTTAACCGAACCGGTTTTTTTAGGGACAAAAAACCGAAATTGGTTCAGTTCGGTTAAAAACCGGATCAAATGGTTACAAATCGTCGGTTCTGTTCGGGTTGAAACCAATTAAAAAAAATGATTTCGGTTTTTTTTTCCGGTTGCGATTTTTTTACACCACTAGGTTTATCTAGTTAATATTTTATTATTTAAAATAGAGTTTAAGTTAGGTTAGTTTAGTAGTAAGTTTAGTATAAATAGAGGGTTAAAGGTTATTGTATTCTCATTCGATCAAATATCGTGTTGCGTGTGAGCGTGATTTCCGACAGTAGATTCAATAAGGTTTTAGGTTTGTTGATTTTCTAATTCATAGTTGTCTGCTCACAGCTTTGCTTTAGAGTTTGAAAGTCACCGCCGTGAGGTATGAATTGTAAAAGCAGTTTCTTTTGTTTCGTAAAATTGCATGTAATATATAACAAGGGAGAGGATCATGAGAAAACTAGATATAAATAAGAAAACCAAAAAACTAATAAAAAAAACACTAAAAAGGAGGGGGAGCCTTTTAATGAAGGAGGGGGAACTTTTAATGGAGGGGTAAAATTGAAAAAAAAAATTATATAACTTTTCAAACATTTCCCATTTCTTCATACGTTATCATTTTAAAACAAAAATGACACCATAAGATCACAAATTTTTGTATCTTTCATTCAAGTATATTCGAGCATATTTTTTATGACATAAAAAAAGATTTATGGTGTCGTCTTGTTTTCAATACTATTATTATAGTAGTGCACATGTGCAATATAACATGTACTACAATTGCATTACATGCTTAAAATTAGCTTTTTGAGTCTAGTTTAGCTTTTAGGGTTAGTTTTTTTTGGAGTTTAGGATTAGGATTAGGTTTTTGGGTGTGGGGGGGAGGGGGGTTTAGGTTTTTGGGGGGTGGGGGTGGGGGTGGGGGTGGGGGGTTTAGGTTTTTGGGGGGTGTCGGTGGGGGGTGGGTTAAGTGGTTTAAGCTTTATGTATTAGTGCACATGTGCAGTACAACCAAAAAAACTATCCCTTTCTGAATAGCAAACCCTACCCTGCTAAACACAAAATTCTGCCCCTTAACATGTGCGGTGTTACTGCTTACCACCTGTTGAACCCGCTTTAGGAACCGCACCGCGTCAGGGGCGAGAGCGTCAAAGGTATCGAAAGCAAACGGGACGAACACGTGCTGATTCTCAATGCAAGCTTTTTTAAAACTTTAGATTAAAAAATCTAGTCTTTTCTCAGAATCAGTTACGTGCAACCGAACGTTCGTTAATATTTTAACAAATACATATTGGGTTATCGGGGAAGGTTCATTGGGGGAACACTAAAAAAGTGGGGAACAATGGGGAACCGACTCAAACGAACTCCGATTGAACTCATTCCAGCGGCGTTGGAACCGGCTCGTCGAACCCTAACTAGGATCTCTTAACCCTAAATCATAACCCCTAACTCGGGAGCCGGTTCCAACGCCGCTGGAATGAGTTCAATCGGAGTTTGTTTGAGTCGGTTCTCCATTGTTTCCCATTTTTTTAGTGTTCCCCAATGAACCTCACACTTGGGTTATATTTATATAAATATAAACCTAAGAGAGGTTTTTTTAACTAATTATATACATATAACTAATTGATAACTCGCTTTCTAATATAACTTATCGTACTTAATCAATAATTTGTATACAAAAGTTGCCTTATGTCTGTTTGTGTTTGGTCATTTATGTTCATTTGTCTTGTTTTATGTTTATGTCCGTTTACGTTTGTCAACTGTTCGTTTAGATTTTAAACGAACATGAACACGCCCATTTTCCTAATGAACAAACATGAACAAAAAAAAAACGTATTCGATTATATGTACGTGTCCGTGTTCGTGTTTGGTTAAAGTTCGTGTTCGTGTTTGGCTAAAGTTAAATGAATGAACACGAACATGCTTCTGTTCATGTTCGTTCGCAGAGCCGGCCATGAAGGAGGGCGGGGAGGACAACCAAACAGGACCCGTGATTTCGTAGGGCACGTAATTTAAAAAAAAATCCGATATTATATATGTAATCTTTTTTTTTAATAGGGTATAACCAAACAAATATTAACATAGGCTCACTTAAAAAAATCATATTGTTTAAACTATTTAGCCCATTAGGTTAGTGAGCCCAATACCCAAATAATTCTAAAAACTAGGGGTGTCAAATCGTGTATACCCGTACACGATAAGACACGACACGATAAGACACGATACACGATAAGCCATACACGAACACGACACGATAAGATTTCGTGTCCATTTTTTCAAACACGAACACGACACGAAAACACGAAAATTACCTGTTAGTACCTGTTAACGAACACTAGAATAATCATGTATTAACGGGCATCTAACAGGTAAACAGGTAATACATGTATTAACGGGTATCTAACTATCTAACAGGTATTAACATGTATTAACGGGTATCTAACAGGTATTAACATGTATTAACGGGTATCTTAACGGGTATCTAACATGTATTAACGGGTATCTAACAGGTAAACAGGTATCTTAACGGGTATTTAACAGGTAAACAGGTATCTTACCCACTCGATGTTAAGTGTTAACATATATTAACGCTATACACGAACAGACACGATAAGACACGAAAACACGAAACGCTATACACGAACACGACACGAAAATTAACAGGTTTTTTCGTGTCTACCTGTTTAGTACACGATACACGATAAGCCCATACACGATACCTGTTAAGGTCGTGTAGGTTCGTGTCGTGTATTCGTGTATCGTGTAAAAATTGCCAGCCCTACTAAAAACTAATAAAAAGAAATCTGGGCGGCAACTGGGACCGGTAATGAAACGTCCCAGGAAGGTGGAAGGATAATCGAGATAGAGCAGGCCTTCGATAATCATCATTCTGCAGTTGTTTTTATGTTTTGTTCGATTTCACTCTTCAGCCAACAACCCACAGTTCACACACAGCAGCCAGAAGGCCCTTCGATTTCACAGTCACAACCTTCATCTTCGATCACGGAGTCGGATCAGTTCACAGGTAACTTATGATTTAAGATTGATTTAGTGATTTACGATTTCAGTTATTATGTCGAATTCGGTTATTCAGTTAAGTTATGTCGATTTCATTTAATTTATGTTGTCGATCACTTAAGTTAAGTTATTTACGATTTCAGTTAACTTATATAAGTTATGTCGATTTCAGTTAAGTTATGTCGAATTCAGTTAATTTATGTTGTCGATCATTATTTATGCGTTAACTTAATTTGATACAAACTTTATTTAGTTAAGACCTAAGGGCACGTTTTTTCGAGCTCGAACAGGGTACATAAATTCTCTGGGCCGGCCCTGTTCGTTCGGTTCATTTACAGGCCTATAATCAGTGATTAAAGAACTTGGTTTGTAAAAACTGATTATTAGTATTATTATTATTAATAAACTGTTAATACGACTCTGAAAACATCCTTTTGAGCATAAAAGCATCAAGTGCTGATTATGATATATTAGTGTTGTAATTTGCATGTATGTGTATACTTGATTGTGCTCAATATCTTAGGTTTATGGCTCTTTTTAGGCTTTTTAATTACTTGGCAGGTTTCATATTTTTTGATGTGTTTAAACTGTTAATTCTTTCTAAAATCCATTGCATTTACCTTAAGAGCTACTTATTAACAAGATGTAAAACATGCATGTATTCTTTTTTTTTTTTTGGCTTAATTTCTCCAACTGTCATCATAGTTGTTAATAGCTATGATAGCAAGCGCTATCGATTAGCGTAGCGTAGCGCTGGATCATCACTATATGATGTTTAGCGCTCAATAGCGACAATTAGGGTTTTTATTTCTTATTTTCTTTTTTTAAATATTCAAAACTGTATTTTTAGGCATTTTAATCAACCAAACAGTTGTAATCTTCACTAATTGCATCAAAAAACCTTAAATTCATGAATAAAACCCAAAAAATTTCTAATACGTTATTGCTAAACAACAAATAGCGCTCGCTGTCTCATCGCTATCATTACGTAGTGTATAGGTAGCTTGTCGCTATTTACCACTATTCGCTATTAACAACTATGACTGTTATGGACATTTTCAGATGGAGCAGAAGCATATTTGTGCTTCCATATGTGATTGCTTACCCACCCTATCTGAAAACCATCCTTGGTTGGTTGATCATAACCCCGAAGACGACAACCGAGACCATATTATCTACACCACGCGTGACCCGCCGTCTCAACACATGTATCGAATTCCTTCGTTCCTCGGGAGACGTGTCCAGGGATGTTTCTATGGCTGGGTGATCCTCTCAAACCATCCACACAACGACATGTGGTCTCTTTGGAACCCGAAGACTTCTAAAACCATACGCCTCCCCCGCTTGATTACAAAAAAAGGAGATCGAGGTTCGAGTAGTCTTCGACAATGTTGTCTGTCATCCCCTCCCGATGATCACGGTTCAATTTTCATGTTAACAATAAAAGAATATACCATTGCTTTTTGTCGGCTAGACTGTAAAAGAAAGAGGTTAAAATGGGTGGAAATGTCATATGCGAAACAGATGAAGAACATAACGGGGGGCTACGATGGTTTTTTGCATAGCCTAACTTGTTGCAATGGTAAAGTGTACGCGTTGAATAGTGTGCGTAGTAATGGGTTTGTTATACAAATTGATATTGTGGTTAAGGGTACAGAAGTTGTGATAAGTCTATTACCGTACCTGAAACACCACCCGTCTTATTACATCAATGATCGTTTGGCCTCTGTTTCTTTTCTGAAAGGATGTTGTACGGAATTGTTCTACATTGAATTAAGTTTTGTTAAGGAGGACCACGTGGAAACGAAAACTGTTGGTGATGTGCACGTGTTTAAACTGGACACGACTGATATACGATGGGAGAAACTGGAAGATCTGAAAGAAGCTGCATTCTTTTTGGATCTTGCTCATGGTGGTTACTCTGCATTTTACTGCCCTGCAATTGGCTTGGAGTTAGGGGGTTATGTACACTTTCTTGACAGATCCGGACTAGTAATAAACTCATACAACATCAAGAATAAAACCATAGCCTTATCTTCCATGCCAACGCGCCACACATCAATGTTGGAACGCAGGTATTGTTTTTAGTTTATATTTACGTAGGGCTGTAAACAAACCGAACGTACACAAATAGGATCTTATCTTCCATGCCAACGAACTGTTCATGAACATTTACCAAACGAGATTTTATGTTTAAATATTTTATTTTTCAGAATTTTGAAGTATTTAAATAAGGTATAAAACCTGAAAACACTACTAAACTATCGAACACAAACGAACACGTTACCTAACGCTCACAAACATAAATGAACGAACGTGACCTTTGTTCATGTTCGTTCATTTAACCAAAAGAACGAAATTTCTTGTTCTTGTTCATTTGTTTAATAAACCAACAAACACAAACGAGCTTCCCGCCGAACTGTTTCCCGAACGTTTAGTTCGTTTGCAACCCTACAAGTACGCTATCATTAGAAAGAGGGGAAATGTTTTCTTAAAGATTATTATTTGTCATGTAGGTTACAAGGTGATCATGGAGAGATCAAGTTTAAACAAGAAGAGGATAGCGGAAATGACGAGGTTGATGGTAAGTTGCGCCTTGTTGACATTCCATTGGATGTTTTGAAGACGATTATGGAGCTTTGTGTCGGCGTCGAATACCTCAACTTCCGTGCTACATGCAAGAAATGCCAGATAGCAGCACCGATGATCCGATGGAGTAAGGGAGAGTATTCATTAGTTTCACCGTGGCTGATGGTGTTGGACAAAGAGCGAGGCGTTATCTCTTTCATTGATCCTATGTTTGGTGACAAGTACTACATAAAGACACCTAAAGAATTAACTGGTGATATGGTAATACATTGTTCATTGGGTGGTTGGGTGCTTATACGTAGACGTACACGTGAGGGTACGCGTGAGGGCTCACTGATGTTCTATAACCCCTTCACAAGTGATATCCGTGTGCTTCCACCCGTGCCTCATTTAGACACCTGTAGTTTCTCCGCACCACCTACTTCCTCCGATTGCATGGTTGTTGGATTTACATTTACACCACGTAGCCACAAATGGCGTGTTTACATGCACTTTGTAGCTAGAGAATCCTTATGGTTTGGGTTCAATCTAAGCTTTTGTGGTGACGACTTACCCTCCTTTCATTCTGGAACACAATGGCACAAATATCTTTATGCTTTGTATTACGATGGAGGACTTGGTTTCGTACATACACAGCCGACTATAGGAACATATGTTCAAATTAGTGCTTGCTTTAAAGGCCCAAGAAGTAGTTGCAGATCTCCGAAACAACATTTTTTAATGAAATGTGATGATCCGTTTTTAGTAGTACTAGTCATCGTGGGCGAATTTGGAGAATGCGTTGAGGTATTCAAGTTGAATGGTTCTTACGAATGGGAGAAAACAGAGAGTTTAGGAAGGGACACGATTTATATTTGTGGTAAGGCATGCCTTTGCATCGAAGCCAAAACGCCAGAAATGGCGAACAGGATTTACTTTCCGTGTGTACGTTCTGAGAACAGGAAGATAGTATTCTATTCCCTTGAAACAAGAAGGTATCATACATCCGATGTAGAAGAAAGTTTTGGGGATTTCATGGGAACACAACATCATCTCGACCAGCATGTTTGGATTGAACCATGTTGGTCGTAGGTAGCTTCGTTATTATGTTTTATTAGCACCATATGCATTGTTTTTAATTACTCATAACTTAAAAGACTTGTGTTGCTTTGCTCTCTACATGTTTTGATGAAATGTCTTAATGAACTTGTGTTGGCAGTCATGTAGTTTCAAATGACCCATGAACATTGCTAGCCTAGCAACTGTTTTGTGGAACTTCTCTCTACAACTTCACAAACAAAAGTTATGGCATCATTCATTGTTGTTTCATTTAGTCTATAACTAGTAACTACAAACATCTCTCCTTTACAACTGTTGCAATTGATATTGCACAATTAGTCCCACATAGTGGTTTACAAAACGGGTTTTTTTGGAACCGGGAACGGGGTAGGAACCGGTCAACCAGGTAGGAGTTTGGTCAACAAGTCAACAACCGGTTCCGGGTATGTTCGGGTTTTTGACTGGTTTTTTTTTTTCGAGTTTTGGCCGGTTTCGGGTCCATTTGATCGGGTAGAGGTGAAACCAGTTTCGGTGGTTCCGGGAGGTTCTGGTTCGGTTCCTTTTTCTAAACCCGGGTCTCAAACTGGTTTGGACCCATGGGTCGGGTATGGTAGGAACTGGTCCGGACCCGGTTTTTTGTGCACCTCTAGTTCCGCAGAACCAATTTGTTTAACCTGTTACGTAGTCACAAGACAAAAGATAATGTGTACAAAACACTAATTTATTTATTGTTTTCTTAGAGAAATTGATTTTTCGATCCTATACCGTATGATCAACAACTTTTACTAGTCGTTGCGAGTGAGTTTGGAGAATCTGTTGAGGTGTTCAAGTTGAATCATTCCATGGAACGGGAGAAAATAGAGTTTAGGACGACACGATTTACCACTAGGCTATCTCCTTGAGCACATGAAAAGGTTACTCATGAAAAAGTTAGATTTATAAAATGTTAACTCCATACACAAAAAACTGAATCCACCCTTTGATGAGAGACAAAAGATAAACTAATATAAAAAAAGTGGACCTCCCTCATTATATTATATACTACTACAAAACACAATGTCGGCTGTGGGCATTCATTGGCCAAAATGGGCGGCACCCTTTTTCTTTTTTTTTTTTTTTTTTTTTTTTGTTTTGGCACTCCTCTCCAACAAATTTACAATTTTACCCTGTTTAAAATTACGATTTTGCCATCAGTTAAAAATTATGTTTTCGCCCTCGCTTAACAATCAATTTACGATTTCGCTTCCAGCTAAATATTTCAATTTTGCCCCCGGATAAAGATTACAATTTAACCACGTTTCAATTTACAGTTTTGCCATTGGTTTTTTCCCTTAAAAATACGATTTTGCCATCAGTTCAAGCTTATGTTTTTGCCCCAACTTAAAAATAAATTTACGCTTTCGCTCCTAGGTAAATATTTTACTGTTGCACCCTGTTAAAAATTACGATTTTGTCCCGTTTCAATTTATAGTTTTGCCATTGGTTTTTTTCCCTAAAAAATACGATTTTCCCATCAGTTGAAAAATATGTTTTTACCCCCACCTAAAAATAAATTTAAGTTTTTGCTCCCAGCTAAAAATTCCAAAGGTGAAGGGTGAGAATAAAAATTACGTTTTCCCCATCGTTTTAGTTTTTTTTTACCAAAAGTATAAAGTTTTTTTTTTCGTTTAATTGGTTTACTCGATTTAATTTTTTTTCGTCTGAAGGAGCTGCCTACCACTGGCTCATTAGTCCTGAAAAGTTACAGTTTTGCCCCAATCCCAAATTTACTGCCTTATTATCGTTTTTGTTTCTGATTTTTTTTCCTAGCAAAATTGTAGTAGTGTTTTTTTAATTGGTTGATTATTCAGCCATCGCCCTGCAACGCGGGCGGGCATCTAACTAGTAAAACAACAAATAGAATTTTAGACAATCATTTTATGTTTGTGTGGCTCTTTAGGAACCAGACAAGCCAAGGAACACACATTGATTTGGACAGGTCCCTTCCCTTGGGTGGATTTTGGACTTTGCAATTAGTATGCTAGCTTGCCCCATTATTTTCGACTCCCGCTCTCCCCGTTATTTTCTGCAGCATCCAGATGAAGGGCGAATATGAGTGGCGCCGGTTCGTCTTGGATGGAGACGAGGTTTTACCGAGCCTTCGGATGGGTGGAGGTCGGGTTTCCACGCATCTAAAAATTCCAAAGGTGAAGGGTGAGAATAAAAATTACGTTTTCCCCATCGTTTTAGTTTTTTTTTACCAAAAGTATAAAGTTTTTTTTTTCGTTTAATTGGTTTACTCGATTTAATTTTTTTTCGTCTGAAGGAGCTGCCTACCACTGGCTCATTAGTCCTGAAAAGTTACAGTTTTGCCCCAATCCCAAATTTACTGCCTTATTATCGTTTTTGTTTCTGATTTTTTTTCCTAGCAAAATTGTAGTAGTGTTTTTTTAATTGGTTGATTATTCAGCCATCGCCCTGCAACGCGGGCGGGCATCTAACTAGTAAAACAACAAATAGAATTTTAGACAATCATTTTATGTTTGTGTGGCTCTTTAGGAACCAGACAAGCCAAGGAACACACATTGATTTGGACAGGTCCCTTCCCTTGGGTGGATTTTGGACTTTGCAATTAGTATGCTAGCTTGCCCCATTATTTTCGACTCCCGCTCTCCCCGTTATTTTCTGCAGCATCCAGATGAAGGGCGAATATGAGTGGCGCCGGTTCGTCTTGGATGGAGACGAGGTTTTACCGAGCCTTCGGATGGGTGGAGGTCGGGTTTCCACGCATCTAAAAATTCCAAAGGTGAAGGGTGAGAATAAAAATTACGTTTTCCCCATCGTTTTAGTTTTTTTTTACCAAAAGTATAAAGTTTTTTTTTTCGTTTAATTGGTTTACTCGATTTAATTTTTTTTCGTCTGAAGGAGCTGCCTACCACTGGCTCATTAGTCCTGAAAAGTTACAGTTTTGCCCCAATCCCAAATTTACTGCCTTATTATCGTTTTTGTTTCTGATTTTTTTTCCTAGCAAAATTGTAGTAGTGTTTTTTTAATTGGTTGATTATTCAGCCATCGCCCTGCAACGCGGGCGGGCATCTAACTAGTAAAACAACAAATAGAATTTTAGACAATCATTTTATGTTTGTGTGGCTCTTTAGGAACCAGACAAGCCAAGGAACACACATTGATTTGGACAGGTCCCTTCCCTTGGGTGGATTTTGGACTTTGCAATTAGTATGCTAGCTTGCCCCATTATTTTCGACTCCCGCTCTCCCCGTTATTTTCTGCAGCATCCAGATGAAGGGCGAATATGAGTGGCGCCGGTTCGTCTTGGATGGAGACGAGGTTTTACCGAGCCTTCGGATGGGTGGAGGTCGGGTTTCCACGCATCTGGGAGAGCCAAGGGGTTGGCGGCGGTCGAGTAGCCAACCTTGGCCATAGCGCCCGATGTCACGGTGGTTGGCACGTCGTTCCTTACCGTTAAAAAAAAAGTATGCTGGCTTGCCACTTTGCCAGGTCAACTGTTCAAAGAAAAAATAAATAAACTAAAGGAATATTTATATAGTTTCTTTACTTATAGTTATGTGGTTCATAAAAGAAGTATTATCCACAGAAACTGAGAAAAAAAAATCATTACTTACAAGAAATGTGATCGTAGAATATGGTATCAATTATACAAATCTCAAATTAATCAAACTATTTACTTAATGGAGTTGCTCCAATATTCACTATGTTTGTGGATGAAGATGAAGTCACGGTGATTATAACTAAGAGTCTCGCTGGACTCAATTTGATGGATTGGGAAAAAATCGTTTCGTGTAAAGAAAATCTTATTATGACTTCAAAGAACATTTTAAAAATACTGAAGTCTTGTCTTGCTTTTAATATGAGGTTAAGTATATGAATGGTCATGTATGTAAGTTAAATTACAGTTTTAATCTTACACAAATAAACTCTTTTACACCTAACATTCACTCGAAACCATAATACTTTTGATCCTGGACTCATTTATCTAAATCTAATCTAATCTAAAAAACTAGGGTTATTAGATTTCATCACCCACAACTATTGGCTATTGGCCGCTGCCACCCTCAACTATCACTTTGACGCCCGTCACCCCCAACTTAACACTTAGTGTGTTCTGTTACAACGTCGTTAACTGGTCACTAATTTTTGATCATGTTACTACACTTTTTGGGGCGTCATAGGGATCTTGAGAAGGTTTTATGGATCTTAGGACACCCCCAAAAGTATAGTATCAGGATCAAAAGTTAGTGATCTGGTGACAGAACACACTAAGTGTTAAGTTAGGGGTGACAGACGTCAAAGTGATAGTTGGGGGTGGCAGCGGCAAATAGCCAATAGTTAAGAGTGATAAAATCCAATAACCCAAAAAACTAATAAATAAAAACATTACACTTGTTCAAATTATATAATAATAACAGACACTTACCAACTTTTGTTAGTGATTTATAATTTTACAAGCATAAAGTACAACCATGTTTATGTGATTAGAGTAGTAATGAATTATGTTTTTTACTTTATAATTTCATTTACACCCTCTTAATTTTAATAAGTTTATTATATGATCCCTTCATTTTAATAAAAAAATATTTTCGTCTTTTTAACAAATTTATACTACAACCTCTATACTTTAATAAAGTTATCGATACCTTCTTCACTCTAAGCTACAAAGGTTATCAACGACATTTACGTTTCATTTTTCTTATACAAAGTTATGTATATTGCGCTATCTCTTTAAACAAACCAATACAACTAAACTATCGTCGTAACACACGAGGTTAGATTACTAGTTTATTTAAAAAAAATACATCAGAATTCCTAATAAATATATAAAAACCATTACACTTTTTCAAATTTTATAAATAATGCATCAGTAGTATTCCCAATAAATTTATAGTTTAATTAAGATCACCAATTTGTCTATCATTATAAAGTTACATTATATATGTTTAATAATAGTTAATTTATTGATCTTAAATTGCTTTAAAGACTTTCCAAAATCATGTCTGGAATTCATCACTTATGGTCTAGTGGTTGAAAAGACGTGAGTTTTCTTTGGAGACCTAAGTTCAATCTCCACTAGTGCCATATATGGTGGATAAAGGCAATGAAGGCTAGTTCTCCCAGACCCTAAGTCAAGAGTTCGAGTTCGAGCCCAAGCCACCCCAGGTTTTAGTCCACCGTGCCCGTGCGTTACGCCAAAGAGATTATCTCTCGTGGCGGAGCAAGCCTATACAAATGTGAAACGACAGTGGATGGTATGGTTTCTCGGAAAACGCCGTTAGCCAAACTCTTACGCCTCTCTCACAACAAGTTAAACACTAACCGTTCAAAAAAATCATGTTCTGGAATTAAAAGAAGTGACTTGGGGAAAAAGAAACCATGTGGCGGTTTTATAACAAAGTGAAAAACCGGGTTCTCCTACTTTCACGTGTTCGAAAACAAAACTCGGTGAACTCAGTAACTCACCACCACCCTATTCTCCTCGTCTTTATTAACCAAAAATATCCCCCATTTGATTCACGCTACCTTCTTCTTCAATCACATCTTTCGATTTCATCTTCAAACAGTTTTTTTCCCTGTTAATCACTCAATATGCATTCGAATCACCTGCTTCTCGAAGAGCCTATCCGAATGGCATCGATCCTCGAGCCCTCGAAGCCTGTAAGATTTCATTATTTCAATTCATAGATCTGTTTTTGTGTATTTTGTTTGAGTTTCGAATCAATCGTGTGTGATTTCACCTAATATATGTGCGTATAGTTGTTCTTTTTTGTGTATTTTGTTTGAATTTAGAATCAATTTCGTGTAATTTCACCTGATGTATGTGCGTATAGGTGTTGTTTTTGTGTATTTTGTTTAAGTTTCGGATAAATCACGTGTGATTTCACCTTATATATGTGTGTATAGTTGTTGATTTTGTGTATTTTGTTTAATCGCGTGTAATTTCACTTGATATATGTGCGTATAGTTGTTTTTTTGGTCAATTTTGCTTGAATTTATAATCAATCGTATGTAATTTCACCTGATATATGTGTGTATAGTTATTGTTTTTGTGTATTTTGTGTGAATTTATAATCAATCGTATGTAATTTCACCTGATATATGTGTGTATAGTTAATGTTTTTGTGTATTTTGTGTGAATTTATAATCAATCGCGTGTAATTTCACCTGATATGTGTAGTTTTTATTTATTTGGTTTGAATTTCGAAAATCAATCGCGTGTAATTTCGCCTGATATATGTAGCTGTTTTTGTGTATTTTGTTTAAGTTTCTAATCAATCGCGTGTAATCTCACACCTGATATATGTGCATATAATTGTTGTTTTTGTGTATTTTGTTTGAATTTCGAATCAATCGCGTGTAGTCTCACGTGATATATGTGCGTATAGTTGTTGTGTTTTTGTATTTTGTTTGAATATCGAATCAATCGCGTGTATTCTCTCTCACCTGATATATGTGTGTGTAGTTGTTGTTTTTGTGTATTTTGTTTGAATTTCGAATCAATCGCGTGTAATTGAACCTGATATATGCGTGTACGGTTGTTTGCTTGTTAACGATCTGGTTTTATTGAATAAACCGCGAATTTGTTTACGTATTTGCAGAATTTCTTCCCTGCGATGACGAAAATCGTTGGAACTTTAGGTCCTAAGTCACGTTCTGTAGAGATTATCTCTGGTTGCCTCAACGCTGGCATGTCTGGTACGTTTTCGTGTTTGTGGTGTGGAATTGAATTCATGTGATTGATTATTTGACTTGAAGATTTGTTATAATCATGTAGTGATGTCAACTGTTCAACTCAGTTCAAGTAGGATCTGCTTTTTGTGCAAGTCATGTTAGAATTTGTATTCTTCAAATGCCAGAATTATATGATTCTGGATTTGCAAGTGGTGTTAAAACTTTTATTCTTAATTTCTTATTGAAATTTGAAGTTGTCTTTAATTCATCTAGCTAGGAATAAGTGAGGTTCATTTACTTACCGCTAAGTGTGTTATTGTGTTGCTGAATGCGATAACATTTGTGGTATAAAATTTGAATTCATGTGATTGACTATTCGACTTGAAGATTTGTTGTACTCGTGTAGTGATGTCAAGTAGGATGAAGTTGTCTTTGATTTTCCTTTAGTCAGGAATGAGTGTGTTATTGTGTTGTTGAATGTGATAACTTTTGTGGTGGTTTGATTGATGGCTTGATGTGGATGTGACAGTTGCTAGATTCGATTTCTCATGGGGAGATTCTGCGGTTCACCAAGAGACTTTGGATAATCTGAGGATGGCGATCAAGAGCACTAAGAAACTATGTGCTGTATGTTCTTTTTTCTTTCCTTTTTACCTACTTCACTTGATCATCTTAAAATAGTCATGAGTGATTAATTTAATTGTTTATCTTAATCATATTAAAATAATTCGTTATTGTTTCCAGGTAATGCTCGATACAGTTGGCGCTGAGATGCAGGTTGTGAATAAGAGCGAGAAGGCCATTTCTCTTCAACAGGATGGTAATGTTATTCTGACCCCTGATAAAGGTCAGGAAGCTTCTTCTGAAGTACTACCAATTAACTTTGATGGACTTGCTAAGGTGAGAATGATTTCGCATATTTGATCATCATTGTTTACTTGGCTTTTCTTTTCTTATCTATATTGTTTTAAACTTAAGTAGTTAAGTAATTGATGTCATCCATAAAATTGTAGTGCTTTTATTCAAGAGTAAAATGCCATTTTCGTCCCTGAGGTTTGGCTAGTTTTGCGACTTTCGTCCAAAGGTTTGTTTTTTTCGTATCTGGATCCAAAAGGTTTGAAATCTTGCCATTTTCATCCGGCTCGTTAACTCCATCCATTTTTCTCGGTTCAGTCAAAGGGTATTTCCGTCTTTTTTGTTAACTTATAGGGGAATTCGGTCATTTTCACTTTACCTTAAAAAGACCGAATTGCCCTTTAAGTTAACAAAAAAGATGGAAATACTCTTGACTTGACAGAGAAAAATGGATGGAGTTAACGAGGCGGATGAAAATGGCAAGATTTCAAACCTGTTGGATCCAGATGCGAAAAACAAACCTTTGGACGAAAGTCGCAAAACTAGCCAAACCTCAGGGACGAAATGGAATTTTACTCTTTATTTAATGTAATATAAACCCAAAAAAATTCTTTAAGCTTTGCATTCTGACCCCTTTTTAGTGGCCGCTATATGCTTACGAGGCTGTTTATGTTTTATAGGCTATGAAGAAGGGTGACACCATTTTTGTCGGTCAATACCTGTTCACAGGAAGTGAAACCACCTCTGTTTGGCTGGAGGTATAATATTTCTTTTCTCAATTCATTTTAGAAACCATAGCACAACACATGCTTTTCACGCATCCACAAGTTAAGCAAACACATGCAAAATCAAATTCTGAAAGCATAAAGTCCGTCTGGAAAATGAAATATGAAATGTTAATGACTGGTTCTGAGCAGGTTGATAAAGTGGATGGTGTAGATGTTCATTGCACGATAAAGAATTCTGCAACTCTAGCTGGGGCCTTGTTTACTCTCCATGCCTCCCAAATTCATATTGATCTACCTACTCTCACCGAAAAAGATAAAGTGGTGAGCATGTTCATTTAATTTTTATCCATTGTAAGGGGATTTATGCTTCAATATTCTTATCTAGGCGGTATATCAAAAGAATATTGCATCTAAAAGCTTCTTACACAATCACATAAAAAATTTGAAGCTCAACTTCTTAAGAACACAGTGCCCGGTCATTGATGATTGAACTATATAGAGTCTGTTATAGTTGCACATAGTAGATCCTAGTTTACGTTCTAGTTTGGTTACACTTAGTTTAAAAAAAAAGATAGTAATCAAATAAAGAATCTTATATCATTGTGCTCTACAGCAAATTATTTGGTCGCTATACTACACATTAAATATCTTAATTAACGGAAATAATATTTTCTACACATCAAATACTTTTAGGTTCATCATCATATTTAGATAGAGGCTCTAACTCACTTAGGGCTTTTAATCATTAGATGACTTCTCATTCATTCTTGACTTCTTGTAAAGAAAATAAAACCTACTGGACTGTTTTGATGATTTTCTGTCCAATTATCTTATAATAACATGTTTTGATGAGTTGGACACTTTCCATGATTAGTTTTGAAGTATAGTGACCAAATAATGGCTATTTAGTAAAATCAACCTTGTTTCTGTAGTTATATACTTTTTTATTTTATTTATTCATTATTTGGAAAATTGTGTTGATGGTTTTTATCTTCTATTTCAGAACATTAGCACGTGGGGTGTGGCAAACAAAATCGACTTCCTTTCATTGTCATACACTCGACATGCACAGGATGTCCGTGAAGTAAGTGTACTTTTAAGATTTCAGCTTTATTTATATTTCCATATGTGCTACCCCTCCACTTTACTTTATTGCGCGTTATTCCAATCATTTTGACACGCAATTTCAGGCACGCGAATTTCTTTCCAAACTTGGTGATCTTAGTCAAACCCAAATATTTGCAAAAATTGAAAATGTTGAGGTAATTATTTGTATCTTTTTATATCATTTTGTTTTTTTTAAATAAAGTCTTTTTGTCTTCGTATTCATTAATATCTTCAACTTATTCTACAGGGTCTAACTCACTTTGATGAGATCCTTCAAGAGGCAGACGGTATTATTCTTTCACGTGGAAATCTTGGCATTGATCTTCCACCGGAAAAGGTATTTTATTATTTACATTTATTTTGGGAGAACTGAAATTATTAATTTATGTAATTTTACATCATTATGGGCCTTTTCTCTTTTTATTTATAAACTAGTGGGTTACCACCCGTGCTCCGCAGCGGGTTCGAAACATAGAGAAAATAAGCGAATTGCGAGAGTTAAAGTTGTTTGATGTTTTAGTTAAGGGGCTAAACATGTCATTATTGAAGCTGAGGGGCTAAATTTGTTTATTACTAAAGTTGAGGGAGCTAAAGTTGTTTTAGTTAAGGGGCTAAACATGTCATTCTTAAAGTTGAGGGGCTAAACATGTCATTATTAAAGTTGAGGGGCCAAAGTTGTTTATTATTAAAGTTGAGGGTCTAAAGTTGTTTGATGTAGTTCAGGGGCTAAACATGTTATTATTAAAGTTGAGGGGCTAAAGTTGTTTGATGTAGTTCAGGGGCTAAACATGTCATTATTAAGTTGAGGGGCTAAACACGTTATTGTTAAAGTGTAGGGGCTAAAGTTGTTTATTATTAAAGTTGAGGGGCTAAAGTTGTTTGATGTAGTTCAGGGGGGGCTAAACATGTCATTATTAAAGTTGAGAGGCTAAACATGTCATTGTTAAAGTTTAGGGGCTAAATTTGTTTTAGTTAAGGGGCTAAACATGTCATTACCAAAGTTGAGGAGTTAAAGTTGGTTAATGCCAAAGTTGAGGGGCTAAAGTTGATTGATGTGACAAAATAGCATATTTATAGTATGTATCATGTTTGTTCAAGCTTTAATCTGACTAGTGTAAATTATGCAGGTGTTTTTATTTCAAAAAGCTGCTCTTTACAAGTGTAACATGGCTGGAAAACCCGCAGTGCTTACTCGTGTTGTGGATAGCATGACTGACAATTTAAGACCAACTCGTGCAGAAGCAACTGATGTTGCTAATGCTGTATTAGATGGTTAATTTCTTGTCTTAATTCCAGTAACTTTATATGACGACATGTTTCCCGATAAATAAATCAACATAATATTGCAGGAAGTGATGCAATTCTTCTTGGTGCCGAGACTCTGCGTGGATTATACCCTGTTGAAACGATATCTATTGTCGGTAAAATTTGTGCTGAGGTAACATCTCAACAGATTGAATTAATTTGTCTTATTATGTTCTTGTGCTGCAACCTTGTGCTGATGAAATGCGTTAATTTTACAGGCGGAAAAGGTTTTCAACCAAGATCTTTATTTCAAGAAAACTGTCAAATATGTCGGAGAACCAATGACTCACTTGGAATCAATTGCTTCATCTGCGGTAAACTTGCATTCTTACTCGTCTATAAGGGTGTAGCCGAGCTCGAGCTCGCCTAAGGTTGAGTTCGGCTCGTTTTGAGCTCTATGTTTAAAACACAAGCTCAGCTTGTGAGTAGTTTTTTCAAGCTTGAGTTGCTCCTATGACTAAAGCTTGAGCTCGGCTCGTGAGTTATTTTTCAAGCTCAGCTTGGCTCGGGTGCTATCTTTTCAAGCTCAAGCTCGGGATAGGCGCTCTTTTAGGTTGATGAGCCTAGTCAAGCTCGGTCTAGGGCTTGAGCTCATTTAAGTTCATTTCGAGCTTTTAACAGGCCGATCTCGAGTAGCTCACGACTCGTTTACACCCTACTTGTATCCTTTTCACTTCCTACACCTGAATATTTTCCTTTTCCGTCAATGCAAAATCCTGATCAGCATATTTGAATGCGTATTTTAGGTTCGTGCAGCCATTAAAGTGAAGGCGTCTGTTATTATTTGCTTCACTTCATCTGGAAGGGCTGCAAGGTATTTTACGATTAATCTAAAAAAAAAATCTAGTTCTAGTATGCTTAAAAAGTAACTCATTATGAATGCAGGTTAATCGCGAAGTATCGACCAACAATGCCGGTTCTGTCAGTTGTTATTCCAAGGTTAAAGACTAATCAGTTACGTTGGAGTTTCAGTGGTGCATTTGAGGTATCTTTTGTTCTTTTGTTTCTAAGTTCTAACAACATTTTATTTTATATAAACTAATTCTATTTTATTATTTGAAATGAATGGTTAGGCAAGGCAATCACTTATTGTCAGAGGTCTTTTCCCCATGCTTGCTGATCCTCGACATCCCGTAAGTTTTTATTTTAATTGTTGATTTAAAACGTATTTGATCTTGTTGAGACAATCCCCAAATAAATCCCCTACTAAGGGGGTATTTGAACGTACATTTTGAAGGTAACTACAAGCGGAATCCGATAATCAAATGTTAAAAAGGGATATGTTTATATAAAAATGACCATTTCGTTGAATCGATTAAAAGTCTAATAAAAACTGTTTTTTCAAGTCATATTGTCTTTTCCAATGGATTTTTTATGGTTTTAACTACTTTTAGTAATAATAAATATTTGTGATATGAACAAAAGTAATAATCAATACATTAAAATCTCGTTATTGTTCTTTAATATAAGTTGGAATTTAGTAAACAATTCTTGTATTTTCAGGCTGAATCTTTTATAGTTTTAACTACTTTTAGTAATACTAAATATTTGTGATATAAACAAAAGTAATAATCAATACATTAAACTCTCTTTATTGTCCTTTAATGTAAGTTGGAATTTAGTAAACAATTCTTGTATTTTTCAGGCTGAATCTACAAGTGCAACAAATGAATCCGTTCTAAAGGTTGCACTAGACCATGGAAAAGCCTCTGGAGTGATCAAATCACATGATCGAGTCGTCGTCTGTCAAAAGGTTGGAGATGCTTCGGTTGTTAAAATCATCGAGCTTGAAGATTAGAAACCGTCGGAAGCGGGCACCGCTTCACGACATATATTTAAATGTGTGCTATATTATGCATTCCACGGTTTGGTTTGGGGCAAAATTTTGTAATAGGAAGTTTTAAATGGTGATAAGTTTCTAATGCCCCTTCTGATCTTAATATAGATTGATCATGAATGGAATAAAAAGGGGTTTCTTGTTTTGTTGTATCGCAGTTTTTGGTGTAATTTATAAATTATTATGCTCAAGTGGTGTTCTCTTTGTTTGGTGTAATTAGTACTGTTTGTTTTGCTCACAATGAGATGATAGGATTTCTTTTTGGTTGCGTAAAAGCTTCATTTGAGGTCGCTCATTATGGATTGCTACCGCTCTAGCATGTTTAAACGTGAAGTTTTCTCGTCAAAACCCGATGCATCCAAAACTCATTGTGGGAGTCAGAGGCGGACCTACCTTGTAACAAAGGGGTAACCTCTGTTGCCCCTTGACGCTCCGACGGTAGTGTAAATTTTGAAAAACTGACGTTTTTCGATTTCGTTACCCATTTTTTTTTGAAACGTTGCACCTATAAATTTTCTAGATCCGTCACTAGTAGGAGTATTCTTGTTTCCTTTCTTGAAAATTAAGGTATTCAATATAATGTTTTAATTCATTTTTCTTTTATAGTTTATTAGTTGAATTTGTTCAACAAGAATAAAATAATGTTTGAAATCATCTAATACAAAAGAATGTATGTTTCAGGTTTTAAATAAATTTGAAGATCCTATTAGTGTTAAACAATATTTTATAGATAAGGTTTAAAGTAAGAATTCGTTGTATATCAAACAACAAGCGCCCATGGCCTAATGGATAAGGCGTCTGACTTCTAATCAGGCGATTGTGGGTTCGAGTCCCACTGGGCGTGTTTAAGTATTTTTGGTCTAACTATCGTGTATAACGTTAGAAGTAATTAGAACAATTTTAACCGTTTTATTCCAGAAGCATGTTACATTTTGTGTAGATGAAATATTGCCAAACAAATAATATTTCTTAAGTGCATTACATTTTATATCTGTAACTAACACTAAAAAAGCTTGTATGATTATATGTTTGTAGTGGCATAGGGCCGGTTATAGTAAAAAAGAGCAAACTGGGAGTGTCCGGTTTTTTTTTTTTTTGTCTAATTATCGTGTAAGGCGTAAGAAATAATTATCTGGGATGTGTAGACATGCGTGTGAAATTAATTTCTGCATCACTAAAACACATGTGCCATGGGAACACATAGGCTTACAAACACGCCCAGACAACTGTAATACCGTACTTTCATTAATTCTTTAAAAACACTCTTTTTTTTCAATCCCTACAAACATCATATTTCCGCTGATCCTCCCGCAAGTGACACTTTGGTCATGATAAGTCAAGTGAGACAGAGACTTCTTTCTCAAACATTTCTAGATTGTCATCATTTATATGGTCCTATTCTATAACCAAGGTTGTGTTGGAAGATGGATCATCACTAAAAACCAACCAACTCTTATGAACATTGTTGAACATCAACCAACTCTATTTCTTTCTGCCTCAACAAGATCACCATTCTTTCAACATTGGTACATTTTCCTAATGAAATTGTTAATAAAATTGGTTGAAACTGAGGAAAGTGACACTTTAGTCATGTTAAGTCAAGTGAGACTTATTTCTCAAACATTTTAAGATTGTCATTATTTATTTGATCCTATTCTATAACCAATGCTATATTGTAAGATTGATCATCACTAAACTAGTCCTCTTATGAACAATTGATGAATATTGTTATTATTATTGTGAACCATCAACCAACTCTCTTTCTTTTTGCCTTAACAAGATCACCATTCTTTCATTCTCAAGCTTCATTCTCTCATTCCTCACCTTCTCCAACTCCATTTCCCTTTCTCTACTCCAACAAAACTTAACCCATCTCAATCTCCTTTTCTCCAATTCATATGTCTCACCTTCAAACCCTACTCTTTGTTCTTCCAATTGCATCCTCTTCACCTTCATCCATTGCCTCTTCTCCCACACACTTTTTGTCGAATCTTGAATCACCGAACTCAATTCGCCATTAAATTGTCGAATCACGCTCTCGTGCCCACCATTCTCCTCCATTCGACTTCTTTTTCGCTTGCTTAAACCATCATCTTCCTCCTCATCATCCCTATCTTCATCATCGTCTTCTTCGTCCTCCTCATCGTTCGAATGCACACATTTTTGCCTGTGGCGCCCAGGGTGTTCACTAGCCGTGGCGTCCAATGGTGGCGAAGGACGTGCTACCCCCACCCCCACACCGCTTCCTCCGCCACCACCACCGCCGACACCCCCACCACAAGTATTATGATAAGCACACATTTCCCTAAAGAAAAGATGCTTAGAATTAAGCAATTTCTTCACCTCTTCCTTCAACTTCAAAGGAATATGATCCATTGTTTCCAACAAACTATTATTCTCAACAACTTTACAAGCAATCCCTTTTCCCAATATATCATTAACCCTTTTATATCTTTTATTTAAATCATTAAATTTATCTTCACATTGTTGTGGAGATACATAAAACCCTTTTTCCATCATTGCTTTAGAAACTGATTTCCACTTCCCCTTTTTCTGCATCACCCCACCACCACCACCACCACCGCCACCGCCGCCGCCGCCTTTTTTCTTCGCCGCCGTGTCGGAAACTTGATCGGACCACACTTCATCTCCGACATAAAAAACCACCATTATCAACAACCTCACCATATTATCCGTCCATTTCATCCTCTGCCACGGCGACCCTTGTCTCAACTTTCCGTCGCCGGCGCCGCCGCTGTCGTCGGTGGGGGTGGTGGCCGGAACTTCTTCATCACTAATTGGTGAAGCTCTTTGTTTATGAACATATGGGTACGGCTGTTTCACGGCGGCGCCGGCGGTGGTTCCGGCGCCGGCGAACGGTGGTTGACGGTGGTGGAAATTAGGGTTTTGCTGGTGGTGGTTTAATGAGATTTCAAGCCCTAATGGGCTGGAAAAAATGCCATTTTTATCCATTTTGAATAAAGATTGAGACCCACTAACTGAAATTGTATAAAGATGAAAACCCAGAATTCAAAATGTGAAATTTGAAAGAAAAAAGTTGTGCAAGATTGGATAAAGAATGAGACCCAGTAACTGAAATTGTATAAAGATGAAAACCCAGAATTCAAAATGTGAAATTTGTGGATATTTTTTTGGTGGGGGTGGTGAAGGTGCATGATAGGTAGGGTGGGGGTGATATAGAGGACTGGTGGGCGGAGCAGCTGGTTTTGGGTTTGTGAAACTGGTTTTACCGACAAGAAGGACAAGAAGGTTGCTGCCCATTGTTTTGCTTTTCTTCTTTTCTGACAGCCTTTTTTAAGGATACATGTCAAATTTTTGTTAAAGACAAGGAACGACGTGTTAACCATCGTAACGTCGGACACTGTGGCCAAGGTTGACCACTCGACCGCCGTCAGCTCATTGGCTCTCCCAGATGCACGGAAACCCGACCTTCACCCGTCCAAAGGCACGACAGTGGAATAATCGGTAAAACCGCGCCTCCCATTCAAGACGAACCGACACCACCCGTATTCGCCGATGGCGCATAAAATAATGGGGAGAATGAAAGTCAAACCTGTGTATCAGAGAACACCAAGTTTTTCTCCAACCATTCCACCTAGGGGTGGAACCAATGTTGACTTAGCCGTAGCACGGGCTACGACTCAATCCCGTATTTGCATTCACAGTGTAATTTTTTTTCCCGGTTTTATACATAAGATACCCCTAAACATATACGAGGATACCCCTAAGAGAAAATTTTGAAACTTGATATTATTCATTAAGCCCAAAACCTTTAGTAACTAAGCCCAAATAATTAGTTTTATGATAATTAAGCTCAAATTGTAATAACTAATAAAGCCTAAATAATAAAATAATCTATTTGAACAATGACATGGTTTGTGCGGTCGAAAATGTTTTTTCATAAGGTAAAATACGACGATGTGATTGAGCGATTTCAAGCTATGAAAAAAAAAAGAGAACAAATCTGTTAGGTATTTGCTTTACATTATTTATTGTCGTTTTTTTAATATTGTATGATTGTACGGTAAAAAAAATTTAAGATACCTCTGATTTAATGGGCTAGTTCCGCCACTGATTCCACCGGTACCTCTTTGATAGGATACATGTCAATCTATATGTTGATTTAACTAGCCTAAGATCCCGCGAGTTTCGCGGGTGGCTTAACACAAACATATAATATCTACTGGCATTGAAACCCATGTAGATCATCATTTTTGTTCTAGGCTTTTCCAAACTTAGGCTTCATGTGACTAACTTTGAATTTTTTTGAGAAATTGGAAAAAGAATGGATCAGAATCCAAACCTTCTTTGGAATTAGTACTTCTATTTAAGAAAATTCAAGAAATAACCTGCAGACCCATCATCAATCTATCAATAAACACTTCAATTTATATGAGCGAAAACCTAAATATTACATAATTGAAGTTGTCATGAAAGGGTAGTTTTAGAAAAATAAAACACTTTAAACATCTCATAGAGCTCATAATCTGAAACAATGACCAAATTATATTATATTATTCTAATAAAATTAAACATCAAATAGTAATTGTTCATTGAACATGTAACCATGAGTTTCTTTTTCTAAAGATTAGCACAATTGTAATTTTTTTTATTTGTCTATTCAAAACCAAATACCACCTTCATACACAGGCGCTTAACCGAATCATTCTTGGTATGATAACATTGCAAACTCCAAAACTCACGCCTTGCCATGGAGATCCGGTGGGGATCCGATCAGCACCACACTCCATTGTGCGTTCAAAACGTAGATACAGTGACGGTGTTAAAACCTGTAACATTTAGTTTAGATGACTTACAATTAATATTGAGGTTTAGTGAGGATAAGAAGTAAGGTATCTCGATATAAGATTTAAAACCTATATACAACAGTCTTAAGAGTAATGAAAAACTTTTAATAATAAAGAAGCTATGCTACTACAAATATCATTGTTTCTCCCATTCGGTTTTCATCTTTTGCTCAATATATACAACATTAATTTCTAAAAATATAGCCTATGCTTATAAGTGTTAGACTACTAAAGTATAGATGTTAAGATCTTAAGGGGACATCCAAGCCCCCTTAACACATGGTTCAACTTGGTCGATCACCTGGATTGACAACCATAATGTGTCACAACGATATGAAAAGGCGAATGTATCTAACTAAAGTTATCTCATGTTGGTAAGCATCTAAAGCAGGAAGTTGAATAGTTGTTCAAATTCAACTTATAATTTTTCAAAACATCTAAATTTCCACTCAAGTTGTCGTGAGTATATATAAATATAAATGTCCAGTCATTGAATATTCAACAAAATATCTTTTTTGCTTTTATAGCTCATGTTAAAACATTACACTATAGCTCATGTCACACTCTTTCTAATCATGTATCCATCTAAGTAAACCCAAACCATCTAAGTCACCTGAGACCTTTAAGCTATCAAGATCAACGATGCTTGGATTTGACTTATAACGACTTCCAAAAACCGCAACCTAGAAGAGATTAAAAGAATGTGATTGTAATATTAAATTAAAAAAGTATCCAATGTGGTGAATAAAAAACGAATTAGTGATTTACTGGTTGTAAACGTCATGTTTTCAAATTCAAGACCTAAATCTATGCTAGGATTAACAGGGTTTATTCTAGCCTAAATGCGTATGTCAAGCTGTACAAATCAGACTGCAGCAAGATAATATTGTATAAGAGCCGAAAGCGTATCAGTCAGATTTGAAATTACAATGGATACTATTTGAAAAACTACACACTAACTTCATAGTCTACCAACGATTTTATACCAAATTTGGTTGCCAATTGCACACTCATACGTAAATTGGTCAAAACGACCCGTTTTGATATATCAACAAAATCAAGCAGAGTGATCTAAGGAAATTCATTATGTACCTGGTCAATGTTGCAGTTTTCTTTTTGGTTTGTTTCATTGGAGACGTTGTAGGATGCGATGGTGTTGTTCAAGTATTGTGTGTCATGGAAGGAAGATTCGTTGTTTCAAGAACTCTGTTTACATTAGTCAATGGTTCTACTAAAAACAACGATGGTCGAATCCACATTTAAACAAAAAGGTTGATTCTTGTAAACACTTTTGATTAAAGAACCTATCAAGGTTTTGTTTGTTAAATGAGTCGAGATGAGGCACCTAAAATAATAGCAAAGAAATACAGTTTATGAGTATGATGTTAATTTGGTATTGATTCTTTGACAACATTAGAAAAGTGAATACCTAGTAAACAAACCACCGGATTCGAGTAAACAAAAAGCCTTTACACAGCACCAAAAAATAGCCAAAAAAATATTCATCAAGTTTTATTGTCAAACTTTACTTATAAATGGTTAAGTTATCCTCAACAACCTTAGATGGTTGTACAAACAGGTGATCCAATTTAGTACTTTTTTAATTTTTTTGGCATCAAATGATGTGGTCGTCACAATTAATATTTGGTAATGCATTGAAAATATGCAAGCATAAATATAAAAATGCATAGTAATATCTTATCATTCTCATAAGGAGCACTACTTTTAAAATTCTTAACAACGAAAATTGGTTAAATCGTGTTAATCACTTTACAGTAATACAAATGGGCAAATATAGAGCCTTAACTTGATTTGTGGATTTTACCTTGCAGCGTAGCTCTTCCATCTTCTCTACCAAGATTTGTGTCTGCATAACATTGCAAAATTTGTACATTATTAAAAGCTGAATATATAAGGGTTCTTATGAAAGAAGCTTAATTATGACAAAACTAAAACTCACAACCTAAAGCATCTAAAGCAGGAAGTTGAATAGTTGTTCTCATGTTGGTAAGCATCTAAAGCAGGAAGTTGAATAGTTGTTCAAATTCAACTTCTAATTTTTCAAAACATCTAAATTTCCACTCAAGTTGTCGTGAGTATATATAAATATAAATGTCCAGTCATTGAATATTCAACAAAATATTTTTTTTTTTTTTGCTTTTATAGCTCATGTTAAAACATTACACTATAGCTCATGTCACACTCTTTCTAATCATGTATCCATCTAAGTAAACCCAAACCAATCTAAAATACCAACCAACGTCCAGAATCAGTGACCCGATAAATAAACGATTAATTCCAACAATCTACAGGTTAAAATTATAAGTGGATCAATATATCAGATCAATCACCTCTGAAACATTGATTCTACACTATTATACATCTACATGGGTATTACTAATTTGTTCTGTGCAAAAGGGTTCGGATTGAAAAAAAGTGTGTGTGTCTATATATATATAAAGGTAGTTCATGATTATCACCATCATAATAAGAAACATTGCAACATATAAGCAAGGTTGTCACTTTTAGTATTGTTCGGAATAGGGGTTGGGTTGACCACACACACTTTCGGCCTTTTTTAAAGATATTTCTATAAGTGATTAAGGGGTTAACAAACAATAATTTTGATATTTAGATAAAATGATGTAGGAGATTGCATGCATTAATAATAGACTCTGGATAACTTTCTACCCATTTTCATATTAGCTATTCTAAGTTTCCTACGATTCGACCATTTGACCCGTTTGAAATAAAACACAACTTTGATTGAGCCATTCACAAGTAAAAGGTCAAATATTGCTACCTCTAATAGATTACAGTTTCATAATGAATAAAGCATTTAATGACACATATTGGTAACATTTCTTTAACTTATAGCTTCATACCTGTTGAGATCAAATGAAAAGATCCTATTATTATGGAATTTAAATTATAACAATGAGCTCTATGCATTAAACTTATTACTTATGACTATTTAAATGTCATAGAGGTTATAAATGAGCAGCAGGTCTTGCACAGTGCACACATAGTGTGATATTAAAACTAACAAATATCAAGTAGCATAATATAATGCGGGAGCATTTTTGGTACCTTGGGAATGACACCACTTCCGAACCAAACGTCACCTGAGACCTTTAAGCTATCAAGATCAACGATGCTTGGATTCGACTTATAACGACTTCCAAAAACCGCAACCTAGAAGAGTTTAAAAGAATGTGATTGTAATATTAAATTAAAAAAGTATCCAATGTGGTGAATAAAAAACGAATTAGTGATTTACTGGTTGTAAACGTCATGTTTTCAAATTCAAGACCTAAATCTATGCTAGGATTAACAGGGTTTATTCTAGCCTAAATGCGTAATAAGAATGCGTATGTCAAGCTGTACAAATCAGACTGCAGCAAGATAATATTGTATAAGAGCCGAAAGCGTATCAGTCAGATTTGAAATTACAATGGATACTATTTGAAAAACTACACACTAACTTCATAGTCTACCAACGATTTTATACCAAATTTGGCTGCCAATTGCACACTCATACGTAAATTGGTCAAAACGACCGTTTTGATATATCAACAAAATCAAGCAGAGTGATCTAAGGAAATTCATTATGTACCTCGTCAAGAACTCTGTTTACATTAGTCAATGGTTCTACTAAAAACAACGATGGTCGAATCCACATTTAAAGTAAAAGGTTGATTCTTGTAAACACTTTTGATTAATGAACCTATCAAGGCTTTGTTTGTTAAATGAGTCGAGATGAGGCACCTAAAATAATAGCAAAGAAATACAGTTTATGAGTATGATGTTAATTTGGTATTGATTCTTTGACAACATTAGAAAAGTGAATACCTAGTAAACAAACCACCGGATTCGAGTAAACAAAAAGCCTTTACACCCTGCACCAAAAAATAGCCAAAAAAAATATTCATCAAGTTTTATTGTCAAACTTTACTTATAAATGGGTAAGTTATCCTCAACAACTTTAGATGGTTGTACAAACAGGTGATCCAATTTAGTACTTTTTTAATTATTTTGGCATCAAATGATGTGGTCGTCACAATTAATATTTGGTAATGCATTGAAAATATGCAAGCATAAATATAAAAATGCATAGTAATATCTTATCATTCTCATAAGGAGCACTACTTTTAAAATTCTTAACAACAAAAATTGGTTAAATCGTGTTAATTACTTTACAGTAATACAAATGGGCAAATATAGAGCCTTAACTTGATTTGTGGATTTTACCTTGCAGCGTAGCTCTTCCATCTTCTCTACCAAGATTTGTGTCTGCATAACATTGCAAAATTAGTACATTATTAAAAGCTGAATATATAAGGGTTCTTATGAAAGAAGCTTAATTATGACAAAACTAAAACTCACAACCTAGCTTACATTAACTGCACCAGTCCCCTTGTCAATAAGATTAATCTTCGTCAAAACACCAAACGTCCTCTCCCCTGCACACACACATTTAACCAAGTAAATTTAAGAAAAAAAATAAACGTCAATCATAGAACTGGCATGCATGACAATATGTCCAAAAATAGCCCTACCAAGAGTCGTGTGTTGGAAGGCCATTCAGGTCATTTTGATTTTAAGAGTTGCCAAACATTTCCAACCAATGTACAAAAGACTGGATTAAAACATGTTCAATAAACTTGGATTGAAGATGATAAATATACAAACCATAAGAACACTTGCAAAAAAACATTAATCAATAACTCACTTGCAACCAACTGCTGCAATCAAATCAAATTCCCCACCTGTATTATAAAGTAAAAACCACAATATGAATAAAAATAGATATGCAACTTGATACCATTTTTTCCACTCAAGTTGTCGTGAGTATATATAAATATAAATGTCCAGTCATTGAATATTCAACAAAATATCTTTTTAGCTTTTATAGCTCATGTTAACATGAAATAAAACTTATTCAACATTACAATCGGATTTAGGACTATGATTAAACATCAAATTCAATAACAAAAACATAATGTTAATAAACATAAACAACAGATCTGGAATTAAAATCGGACTTAGGGTTTCTACAACAGAACAATATTTTTTTCAAAAAAATAATCAAAATCAACATCAAATTCAATAACAAAAACATAATGTTAATAAACATAAACAACAGATCTGGAATTACAATCGGACTTAGGGTTTCTACAACAGAACAATATTTTTTCAAAAAATTATTCAAAATCAGAACAAATATTAACATAATCAAAAAAATTAAAACTGATTTTACATAACAATCAGGTTTAGGATTTCGTCTGTGGCGTGATAGATAACATTAACATATGAAATAAAAGTTATTATACATTACAATCGGTTTAGGGCTATGAGTAAACATCAAAATCTATACCAAAAACATAAAGTTAATAAACATAAACAACAGATCTAGAATGACAATCGAAGTTAGGGTTTCTAAAACAGATCAAAAATAGGTTTTCAAAAAGTAAATCAAATTCTGAACAAATAAAGAATGATTAAACAAAGAATTTAACAATCTACACTTACAGATTTCGATATGGATCAACGAAGAAAATCAGAAATCTATTGAAAAAAAGGAGGACGTAGATGAAGAAGATGAAATCTATATATTTAGGTTGATTTAGAAAATCCATTGAAATATGGAAAGCGTTTGGTATTCGCGAGAATTGAAGAGAGAAGGCGGTGGAAGGTTTTGGTGTATTGAAGAGTATTGAATACCTATTGAAAAGAAATTGAAAAGAAAGGAGAATGAAGGAAATGAAATTGCCGCCCATAATGAATTATCAGCCTTTAGAGTATGTCCACATCATCAAAATGATTGGCTAAGAATAAACCTTGTGGCTTAAGAGAATTCATTTAGTATAATAGATAGATTACTTTTAATGTATATAGTTGACAAGTGTTTAAGTCTGTTTAAATGATTGTTTGATTATATTTTTTTTGTTAAATTAGTCATTTGAGCCTTCAAGTAGAACTTACTTGAAACAAACTATAATCAGAAGTGGACAAGTTTTATAAAAGCTACAATTTTAAAGATATCCTAGTGAAATTCAGGTTTTCTTGATGCAAACTATAACATGTCTAGTGGTTTGTAATATTATTGAATTATCATCGTATCAATTTATTTCACTTGGTTTTACTGATTTAAAAAAAAATCACCCATTAAATTAATATAAAAATTATATAAATTTTAAATCTTAAAAAACAAAATGAGGTTAATTGCCATTATATTTAATTAATTCCCCACTCTTTACTATGTGTTGCTGCATGATTTCCGCGTTAAGGAGATATCGATCGAGCCTCTAAAGCCTCCCCTAACTTTTACTTAGAGCGTTGTTTAATGTCGGATCACCGCCATGTTGGCAGGGGTGTGATTTGGTTATGCACAGCTTTACTGTTGAATTTTGCAAGGAAAAGGATGGAATCAACCAAGTGACCAAAATGAAAATTTAATATTTTCAAGGATTTTTCGAGGAATATTACATGCCAAAAGACGAGTTCTCGTTCTATAGGTTATAAATCACGAGATTCTTATAGGCTAAGTTTTCGTGGGTTTTTTTTTTCAAACGGTAAAAATTTATTAAATAAATGAGAACCCGAATAGCAAGAAGCTAGACAAAATCAACAACAGGGTCCCGAAACACAAATCTAAGAGAAACTGACCCTACTACAAACAATCTCCACTACAGCCGTAAGAGAAAAAAAAATAGAACCTACAAATAAACACTCGAGATACTTGCTAAAGTCCCACTTGAAACAAAATAACGAGAAGCCTGAAATCAAACAGAAACTTCTCCCATACCCATAGGTTGAACCGAAGATGCAATTGTTGTAACCACTAAAGGGTATGTAGAGAAGACTAAAGGGTTTGCAACCTAGCAATATTAAGGTGTGTATAAAAAGACATCTACTTGGTGGTTGAGGGTTTAGGTGTGTAGAAAAGATAATGATGCGCCTCTGGCATTATAGCCTAGTGACGTTTTGGGGGTGAGATAAGCCTTAAGAACCATGAGGACTCAGGTTCGATTCTCACAAGGAGGTTTTTCTAGATTTATTGGGTTTCATTCTGAATTGGTGTATAGACATTATTGCCTAGTGGATGGATATGATCGGGTGGTTCCGCTGGTGGCACGATGATACTCCAGTGGTCCGTCAGTGATCCAAATTTGTCGTTCAAAGGAAAAAAAAGATAACGACGGACAATTATGTAGATTTTTTTTTGAACGGCCAACAAACTCAATCCCGAGCACTCTCGGGGCACCCACTGGACAAACGGAGTACTCCGAGAGTAACCCGAGTCCACCACCAATTCCGGGGAAAACACGGTAACCCACCCGCCCGTAGGCACGACGGTAAAATTACCGGTAAAACCCGTTTGGCTCAAGGATCCAACCCAGGTTTCCCTGGGTCTCTTATCATTGCCCACCAGTGCCTCACTCTGCACCAAGTGGGAGTCGAACTTGCATCTCTCAAGAGAAATGCAAGCCCTCCACCACTTGATCTAAAGATCATTGGCTATTATGTAGATTTATAAGTAGGATTAGAGTGTGTGAATTAGTTGTTTTAAATTATAAGCAGGATTAGAGTGTTGAATTAGTTGTTTTGAAAAACTTATTAAATGATTATGCTTAAGATTAAATGGATGATGACCTTCCACTATCCAAGTTAATAATTGTGCCCATAGATTTTATAAACCAATTCACATATATTTTAATTGACCTTGTTCTTTATAAGGAGTTGAGTTCATGTTGATTTTGGTAACCGTGGCGATTTAAAGTTTGATTACAAACTATTATTCAAGTCAATTAGATTTTTTTAAACGGCAAACATACACCCTTTAAAAATACGCTCTTTAAATAATTTACACCTCGTAAGATTTAAACCCATACAACTTTATTAGCGTGTTGTGTCACTCGACCGAAAGGTTCCAAAAGTTCAGATGGATCGAGCTCAAATAAGTAGGCTCGAACCGAGCCGAGCTCGAGCTTCATAAAAACATGACGAGCCGAGCTCGAGCCCAGTCGAGCTCGGGCTCGGCCCGGCTCGTTTAAACCCCTATTCATGAGTAATGAGTTTGCAATAGTGCAGGCCTGCTCTCGTTGGGCCAAAGTTCTCTTCTGGTTGTTGCTATTGGGCTTTACTATCTTTTATCAAATTACAAACAAAAAGGTTGTGATTTGACGTATGTAGATTTATTGTTTAGGGCTTAGCCCAATAAAAAAGAAACCCAAAGTAAAAAACCTAAACCACACAGATGTTGGGTCATATACTCATATGGTTATTATTTAATATTATTAATATTTGAAATTAATTTATCAAATAATCTAGTAATACAAGTGATAAGGACTCGTGTATGTAGAACGATAAACAACGAACAACGACGAAGACGCTTGGCCAACCAAGTCGAATCCGCCGGAAAACGCCCTCTTGCCGGCCGACCGGATCAAGAAACAAACAAGAGAAAAACTTGTTTTCTGAATAATTCAAAACGTAGACTAATCCAACCAAAGAGTCTTACAAAACATAAATACCAAATAAAAGATAACAATTCAAAGTTCGAATTAAAGATAAACAAAAGATAAAATAATCTCCTTGGGCTTGGTTGGATTACACAAGATCACATAGCACTTTAGCCACTTTCATGGCCCGAGCGGCTCGGCCCATCTGGTTCGTCCACTTGGTCTTTGGCCCGATCGGTATCATCCTCCCCCTCTAAAAGCTGACTCGTCCGCGAGTCACCATCGGCATCGTCATCTGCAATGTAAGGGGAAAGATCTGCAACATTAAAAGTAGCAGAAACGCCATAAGTGCCCGGCAAATCTACTTTATACGCATTATCATTAATACGTTGCACTATACGAAATGGTCCATCTGCCCAGTCACGCAACTTTCCAAACCGGCCCGGGGGAAAACGCTCATGCCTCAAAAAGATCCAAACGAGATCTCCAACTTCGAAAACCTGTTTCTTTCGGTGTTTGTTTGCTCGAGCTTGATACCGAATGTTGTGTTGCTCAATCTGTTCACGGACTTATGCATGTAGTTTTTTTATCTGTTCCGCTCGGTCACTACCCTCCACACTAAAAGTATCAACCCCGGGAATAGGCGTTAGGTCTAAAGGTGTAAAAGGGTTTCGTCCATAAACAACTAAGAAAGGACTTTTCCCCGTAGAACTGTGTGTGGAGCGGTTATATGCAAATTCAGCTTGTGGAAGTGCAAGATCCCATTGCTTTTTATTTTCACCTACCAAACAACGTAAAAGGTTACCAAGTGTGCGATTGGTTACTTCCGTTTGGCCGTCCGTTTGAGGGTGGTGTGACGAACTAAATTGCAGTTTGGCCCCCAAATGCTTCCACAATGTACGCCAGAAATGACTCACGAATTTGACATCTCTATCGGAGGTAATTGTTTTCGGAATTCCATGAAGACGAACGATTTCCGAAAAATATAAACGAGCGACTTGTGAGGCATCATAAGTTTTTGTGCATGGTAAAAAATGAGCCATCTTCGAAAATCGATCCACAACGACCATAATGGAATCTTTCTTCCGTTGGGTGAGTGGCAACCCGAGAACAAAATCGAGGGAAACATCTTCCCACGGCCCGTTTGGTGTCGGCAACGGTGTATAGAGGCCGTGGTTAGTGTGGTGAGTTTTCCCAAGATGACACGTTCTGCAACGTGCTAAAACCTTCATGACATCGCGCACGAGCTTCGGCCAAAAAAAACGTTCGGTAACCAACGCGACCGTTTTGTCACGTCCGAAATGGCCCGCGAGGCCTCCTTGATGACATTCGAGAATGATAGCTTCGCGAACCGAGGAGAGTGGGATGCACAGCCGATTTCCTTTAAACAAAAACCCCTCGCGAATAATAAAATCTTTGAATGGACCGGTAGCGCACAGTTGCCAAATAGATTGGAAATCCGGGTCATGGTGGTACAAAGGCTTAATCGACTCGAACCCGTCAACCTTTAACGCGGTCGTGGTGAGTAGGGCTGGTCGTCGACTCAGCGCATCAGCTACCGTGTTCGCGGATCCCGGTTTGTGGCGAATTACGAAGTTAAACGCTTGCAACAATTCCACCCATTTAGCATGTCGCGTATTAAGTTTGGTCTGGCCATGTATGAACTTTAGTGCCTGATGATCCGAGTACAAAACAAACTCGTTCGGTAACAGGTAGTGACGCCAATACTCTAGACTCCGTACGATCGCATAGAATTCCTTATCATACGTGCTATAACGCTTTCGTGCTTCGTTAAACTTTTCACTGAAAAAGGAGATGGGTCGATTCAATTGACTGAGTACCCCGCCAATACCAAACCCGGAGGCGTCACACTCCACTTGGAATACATGTTCAAAATTCGGTAGAGCTAAAACAGGGGCTTCGGTAACGATTTTTTTAAGTTTTTGAAATGCCGCATCAGACGCCTTAGACCACACGAATTTGGAGCCTTTCAAACAGTCTGTAATCGGGGCCGTAACCGAACTAAAATCACGTATGAATCGTCGATAGAATGACGCGAGCCCATGAAAACTCCGAACCTCGTGTAAGGACGTTGGAGTGGGCCACGAAGTGATTGCCTCGATTTTCGACTGATCCATGCGTATCCCCGAAGCCGAAACTATATAACCGAGAAAAAGCACCTCGGACGTAAGAAAATGACACTTCTTCATGTTCGCGTATAGTTTCTGTTCCCGAAGTACCGCAAATATTTCCCGAAGATGCACGAGATGTGTATCGATGTTCCTACTAAAAACCAAGATATCATCGAAATATACGACCACACATTTGCCAATAAAGGGGCGGAAAATATGGTTCATCAACCTCATGAACGTGCTTGGCGCGTTAGAGAGACCGAAAGGCATCACCATCCACTCATAAAGACCATCCCGCGTTTTAAAAGCGGTCTTCCATTCATCGCCCTCACGTAAACGGATTTGGTGGTATCCGCTCCGTAGATCGATTTTAGAAAAAACAGTCGCCCCATGTAAATGATCCAACAAATCATCAAATCGCGGGATCGGGAAGCGATATTTCACCGTAATTTTGTTAACAGCCCTGCTGTCAATACACATGCGAAAAGTACCGTTTGGTTTAGGAACTAACAACGCGGGTACGGCACACGGGCTTAAACTCTCGCGGATGAGACCCTTCGCTAAAAGCTCCTCCACCTGTTTGTTCAATTCCGCAAATTCTTTCGGATTCATGCGGTAGGCTGGTTTGTTTGGGATGTTGGACCCGGGTATAAAATCGATGCAGTGTTGGATTTCACGCATCAACGGTAAGCCTGCGGGAATATCATTAGGGAAAATATCAGAAAATTCATGCAACAACGAATGTACCTCAGGTGGTGGTTCGGCTGCCGGCGGGTTCTCCTCAAGAACCACGAGACTGAAGACGGGGGTGTTGGAACGTCTCGCTAAGCCGACGAGTGCAGAGGACGACGAAGGCTGTAGGTCGGGCTTCTCGTCTCTCGGATTTAGTGGAGCCAAAGTAATACTTACACCATCCTTTTTGAAAGAATAGGTATTCTTGTACCCATCATGCGTAGCACGTCGATCGTATAGCCATGGCCGGCCCAATAGTAAATGACACGCGTCCATCGGAATGACTTCACACCACACTTCATCTTTGTATTTGGTTCCAATGGAAAACTGAACCAAGCACCGATGTTTAACTTTAACCGGGTTACCTTTTTTTAACCAAATAAGCTCATACGGGTCAGGATGGTCGTGCATTTGCAACCCCAACTTTTCTACCATCGTGTTGGCAACCATGTTGTCGCAACTACCGCTATCAATGATAACCATGCAAACCCGACCCTTCGACGTACATTTTGTTCGGAAAATATTGTGTCGAAGCCAAGACGTATCGTCAGCCGTGGTGTTAACCACCGAAGTCAAAAGACGACGCGCGAGTAGCGCTTCACCGCGGTCCGGGTAAATGGTTTCAGAAGGCTCTTCTGGATCGGTATCGTACTTGGGTTCGGCCTCTTCCACTAGGGCCACGATCTGTTTGTTCGGGCAGTCGCGCTTTAGATGACCCATCCCTTGGCATTTGAAACATCTAAGGTGCGCGTTTGAAGTGGACGGGGCAGCAGAGGCTGCTGGCACTTCGGGTTTAGGAAGGGTAGGTTTCGGTTGTGGTGGGGCGGGTGGTGTGGGACGGTTGAATGGTGGCAGCCGTGGGGTGGTTTTGGATTTGGTGGCAAGTTGTTTTTCAACCCACAAAGCTAGCCGACATACATCATTAAAACAGTAATATTGCATGAGGCAAACGACATCGCTAATTTCCGGCTTGAGAACATGTAAGAAACGCGCAATCACCTGTTCATCATCTTCTTCGGCACCACAACGTAAACGCATTCGTTCAAACTCAGTTATAATCTCTTCCACAGATAAAGCACCCTGTTTTAAATTTTGGTAGTCCAAATACGCGTCTTGTTTGAACGTAACCGGTAAAAACTTAGCCTTTAAAAGGCGTTTCATCTTTTCCCACGAATTAACCTTGTGCTTACCTGCCCGATAACGCTGAAGCTGGACATTTTCCCACCAAAGGGAGGCATATTTCTTCAGTTTAATGGCGACCAATTTAACTTTGAGGTGGTCTGGTATATCCCGCAACTCGAAAATTCGCTCAACAGTTTGAAGCCAATCAAGGAAATCATCTGGTAACAATTTTCCCTCAAAATTGGGTATCTCGGTACGAAGACCCAGGGCCCGAATGGGGTCAGTTGGTTGCTGTGGGGGTGGTGTACGGTGACGTCGGGGCGGTGGGGAATTTCTGCGTGGTGGTGGTGATGGATGGTGTCGTGGTGGTGACTGAGGCGGTGGATCACGATTCGCAAAATAATTATGAAACTCATAATCATCCTGATCCTCGTAATCGGTAAGCATGGAAGGGGTATGGGAGGTCGACGGTGGTGGTGGATAACGAGCAGCATGACGAAACTCCAACTCACGAATCCGGTGACGAAGACGGTCGATCTCAACGTCACGTGGGTCTTGGTCATCAAAATCGTTGCCTCCGGCGGCGAATCTACGATCTTGGTGGCGATGATTGAACCCTGACATGATGAGATTCCTGGTCTCTGAATACCACTTGATAAGGACTCGTGTATGTAGAACGATAAACAACGAACAACGACGAAGACGCTTGGCCAACCAAGTCGAATCCGCCGGAAAACGCCCTCTTGCCGGCCGACCGGATCAAGAAACAAACAAGAGAAAAACTTGTTTTCTGAATAATTAAAAACGTAGACTAATCCAACCAAAGAGTCTTACAAAACATAAATACCAAATAAAAGATAACAATTCAAAGTTCGAATTAAAGATAAACAAAAGATAAAATAATCTCCTTGGGCTTGGTTGGATTACACAAGATCACATAGCACTTTAGCCACTTTCATGGCCCGAGCGGCTCGGCCCATCTGGTTCGTCCACTTGGTCTTTGGCCCGATCGGTATCAACAAGCATTCACTGGGTATGCTTCATGAGTGAGCCAATTTCGAAGTTAAACGATCTAGCTCAGCTTGAAAATGTTAACGAGCTGAATTTTAAGTTCGCTCTTGGCTCAATAAATCTCGAGCCATCTCATATATTTTAGAAGTTTTGAAGATTTTGTATATCTTGCACATATGTATAAATAAAACAAACTATATAACATATAACAATTAAGAAAAAGACCGGTGAATTTTAGATGCCGGTAAAGGCTTAGCTTTTTAAATGACCTAATTAACTTAAACAAGCGAGTTCAACCCAAACTTAATATAAACGAGCCTGAGTCGAAACCTATACAGACTAATATCGAAAGATATTTTTCTAATATTTTTGAGCAAATTTCAAGCCCTTATCTACTTTAACATCTATCGTCACCATTGATGGTATTATGTTGTTTATTAGTAGGTTGTGTAATTACGCCTGGGGGCCGGGGCTATTAAAAATCTCAAATAGCCTGTGGAACAAAACTCGCTCGAAATTAGCTAGTAAAACCAAATGCACACCCATAATGACAGTTAAACTTTACTCAGCTAACAAAATACAATTTACTGAAGTCTTTACACAGATCTAGAAAATTCTTGTAGGGACAACGTTTCATATAAAAAGGCGTAACAAATAAAAAAAACGTCAATTTTTTCTAAAATTTACACTACCGCCGGAGCGTCAAGGGGTAGCGGGGGCTACCCCTAGTAACATGCTAGGTCCGCCCCTGACCAATGTTAAGTTAAGATATTAGTGTAGCTTCTTGCAACTCTAATAATCACTAAAAAAAACTATCACAAACGAATGATAACCTGATGCGTAGGGCTGTTCATTTTTATCCAAAACCCAACCAGTATTCAAAGCCATCCGAACCCGAATTAGTGAATACCCGAGTAACCCAAACCCGACCAACCCGAACTTTAAATGGTTCGGTTATCGGATCACTTTTTCCCGGCCAAAAACCCGAACAACCCGACTTGAAAAACCCAAAACACGAAACCCGAACATTTTTTTTTTCTTCTTATAGAAGTGTTTAGATTTGGAGTCTTTAATAGATGGAACATTAACTTTGATGATATTTTTAAAATAGCAATATGAATTTTGATGATATTTTGTAAAAAAAAAAAAAACATTTATTTTCATTTTACATCTAAACTCGAAAACCGAATAACCCGACCCGAACCAACCCAAACCTGACCAACCCGAACTTTAAAGTGGGTCGGTTATCGGGTCAATTTTTCCCAGAGAAAAACCCAAACAATCCGACCCGAAACCCGAAGAAAAAACCCGATGAACACCCCTACTGACGCAGACGCTGAAATTATCGTCAGCAATCTCTTTCTTAATTTCGTAGGTAATAACATCTTTGGTAAACGAATCACCCAAGCCAATGTTTTACGATGAAGTATCGCTGACAAATTACCGATGACTCCCCTTTTACCAATAGAATTCTGAGGGATCATTTTGTTGGTAAAGGCTTCAATTCTGTTTTTAATGCCATAATGATATAAAGGAGAGGTTAGCAAAATACCTGAAATTAAACAGATAACATTTGGTTACAATTAAACTAGCTCCACTCTACAATGGGAGCATTGCACAAAGCTGCAAACATTTTCTGTTGGAAAATCCCATCAGGAGCTTCTCTAAGACGAAACGGATAATCTTTGTCATCCGCAAGATGTTGAACAATCGGGAGTGCCTCACCTTCATCATTGGCACGCGCAAACAAAGCCGCAACCATAGCAGAGTGATCAGCGTAATTGCTCGGAGGAAATATGCAACGAAGATCATACTGTCCATAAATGTACTTCACTTTATAACTCCACCAGGGCGAACCAAGGTCCGCTCGTGTGTCCACTGACATAACCGGGATTCCAATCTGTTTTAAATATGGCAAGTAAGATTGATCCAGTTGAGAACTAGACAGGTTTTCGCTGCACCGACCCTCATTGGCAATGTTCTCAGGGTAAGTGGGGATGCAAAGATAGTGGATAACGGTGCCACTCGGAGTAAAAGGTCCGAAATTCTGGATCGCGTCCGCGAGTGGGATCGGCAACTTGATATCTTGTGTGTAAGTAGGAGCAGTAGCATATCGGTCTGCATAAGTCCGAAACTTTGTGTGTATGGAATGAAGCTTTGCATACAAAGCAGACATACATGCATTGGTTATAGCAGGGATTATTGTTGTTAGTAGGTTGTCGGTTTCATCGAAAGTCCACTCATAAAGCTTTCTGCTGATGTAAGGTGTAATTAAGCGTGAAATGGTTTCACGAAATGTGTCGACGTTGATGGTGTAGTAACACATCGTTGGTAAACGCTGACTGTCCAGACGAGCGTAACCGATGATGCCTTCAGCACAGAGTTTACGGACAAACTCCGGGTTGATTGTGAGGGACAGTCTTTTGAACTCTCTGGGAACTAGTTCTTGTGGCGGTTTAACCGCAAGGATGTCATCTGCCAGTGGTTGTGTTGAAGAAGAAACCGTTTCGGATCTTTTGCGCTTTGAAACTGTTGTGGGGTCTTTAGCAGTTGTTTCAGGTTTCGGGGCCATCAAACACGACTCTTGCTTAACTTCGAATTAAATCACCTGAAAATGATGCACATAGGAGTGATAGTTGGTCTTATGCAAAAAAAAGTAACATAAAGACCAAAGCTACACACCCTAACAAAGAATGAGCTAATGTGTCACAGTAACAAAAATCAAAGAAAATAAAAACTATGGAATATGACCCAACATTCTAAGGTAACTATTGATATAATGTGAAAAGCATATAAAATATAAGAGCACATAGCTTACAGTTTAAAAGTAAGTAGCCAATGCATATTATATCACTAATTGGAATCCTAATAACTGATAACATATAATAGCTGATGTAAATATATACTGCCATTCCTCGCAAAACGATATAGTTGAGAATACTGCTAGTATAACAATAACTGGTATAAATTACTAACATCCCTTGTGAACTATGTAGTTAATATCCCGATATATCAGTGATATATCGTATTAGAGTGTATGTACATAGAGAGTATATGTATAGAGTGGTTATGTTAGTTGAGTTGGTTAGAGAGGTTGGTTGTACTCTATATATAGAGAGTTGTATGGACTGCAAATGTAATTAGAATAAGAGAACACATTTGCAAATCTTGATTTTCTTGATATCGGTTATCGGTCCTGCCGAGATATCGGTGCAAAATATGGGTCAGAATATCAGTACTGATAATATCGGTGATATTGACCGGTATTTGACCGATATATCACCGATTTTCCTAATATCAGTACCTTTCTTCTTATTTTACCATTCGTCTTTCTTCTTGTTGCTGCTATCAGTGTTTTAAGTCTTAATTGTTAGTTGTTACTGTTAAATGTTAGTGTTGTAAGCTTTAGTCAGTTCCTGCTTGCTACAATTGTTAGTGTTTTGCAAGTTGCAAAAGGTTAGTTTGTTTGTTAATGGTAGGAGAGTATACTGAATTGTTAGTGTTAAATTGCTATATATATAAATTTAGCATGATATTAAAATTATAGATATCCGAAATTTTACCGCATTAACTACTTAGCTTGTGAGTATCTGGGTTTTAAAAAGCGCGCCGGAGGCGCACTAAGGCGCAGGTCTCAGCGCCTCAGGGTACCTGAGGCGCGCTTTTTCCACTAAGTGCAAGAAAAGCGCATTTTTTTGGGTTTTTTTAGGTCTAAGGCGCGCGCCTTATGTATTTTGGGTGTTTTTATGCATGAAAGTGTTGGACAATAGTTTTTTTGGCTTGTACATGTAGGTAAAATCATAAATAAACCTTAGTTATAACTATATTTTGGATAAGGGATGCTAAAAACCTATGGGATATGTATAAAAATTTATATAATCTTCTTGCGCCTCGGATACGAAAAGCCCACCGCTTTTGCGCTTTGCGCCTCATTTTTAGACCTCGTCGCTTTTGTGCGCCTGTCGCTTTTTAAAACCAAGGTGAGTATATAATGTCAATCAATCCATAGAGCTTTGTAAAGTGAAGAAGCAAGGACTGCTTCATGAGCAAACCAGATGGATGCGCTGTGTACTAACTAACGCATATCTTAAACATTGCATAGGTATGCAAGACTGAACACCAGTTGGGAGAAACATGTGTGAACAAGTATAGTGATCAAATAATATGCCTTTTGCTGTTTCAGAATATCCCATATGTTCTTTGCAGAATCTTTCTTCAAAATGGTCTCTACTACTGATCAGTAGATGGTATGGAACATATGGATCTTAGCCAAGTAACTAATAAAAGCAAATCTTAACTGACCTGACGACGGCTATATTTATTTTCATCATGGCTTCACGTACGTGGGCTGAACAAAGGACTAAAGGAGTCTACACTTGGGTCTACACAAGCCAAGCTACTCGTGAGCTACTCGAGATCAGGTCAAATAGAACTTGAAATGAACCGAACTTAAAGGAGCTTGGGCCTAAAACTAAGCTTGTTTGGTAAACAATCATGAGCCCGAGCTTCACTTGTCGAGCTAAACGAACCTAATATTTATATTTTGTTTAATATGTTAAATAAATATCATATGATAATATTTATCATCTATAATATTATGATAAAGGTATTTAAAAAAATACTTATAAATAAGAGTTAACTGTCATTTTCATCCATGTAGTTTGTCAAATTATGCCAGTTCAGACCAAATTTCTAATTTGTACCATTTCCGTCCCTTACATTATTGAAACATGTTAGTTCCGTCCAAAAAAACACTAGTTAACTGTCATTTTCGTGCCTGTGGTTTGTCCAATTATTCAATTCAACCTTAGTTTTTTTGGACGGAATTGACATGCTTTAAGAATGTCAGGGACATAAATGGTACAAATTTGAAATTTGGCCAGTGGCATAACTGGACAAACCACATGGACGAAATGACAGTTAACGTTATAAATAATGTAAATTGAATATTAAATGTGATGATTAATAAATAAAAAACGAGCCAGCAAGCGCAAACTTGAAAAACTACATGCTAGATCGTTTACACCCAGTGGCGCAGCTTAGGCTTGTTCCGAGGGGGCGCCCGACCCCTCAAACTTTTCGATGCGTAGTGTTATAAATAGTACTTTCGTATAAATTTTTTTTAGGTATATACGTTTCCACCCCGGTTTCGGGCCACTGCCTACACCGGTTAATATGCAAAACATAACTCTTAATTTTAAAACCTAAATAAATGCTATGGTCGTCTTCTTCGTTATAGGTCGCAGTTAGTGGTCACATTTCTTTATAATCTGGTGTGTTATCTACGTGTATAAATATGAAGCAAGAATTTACCTGGTTGCAATTGCAGTTGAAGTATGTGCTTTCTGGGAGTCTGAAACCCTTATTTAGGGTGGAACCGAAACGTCGCCATTTGTGCGAAAACTCCGGGAGCGGTTCAGCGGAAGTTCTCCGTGATGGAATTTTTTTTAATGGCGAAATGGTAGTCTACTCTACACTACTCTACTAGTTTTTTTTCGAAATAGACGAAAGTCTCAACCCGTCTTTTAAAAGTTTTTATTTGAATTTTTGTTAAAATTTTTATAAGCCCATAATATAAGCACGACGTATTATATTTGAACTAACTAATTACCGAAATCTTTTTATATCAAAGCATAAACCAATTTGGATTATACCAAAACGTACTTTAAGGATATAAGAAAGTAGCATTTCTCAACTAAAAAAAATAGTATCACACATCGTGACGATGTCGAAACGTAAAGTAGCTCGAATTTATGCTACATTGTGAAAACGCTTTATATTTGACTCGACTTTAAAGTTAAAGAATGGTATCACGCAATTGCGGGGACATCGAAACGTAAAGTAACTCGAATTTATATAGCCTTACGAAAACGCTTCATATTTGACTCGACTCGTTTCCGAACAAAAATTATGTCAAACCGTATACTAACTGAAAACGTACATCAAAATAAGGAAAAATTACAAGTTTTGTCCTTTATCTTGATACCCTTTTTCAGACGGTGTCATTTTCAACGAATTTTGACAGTTTTTGCCATTTATAGGGAAAGTTGTTGCACGTCAGTGGCGGAACTAGAAGAAAAATTTCAGGGGTATTTTTCAGACGGTGTCATTTTCAACGAATTTTGACAGTTTTTGCCATTTATAGGGAAAGTCGTTGCACGTCAGTGGCGGAACTAGAAGAAAAATTTCAGGGGTATCCCAATTTTTTTCTGCACATTATACAATAATAAAAAAACACGATAATAAATAAAGTTAAACAAATACCTAATAGATTTCTCTTTTTCGTTTTCTTAAAGCTTGAAATCGAGTCATTACATCCAGTAACAAAACCAGAAATTTATAACCACGGAGTCACATTATATTTTTTTTTTACTATGCATATAACTGATTGATAAAAGGTCAACGACCACGTACCCCTTTAATTCTCCCTATGGCTATATCGGAATATAAAAAAAATACACAAAACTATGGTTATATCAAAATACAAAAAATTGCACGAAACTAATATTTTTATCTTAAAATCTCTATTATGTTACAAATTATTTATAAAAGTTTCTAAAATTCACAAAATAGCTTGAAATAGTATTAGGTTGTAATAAATACTATTTATTAAATGTGTTAAATCAACAAATATTAAAATTTATATTATTTTTTTAAAACAAAATATATTTATAAAAGAATAATAATGCAGTAATCTGGATTTTATCAAACATAAGAAAAGTAAAGTTTTATTATAATATTATTAGAACTTTACGAAAAATAAACTTTATAAAAAATAATACAGCAGGTAGCATTTTAAACAAAAATCAATGTAACTAAGTATTAATAAAATTAATATTATAATAAAAGTACTATATACCTTCTCATTCATACAAGAGAAAGTACTACACTAATAATAAAATAATAAATATTAACCACTCTTTCATCTTCTTCTAGTTTCTCCGCAACTTCAAACCTCCATACAAATTAGTTCGCAAACAAAAAATCTCAGATTATGTTTCTAATCTTCACTCTTTTTTCTTTAACGTGGAGCACTAGGGGTATCCTAATACTTGCTCAGATGTATCCGATACATAAATCGACAAAATAAATATATAAATTTGCACTTCGCCAAAATTGTTGAAGGGTATCCCGGGCAACCCCTGACCAAACCATAGATCCGCCCCTGTTGCACGTCTTGTCATTTGCCTTTAACCCAAATAAAATTTTCTGTAAAATCATATTACACAAGGGTAATTAGGTCTTTTACTCACTCATTTATTTAAAGTATTTTAATAAATAAAACAAAAAAATTATATATATATATATGGGTTGGTTAACGTACAATTTTGCTTAACGTACGCTGCATACGTTAAGCAGTTTCAACATGCTGGTTTTTTACCTTAACTTGTGGAATTATTTTTTATCAACATGCGGCTTTTTTTTATTTTAACATGCGATTCTTTATACTTTCCCACATGCGATTTTTTCTGTTTTTAACACGCGGACTTTCTTTTTCTTACATAAACATGCGGATTTACCTCTCCAAACACAAATCCGCATGTTGTAAATCCAATATCCGCATGTTTTATATCTTTACAGCGTACGCAGCGTACGTTAAGTAAAATTGTACAATACACTTTCTCTCCAGTGGCAGACCCAGAAATTTTTTGCTGAGGGTGCATAATATTTTTAAAGATTTTAGGCCCCTAGCTATATAAAGAAATCGGTTCATAGCGGGTCGTGTCGGGTCATGTAAGACAAAAGAACATTAAACAAAAATTTATATAATCATCAAAAACACGTCAAACTTCATTACAAACGTATTTAAAATTGTGCCCTACAGGTTTTCATTTTTTTGAAATATATCCAAAACATCATCTAGATATACTAAACATTCCATAAGTTCATTATATTCTTACTCAAGGTTACTATCACATATAAATTGGTCTAAAAGTTCATAAAATAACATTAAACACTTAAAAAATAAACAATCATGATCAACCATAGTCCATAATTTTCAATTTTATTTTCAAACATTTATGCCCTACTACTAAATCTTGATTACTTGTAACTAATCATTTAAACAAACAAAACTATAAATAAAACAATAAAATCATTTAACTACAAGTCTAGAATGACCGAAAAAAAGATATCAAAAAAATATAAAAAGATCAAACCCTTATACGTCTATATTTTTTCCTAATCATCACATAAAACAAAAAAAAAATCAATAAAGAAACCATACTAGTTCTATATCAGAATTATGGCGTAATATGGGTCGGTCTCGCCGGAATTTTGGTTTTTCCAACCAAAAAAAAAAAAACCGTCCGGGAGTGAGCAGTGGCGTGAAGTCGTTGGGAGTTTTTTTTTTTTGGGCGGGATTTGGAGTTGGAATTGGAATGGGTCGATGGGTTTGGGTTATTTTATTTAGTTCAAATTTCTTTGGGTTGTGTTTGGGCTTGGGTTAATAAAAATAGATTGTAGATTGGGCTCTGATTAGGTTAAGTAATTAAGTTAATAAGTGGTTAAAAAAATAATTATATAAATTGTGTTATATACTTATATATAAAATAATAATCAGTGTTTGAGTTTTTTATAATCTTATAATATTTTTTTTCTAAGTGAGGCGGTTAAAAATTTTCAAGGGGTGCGGTCGAAATTTCCGGCAAAAAATAATAATACTAAACTTTATTTTTTCAAGGGGTGGATACACCCTTTTTCTATCTCTCTCTTCACCCACTACCACCACATCCCACCTCCCGCCACCAACATCCAACCAACACTGCAACATCCACTACTGAGATCGGATGTGTAGTGGGTGAAAGATGATCAATTTATATTGTACCCTTATACAATTAGTAATATGGATTATGTCTCATTTGTTTAAAATTCACACCCCTTTAGCTCATTTTAATCACACAAAAGTTACTTAAGACACAATGGTTTGGATCACATCCCTTTAAAAAGTCACAATTCTTCAAACTATTTTTAAATATATCACACCCTTTACAAAAAAAGTTACAACTTTTAAATATATCGCACTCCTTTAAAAAGTCACAACACTTCAAACTACTTTTATATATTTCACACCCTTACAAAACTCACATCCCTTCATATACATATAACAACCCTTCATACATATATAAAAAGTCACAACCCTTCAAACTACTTTTACACTTATACCATTTCGTTTAAAAGTCGCGTTACTTAGAGAGTATATATAAATAGAATTACTAACCTTTTCAACAATAGTATATATCAAAAAAAATATATAACAAAAGGGACGTTTCACAAAATGATCTCTTGGTCTAGTAGTTAAGGGAGAGGTGGGAAGCTTTGCTTCTCTTGTATGTCTTGGGTCAAGTTCAGGCAAGGAGGTTTTAATACTAACTTGGTGATACTAACATACTAATTACTAATCCGGTTAGCGATATCCTAACCGTACACCGTTCAAAAAAAAAAAAAAAACAAAATGGACGTTTCAAAACCACACCGTTTACAAGCTTTTGCACTAATGAAAGTAAATTGTAAGTGACAAATGTATGTCGTGCATTAAACTCTTTAAAGGTTGCACTTAGGTTACTCGGTGTGGTTGATGGAGGATGGGGGATGGGCCTAATATATATATATATATATATATATAGGACAAAGATCCGTTAGGAACCACCCTTTATTGCAAGAACCGCGAGAACCAGTGTGAACACAAACAGTAATTCCTAAAAAAATCTAAAAAACACCAATTTTTTTTTTTATTTTTTTACTATTTTTTTTGGAAAAATCGCTATACTTTGTTAATAAAAAAAATTCAAAAAAAATCGAGTAACAGTTATCCATGCACATGTGCATATGTATCATTTCTTTGTCAAATTCCGTAATTAATTACAAATAATAGTTAATTGCACTTTCATTTACACTACCACATGTAATACACTACTTTTTACGTTAACAATATTAGAAATGCACATGTGCATCTATATGTATCAACATGAAATAAGGTGTTTTGGTACACTACTTTCTCTTTCATCTATCATTCCATCCATAATACACAAGCATGCATATGTGCATTTTTGTCATTTCTTTAACAAATTCCGTAATTCATTACACATATTAGACAATTGCTCTTTCATTTACACTACCATATGTAATACACTACTTTTTACATTACCAATATTAGAAATGCACATGTGTATTTATATGTATCAACATGAAATAAGGTGTTTTGGTACACTACTTTGAATACACTTTCTCTTTCATCTATCATACCATCCATAATACACTACCATTACCTCCTACCATCCATAATACAATACCATTACCTCCTATCATCCATAATACAATACCATTAACAATATTTTCACTTTATTACATGTATGTAAACACCATTTATACCATCCAATCAACATATTACATCATAAATTGACAACTATAACCAAACCATCAACCACTAGATATAACTAACCAAAAAACATGTATATGGGCCTACTTCTCCATTCAAAATCACAAACTTTTTGTACCAAAACACGTTATATTATGGTTATACCTAATGATGCACATGTGCATTTTGAATATTGGTAATGTAAAAAGTACTGTATTACTAATGGTATTGTAATTAAAGTGCAATTGTCTATTCCTGATAACGTATTACCGAATTTGTCGAAGTAATGATACATATGCACATGTGCATGGATAACTGTTACTCGAAAAAAAGTTTTTTTTTTTTTTTATGGTAACGAAATATAGCGATTTTTTTTAAATATTAAAAAAAAATTTTGAGTGCTTTTTTGATTTTTTTTAGATTTTATTTTGTGTTCACATTGGTTCTCGCAATAAGGGTGGTTCTCGCATGAACCTTACCCTATATAGAAAACCCTATATATATAGAAAACACTAGAAAACCCAACCTCCCGACATTTTTTTTTTGAAAAAAATAACACATGTAATATACATGTTTTCAAGAGTTTTGGGCCAAAAAAATCAAAAAAGCGCCGAAGGAATGATTTAAAAAAAAAATTCAGCAATTTCTGTCTTTTGTGCCTAACACATGTTAGGCAACCGGACATTGCTGAAATTTGTTTATTTTTTTTAAAAATATGCCTTCGGTGCTTTTTTGTTTTTTTTGGCCCAAAACACTTTAAAACATGTATATTACATGTGTTATTTTTTTCAAAAAAAAAAATGTCGGGAGGTTGGGTAAAAATGGGGGGAGATTTGAGTTTTCAGAGTTTTCTAAAAATTTAAGGGTTTTCTGTCTAGCCTTCCCTTATATATATATATATATATATATATATATATATATAGGGGACCGCTAAAATGAGAACCACCTCGAGTTGTAAGAACCGTGAGAACTACACCGTACGGGGCGAGGTGGACAAATTTTTTTTTTCATAAACGTAGATGCGTGTATTATAAACACATTTGTAAAAAAAAAAAATAAAAAAAAATATCGTGTGTGTAGTTTTGAGCACCACAAGTTTGTGTTTTCGGGTACCGTAAATCCTACTGGAAAATTTACGGTACCCGTAAACACAAACTTGTGATGCTCAGAAACTTTTTATTTTTTTATTTTTTTTACAAATGTGTTTATAATACACGCATCTACGTTTGTGAAAAAAAATTTGGTCCACCTCACCCCGTACGGTGTAGTTCTCACGGTTCTTACAACTCGAGGTGGTTCTCATTTTAGCGTGATTCTATATATATATATATATATATATATGTGTGTGTGTGTGTGTGAGAGAGAGAGAGAGAAGGAGGCACGTCCTCGTCGTCTCATGTCCGACGATCTCGACGTCGACAAAGCTAAGGAAATAGAGAGGGGGTTGGCGCCGCCCCACGACGGCGTCGACGTCCCTCGGATGTCGTCCGTACCGAGTACTCTTATAGTGGTGAGAGTCCATCTTTTGACTCCCCTCACTTTTCCTAGCCAACTGTCAATCACAAGATAAAAAAACACTGAAATATGATTGGTTGTGGAGGGGCAACAGGTTTGGTTTTTTTTGATCGGCAAACTCACTTTATATATATATATATATAAAGAGCCAGCAAAAAACTGGAAAAAAACAAACAAAACGGAAACAAGAAACAAACAAAAACAAAGACAAACCTGTTTGGTTTTACTCTCTGGTTCACTCTCGTCTCCCGGATCGGTGATAACTCCCTACACGTGATTGAAATTTGTTGACTCTGAACCAAAAATGACTCATGACTGAACATTTAAGAACCAACTATTCACGCAGGGTGTTCATATATAGTAAAGTAGTAACGTTTTTATTTTTCAAGATCCTAGAACCATTCACCTCTTATCATATTTATATTAATTAATTTCTCAATAGCAAAATAATAGTATGTAAACGAGTAACAAGTTATGCCGTTAGCCATTTTGAATAGCAATCCTTTTGTTCTTTATAAAAACAAAGTTACGTTAGATCAATCAACTTACAACCTATTATAGAGTAAGTTCTCGAACCTTTATTTAAAGATTAAAATACAAAGCTTTGTTTTCCTTCACTTTTCATATTTTCAAATTAGAAAAGAAGAAATAAGAATCAAATAGGTGATGCTCATTGTTATTATGTTATATCTAAACTAAAATACCAAAGTTGTTTGAAGTTGAGAACAAATTTAATTAAGGTTGGCATTATTGCCTAGTGAAGATGGATATGATCGGGTGGTTCCGCCGGTGACACAATGATACTCCAGTGGTCCGTCAGTGATCCAAATTTGTCGTTAAAAAAAAAACAATCTAAAAGAATGGACCATAAATATTTAGTGGTGGTAGGCATTGTCTTCATATAATCATAGTTGTAATCTCATTTGTCTTTGTATACAATTTGATTTTTGCATTCTCATTTTATATTGGTTTTATTATCTTAGCTTGTATACAATTTGATTCCGTATTCTCATTTTTTAGATCGTTTTATAACTGGTGGGATTATAATTATACAATTTCAAGATAATCTCACTTGTATATTTGGTCAAAAACATGAACCTCGTAAATTTGTATAATCATATTAATTAAATTATTTTACATAATTAAATAGCATTGATTGTTATAACGATTTTCGTTACCTCATTTTATTTATTTTATGCCACAATTATAGAACTAAATAGTTATTAAAGTACAAGTAGACTGGTTTATTTTGGAAGCAGCATGCAAGAAGAACACAATTTGATTTTGTAGTCTCATTTTCATTATGTGATGTTATTATTTGATGTCATATCATAACTTGTATCCTTCTATACATTTCATCTGTCTTTCAAATAAACAAAGTAATTTTGTCCCTTCCTATTGTTGAATGATTACTTGTCACATGGTTATTCTATAAAAAGAACATTATTATAATTAAATTATTATTGTTATAGTTTACGTGTCACAAGTTCATCCCTCCCTATCCTTATTTTATGGTCTTTGGTACAGTATAATTTGATAACTAACATTAATTAATATAAAATTAGACCGGTTATTGTACAAAATATATTAACGTACGAAGCGTACGAGATTCAGTATCAACATGCGAAAAAAGGTTTATAACATGCAAGTTTGGTATTTTGAGTAACATGCGATTTTTACTTTTCTTTATAACATGTGAAACTTTTTTTTTATAAACATGTGATTTTTTTTAACATGTGACTTTTTGTTATAACGTGCGAATTTGACATTGCGTACGCTCGTACATTAAGGCAAAATGTACGATACACTTATTCATATAGAATCATGTTTAAAAGATTGAATATACTCTTATAAAGTTTTGAATGTTCAAATGAAAATTTTAATATATATATACACACACATATGGAAAGAGGCAATCATTTGAGAACCAAACAGTGAAAACCTAAACCGTAGAATTTTCTTTTATCTTACGTTTTAAGTGTGATAGAGAAGGCGTGTTTACATAACCGTTACTCACGTTTTAGAACACCTCCAATAAGCTATTTTTTTTTATGTTTTTATATGTCTATGTGACATATGTTCATGTTTTTCTATTGTGGGACATGAACCAAACAGTGAAAACCTAAACCGTAGAATTTTCCTTTATCTTACGTTTTAAGTGTGATAGAGAAGGCGTGTTTACATAACCGTTACTCACGTTTTAGAACACCTCCAATAAGCTATTTTTTTATGTTTTTATGTCTATGTGACATATGTTCATGTTTTTCTATTGTGGGACATGTTTTTTATACCCATTTTTTGGGTGTTGTTTTTCTCAAAGAACCAGAAAAAATGGGTAAATGATGGGACCCATGTACTTTTAATATATATAATATAGAGAGAGAATAAGTGGTGTAAACGTGTGGTTAAAAATTTTAAAGGTAGTGATGATGTGGGTGGGTTTCCTTATTGGGTGGGTTTTTGATGTACTTTTTAAGTGTTTTTGTGTTTTTTTATTGGGTGGGTTTTTTATGTTTTTGAAGGGTGAGTGTTTTTTCTGATGTGGCAGCTGACTGAACATGTTTTTAGGTGTTTTTAATGGGTCTTATTGTGGATGCTCTTATGCACCGTCTGATTGAATCATCAATGCACTATTTTCATTTGTTTTATGCGATTCTCATAATTCTCAACATAAACGAACATGTCAATCACGTTTTTTTTTTTCTAGAACCAAAAAATTTATTGAGAACAACATTAAAAAAAAACTTGCAACCTATAATTTATGTGCAGATGATAAACAAATCCAACACAATGAAACACAAATACTAATCCAATCAATTTAAGGTTGCTTTGGTGTTAACAAGTAGCTAACACTCACAACACAACCCGAAAACTTTATTCAACACTACAAATTGACACCATGGTGGCGGCTCGTGGGCGCTGGTCTTAGCATACCCAAAAGCCGCTTTCCACCGTAATGACAACGAATTTAAACCGAAAGTTTAACCACCTACGTTGGGGGTCGATATGCCAACGAACATTGGCCTAAACAACCACCGCAACATATGTTATGTACATAAATAAGTACCACAACTATTGAATGTTTACTGACTGCTGCAAAACTCAAGAAATCCCATGAATTCATGATTCTGAATCATCCTTATGCTTTGCTCGATACCAATAACCCCTGCACATATATGTACAAGTCGATAAGCACAATGTACAACTCCATAAGCATAATGTACAACTTGAGATAATTATAGAAACTTACCCATTGTAAGAGCACTGGCAAAAATGACAGCAGAAAGAATGAAGACAATGAGTGAAGCCCTTTTTAGAAATACAACAAGTTTTCTAACAAAGAATTGACCCCAGAAGCCGGCCATAACAGATACCGTCATTAGGTATAATGCTGCAAGAATAAAGAAAATACATCAATCACACTCGGGGTGTTACGCTACTTGGAATAATTGATTACTTTCAGATGGGTGCGCAAAAGTGACAATTTTGATGCATTTACTTGTAAACGCGAGAAATTTAGCTAAAAATGGTAACCTGTCAAATGAGTTGAAAATAGAGGTGCACAAAATAACCGGTTATTAACCGAAACCGTAACCGCTTCATAACGACCGACCGAGGAGTAACCGTTTAGTGGATAGTTTTAACCGTAAGTTAGTAACTGTTAGGGATTTTTTTTAGAAATAAGCAGTTATTAACCAGGAAAAAAACCGAAAAAAATGATTTTTTTTTAAATAATCGGTTAATAACTGAAAATAACTGGTTAAAGTGAATAACGGAACCAATTAAAGTAATAACCAGTTAAAGCAAAAATGAGAAATAATGGCCGTTAGGTTAACCAAACTAGTTAGAGCAAATAACCGGTTTGTGCACCTCTAGTTTAAAGTGGCCCAGTTTAACTGTTTGGAAAATCTTAAATCATTTTTACTAATATAGTTTTCACAAATTTTCTTTTACACTTGCATTTTTTTAACAAAATAAATATTAACAAAATTTAAGGAAAAGGGAATAAAGAAAGATTGTTGATTTAACCCGACCCGATTTGACCACTGATATTAAAGTACATATTTTTGTTACACGAAATTTTTTTGACCGGTTACGTGTAAACACTTGTTAAACAACTTTTGAAATGTTTTAACTTAGTCATTAGTTGACTAAGGTTGACGTTACTTATTAACTCCGTTAATGAAAGTTATGTTACTTAACTAAAAGATTTTGATTGAAATGGTATATTTTACTATTAAAATCAAGTGTAAATTTAAGGGTGTTACATTACGCAACCTGACACGACCATATTATTAGCTTTAGAGACAAGGAATATACCATACGGGATAGGGAACCTCTTGAGAAGATAAAACTCAACCACAGATAAGGATGAAGAGAACATCATCACAAATGTTGCTGTCGCACTCGCAACCTATCCAAAAAACGTTAAAAAAATTAAAACGACATTTTCCCAATCAAGATAATGTACGATGTTAACACCAATGACTCAATGATTTAAAAATTTGTGTACCTGTGGTATGACACCGATCTCTAGTAACAAGGGGCCGAGAATAAAGCCGCCACCAGACCCCAAAAGACCACCTACAGTGCCACCCAAGATCCCACAAAGCGCGCAAAATATAAGATTCGGCGCGGTCCAGTTAATTGTGGCCTCACACACTGATTCAGTGTTCCCTAGGCTTCTTCTCTTCTTGCTTTCTTTGTACAACCTAACACATTCATATCCAAACACTGCTAGTGTTGCTGGGAACTGAAAAAACATAAATGGGAATTGTAAGATATTATGTGTGCATTAGGTGTTTGTACAGTACAACAAGGTGATGCAAGATATTATTATTATTACAGTAAAATGTACTACCTGTGCAACTGTGAGTACCCAGTACCATGTGCTGCAAACCACTAAATCATTCTGCATATGACACAAATGGACCAAAAAGTTAGGGGGGCTGCAAGAATATTCATTAATTCCATTTTGTTGTGTTTTGATGATTATAAAGTTACTTTTTATGGTATAAGGCTAAAGTGACATAATTTGTTAATGAGAAAATCACAAAAGTAATTATTCTTTTAGTAGGGGATAATGGCTTTTCACATAAGATACGCAACACCATATCGCATATAGATTCTATGTATGTTGTTATTTGCGTGTAGATTCACGTGTGCATTGTTAGTTGCCGGTAGATTCAAGTATGCAATGCTATTTGTGTATAAAATAAAAAACTTACGTTTATGCAAGTCAAAGTAGATACGTGAATTGTTCTAACCATAAAGTTATAACGCGCCTAGAAAAATGGCTACTTTTGTGATTTTCTTTTAGTAAATTACCCATTTTGATAGTCAAAATTAATTAAAAAAAAATCCCAATTAGGCAACAAATTATTGACTTGCCTTTATGACTTGAAGAACTAGAAATGCAGCCCATACAGCTACCAAGATCATAAGTTTCTTCCAGCGTAAATTAAATTTAAATATTTCCTGCAAATATTTATAGGAAAAAATGGTTAAAATTTATAAAAAATAAAAAAAAATTGTCAAGAAGCTAAAGCTATCAATGGTCACCATTGGAGTTTTCTCTTCTCTTGGAAGCAAAGGCTCATAAGCATCGATTAAAACTGAAAGAAGCAACAAATTTTCAATACGTGTATTGGTAAACTTTTATTATCGCGACAAATGAATCAATAAATCTTTATGAAACTCACGTTCTCCTCGAGAATTAGCAAACGTTTCTCGTGGTTGCGCCATTTCTTTCTGCATCATAAAAACAATAAACTTATAACATATGCGCGGGTGTGTGTGTGTGTGCGCGTGTATATATATGTAATAATAATCTTCATTATCGCGATTTGATCACACCTTTAGTATAGTCTCTTCCTTCCACATCTCAATGCCCCTAAAGAAAGACCTTGAAGAAGTCCCTGTGGTAAAAAAAAATGACAGCAGTAAATAAGCATGTTTTTAACAGTTGGTTAAAAATCAAGGAATCCAATGTTATGGACAAAAAGAATGTTGCAATTTCTTCTAGACAATGATGGTATAAACAACTGTAATTTAAGGTCACGAAACATCATCGATGAATAGCGTTGAAGACAATAAAGTATAAACAAATGCGATGTCGCTTGAAGTGAGAGCTACTTATTATTAACTAACAAACACTTGAAAGTCATATAAAAATCTTGGTTTCATAACTTGTAAGCTACTTGACAATTAAATAGATGCAAAGTCATTGTCTTTTGAGTTTATATTTAATCCATAATGCATCTTAACACCTACAACTATCATTATTATTAATATTAAATAAATCATAAATCATTATCTGGAATCAAGATTTAACAACTTGTTATGAAAATATCAAAGTCCTTGTACCAAGATTCCAAGTGTTTGGGATTTGTTATTAAAATTGTTTTATTTGTTTACTATTTTTTTTACCATACAAAAATAACCGATTAGAGTTGCATATTTAAATTGTTTATCTTATCGTCCGCAAGTAAAATAAGAGTCCCCAAAGCTACAAATACCATCTTAAATCAAGTCATGATGCCCCTAAACTTAAGCTAATGAAAGATTATGAACACCATATACTAAAAATAATAATAATAATAACAATAATAAATGAAAAAAAAAAACAGAAATTGTGCAAGATTATAATGAGTAATAATTGGGAAATTGTTTTTTTTTTTTGTTTGTACCTAAGAACAAGATGATGATGAGAACAGTGATGAGCCAATAGGGGAACACAACACTAAGAGCAACACCAAGTGTGATTCCAAGCATGAGCATAGGCTGAAACAAGAGTGCTAAATCATAATCCAATATTGGTACTTCTCTGCATGGATGTGGTACTCTCAAATTGTACCAAAATGATGAAGCTGATGCCCCCATTATCATACCTACATCACATCAACACACACATAATTCAATCAAATCTCCTAGTTATGTCATTCAATCTAGAGATGAGCAATTAGTACCGACTACCAAAAATACCAGTACCGAACTGTACTGTACCGATTGAATTTCGTTACCCATTTTTTTGCGTTTTTCGGGATCGGTATTTCAGTTCGGTACGGGTTAGATACTCTATTTTACCCACGTTTTACCTTTGAATACCAGCACTTTTAGTACCGGTACAAAAATTCAATCGGTACAATACAGTTCGGTACCGATTAGGTACTGTAGTTTACCCACTTTTTACCTTCGAATACCAACACTTTTAGTACCGGTACCAGTTTTCGTTTTTGGCGATTCTTGAAACCGGTACTTTCAGTACTGGTAAGTTCGATTTAGTACCAAGCTCATCGTTAAATCAGTCATTTTTACCCAAACTTTGTAAGTCAGTCACTTTTTACCTGCACTTACTTACGCAATATTAATCCAACAAAAGTACAAAACCAAACCAACTTTAATTTAAAAAAAAAAAACAATCCGTACACTTTGACAGAGCAGCAGCAGATTTTGTATCAAAGCCAACGACCAACGTAAGCATCGGAACAAAAATACCACCACCACCAACACCACCAACTGTTCCAAAAGCCGAACCCAAGAACCCGATTAATGTAGCCAACATAATCCTCCAACTGAACTCCAATTCCTATATTAAACCATACAAGAACACAAATTCAACATAGCTTTAAAAATCTCTACTAGCCTCAAATTAATCACTAATCGGAGGTTCATCGACTAATAGCCGATTAATTTCTAGGCGGTCAACAGCGGTCCTGTTCTGGCCAAAATTTGGCTAGATCCTTACCAAATTTCGAGCAAACCATATAAATTCCCGCTAATTACTTAAAAAAATAGGTTAATGAGTGGTTCAAACCAGGGGCGAAGTATAGAAGGGGCGGAAACTTTTCGCTCAGTAGTGTTATATATGTAGTTTTCGTATAGAAATTTTTTGGTATATATGTTTTCGACCCCCGTCATTCGGGTCAAGCTTCGCCACTGGTTAAAACATGTCTGCTTTAAAAAACTACATATAAAAATGTGTGTGTATATATATATAACTAAACATTACATATAAAAATCTCAATCCGATTAATCCCTGTTAATCCCAATTAATCACTAGTAGGTACCCAACTCACCGACCAGCGCCTAGCGATTCTTATTCAATACCCGAAGTTAATCGACAACGATAAAATTATTGAATATTGATGATGAGATTGAAAAAACTTACGGGCCAAACTTTTTCATCGGAATTGAGAGGATTATGGTGGCGAAGGTGGTTGTTTTTGTAAGTATTGTGGTTGTTGAAGATGATTGCTGATAAAACAGCGGCGGAGAAAGCTGAAAACAGGTACAATACGAAGCCTCTGGTGCCCATGAATGCTCTATTGGTGTGTGCTCTGTTTTATGAAAAGAAGAAATGAAGGAAGAAGACGACAATTGGGATAGCAGGCAGGTTAAGCCAACGAGTAGGCATGTTATCCCTCACATGGCACATGAATTTATAGATGGGGGATGGTTATATGGGGTATTTTCAAATTTGAATGTATTTATTTATTTATTTATTTATTATATAAAATTGAAAGGTTAGTGTTAGGGGACAAAAGGGTTATAAAAAAGACGTTGGGGGTTTAGATGTTAAAAGATTCATTTTTTGGCTAAAATGGTAAAAGTGATATAACCACATGGGCCAAAATCGTAATTTACTCTTGATATTAACTATATATTTGAACGTTTTATTTAGTTTGGTATCAAATATATTTTACAAAACTTAAAATAAAATTAACTAATATTATTTGTCATTTCTACGTTTACAAGTTTTAAATAAAGAGTTAAATTTATTGAGACTTCGTTACATTTACAAGTTTTAAATAAAGGGACCTTCACAATCACCATATCCATCGCGTATCAAGTATTATCCATTAGTATATTGAAAGATATGACTTTTTATTATTGGTATATAAAATTAGATTTATTAAACTCGTGTAATATACGTGGTTTTTTAAAGATATACATTTTTTATTATTTACTATACAAAATTACATTTATTTGACCCGTGTAATACATGAGGTTTTTTTAACATATAACTTTTTATTATTTGATATATAAAATTAGATTTATTCAATTCGTACAATACATGGGGGTTTTTTAAGGATATATTTTTTATTATTATTTAGTATAAAAAATTACATTTATTCAACCTGTGTAATACACATATTTTTAAAGATGTAACTTTTTTATTATTTGGTATATAAAATTACATTTATTCAATCCGTGTAATAAATGAGGTTTTTTAAAGATGTATTATTTTATTATTTGGTAAACAATAGTACATTTATTCAACACGTGTAATACATGTGGTTTTAAATATATAACTTTACTATTTGGTATATAAAATTATATTTATTCAACCCGTACAATATGATTCTTATAGATATAACTTTTTATTATTTAATATATAAAATTATATTTATTCAAACAGTGCAATAAAGAAGGTTTTTAAAGATATATTGTTTTATATTATTTAGTATATAAAATTCATTTATTCGACCCGTGTACTACACAGGGTTATAACCTAGTATATTATATGGTAAAGATATCGTATAAAGTCTTAATTCTAGAAATAATATAAAAACACAATTGATTGTAAATATAACACAATATCGATAAATATAATAAAATTTTGAGGAGAAAAAACACAGTTAGTTGTAAAAAAAGATACAACGACGCAAATAAAGAAAAAACACGATGATAAATAAAAAACAAGGTGATTTAAACAAAAAATTTAAAATCTGCAAGCTAAAAATCCAAAAGCGGACACAGTTTCAATTCTGCTTGAATGAGTTTAATCGAAGTCCGTTTGATCTTCTTCCTACAACTTCTTATTTTTAGGAGATTGTGTATTTGAACCTTACCCTATATAAGGTATAATTTAACTTGTTGATTATTTTAGTTTTGAAAGTATATAAGTTAAATCATTCTTGTATAAAAAGAAAGAAATAAAGTTATGAGTTGAAGTTTGAACACATGTAGAAGTTTTGTGATTTTATTGATTAACAAGGTATTGAAAGGTTTTTTAAAAGTTTTTTTTTGTAATCAGTTCTCATGGTCACGAGAAAGAATGTTGGATTTTTTATGAAGTTTAGAGCGTATAAATATTTACAAAGACTAAATTAACTATGTTTATATAAACTAACATTCATAAAACCAATTTTATGCAAACATGTTTTAGGTTTTTCGATCTTTACACATGATATTCTTTGAAACACCCTTATTTTCTACGCCTAAACACACCCTTAAAAACGTCCATTATGGTGCTTGTTTGTGAAGGAGGGGAGTGTCATGTAGGCACCACGGTCATGTCACACTATGTCGCACCTACATGGTGCGAGTGTGAAGCAGGTTTGGTGAAGGTGTTCATGGTGTGAAAGAGGCGTGAAGGAGATGAGACATTATTTTTTTAGGGATATTGGATTTAAATAGCTCTAACTTACACAATTGGCCGATCGCACTTCGAACTTTCGATTTGTACCACACCACTCTTAACTTTCAACTTAATGGCCGATAGCACTCTCAAACTAACCCAACACTAACCTATTTTGCTGACATCAACTACCACGTCACCAAACCAGTGTCACGTCATAAAAAAGCCAAGTCAACTGCTAGGTGATGAGTTATGGTTGGATGGTCTAATATGTCATGGTTTTGTATGTTTTTACTAGGAATTATGCTTGGAATTAGTTACTTTGTTTATTTTATGATTGTGTAGGTTTGCCGTAAAGATATCACGAGTGGCGAAAGCTTTACATTTGCACGAAGATAGAAACAAGACAAGAAAGAGCATGAACTTAGCCATAATTCCATGGGTGTATCCCTACTCTCACCCTGTATTGATTTCTTGGCGTATTTGGGGAGTATTCCAGCTGAAAACATAGTTTCTGGATGCAACCAAAGTATCAGTACGCCCACCAGAGTATCAATACGCCCAACCTGCAGTTTCCAATAGTTTTAGGCGGTTCTAGGACGAGTTTTAATGCCAATAACGTGAAAAATACATCATTGAACACAAGGAGGTACTAAGGGGCGATCAAGGAATAAGATCTAGAGTGATGTTTTTCACTTCCGAATTTCACATTCCATCATCATTTTACATCCTCATGAGTATCTTAATCGTTTATGGTTGCATCAAGGTCTAGGGTTTGATTTCATTTGGTATTTAATCTGAATTCTAAGTACATTTGACATGGATTTGCTTTGATTTGTTAAGTACTTGACATTTTCTTTGTAATTTCATGTATTTATCACGTTTCTATGTTGAACAATTTACTATTTTGAACACTGCATAATATTGTTTCTTTTATTTGGTGTTTATCATTAGAAAACAAGGTGTTTTGATTGATAGAGTCGGATAATGAATTGATAATTGATAATAACCTCATCATACAACATAAATTATTCGGTCTAGAATCGTTAAAAGAGTTGTTTGATTGAAAAGTCTATTGATTATCCAATGTGTGAATGTGGTGAACCTTACTATGTCTATGCACTGATTAATGTGCTATTGAATTAGAATGCATATTGAACGTGCAAACTCAATCCTTGGTGTGACCATCTTTTAAATACCTGTGATTAAATCAATCAATTTAGGTTTTACTTTTGCAAATTTCCTAATCTAAACAACTCAATCAAATAATCAAGTTTACATTATGATCATGAATCAATTGGGTATAAACACTAACCAAAAGCTCTTCGTGGTTCGACACTCTATTTACCCTAACTAGATTAAGGTATTCAGGAACACAATTCTCTCTAACTTTGATCGGTACACCGATGCTGATCACCACGTCATCAAAAAAGACAAGTAAGATGCCACGTCATCAAAACATTCCACTTCAGATGCCACATTACCACACAAGTGCCTCATCAGCAAAAAACTAATTGTGTTAGGGTTCAATTAGTTTAGGAGTGTTATTGGCCAATAAGTTGAGAGTTGGAAGTGGTGTGGTACAAATCGAAAGTTAGGAATATTATCAACCAATTGATGAAAGTTGGGGTTATTTAATCCAATATCTTTTTTTATAATAACGAACGAAGCCAATATACAACTATAACATCTTTTACGTTTTACACAACATAACACTTACGGGGAAGGGGCACTATAGGGTAAGTGTCCTAGCCCTGACCAACCATCACTCGGCAGTCGGCGCATCAAAAAGTGTACCAAGTACCCATTACTAGTAAGTGGTGGCGGCGCCTAACCTAGCCGCAAACTTTTTTTTTAAATTTAAATAATGTCAAAAATTAATTAATATAAAAAATAAACTTCATTAAAATGAAAATAAAAATACATAATTTAAATTAAAATAAAAACCGGAAATAAATAAAAAAATGACAGTTTTTTAAAAATAGAACATCCTAGAAATCCGGTAAATGGCTCGTCGGCCCATTGGAACCATAGGTTATAAAAAAAAATTAGTTTGGTTGTTGCCCAAACATATAGGTCGGTATAATGGGTTGAGTAAGAGGATGTTGTGGCATATACCCGTCACCACTAAAAGGACCACCTCGGCTCGAATCGGCACCTCAGTTACTCGAACTGGCGGCTCTTTTGCTCGAACCAATTCCTCATTTGTTCAATCCGGCACCTCTAGATTTTTTATGTGAATCAATTGTAGAGACTTTTGAGGGTTTTGATAATGAAGGATTTTGAGAGTGTGTTTAAATTATGTAGGTATAAGATATATATAATATTTAAAATAACTTTTTTAAGATGTGACCCGTTGCACAACGGTCAAATGTCTCGAAATCATTAAATGTCACGCAGGTTTCTCAGCTGGCCAAGCCAACTCGCTAGGGTGACGACGGTGTACTGACACTTGTTGGAACCCGAAAAAGGCTACCTGCTTGGAGCCCGTCCCCTCTTATCAACATCATGCATGTGTGGCTTCACATTCAAATTCGCGTTTATTAACCATGACATATGGTTTAAAAATAATAAAACATCTCGAAAATTATTTTTTTAATCTATATATATGCTATATTGTAGTGCATTTGGAAAGGACATTTTAAAATACATAATAATTAAGAACATTTTTTAGTATTTTGTGAAAACACTAGGTCTTTTATAAACTGAATCAAGGGGTACAAGGCTTTATGCAAACAGGAAACAAAACACGGTAAAAACACCGTTTACAAACAACTAAAAACAGAGCAGATCATCAACTGATGATTCTGCTTTAATAAGATCAGCAACAGCAACACAGGAGCACTCGAACAGCAGGAAGGAGCCAAAGCTTTGAGACAATGTTCTAGAGAGCAAGTGAAGAGAGGCTGCTTTTGTCGATGATCAAACAGAAGAAATGCGAAGGAGATATAAAGGAGTGCGAACCCTAGAAACGAGCCCAGAGATGACCAACCAAGCCCAAAGAGCAGCCCAAGACAAGAGCCCAATCGAACCTCACAAAAACATGAAAAAAAAGGAAAGGATATTAGAGAATTGAATTGGAAAAATATAAATGTTTTATATATTTTAACACCCCCCTCTCAATTCAATACTTGAAACAATCAAACATGTTAAGGAGAGAACAAACCTTTTCATACGGACCTGTAGATAGGCCTTTTGTGAGAATATCGACAACTTGATCCTCTGTTTTGATTCCCACCGTTTGAATAATGCCTTTAGAGATTTTTTCTCTTAAAAAATAAAGATCTATTTCGAAATATTTTGTGCGTTCATGAAACATGGGGTTGGCTGCTATTGATATAGCAGCCGTGTTATCACAAAAGAACTGAACGGGCAGATTGACATCAACTTTCAATTCCTTTAGTAAATTGAAAATCCACATAACTTCACATGTCGCAGCACACATCGAACGATACTCTGCTTCGGCAGAAGATCGAGAAACGGTGGACTGTTTTTTTACTTTTCCTTGAAACAAGATTTTTTCCTAAGAAAACACAGAACCCAGTAATAGACCTTCGAGTCCCCAAACATTTAGCCCAATCTGAGTCAGAGAAGGCCTTCATTCCCAAAGAGTCCCCTTTTGCAAAAAGAATTCCTTTGCCAGGGGCACCCTTTAGATATCTTAACAGCCTTATCGCAATTTTAAAGTGAGCTTGAGTGGGAGAATGCATAAACTGACTGAGAAAATGTACAGGATATGCAATATCCGGTCTAGTGTGAGAAAGATAAATTAATTTTCCAACTAGTTTTTGATAAACAATTATGTTAGTTAAAGGTTGATTATCTTTTTCACACAAATGGTTTAAAACATGATTGGGTTCCATGGGGTAACTAACTGGTTTACAACCAGTCATACCAAATTCAGCAAGTAGGTCCAAGCAATATTTTCTTTGAGTTAGGCATACGCCAACAATATTTTTAACAACCTCAAGACCCAAAAAATATTGTAGGTTTCCCAAATCCTTTATTGAGAATTTGGACTTTAGTAACAATTTGATTTCATTAACCTGTTTAGGACAACTACCAGTTATAATAATATCATCTACATAGACAAGAAGAATAATAAAACTAGAGTCTTTTGTCATAGTAAACATGGAATGATAACACTTACTTTGTTCAAAACCTAGATTAAGGAGAACAGAAACGAGTTTTTCGTTCCACATCCTAGGCGCTTGTTTTAAGCCATAAAGGGACTTTTTTAATCTACAAACTTTAGTCCCATTAGATTGATCATAACCATCGGGCAAACACATATAAACTTCTTCATTGAGCTCACCATAAAGGAAAGCATTATTAATATCAAGTTGGAATATTTCCCAGTCAAAGTGGACAGCTATGGATAAAACACATCTAATAGTGACCATTTTTACGACTGGTGAGAAGGTGTCAAAGAAGTCAATGCCTTCTTTTTGGCTAAAACCTTTAGCGACAAGTCTAGCTTTATATCTTTCTATCTCACCATTAGATTTGTACTTTATTTTATATACCCACTTACATCCAATAGCTTTCCTATTAGGAGGTAAGTCAACAATTTCCCATGTGTTATTTTTATGTAATGCTTCTATCTCTAAGTTCATAGCATCAACCCAGTTACTATCAGTTTTAGCTTCAAAATAGTTTTTTGGTTCACAGCTTTTGTTAAGGACAACAGCAAAACACATCCCTTCAGGTGATAAGTTAGCATAATTTAGGACCCTTTCTAGACCATATTTAACCTTCCCATCTACCACAAAATCATAAAGTTTAGAAGGAAATTTGATATTTCTAGAAGATCTCTTAAGAGTAGTGCTTGGTTGATCCAGAATTCCTCCCTCAGAATTGTTGTTGTCCTCATATTCAGTGCCATGCTCAGCCCTGTCTGGTCCTGATTCTTCACTACTGGGTTGTTGATTATCAACCATCCCTAAAGTAGCACTTGAATCAGTCGACTGCTCAGACCCATGTCCTGATGAGGTGCTTGTTTGAATATTCTCATCATTGGGGGTTTTGGGTGTAGTTTAAATCGGATAAATAAAAAAAGTTTAGAGTATTAGCCTCAGAAAAGGTATCAAGATCAATAGACATTTTCTTTTCTTTAAAAGGAAAAACGGTTTCATAGAACTTGACATCCCTAGAATAAAACATCAATTTTTGATCAAGACTCCAAAGTTTATACCCCTTTTTCTCATTTGAATATCCAATCATGACACATTTTTCAGCATGTATGTAAAATTTATCAGGGTTATTTAACACAGTGCTAAAACAAAGACACCCTACCACCCTAAGTTGACTTAAAACAAGGGCAAAACCAAACACTAGTTCATACGGAGACTTCCCATTTAAAACAGACGAAGGGGTCCTGTTAATTAGATAAGCAGCAGTTAGAACACATTCAGACCAGAATTTGAGAGGAAAACCTCCATGAAAAAGTAATGTTCTAGCTACATTTAATAGATGTCTATGTTTTCTTTCAACGACCCCATTTTGCTGTGGGGTATAAACACATGAAGTTTGATGTAGGATACCATTTTCATAGCAGAAATTATTCATTTGTTTATTAATGAATTCTGTGCCGTTGTCACTCCTGAATATTTTAACAGGTTTACTAAATTGAGTTTTTAGCATATTATAAAAGCCTTTAATATAGTAAAAAACTTCATTCTTTGACTTCATGAGATATACCTACACAGCTCTAGTGAAGTCATCCACAATAGTAAGAAAGTATCTAAAACCATCCCTACTTGGAACTCTATAGGGACCCCAAACGTCTAGATGAACTAGATCACCTAATAATTTTGATTTGTGGTTACTTAAGGGAAATGGTTCTCTATGTTGTTTAGCCCTATGACAAGTTTCACAAAGTGCTAGCTTAGAGCTAGTTTTAATATTTAATTTATTTCTTAAAACATGCAAAACTGGTTGAGCAGGATGTCCTAACCTAGCATGCTAGAGATTAACATCACAATTAGCATTACACACCTTATTCGAAACAGAAGAACTACAACAGAAGTAAAGACCATCAAACTGATTACCAGTCACCAGGACTTTCTTTAGATGAGAATCCTGGATATAACAATTATGTTTATCAAAAGAAACAGTAAGCTTACAATCTCTAGCAAGTTTATGAACAGAGATTAAGTTAACACAATAATTGGGAACAACGAACACATCATAGAGAATGACATTGTCACTCAATTTTATATCACCAATTTTAGTTACCAAAGCACTTGTGCCATTAGGGTGTTTAACTTTGATGTTGAATTCAGTGACATCCTTTTGATTAATAAGACAATCATCAGTCATAACCATATGTTGATTAGCACCAGAGTCAATTATCCACCCAACCTTTTCCCCATTGTTAATAAAGTTTGAAAAACAATAGATAGGTTTAAAATCACAAGTGGGTTTGGATGTAATAAAGCTATTTAGACATATAGAATTTGCACGCATACCAACAAAGTTACTATTCTGAGTGTCACCCTTAGGTTTATCATTCAAGAGACTAAGCAACTGAGCTACCTGATCATTAGTTAATGAACTCACAACAGAAGATGGATCAGTAGTATCAGTAGTGACATTATTACTAACCATGTTACCCTTGTTCCCACCAGGTTTGAATTCATCCAAGAGGGATACCCAACAAGTTCAAAACACTTCTCAATAGTGTGTCCAGTCTTATTACAATGAGAACATTTGAGATTAGGGTTAGGAGTTCTATTATTCTTTTTTCTTGAATCAATAACTAGACCAGTTTTAACAGAAAAACCAACAGGGTTATTAGGAGTTTTATCAAAAATATTTTTAGAATGAAGGGGAGATTCTTCTCTAGAGATGACTGAAAAAGCATCCTTCATAGAAGGAGAGTTTCTTTAGTTAATAAATTTGTTCTCACAGACTGGTAGGAACTATCAAGACCCATTAAGAACTGCATAAGCTTAATGAGATGATTAAAGTCATTAAATTGTTTTGATGCATCACAAGAACAGGCAGGCAAAGCAAGTAACTGTCTAATTGTTTCCACATACAGTTTAACTTATGATAATATTCAGAAACAGGCATGCCATTTTGACTAAAGGAGTTAATCTTTTGATACAGATTAAACACAACAGACCCATCTATCTTATCATAAGTATCCTTAAGTCTTTCCACACATCCGAAGCAATTTTAGAATAAACAAGACCAAGATATAATTCCTCAGATACGGAGTAAAGGATCGAACTAAGCACAATAGAATTGCACCTATCCCATTGCCTACCCAAAACCTCATCAGTTTTAGACCTAAGGCAAGAACCATCAACAAACCCTATCTTATTTTTTACTTGTAAGGCAAGATACATGGCATTGGACCAGATCCTATAGTTTTCTGACCCTTTGAGTTTTACACTGACTATAGATAAATTGGCAAAGTCACTAGGGTGAAGAAACAGAGGATCACCAGCATCTATTTTGCTAACCAAGGTAGCACTAGGAGATGTTATAACAGAGTCATCATCACCAGACATATTGATAACACAGACTAAAAACAATTACCTAAAAAAACAGGCAAAGCAAGAACATATAGTGCAAATAAAAACAGATAGTGAAAATAAAACCACAGAGGACAGCGAAGCCTGAACAGAGGTCCGATCAGAGGTTCATCACTCAATGGTGCCTCCGCAGACGATATTCAGGGAGCTTTGACACACAAACTAAACCAATGCAACAGATAAGCAAATAAGACTCGATCAAGAGCCAGCCCGACTAGTCCGGTAGACAGGGGATGCCTAGACACCCTGACTTAGTGATACAGGAAACAAAAAAGAAATAAAGGACAAAGATAGAACAATCTCACAGTGGGTGCGTTTAACTCCAGATAATCACACTTGTAACCTTCACTTAGGGTTACAAGTCTGATTTCAAGCAAAGAAGATCAGTGACAAACTCTGTTGGTTTGCTCTGTAACAGAGACCAACAAGAGCCCTTTCAGAAGCATGAAAAGAATCCCTAGAAAGAGTTTCAGTCTTTCAGCCGGTCACAACCCAAAACAGCGATCCAAAGAACTCCCAACCACAACTGTTCCCAAACCCTAGATTTAGGGTTTCAGCCTTCAATCAAAGGTATCTTCAGGCGGATGATCAGGAATCGACGGATTCAAAGTACCACCAAGATTCCTTAGACCTTTAACCACAACCCTAGATCCGAACGGATCTGTTCGTTCAATAGTAGCAGCAGCGGAAAGAGACGAGTACCAGAGAGTCGATTGGCTCTGATACCATGTGAAAACACACTAGGTCTTTTATAAACTGAATCAAGAGGTACAAGGCTTTATGCAAACAAGAAACAAAACACGATAAAAACACCGTTTACAAACAACTAAAAACATAGCAGATCATCAACTGATGATTTTGCTTTAATAAGATCAGCAGCAGCAACACAGGGGCACTCGAACAGCAGGAAGGAGCCAAAGCTTTGAGACAATGTTCTAGAGAGCAAGTGAAGAGAGGCTACTTTTGTCGATGATGATCAAACAGAAGAAATGCAGAGGAGATGTAAAGGAGTGCGAACCCTAGAAACGAGCCCAGAGATGACCAGCCGAGCCCAAAGAGCAGCCCAAGACAAGAGCCCAATCGAACCTAACAAAAACATGACAAAAAAAGGAAAGGATATTAGAGAATTGAATTGGAAAAATATAAATGTTTTATATATTTTAACATTTGTATAACATACAACCTTAAATGATGGTGATTTGTTTTTTTAAACACTAATTACACTTTAATCCTATTATATTTACATTTTTAATCAAATTACGAATAATTCGTTAGCACATACAATTTCTCCCCTTACAAAAAAAATAAATAAATAACTATCCCACGATTTATAAACGAGCATAACTTTTTAGCACGTTAATATTGTTTTTTTGGTTACACCATGAAAACGAGCATTTTATTCTATTAATTTTAGTATAGTATTGCTATAGTTTTTTTAATTAAAAATTGATATGAATCGTTAACCAAAACTGAAAGGTTCATAGAGAAAACCGAACCGAAATCAACTGCAAACTGAACTAACTGAAACCCGATCAATCAAAAATCAAATTAACCAAAAATTCGTTATCATTTTTTATACCCTCATTTAACCAAAATTAACCGAACCATTCATATTTTTATAGATATTTTAGTTTGTATACCCAGTTCACATATTTCATATTTTAAACCTTTATTTAACAACTGTTTAAATTAGTAATAGAGACGTATGCGATTTTAATTGTCAAACACATAAACTTCAACTTAGATAAAATATATGTTATAAACAAATTATCATATCGGTTATGTTTTAAATGGATAATTAGGTATAAGCATCTTTAATTAATTTGACTTATCATTTTGTATATCAGAAGATAACTTTGCAAATTTTACAACAAACTAGTAAAATTCATCCACGTGTTGCGGCGAAAATTCAATCAGTGTCTGTTCGGTTCATTACGGCATTGATATTGTACCGACACTCGATATAATAACCAAAAATAAAAATATAGTAACCCAAAAGAATGTCAACACATATTTTACATCGATCGAAAACCATACAAAAAAATATAGTATTTGTGCCAATTGTACCAATACTAAGACCGATGTTTTTTGGTCATAATCATTCATCATGGTACCAATGTTTTTGGACCGTATCAATTTAGTTCGTCACAATACCAGTATCGCACTGACACTCACTATAGCTTAGATACAAAAAGGTACTCTATTGTAAACACAACTCCTTTTCCACCAAATTTGCACGTAGATAAAAATAAACATGCCCCAATGGTATATTCGGAATTTTATAAAGCACTACATTATAGAATAATAAAAAGGGTAAACAACATTAAAAAAAAATAGAAAAAGTAAAAGCTTTGATAACATGTAGATTACTACTCACCACCCGGTTTTGATAAAATATTATATCAAAACGTAGATAAAAATAGGTACGTTACGACGACATACTCGAAATTTCATAAAACGTTGTATTTTAAAAGATATAAGATAAACAAAATATGCTTAAAAATAAATGTAATAATAAAATTATAAAAATAAAATTGAAACTTGACAAAAAAAAAAAAAACTACATGTGACATGGAATTTGAATATCAGAGATGGAGGATCATCAAGTGGACCAATAAATATATAAGATTCATGGCTTCATATTTATCATGAAAGTACTAGTTAATTAAAGAAAAATCAACAAAACTATGTGGCCAAAACCTCAACGTAACAAAGTTCATTGTATCTAATAAGTTGTATTTATATAATAATAATAATAATAATAATAATAATAATAATAATTTTATTTTATATAGATAGAAACGATGACTTGATAATCAGAAGATAGCATTACAAATTTTATTTTATATAGAGAAAAACGATGACTTTTTATATAGTATTTGTATATTGGCTTTCACGAAAACTGTTTAAAAAACATGCAACGTTATGACATAATTTATACTCTAATTTATTATGTTCTTTAAGCTTGTTTTGAAGCCTTTGTATGATACCATATATCATTTTAATTAAGTCATATCTTGTACACATCACACACCACATATACGTAGGTAATAACGTAGAAGCAAAATTCTGACGTCAGCATAGACCCGGTTAAGACAACGTAGTCTGACAAGAGTAGGGTTAGGGCCCTCTGTTTAGGAGGATGTGAGATCTCTCTTAGACCACCCGTAGTGGTAAACAAGAATAATGCCCCCAACATGGGGCGTTTTGCGACACGTGTCATCCCAGTCAGCATGGGGCATTATAGCATAAAGTGGTGTAGTGGGGTATTATTCCAATAACGCCCATGCAATCATTAAACAAAAAAAAAAAAAACCAATCTATTCTCTCATTGGCCAGTCAAACCAAAGTCAAACCATCACAATCCCATTTTGGCGTTTTAATAAACACGCTCCGGGCATTTTTTTTCAAAAATAACGCCGAAAACGCCGGCCGTAGTGGGGCTCGGGGCGTTTCCGGGCGTTTTTTTTTTGAATATTTTTAACAAACAACGCCCGAGTACGGGCAGACTCACAACAAGTTAAAGATTCTCACCGTTCAAAAAAAACAACGTAGAAGCAAGGACGAACATCATAACGAATAAAGTTGAATAATCGTGACATATTTTTTTTTATATTATGAACTAAATGATACTAATGAATTATTTCCTTATCAGTATGATGAAGCCCAATTATCGGGCTTCCTGTTATTATTAACAAAGTGATTTATTTGAATCCCAACCTTAATGGAACCAATGAGAGTGAAGGGGAGGTCGTGCAATATTTTGTATGAAATTTACAATTTTGTTAGAAAATAAATACGAGTCATTACTAGAAAACTAAGAAATTGTAGCAAACTAGTAGGATTGCCACTCTACATGGCGGGAATTCAGTTAGTATCAACTAGGTTCAGTATGGTACGATTATGTTACTTGTTATAGCAAGCGATTTGGCCCAAAATGACATCTACATGTGTTTGACATTGATCGACCCCAATAAAAATGAATATCGATACCAGCACTTATGTTATTCGGTCGGCATCGGGCTGATTCAGTTCGCTACCGGTACCGACAATAGGTATAATTTATGAGAAAAAGATATACATTATTCTAAATACAGCTCGTACGATATAAAAAATTAGTTTACAACATTTTCATTATACTAAATTTGTCTGATGTTACAAAAAAAATCGTGTGACCCAAAAAAGGTAGTTTTTCCATTGATCGGAAGTCATAAACCGATGTTGATAAGTCTTTTTGTCATAGTCATGGTACAACACGACACTTGATATAACTTACATTGATCGGAAGCCAAATATATATTTTATTTCGAACATAACACTATTTTCAAAAACATTATACTTGAACGTCGTGGAATTGTTAATTAAACAAAACGCTAACGAACGCAATTTATCATAGAAAAACAAATTTATAAAAAAACTTAAATAAGTTTAAAATTTATATTATATATAGATACTATAGAGGTAAAAATGAAACTTAGAAATTAAACATTGTACAATGTTGATATAATTCCCAAATGTTGTATAGTTAATTAAATAGGTTTAAAATGTATATTAAATATTATATAGGGGGAAAGTGAAAATTTAAATTATATATTTTTTAACGGCAATTTTGGATCACTAATGGACCATTGGAGTATTATCATGCCATCAGCGGAATCACTTGATCATATCCATCTCCATTAGGCAATAATTTTATACACCAATTCAGGAGGAAACCCAATAAATATAGAAAAGCATACCTTGTGGGAATCGAGCTCAGGACCTAATGGTCTATAAGCATATCTAAAATGTCACTAGACGATAATGTCATAGGCAAATGTATAGTTAATGGCCAAACACCCATTTGTGACAAAAATGTTTTTGTCGGAAAAACAGTTGAAGAGAAAACTTCGCGGCAACACTTTTACAAATTTTCGTATCAAAATTAGCACTTTTCTAGCAGCGAGTTGAATCCCTTAACTCCTAGTTCGTGTTGTTTTGTATGGTCTTTTGCCTATTTGGGTCGAAGGTGTGTCTATGAAGTTTACTTTTCAAAAAATATATAAAAAAAACTTGTGATGACCCCATTTGCGTGATTAGTTTTAACGATAGAAATGACAAGAAGACGTACGCTTACTTAACAACGACCAACTGGCCATGTGATTTTGACTTGGTGTCTTCGATGATGTCCTTCCACTGATCATCATGCATGTTTTAAGCATTGTATTATCGGCATTGTACAAAACATGCATGTGAAACAACGATACAGACACATGCTTATGTCAAGAAAATGTCATCATTGACACTTAGATTAATGCTTCCTGTCTCGTTTGGCTTGAGAATATATTGAGACCCCATCCATCCAGTCACACTTATAACATGTTCCCCAACCAAGCAAACATTCCATACAAGGTTTGTAATCTTATGGTTCCTCTCCATGCTTTTTTATACTGTTTGTTCGTTTAAGGAAAATGTCGTTTTCCCGAGCTTTCAAGAGAGAGGGAGAGAGAGTTTTCTTTTATAACTTGACTCCAACGATTAGCAGGGTTGGGTAAAGTATTCGTCGCTTGCTCGAAAATTGCTTGAAGTATGCCCGCTCGATTATAAACGAGCCAATCAGCTTAGTTCAAACCGTAAACGAGCCAAGCACGAGCAAATGTCCACTCAGCTCGGTTCGGCTCGAATATTTTTGATTTATTTAATTTATATAATTTTACATGCATAAATACATAATTTTTTTTATAATTATTACCCTATTGCCTATTGGAATTGTAAGTGGATTTTGCCAAAGTTATTAGTAGCTGTAACAACCCTAAAAATTTTTCCCAACGACAACCCATAATCAAAATCCCAAATGTGCACGGCGAAACTTGTAATACTCAATCAAAAAACTTAGCAGTTAAGAGAACTTGGCGGTTGATGAACCAACCCGCACAAAAATACCCTTACTAAACTCACAATTAAAAACCGAACCATTTAGGATTAAGAACCGGTACGAAAATCGAGAAAAATGCGCGACTGGACGAAAAAGGCGACCGAGGACACGTGTCAGACCTATGTTGGACACGTGGCAGGTCTAGGCTAGATTGACCTCCCTAGCGCCACGCGGGAGATGCCATGTCTCCTCCGCGACGTGCGAGAAAGGTCCACCTGGCCTATATAAGGGCCAGGTCTGGGATAGATCCAGTTGCACCTTTTCGACTTGTTCATCGATCCTCTGATCCCTCGTTACTCTGTATTCTCGTGTACTAAACCCTAATCATTGAAAGTTACCCAGTCCGATTGATCGATAAACCAACCAAACAGACGCCAAAGTGCTGCCTGTATGAGACTATACTTTGTTAACTACGTTGAGGTTTTGATCTCGTGATTATCATTAAAGTTTAAGTTGGGTTTATACACTAATACATATTACATTCTTTGAAATTAGGGGTTAGAATCAGAAGGCTTAAATTCACTGATAAAGTAGATACTTAATTATCAGAGGGCTTAGAGCTATAAACTTACTTTTAATCAAGAGGCTTAGAATCAGGAGGCCTGTTAAATTAAAACTCTAATTCTGCAAAGTGAGTCATTCTCTTTTATTAAAATGCTTTCAAAACCCTAAATGTTTACTACTTGTATTTACAGTGATTAAGTCTTTGTATTCTTAAATTACAACCGGTATGCGGGGTTTTGTATACATTACTTAATAAGCTTTACTATTGAACAAAGGGTTAGCCAATAGTGATATGACCACAATCACCGAAATGGGCGAGTGACAAGTACTGTTGGCAATTGAAAGATATAAACAAATGTAAAAACCCTTAATGCTGTAATTATAACACTGTGTCTTTTTATACAAAATGAATGATCTCACCAGTATTTCCTGCAGTTAAAATGTTTTTAAACATATTTCAGGTGATTCCTGTAGATTTGAATAAGAGTACGACACCAAAAGGCTTAAATAAGTGGCTTATTTTATCGGTTAAATTAAGAAATGTTATTTTATGTATTTAGGTTTATCCCCCTATTAAAACTACATTTGTAAAACATGGGTTTATCCCCGTCTGTTTAATAAATAAATTTAGGTGTTTCTAAACTCTGATATTTTTCCTAACTCACGGGCTTAATGAAATTTCCGCTGCAATATTTGTGAAATAATCACCGGTACCACTTGACTGCTCACGGCTCCCGTCCAGGGTGTGGTCGGGGGTTGTGACAGTAGCCCAACACCAAATCTAAGTCATTGAACCTAACTCAGCAAGCCTACCAAGACACGGGGCTACCCTATGGTAGGGTAGTACCCCTCGCGCCACGCGACAGCCCCTCGCGCCACGCGAGGGGGCTGTTTTCCAAGTATAAATATAGGGGTGTGGGACTTGACATTCTGCGTTCGTTCGACGTTAAAATTCGATTTATGCACTGAGATATAGTCTGTTCACTATAAAACACACACAATTCACGAAACGCTGCCGCAATAACAGGGTAATAACTCGATCGCTGCTACGATTCAATGTCCGATCGATTAAAACTAGACAATGGATGTTTAAGTGCTGCCCACATTAGGGTTATGCTTTGTCATTCGTCGTGAATTCGATGGATGTTTAAGTATCGCACTTTGTCATTTGTTGTGAGGGTTTAATCTCGTGAGTTATCGTAAATGCTGTATTAGTTACTGACCTAGTTCGTGTGCATGTTATTTAAATTAGGTTACAAAGGCTAATCAGTAGGCTAAACTCTGCCCGTGTAAATCTGCAATGTGAGTCATTCTCTTTTATCAAAAAGTATTTTACAATACTCCATTTTCAAATGTTATAATTACAGGGAGTAAGTCGTGGTTATCTTAATCACTGGCTAGTGGGGTATTGTGCACATTACTAATTTCTCACGGGTTAGGCTAATAAATCCTAACAGTGATAAACGTCACTACTTGGGGAAAGACCCAATAGTGGTATGACCATCGTCACCAGGTGACATGGCGCCAGATAAAAATAAGATAGAAGCCATTGTAATCGCTCTTATGCTGTAATTTATAACCATGTGTCGTTTTATGAAATTTGAATGACTTGCCAGCATTTCCCCGCTGATAAAATATTTTTAAAACATGTTTCAGGCGACCTGCTATAAATCAAGGAAAACGTGCTACGGAGCATTAACAAGCTTGAAGAGGTGGCTCAGTTAAAATGAATAAACATGTTTTAATAAATCAGGGAATTTACTTGAGAAATTCCTCTATTGTAATTTACCGGGATTTATCTCGCGTTATGAAATAAAATAATCGGGCATTTCGAGTTTTAAAAAGATCCTGTTAAAATCTTCCGCTGTCGCATCATAGATACCACGGGTTCCTGTCCCGCGGCTCCTGACCGGGTCAAACCGGGGCTGGGGCCGTGACAGGAAAAGGTGGTATCAGAGCTACTGAAAGAGCCACTGATTTAAGCCTATTAAGTATTTAAATATACTTAATTTTCCTGATTACCAATTTGTGATTATGTGTTTTATTAACTGACTACTTGTTAGTTACAGTATGGGTAAACAAAAGCTTTCGGACATCTATCGTCAATTAGATAGTGTACCAAAAGATAAGGGATCCTCATCCCAATCAAATTCCTCAAGATACTCAATAGATACTGAGGAAGGAATATTTGTTCGTAAGGCACAGTATGAGAAACCACTTTCTCCTAATAAAAGAAGTTTGATTATTAGAAAAAGTCAAGAGAAAATGAGGAAGTTACAAACCAAAGAGGTGATAATAAAAGAGACCCAGGAAGTAGGCAACAACCCACCATGGGAAGATAAATTAGATGAAAAATGGGCAGATCTTTATATGTTAGCTACTGTAGCAGTAAATGCTAACCTTTAAACTACCAACACCCTGACCCAGTATTAGCACCCATATTATCTATTAGCCAGAAACCTTAAAATAATATTAGTTGTACTAAAAATATATATTTGGTTTCAATAAAATGGTTTATTAGATATTTGTAATTAATGTTAAATTTCTGAGTTCCATTCTAGGATTATGTGAAAATTCAAAATAATTAACTTAAAATTTTGTGTGTTTCTTCATAAATGCTAAACAACATGAATGAATTATCTGAAGCTCTAGAAAATCTCAATCTCTATCCTGTGAAAATAGAAGTTTCAAGAGATTTTACTGGTTACTATGCCGATGTGGAAGAACCTATGGAATTTCAAGCTCCACCTCCGGAAAAATCAAAACCTAAGAAAAGAAGAAAATTTGTGGGTTGGAGATGTGTGCGCAGAAGAAAACCAGCAACTAGGAAAATTCCCAAGATAGAAAATCCCATGGACAAAGGAAAAGGGATTGAGATCGGGGAAAGTTTTAGACAAGGAGGAATGGAAATTGGGGAAAGCTCCAAGCAAACCAAGGAAATGACGTTACAGGAAGAGCTAGATTTCATACTGGCAAGTTGTGATACCCTTAAACCTATCAATGAAAACCTTTTTACCTATCCTGCTGAAACCCAACTTCCAATAAAATTGGAACCAGCCATCCCAGAACCTTTAATCCACACTCAACCTCAAGGAGAAATGGACGAATGGTGGACCAACGATTGGCAATTCCAAAACCTCTTAAATAATCCCTATACCTTTTTCCCTCGGTTCGACCCAGAACCTGCACCAAACCCACCAATGAGTAATGAAAACTTAGCTGAACTTCGCCATTTTGGCGAAGAACTAATGGATGCAGGGAATAAAATTTGGGAGATAGGGGAACAAATCTCTTGGAAATATGATGAAAGGGAACATCATTTCTGAAAGGCCAGCGGACTAGGGGGAATGTAGTTGTGATACTGTGTTTGTATAATAATAATAATAATAATAATAATAATAATAGTAATAAAAATATAAGTATGTGAAATAATCTGAAAATAAAACTCTTGTAAGATAACAAGTGTGTACGGAAGCATATTATAATATATAAAAATGGAAGTCAAGAAATTGACAATTTTGGCTATACGTGTTAATATGATTTTGTGCGATTGTTTTGTTATGTTTAGTTATTAATTATTTTATACTAATCACTTATATAAATTAATTACCAGATGACAAACGCTGGTAATGAACAAGTTAACGAGGGTAACCAATCTGAGCACAATCATGAAGATCAATTTCTAAATAGGCAAGATATCGAGAATATCGTTGCTCAAGGAATAGCCAATGCTATCCCTGCAATCCTTGCTGCTGCTCAGAAACCTGTTGAACCTCAACAAATTATTCCTAGCAAACGTACACAAGGCGATAATTTTAGTAATAGTGTAAACGGAGGCGGTAACCATATTAATAACGACAAAGATGGGTTGCAAGCTCCACTCCTTAAGAAAATGAAAGCTGCAACACCTGGTTGCACTTATAAGGAGTTTCTTGCCTGTAAACCAGCTGAGTTTGCAGGTAACGAAGGGGCAACTGCTGCACTGCATTGGTTAGAGAAAACCGAAGCAGTAATTATGATAAGTAAATGTGCTGAAGAAGACAAGTCCATGTATGCGTCGCATCTTTTTAAAGAATGGGCGCTAGAATGGTGGAACATGGTGCTGCAAGCCAAAGGAAGAAATATGGCCTATGCCATGAATTGGGAAGAATTTAAAAGTCTTGTAGAAAGAAAATTCTGTCCCGAGTACGAAAAGGAACAAATGACCAATAAGTTCCTAAATCATCAGATGGTAGGCGTGGATTGTCGAGGGTATACTTCGACATTCTTCGAATACGCTAGAGTAGTACCAACCCTGGCTTCGCCAGAACCGGTACTTATATCTCGCTACATTTGGGGCTTAATTGGCGAGATCCGTAATATTGTCAAGGCTGCGGACCCCGCACTGTAACACCCCGAAAATATAAGACCTTATATTAGAAATATAAAGTATAAATAAACACGAACCTACTAACTAGGAACCTAACCTAGTTAAATTTCAAGTCTTGGAAATAATATAAAGCATGGTTAAGATATTTAAATTAAAGGAAGTTTCATAGTTGAGGGTTCAAACTTGTTAAAAATGAAAGTTCAATTCTAATAATAACAAAAATCAACCAAACACACAAAAATTGTGTGTCTGGTCGTACAAACAAGAAGCCAGGGGCGACCCCCATCTCTCAAAACCTAGAACCTCACTAAATTCACAAATTGAAGGAACAAATCTGGTCCAAACGAAAATCCGAGCATAGAATCGTGATCCTCATCACAAGAGGATTACAAGGTATGTAAAATTTAAAGATTTCTCTCAACTTGAAATTTTGATGATTTGGGAAAAATCTGGAATTAGGGTTGCATGTGTATGTTATCATGATCATGAAACAACTATAGTGTTTAGGGACAAACCCTAGATCAAAATAAGTTGAAATCATAAGAAAAATTTGTGAAACCTAAGAACACCATTGTAGGTGATTTGTAAATTATGTGTATAGAATAAACACTAGGAAATAGATTGTTGATTTTGTGTAAATTAGCAAACTGGAAGTGATTTCAGCAAATAGAAGCTAACATTCATGTAAATTGGTTGATTTGTATGAAAATATGGTCAAATGAATAAACTAAAGATGTGATGTTTAATCATGTAAAAATCTGCCTATGAGGTGTTTGATGAAATGCCTCTATGAAGGCCAAAAACAGAAATTCTGAGCTTAAACTCATAATCATGATGTTTTGGCAAATTATATGAATCATGGTTTGAATAGAGTTCTAAAACGCATTGTGAATGAACTCTATAGGATCGGACGCAGGAGCGTCAAGTGGACAAGCGGGAGGCGAATCACGTTTGAAGGGCAAACTTTGAAGGTATGTAACTTGACCCGTTACTCTATTAAGCTTGATGATTTAGTGTGTAATTGAATCATTGAATAAGAGTTGTTTTGGTTACGCGATGAAGTCGCTATATTGATTGTTAAATTCGGATGGTACTCGTTGGTAGTCGTCATAGGAATGGATTTCGTAGACGAGCCAAACGGGTCAATTAATCGAGTAAAACATAAATCACATTCCGGAAATATGTTAGATTTGTTCTATGCTATTAGTTAATGTTTATTACATGCTAGAAATACTAGTTTTAGATGAAATGGTTGTTTGCAAGGAAATTCCCGAAATTGGTTTTGAAGGAAATGAACTAAGAAATCAAAACATAGATTCCCAGGACCTACCGTAAATTACGGTGATACCGTAATTTACGGTGTAGGTCAGAATGGTTACGGTAACTATCTACTGGTTTACGGTAACCAGGAAAGTTCAGGGCACACCGTAAATTACGGTGAGACCGTAATTTACGGTAAACCCAGAATTGTTGTTTTGTGTCTATTATTTCAGATGTAATGTTTATCTTTGTGTTTATGATTTACAATAACGATCAAAACTAATAAGTTTAATGTTTTGACCATAGGTAAATTAGCGTAGCTTACGGATGGCGATCAAGCGATAAAGTGAAGAACCGAACACTCTATTTTGAAGCTTCCGCTAATATATAAATCTTTTGTAGCTATTGTATATGGGTTGTAAACTCTTGTTAAATAATTTTTGAAACACTTTAACTTAGTCATTAGTTGACTAAGGTTTTAATTACATATGATCTTTGTTAAAGAATGACGTGTATTTAAGCTATATTTTCCATAAATATAAAGGTAAAATTCTAGGGTGTTACAAGTTGGTAATCAGAGCTCAAGGTTGTTAATAAGTGTTCGGTTCAAGCTTGATCGATCGTCCGGTAAGAGTTAACTTATTTTGTTAATAAATTATGTATTACATATAGAATGAGAAATGAATAAATATGCATGAAAATGATAAGAGTGTGTATAAGCTCACTCAAAAGCAAGAAATGCATGAAACAAGAGTTACTAAATCAAGTTACGAACTTGATTGAATTGAAACAAGAGTTGTTAAATCAAGTTACGAACTTGATCAAATCAAACAAGAACCATCAAATCAAGTTATGAACTTGATTGAATCAAAACAAGAACGATTAAATCAAGTTACGAACTTGATTAAAACAAACAAGTAAAGCACGTATTATAAATGGAATGTTTAATATGTTATGTAAACATTTCAGTAACAAAGATGGCTGATGGAGGTAAAGATGATGCGGTGCCAAGAGTCACCGAACAAATGAGAGAAGTGATTGCCGAAGAGGTTGGAAAGGCGATCGAAAATAGTTTGTCGGACTTCATTGATAAAATTCAAGACACGGTTTTATCAATAGTAGACGAGCGAATCAAGAAATTGGAAGATGATTCAAATTCTGCAAAGGGAAAGCATGGAGAACGAAAGTCTTGCTCATACAAGGAATTCGTGGCCTGTAAGCCACCAATATATAATGGAGAGGTTGACCCAATAGTGTGCCAACGATGGTTAAGTGATATTGAAGGGGTCTTCGAGAGGACCCATTGTGATGAAGGAGACTACGTAGCCTATGGCACGGGCCAACTAAGGAATCAAGCGAAAGATTGGTGGGATAACAAGAAGAGAGAGATCGGTATTGAAGCCGCTAAAGTCATGACATGGGAGGAATTCAAAACCCCATTCCTTAAACATCATTGCCCCAAGGCGGTTATGAACAAAATCAAGGAAGAGTTCATGCAACTTAGGCACAAGGGCGAGACCATAGACAAAATTACGGCAACGTTTATGGATAAGATGAAGTTTTGTAATGATTTGGTGACAAACGAAGAACAAAAGGTCTATTACTACCATAACATGCTAAGTGCGGAATATAGAGAGTTCATAACTCCTTCAAAATACGAGACCCTTACCGAGATCATAAATGCGGCTCGGGAAAGGGAAATCGAACTGAAAAAGAGTATAGAACGGGGTGAACGGAGGGCACAAGATGTAAATCCAAGCCCTACCAAGAAAGCAAGAACGAATGAAACAGCAAAGAAATCAGACGCTAAAGGTAGTACACCGGGTTGCAAAATTTGTGGGAAAAATCATAAGGGAGAATGTCGTTACAAGGATAAGCCTTGTCCCATATGCAAGAAAACGGGACATATGGCTATGTCATGTCCGGAGAAGATAACGGTTTGTTACAATTGCTATCGAACGGGTCACAAAAAGTCGGAATGCCCGGAACTGGTTGGAAAGAAGGATGGGCAAGAATCAAAAAGTGAAGCCCCGAAAGCGAAGGCAAGATCTTTCCAACTAACTGCCGCAGAAGCAAAGATTGAACCTGATGTGGTCTCAGGTATATTTGCTGTAAATTCAATTCCCGCACACGTGTTGTTTGATACGGGTGCGAATAAATCCTTTGTTTCATATGGGTTTATTCGACATCCTTCATTTGTTTTAACCAAATTACCTATGCCTTTAGAAGTAGAGATAGGTAATAACAAAAGTTTTATTGTTTGTGATGTATGTGAAAATTGTAAACTGAGCATTGATGATGAAGAATATTTGATAAATCTAATCCCGATGTCGATGGGAGAATTCCAAGTAATCGTGGGGATGGATTGGCTATCTCAATACCATGCAAAGGTCGTGTGTTTTCGCAAGGAGATAAAACTAACATCTCCGAGCGGAAAACACGTCACCATTTATGGCGAAAAACGAGGCAACCCTATAGTATGTTCGATGTTGAAAGCTCACAAGCTCATGAAGCGAGGATGCAAGGCATTCATAATTTATGCAAATGAGACCGAGAAAGAATCACGGAAGATCGGAGACGTACCGATAGTACGGGATTATGAAGATGTTTTTCCGGAAGATTTACCGGGGATACCACCTGAACGGGAAGTAGAGTTCGGGATCGAATTGATTCCGGGCGCGAAACCTGTAGCAAAAGCCCCGTACCGACTTGCACCGTCGGAATTACAAGAGCTGATGTCCCAAATTCAAGATTTGCTTGACAAGGGATTCATAAGGCCGAGTGTGTCTCCTTGGGGTGCGCCGGTATTGTTTGTGAGAAAGAAGGACGGGAGCATGCGCATGTGTATCGATTATCGGGAGTTAAACAAACTCACGATAAAGAACCGATACCCGCTCCCGAGGATAGATGACTTATTTGACCAACTACAAGGCGCGAGTTGGTTTTCAAAAATTGACCTTAGGTCGGGGTATCACCAACTAAAGGTCAAAGAAGAAGATGTGCCGAAGACGGCTTTTCGCACAAGATATGGACATTACGAGTTTCTCGTGATGTCATTTGGGCTAACAAATGCGCCCGCGGCTTTCATGGACCTCATGAACCGGGTTTGCAAGCCAATGTTGGATAAGTCGGTCATCGTGTTTATCGATGATATCTTGGTGTATTCGAAAAGTGAAGCCGAACACGCACGCCACTTACAGGAAGTGTTAGAGACACTTAGACGAGAGAAGCTTTATGCAAAATTTTCCAAATGTGCCTTTTGGTTACGAGAGGTACAATTTCTCGGTCATGTCATAAGTGCCGATGGGATTTTGGTGGATCCGTCAAAGGTAGAGGCGGTGTCAAAATGGAATCCTCCGAAGAACCCTTCGGAAATTAGAAGCTTTTTGGGGCTTGCTGGATATTATAGGAGATTCATTCAAGATTTCTCCAAGATTGCATCGCCGCTAACAAAGCTAACTCAAAAGAAAGCAAAGTTTGTTTGGGAAGTCGATCAAGAAAAAGCGTTTCGGACGCTAAAAGAAAGGCTAACTCAAGCTCCGGTACTGACATTGCCGGACGGAGTCGAAGACATGGTGGTTTATTCGGATGCTTCATTATCGGGGCTCGGTTGCGTGTTGATGCAACGGGGCAAGGTAATAGCCTATGCCTCAAGACAATTGAAGATACACGAGAAGAAATACCCCACGCACGATCTCGAGTTGGCAGCGGTAGTATTTGCATTAAAAATATGGAGGCATTACTTGTATGGGGTAAAATGCACCATATTCACCGACCACAAGAGTTTGAAATACTTCTTCGACCAGAAGGAGTTAAATATGCGACAAAGGCGATGGCTGGAAACGGTGAAGGACTATGATTGTGAGATACACTATCACCCCGGAAAGGCAAACGTGGTAGCGGATGCTCTAAGCAGAAAAGCGGATTATGTTCCAATACGAGTGAGGTCGATGCAACTCGTAGTAACCTCGGGAATACTTGAACGTATTCGAGAGGCGCAATTAGAAGCGGTAAAAGAAGAGAATTGGAAGAAGGAAAGAATAATTGGTCAGTTGAAAGACTTGTCGGATGGGAATCACGGGTTAAAGACTCGATCCGGAAGGATATGGGTCCCCCATACCTGTGGAGTAAAGGCGCTACTACTTGATGAAGCTCATAAATCCCGTTATTCAATTCATCCGGGTGCTACCAAGATGTACAATGATTTGAAACAAAATTATTGGTGGCCCGGAATGAAGAGGGATGTGGCGAAGTATGTGGAAAAATGCTTGACATGTTTACAAGTCAAGGCGGAGCATCAGAAACCCTATGGCAAACTCCAACCGTTGGAAATTCCGGTTTGGAAATGGGAACATATTACAATGGACCTGTTAACCAAACTGCCTAGGACAAATCGCGGTTATGATGCCATATGGGTGGTGGTGGATAGATTGACGAAAAGTGCTCACTTCATTCCGATTCGTGAGACTTATACGTCAGAAAAGATGTCAGAAGTCTATACCAATGAAATCATAGCACGTCATGGAGTGCCGGTGTCCATCGTGTCCGATAGGGATACCCGGTTTACCTCGAAATTCTGGCGTGAATTCCAAGAACAAATGGGGACCAAATTGTTCATTAGCACTGCGTACCATCCTCAAACAGATGGACAAAGTGAAAGAACGATACAAATATTGGCAGACATGCTACGGGCATGTATAATTGACCTTGGAGGCAGTTGGGATGTTCACCTACCGTTAGTCGAGTTTTCGTATAACAACAGTTACCAGTCTAGCATTAAAATGGCACCGTACGAACTGCTTTACGGTAGGAAGTGTCGAACCCCAGTTTGTTGGGGTGAAGTGGGTCCACGTGAACTCGCCCACCAAGATATAGTACGAGCCACGAACGAAAAGATCGATAAAGTTCGGGCACACTTGAAAGCGGCCCAAGACAGGCAAAAGGCGTATGTTGATAAAAGGAAAAGGCCAATTGAATTTCAAGTCGGTGACATGGTCATGCTAAAAGTGTCCCCATGGAAAGGTGTTATTAGATTTAGAAAGAAGGGGAAGTTAAGTCCAAGGTTTATCGGGCCATTTAAAATTATCGGGAGAGTTGGCAATGTAGCTTACCGTCTTGAATTACCGGAGGAGCTAAGTGGGATCCATGGCACGTTTCATGTATCCCAATTAAGAAAGTGCCTAGCTGACGAAACGACCTATATCCATTACGATGATATCGAAGTGGATAATAGTCTAAATTATGTGGTGAGACCTGTTGAAATTCTAGACAGAAAGGTCAAACGTTTACGAAATAAACAAATCGATCAAGTCAAAGTCAAATGGGAGCATAGGAAGGGTTCGGACACTACATGGGAGTCCGAAGAGGAGATGCGGCGTCTCCACCCTACTTTATTTGGTACGTAATTCGGTTTCGGGGACGAAACCCTTATAAGGGGGGTGGACTTGTAACACCCCGAAAATATAAGACCTTATATTAGAAATATAAAGTATAAATAAACACGAACCTACTAACTAGGAACCTAACCTAGTTAAATTTCAAGTCTTGGAAATAATATAAAGCATGGTTAAGATATTTAAATTAAAGGAAGTTTCATAGTTGAGGGTTCAAACTTGTTAAAAATGAAAGTTCAATTCTAATAATAACAAAAATCAACCAAACACACAAAAATTGTGTGTCTGGTCGTACAAACAAGAAGCCAGGGGCGACCCCCATCTCTCAAAACCTAGAACCTCACTAAATTCACAAATTGAAGGAACAAATCTGGTCCAAACGAAAATCCGAGCATAGAATCGTGATCCTCATCACAAGAGGATTACAAGGTATGTAAAATTTAAAGATTTCTCTCAACTTGAAATTTTGATGATTTGGGAAAAATCTGGAATTAGGGTTGCATGTGTATGTTATCATGATCATGAAACAACTATAGTGTTTAGGGACAAACCCTAGATCAAAATAAGTTGAAATCATAAGAAAAATTTGTGAAACCTAAGAACACCATTGTAGGTGATTTGTAAATTATGTGTATAGAATAAACACTAGGAAATAGATTGTTGATTTTGTGTAAATTAGCAAACTGGAAGTGATTTCAGCAAATAGAAGCTAACATTCATGTAAATTGGTTGATTTGTATGAAAATATGGTCAAATGAATAAACTAAAGATGTGATGTTTAACCATGTAAAAATCTGCCTATGAGGTGTTTGATGAAATGCCTCTATGAAGGCCAAAAACAGAAATTCTGAGCTTAAACTCATAATCATGATGTTTTGGCAAATTATATGAATCATGGTTTGAATAGAGTTCTAAAACGCATTGTGAATGAACTCTATAGGATCGGACGCAGGAGCGTCAAGTGGACAAGCGGGAGGCGAATCACGTTTGAAGGGCAAACTTTGAAGGTATGTAACTTGACCCGTTACTCTATTAAGCTTGATGATTTAGTGTGTAATTGAATCATTGAATAAGAGTTGTTTTGGTTACGCGATGAAGTCGCTATATTGATTGTTAAATTCGGATGGTACTCGTTGGTAGTCGTCATAGGAATGGATTTCGTAGACGAGCCAAACGGGTCAATTAATCGAGTAAAACATAAATCACATTCCGGAAATATGTTAGATTTGTTCTATGCTATTAGTTAATGTTTATTACATGCTAGAAATACTAGTTTTAGATGAAATGGTTGTTTGCAAGGAAATTCCCGAAATTGGTTTTGAAGGAAATGAACTAAGAAATCAAAACATAGATTCCCAGGACCTACCGTAAATTACGGTGATACCGTAATTTACGGTGTAGGTCAGAATGGTTACGGTAACTATCTACTGGTTTACGGTAACCAGGAAAGTTCAGGGCACACCGTAAATTACGGTGAGACCGTAATTTACGGTAAACCCAGAATTGTTGTTTTGTGTCTATTATTTCAGATGTAATGTTTATCTTTGTGTTTATGATTTACAATAACGATCAAAACTAATAAGTTTAATGTTTTGACCATAGGTAAATTAGCGTAGCTTACGGATGGCGATCAAGCGATAAAGTGAAGAACCGAACACTCTATTTTGAAGCTTCCGCTAATATATAAATCTTTTGTAGCTATTGTATATGGGTTGTAAACTCTTGTTAAATAATTTTTGAAACACTTTAACTTAGTCATTAGTTGACTAAGGTTTTAATTACATATGATCTTTGTTAAAGAATGACGTGTATTTAAGCTATATTTTCCATAAATATAAAGGTAAAATTCTAGGGTGTTACGATCGATGACGCGGTGGAATTAGTTAACACTTTGACCGACACAAGAGAAGAAACTCGGAAAAAGGAAGTGGCTCAAAAGATTACCCAAGGATTCCGTATGGGTAATAGAAGCAATTTTAAGAGAAAGGGAACTGGGCAATCTTCCACTGTTCCATTTTGCAATGTCTGCAAAAGAAAGCATTTTGGAAGATGCAAGGGATATTGCAATTTCTGTAAAATTCCGGGGCATCAAGAAGAAGACTGCAGGAAGAAGAAAACCACAGTCTGTTACAACTGTGGAGAAGCTGGACATATTAGGCCAGACTGCCCAAAAGTGGTTAAACCAGCTGATAACAAAGCCAAAACTGTAGAAGGAACTAACAAGAAGAACGTAAGAGCCTTCCAGCTGACTACTCAGGAAGCCGAGCTAATTCCTGATGTGATAGCTGGTACGTTTCTAGTTCACAACGTTTATGCAAAATTATTATTTGACTCTGGTGCAAACCAAAGTTTTATAAATACTTCATTCTGCCAAGCACTTAAATTACCCTTAACCAATCTTAGACAGATTTTTACAGTCGAAACAGCAGATGAAAATTCTGTTAAAATAGATAAGGTTGTGCGAGAAGTAAAGATAGAACTGTTAGGCCATAAATTCTCTGCAAACCTGTTGCCTATGAATCTAGCCGGATTCGATGTGGTGTTAGGAATGGATTGGTTGGTAGCCAACCATGCTCGAATTCTTTGTGATAAGAATTCCATAGAAATTCATACATCCACAGGAGAGTTAGTGGTGATTACAGGAGATCAGCCACGTAAGCCACTAAAGTTCATTTCAGTAATGAAAGTTGCTAGTTATGAACGAAGGCAAGGAATAGTGTATATGATTTCGATAATCATTAACACTAAAAGTAAGGAACTCAAGGAAATTCCAGTAGTATCAGACTACCCAGAGGTATTCCCAGAAGAATTACCTGGATTACCACCTGATAGGGAAGTAGAGTTTAGAATTCATCTAATTCCTGGAACTACACCGATAGCTAAGGCATCTTATCGGTTAACACCCACAGAAATGTTAGAATTGAAAAAGCAATTAGATGAATTACTAAGCAAAGGATTCATACAACCTAGTTCATCCCCGTGGGGAGCTCCAGTGTTGTTTGTAAAGAAGAAAGATGGTTCGATGTGAATGTGTATTGATTATAGGGACTTGAATAAAGTTACAATTAAGAATCGATACCCATTACCTAGGATTGATGATCTTTTCGATCAATTACAAGGAGCTAGATACTTTTCTAAGATCGACTTGCGCTCCGGATATCATCAATTGAAGGTACAGGAAGAAGACATACCTAAAACTGCTTTCAGGACTAGGTATGGTCATTACGAGTTTACAGTCATGCCCTTTGGGTTAACAAATGCTCCTGCAACATTTATGGACATGATGAATAGAATCTGTAAACCGTATTTGGATAAATTTGTAATTGTCTTCATCGACGATATACTTATTTATTCCAAGAGTCAGGATGAACACTGTCAGCACCTGCATGCACTCTTAACTCTGTTAAGAAAAGAGAAACTTTATGCCAAATTCTCAAAATGTGAATTCTGGCTGCAAGAAGTGCAATTTTTAGGTCACATGGTGAATCATGAAGGCATTCACGTTGATCCTGCTAAGATCGAAGCGATCACCAAATGGAAGGTTCCGCAGTCAGCTATGGAAATTAGAAGTTTTATAGGTTTAGCTGGATATTATAGACGGTTTATTAAGGATTTTTCCAAAATAGCTGTACCATTAACTAAGCTAACCTGTAAAGCAGTTAAGTTTGAATGGGGACCTAGGCAAGAAGAAGCCTTTAGGATTTTGAAACAAAAGTTAACAAATGCTCCAATTTTATCCTTACCGGAAGGAACAGAAGATTTTGAAGTATACTGTGATGCTTCAAAGTTAGGATTAGGATGTGTGCTGATGCAACGCAAGAAGGTAATTGCGTATGCATCAAGGCAATTGAAAAAGCACGAAGAAAACTATACAACTCATGATTTAGAGTTAGGAGCCATAATTTTTGCCCTTAAGATTTGGAGACATTATTTGTATGGAAGTAAGTTTACTGTCTATACAGATCATAAGAGCTTAAGATATATATTTGGGCAAAAAGAATTAAATATGAGGCAAAGAAGATGGATGGAAATCCTAAGTGACTACGACTGTGATATTCAATATCACGAAGGAAAGGCAAACGTAGTTGCAGATGCCTTAAGTCGTAAGTATCATGAAAAGCAAAAGCGAGTTCGTGCTCTTAGATTAAATCTACAGTTAGATTTAATGGAACAATTAAAGGATGTTCAGGAAACAACAATCCAAGATGTTGCTGAAGGAATGAAAGGGCGGATAAAAGAATTAGAGCAAGGAGCAGATGGAATTTGAAGATTCCATAAGAAACGAATTTGGGTACCTAAGCAGGGAGAGTTAAGAAATAAAATCTTAGAAGAAGCCCTTAAATCTAGGTATACCATGAATCCTGGTAACAATAAGATGTACCAAGATTTAAGAAATAATTTCTGGTGGATAGGAATGAAAAATGACATAGCTAGATATGTTTCTAAATGTCTAACTTGTTCACAAGTTAAGGCAGAACACCAGAAACCTTCAGGTCTACTACAACAATTAGAAATGCCTGTATGAAAATGGGAACTCATAACAATGGATTTTGTTACTAAGTTACCCAAAACCAGAAAGGGTAATGATGCGATTTGGGTAATCGTGGATCGATTAACCAAATCAGCTCATTTTCTACCTATGAAAGAAACCTTTAGCATGGAAAGGTTAGCCAAGTTGTATGTAGATGAAGTAGTATCCTTACATGGAGTTCCACTCTTCATTGTATCGGATAGGGATAGTCGTTTCACTTCCCATTTCTGGACAAGTTTCCAGGAAGCAATGGGAACCCGACTAAACTTGAGCACTGCATACCATCCTCAAACAGATGGGCAAAGTGAAAGGACAATCCAAACTCTAGAAGACATGCTTAGGGCATGTGTAATAGATTTTGGGGGGAACTGGGACAACCATTTACCTTTAATTGAATTCTCCTATAACAATAGTTATCATTCAAGTATTGAAGCTGCCCCATTCGAAGCACTATACGGACGAAAGTGTAGAACTCCAGTCTGTTGGGCAGAAATAAGAGAAAATCAATTATCAGGTCCTGAAATTGTGCAAGAAACTACTGACAAGATCACTCAAATCAAGGAAAGATTAAAAACGGCTCGAGATCGCCAGAAGAGTTATGCAGACAATAGGCGTAAGCCATTAGAGTTTCAAGTCGAAGACAAAGTACTATTAAAAGTTTCTCCTTGGAAAGGAGTAGTTCGGTTCGGAAAGAAAGGAAAGCTGAGTCCAAGATACGTATGACCATTTTCAGTAATCCAACGTATAGGACCAGTTGCCTATCGCTTACAACTACCAGAGGAGCTAGCCGAGATACATAACGTATTTCATGTATCCAACCTCAAGAAATGTTTATCAGACGAATCATTGGTAGTACCTCTTCAAGATATAGAGGTAAACGAAAAGTTAAAATTTGTTGAGAAACCTCTTCAGATAGAAGACAGAAAGATCAAATTTCTCAAACACAAGCGACTAGTGCTAGTCAAAGTCAAATGGGATTCCAAAAGAGGACCTGAGTACACTTGGGAGCTGGAATCAGAGATGAAGCGAAAGTATCCCTACTTATTCCAGTAAATCTCGAGGAAGAGATTTTTATTAAGGTAGGGAGAATGTAACAACACTCACCGAAACTATTATTATTATATTTTGTCCATTAGGAAACCCTACTTGAGAAACCTAAGTGATCCTGCATAAACCCTAAAATTTTCAGAACAATTGGAATCAGGATCAGGGCCCCTAAAACTCAGGGGGGTAAACCCTAGTTGATATTATCAACACAGTTTTACGTGTGATGCGAATTTTAACGAACGGCCAACTCAGCAAGCCTACCAAGACATGGGGCTACCCTATGGTAGGGTAGTACCCTCGCGCCACGCGACAGCCCCTCGCGCCACGCGACAGCCCCTCGCGCCACGCGAGGGGGCTGTTTTCCAGGTATAAATATAGGGGTGTGGGACTTGACATTCTGCGTTCGTTCGACGTTAAAATTCGATTTATGCACTGAGATATAGTCTGTTCACTATAAAACACACACTATATATGAAACGCTGCCGCAATAACAGGGTAATAACTCGATCGCTGCTACGATTCAATGTCCGATCGATTAAAACTATCCAATGGATGTTTAAGTGCTGCCCACATTAGGGTTATGCTTTGTCATTCATCGTGAATTCGATGGATGTTTAAGTATCGCACTTTGTCATTCGTTGTGAGGGTTTAATCTCGTGAGTTATCGTAAATGCTGTATTAGTTACTGACCTAGTTCGTGTGCATGTTATTTAAATTAGGTTACAAAGGCTAATCAGTCGGCTAAACTCTGCCCGTGTAAATCTGCAATGTGAGTCATTCTCTTTTATCAAAAAGTATTTTACAATACTCCATTTTTAAATGTTATAATTACAGGGATTAAGTCGTGGTTATCTTAATCACTGGCTAGTGGGGTATTGTGCACATTACTAATTTCTCACGGGTTAGGCTAATAAATCCTAACAGTGATAAACGTCACTACTTGGGGAAAGACCCAATAGTGGTATGACCATCGTCACCAGGTGACACGGCGCCAGATAAAAATAAGATAGAAGCCATTGTAATCGCTCTTATGCTGTAATTTATAACCATGTGTCGTTTTATCAAATTTGAATGACTTGCCAGCATTTCCCCGCTGATAAAATATTTTTAAAACATGTTTCAGGAGACCTGCTATAAATCAAGGAAAACGTGCTACGGAGCACTAACAAGCTTGAAGAGGTGGCTCAGTTAAAATGAATAAACATGTTTTAATAAATCAGGGAATTTACTTGTGAAATTCCTCTATTGTAATTTACCGGGATTTATCCCGCATTATGAAATAAAATAATCGGGCATTTCGAGTTTTAAAAAGATCCTGTTAAAATCTTCCGCTGTCGCATCATAGATACGACGGGTTCCTGTCCCGCGGCTCCTGACCGGGTCAAACCGGGGCTGGGGCCGTGACAGTCTGACTAGTCAACAATTTTATATTTGTATTTGTTTAACTTATAAGTATCTTGAGTGAATGACAGTTGAGCAAAAATGATCAATATCTTGAGTGAAACAATTTTCAATGAAACAATAGTGACACTTAAATTTGAAGTCATTGTATTAAAATTTAATTTAAAATTGAAATTGGGCGGAGTAAAATCAAGTTGCTCGATTTTAAACCAAGCGAGTTTGAGCAACATTTTCTGCTCGTTTCCTTAAATTCGAACAGAGCCGAGCTGCTCGATTTCAATTAGTGACAAGTACTGTTGGTAATTGAAAGATATAAACAAATGTAAAAACCCTTAATGCTGTAATTATAACACTATGTCTTTTTATACAAAATGAATGATCTCACCAGTATTTCCTGCTGTTAAAATGTTTTTAAACATTTTCAGGTGATTACTATAGATTTGAATAAGATTTGTGATACGGCACCAAAAGGCTTAAATAAGTGGCTTATTTTATCAATTAAATTAAGAAATGTTGTTTTATGTATTCAGGTTTATCCCCTATTAAAGCTACCTTTGTAAAACATGGGTTTATCCCCGTCTGTTTAATAAATAAAATCAGGTGTTTCTAAACTCTGATATTTTTCCTAACTCACGGACTTGATGAAATTTTCGCTGCAATATTTTTGAAATAATCACTGGTACCACTTGACTGCTCACGGCTCCCGTCCAGGGTGTGGTCGGGGGTTGTGATAGTAGCCCAACACCAAATCTAAGTCACTGAACCTAATTTCTTTTGGTTTTGACTTCACACGTTTACTGACAAATATCATATTGTGTTGCCCCGCTCAAATTACCTCACGTCTTCGTGCTTTAGGGTTTAGTGCTTCACGCAATTACGCTTCACTCTTCATACTTCAGCCACTACCCGCACCGCTCATGGCTATCACAATTCGCAATGACTCTGTCTGACTAGTCAACAATCTTATATTTATATTTGTTTAACTTATAAGTATCTTGAGTGAATGACAGTTGAGCATAAATGATCAATATCTTGAGTGAAACAATTTTCAGTGAAACAATAGTGGCATTTAACTTTGAAGTCATTATATTAAAATTTAATTTAAAATTAAAATTGGGCAGAGTAAAATCAAGTTGCTTGGTTGTAAACCAAGCGAGTTTGAGCAACATTTTCTGCTCATTTTCTTAAATTCGAACAGAGCCGAGCTGCTCGGTTTCAATTCGAGCAAAGTAAGAGCAGACGCGTGCTCGATTCGGCTCGGCTCGGCTCATGAAGAGCCCTAACGATTAGTAAAGAATAAGAGAGGCTTTATAAACTTTTTAAATGACCTTAATCGAGTTTGGTATGCGAAGCTTGGGCTCAAGCTTGTCTATTAAATGAGATTTATATTAGGTTCGAGCACGTTTAAGATCAACTCATTTCAAGCTTTTAGTGAATCAATATCGAGTAATCCCTGAACGACCCAGGTTGTTTACGCGCGAGTAGAAAACTCAATAATCGAGTGTTAGTGTCTGATTTAGGCGGTTCCAACTTGTGGGGTATTAGACTAGAGGGTATGGGGAGGCTCATCCCCATGAGGATGGGCCGCCACGTAGGCGCCACATCACCATCCTATGGAGGATGGGCCTCCTCCATTTTTGTGAGGGAGGTGGATGATGGGGCTACCCCACATAATTTTTTAATGTTTAATTTATTTATTTGTTTAAATTTTATAGTTTAATGTTTAATTTTTATTGTTTAACTTTTTTATTTGTTTAACTTTATTATTTGTTTAACTTTAAAAAAACAATTCAAAATTTAAAAATAAGACATAAAATCCATTACATAACATAAATAAAAATTACATAACCTAAAAAAATTACACTACCTAAAGATTACACTACTCGTCTTCGTCTTCGTCACCGTCCCCGTCGTTTGCGTTGTTCCATATATGTTCTACCAAATCCTGTTGAAGGTTTGCATGCGTGTAGTCGTTGGTTAGCGCGAACGAGTTTAAATCCTGTTGCGTCGGATCTACCGGGACAATATTCCCGTAAGATGCATTCTCATCATACTCACAAATCGCCCGACCTTCGTCTTCAATAATCATGTTATGGAGCAAAATGCAAGCGTACATACAAAGGCGCAACCTCTTCGGTGTGAACGCACGTGCCGATTGTTGAATAATGGCCCATTTTTTTAAAACACCAAAACAACGTTCGATGTCTTTTCTTGCAGCTTCTTGACGCTTGGCGGATTTTTTCCTTTTTTCGTCCTCGGGAAATGGAATAGTCTTAACAATTGTAGACCAAGACGGATATATTCCGTCAGCAAGATAATACCCGCGTCTATACTCAACCCCAGAAACTGTAAAACGGGTGTCCGGACCGGTTCCATTAACGACATCGCTAAAGATCGCCGATTGGTATAGCACGTTGAGGTCGTTGAGTGAACCAGGGAGACCAAAGAAAGAATGCCAGATCCACAAATCTTGTGACGCCACAGCCTCAAGTATTAAGGTTGGATGGCAGTGATCACCTCGCGTGTATTGGCCGCGCCACGCAGTCGGGCAGTTATGCCACGCCCAATGCATACAATCAATGCTACCAAGCATTCCCGGAAATCCGTGCCGTGCTTCATGAGCTTGGTACAACTGTTGAACATCATACGCGTTTGGTTTCCGCAAATATTTTTTGCTATACAGTTTCACCACATTATGGCAAAACCGATACAAACATTCCCGCGTAGTTCTTGCCGACATCTGTAAGTACTCGTCCAAAGCGTCGGCCACTGTCCCGTACGCCAGTTGGCGAATGGCCGCAGTACACTTTTGTAACGTGGTGAACCCTTCATAATTCCGAGCATCGGGTCGTTGCGTGAAAAACGGGTCTACCCCCGCCAAATCATCAGCAATCCGTGTGAATAACCGGCGACTCATTCGGAACCTTCGTCTGAAAATGTCGGCGTTGTAAAGGGGTGCATCCGAAAAATAATTGTTCACCAATTTCTCGTGCGCTCCTGTCGTAAAAAATATATAAATACTAGGAAATAAGGAATGAGGATAATAAAATTTATTAATGACAAACCTTAACGGTCTCTGTTAACCCGTATTCGTCTGGTAATAACGCTTTCAGACGAGACGTCTTCCTCTTCCTCCTCCATAAGAATCTGCGCCGTCTTTACCACAGCGTTTGCGAAAAACATCTCCTCTTCGTCCGAAGAACCCGAGGACCACCAAGAATTAGATGCCATTGTGGATGAAAAGATATTTTTTTTATAAAAGATTGGTATAAAAATAAGAGTCTTTTGGGTTGAAAGTGGGAAGAAAATGGTATAAAATGAGATGGTTTTATAGAAAAGGGAAATTTTTTTTAATTGTTTATAGCCGTTCAACGGCTATATTTTCAAACAATGGGCCCGTCTTCAACGTCTTCAGCACGCCGGTTTTAACATGATGGGCAGAGGGGGCGGTGTGGGAGACCGGCGCCGGGCTTCGCCGGGCCTAAGCCGACCCCATACCCCTTGTCTTATCTTTGCATTAGTTGAGAATTTTCTCATTTAATAATGTAGATGCGTTGGAATTTCATTTTACCTACCTTGCACTTAGATCAAAAGTTGTTTATGGTGTGATTGATAACATGTAGGCCCTCATGCTTCTTTGGTTGTCATTATAGCGGCCACGACTGTAATTAGTGATCCATTTCTAGAAAGAATGTTCACTTTTTTTTTTGCACGTAGGTAGTAGCTATGTTGGCACACGATCAAATGGTCAAACAAGTTCAAGAACGCTCAAAGCTAACGTATTCATAATTGGATCAGACAATGAACCAGACGTATTACTGGTTGAAGCAGTCAAGAACTGGATGACGTCTTTGTTAATTTAAAAGTATTCAAATACATTATATTAAATTTTAAAAGTTTAATACACTAATACAGCTATGTTATGTTATTTGTACTATGTTAGTTAGCCGTGTGATTCAAAATTGTAATTAGAATTAATACTTACAAAAGTAAAAATGTAATAGTAATTTATAACTTTCTAAATACTACTTTGAATACAACATTTGTTGTTTTATTCGTCACACTGTCATCTTTATCTAATATTAGTAGTTTAATTTTGTCTCTGCTTTTAACTCTTGACAACGTCACATACAATTGTCCATGTGTGAAAACTGGATCTTTTAGAAATAATCCAGTTTAAGAAAATTATTTAACTAATATAGTGTTTAAATTTGTTTTTTCTCATGGAGTAAATGATTAATTTATGATACGAAAAAAGAATAAAAAATTGGGTCACAGTGTTAGTTGTTCATTTGAAACTTCTAAATTGACAATGACATGTTCACTATAAATGGATTTATAAACCATTAGAACTATAATTTAGATGTTAACATAAAAGAACAACAAATTGCTACATGTTCATAGTGAACTTTTATAACTATATAACAAAGTGTAAGATTGAATATTAATGTTTTTATATTAATACAAACAATCATAGCATATTAATTAATAGTACCATATTAACCATATTGTTACTCTTGTATAAAGTTACTGGATGTAACAAAATGTAGCATGAATTTATTATCCAATTATCTCATAAAATAATAGAACTGATTATAATTAATAATAACTTTTTATGTATCATAAAAAACTAATTTGTTAATACTTACTAACTTCATAAAAAAACATGTAACCATATTTTGTAAACTATTTGTGATTAATTATTAGAGTAAATTACAACCGGTGTCCTTTACGTTTGTATTATATTACAACCGGTGTCCTTTAACTAAAGATATTACAGGCTCCGTCCTTTATGTTATAAGTTTTTAACACCCTATGTCCTTTAGTGCTAACATAGTTTAATTTTTTGGTTAAGTCTTACCATGTGCCTCTCATATGAGGGCAATGGTCTTTTCATCTAAATTCTACATTTAAAAACTAAATAATTAATCTCATAAAACCATCTCTAAAAAACCATCTAAAAAACTAAATAAACTTAGCTGAAATAGGAAAAAAAATTACACGACCATGATCGGGCTTTAAAGTAACCGGAAATTACCTTGAAGATGTGACGGTACTATGCGATTTAGGAGTATAATGCATCTATCTTGTTTGTTCTTTGAATGTTAAAGGTGTTCGGTTTATAAAGTTTATAAGTGATGGATTGGCATTAAATGTGCATGTACTTTTAAAAATTCGAATGTATATAATGTCTTATAAAATGTCTAATCTTTGTTCGACATTTAATAAAATAATGTATATAATCAACTGCTGTTATGAGATGGTTTTTTAGAGATTATTTATTTAGTTTTTAAATGTAGAATTTAGATGAAAAAACCATGTTGCCCTCATGTGAGAGGCACATGGTAAGACTTAACCAAAAAATTAAACTAGGTTAGCACTAAAGGACATAGGGTGTTAAAAACTGATAACATAAAGGACGGAGCCTATAATATCTTTAGTTAAAGAACACCGATTGTAATATGATACAAACATAAAGGACACCGGTTGTAATTAAACCCTATATAAAGAAGCAACTACTTTGCTTTCATGGGTTGTAATATGAGCTTAGCATGTTTTTCAACAAAAAAAAAACTTTTGTGGTTCTCATTCATACATCTCTTTGCTACGTGTTCACTCGTCATCTAATCTTTTGTTTTGCAGGTCTTCATCTGCTATTTTGCTCATCCCCTCTTCTTTTTCATTTGCTTCTTTTTCATACACGTACAAATCTCGAGAGAGACTAGAGAGGAGGAATGACAGGCTACAGGTTCTTGGCAATGAAAGTGGTGGAGGAGATCGATGGTTGCGACGGTACCCATGTTTCAACTGTAGTGCGCTGCAAGCCGTCACCGATTGCTCCAAGGTTTGTCACCACAAACCCTAAAAAATGTGTTTGCTTTGATTCCTTTTTTTTGTCCAGTCTGATGCCTAAATCTCTTAAAGAAATGTGTAATGGGGAAATTGCCGGCGACGAAAGATGACGCACACGCTCTATTTCACTCTCTCCGATCTGCTTATTCCGCTACTCCAACTAATTTGAAGGTTATCCTTTCTACGGTCGATCTAATCGCGTAAATTTATTTGTTTTTATATTTCCTATATCACCTAATTTGACTTAGGTTTTCGTTGTGTTTGATTTGATATAGATTAAAGATCTGTACGTCGTCTTTGCTGTCTTCACTCCCATATTTCAGGTATTAGACTTATACGAATCACTTTGATTGAATGGTTGTTGTTATTATTTCAGGTATTAGACTTATACGAATCAATTTCGGCTGAATGCAAGGTGTTCTAAATTCTTAAATGTTGGTTTTCCAGCTCTCAGAAGTTGACCAGGATAACCCTTCAGTCAAAAAGAGTTGCTTGCTTTTATGTAAAATGAGCATAAGGTATTAGTTGAAAATTTTCTGAGACTTTTTAAGTCTATTAGGTAGATCAGTTGAAAATTTTCAGAAAGACTTTTTAAGTCTATTAGGTAGATAGAAGTGTAGCTACAAAGCAAGGTGTTTGCTTTGTTTGTGATGACGGGTCAAGAAGCATATTCCGTTTACAAGTATGCACCATCTTTATGTTTATACATTGTTAGATTCTCTTATTTAGATAAAAATATAATTTTAGAAGGTTACATGGGACATGATCAGCCGGAGAAACGGTTAGAATCTAGTCATCTACATAGAATAATTTGAACCTGACTTCTCAAAACAAGTGACACTGAAACCTTTGATGGGTGTGTTTACAAAATGGTTACTGATTATGTTTGATTGTCTTGATTTCGTTGGTTACATCAGTAGGATGTTAACATATATGCCCAAAAAGAATTTAAAACCAAATTAAGTCCCGTATGGGCATTTTGGTCATTTTACCCTTTATAAAAGAGATTTTAAAGCAAGCTGAGGTTCTGGTCTTTGGTAATCAGTAAAAATATTTATTTTATCCCATTACATCAGTAAGATATTATATCTATGTGAGGTTTACCAATTATGGCCAACTATGCCCCGAAAAGGGCATTTTGGTCATTTCACATATGCTTTTACGGACATTTTCCGAAGTTTGAGTTCACGATTTATACCTATTGTAATGATATTAAAATTTGTTTAAAAATTCAGTAGGTAACAAGTCTTAGGTGTTAATTATGGTTTAAAACCATACTATGCACCTAAATAACGTAAAAATCGTTAATTGACGATAATTAAGGTGTTTTATGGAAATCTGATATTTTGATCAGTTTTGAATGCTCAAAATAATTTATTTAATGTATGAAATCAGTAGGAAAAAGGTTTGGCATTCAAATCATTTGTTAATCTCATTTTATGCCTGAAAAGGGTATTATCGTCATTTACCGAATTACACAAGAACTCCATGATACGATCAGATTATAATCTGATCAAAATTTCCAAAAATCTCAAAAAATAATATCTTAACAGTAGGTAATGAGTTTTGGGTCAAAATCCAAGTTTAAACATGCCTTATGCAAGATATCGCAATTTAATTAATAAAAAGCTTCTATTTACGATATCGAGCATAACTCCTGTTTTAGACCAAGAACTGATGTGAAATTTTCGGGACATACTTATATATCAGTAACAAAGGTTTTTGTTCACTCACATTTCAAAAAATCTCATTTATATGTCAAAAGGGAAGTTATGGCATTTATAAGCATAATAATGGACATGTGCATATAATTCAAACTACTAAGAACCAAGCAATATAACTTCAGGGGGTTATACTATATAATACGGTCCTAACGGAAGCTTAAAACATGGAAGAATCAAGCTTAATCGGGTCAGAACTGAAAGTCAAAGCAAAAGTCAAGCTTTTGCGACTTTCGGTTGCGAACCGACCCTAAACTCAGAATTGTCGAGTTGAACATGCTTAGACATGTTCTAATAATAATTACCAAGTTATTAGAGTGTTAAGTATAATTTATAACCTCTGCATCATTGGTTTTAATTATTATTTATAAATCTGCCAAGTTTGACTTTTTACCTAAATGGTTTGACCCGACAATTAACTAAGCAAACGAAGGAATTAGGAGGTGCCCTTTTAAGGGTTAATCACCTACCTAACTATGGTTACATAACCACATTCATCTCGAACCGTGGCTGGACTAATTGAGTTTAAACCGAAAGTCAAAGTTAATTTACGATAACTTGACTTTTCGGTTTTTAAAACATAAAACTGAACTATAGAGAGGGCTAAGACACTTACAAAGGGTCCTAGCTATCTTTTCTACTAAGAATAAGTTCCCAATCAGATCAGGAGCTCCAGGTTTGAGAGAGGAGAAGGTTGAATGTAAAATGAACAATGAAATGGATGCTCTTCATCCTATTTATAGGTTTTGGGTGTTGTTTGGATCATGACAAGTGTATGAGAAGGATTACAAGATGTTTACAGGTGTAAAACCAGGTTACAATACCATTATAGAGCCCCTAGTGTCGAGTTTATGTGATATGTTTGGGCTGCAAGTAACAAAACAGGAATTGAAGGTTGTTTTCTGTGCTGGGGAGTTTTACGCGCCCCGCGTAAGAGTGAGAGGTCTCTTACGCGGCCCGCCTAAACTCACGAGATCAGCAAATATGTTTTCAAACATGGCAAGTTTAGTCCCTGTACTTTTAAATGCATTTTAACTTTTAATTTAGGCACTTTTAACCCCTCTTGTCAGTATGTAGATGATCTTGAGAGTATAACCAATCATCGTTAGGTCCGGTTTCGTTAAATGATCCCCGAAAATACTAATTTTGTCTCGTTGATGCTTTTAACCCTTATTCTTGGAAATTGCGTAAACAACGCATAACGTTATCAAATTCTCGTGAAATTTATATCACTTATTCTTGAGAGTTTAATCGATCATTACGAAGCCCCGGGTTCATTAAAAGGTCACTTTATGGTGTAGTTTCGCCAGTTGATGTTTTTAGTCCTTTTTAACGCATAAAGTAATGCGTAATATCATTTATCGATATCAAAGCCTTCCATGGCCCATTCTAAGCATTCCCGAACGCATGCTCAATTATTACGACACTCTAGTTCGCTTAAATGGTCACTCAAAGGTGTATTTTTTCGACGTTGACACTTTTGGTCCTTCTAACGCGAAAACTTGCGCGTATCATCATTTAATAGCATCAAAGCCCTATGTAGCCCATATTAAGCATTCTTGAGAGTATGATTACACATCATAATGCTTCGGGTTTGTTAAAAGGTCATTCAGAGGTATAATTAAACATGTTGACGCTTTCAACCCCTCTAATTTACAAACTTGCGCGTATCTTCACTTATTGGCATAAAAGCCTTGAATAGCCAATATTAGGCATTCCCAAGAATATGATCAAACATGATGAAGCTCTCGGTTTGTTAAAAGGTCACTCAGAGGTAAGAATTAACATGTTGACACTTTTAACCCTTCGACGCGCAAACTTTCCTCTAATTACACAAACGGCTCCTCTCGTCCAACAAGTGGCTCATTTGAGAATACGGACACCGTATAAGGTCACTCAGAGGCCTAGTTTAGGCATGTTGACACTTTCAGTCCTTCTATATTCAAGGTTTTTGTTTTGACGAAATTAGTCCCTCACAGTCAACATTTGACTTTATCAGGGTTTATTACACGTGGCAACACATCATTGGACACGATTTTACGAGGTGTAACATCCTCACCCCCTTAAAAGAAATCTCGACCCTGAGATTTGCTCAAAAAGATGGAAGTACTTTCTGTCGTATAATGGACTTAACTTCCGCAATATATTGGGGACCTCTACGGGTATCCCAATTGACCTATTCAATAGGTATATGCTTCTCTTCGGAGCTTCTTAACCTGTCGATCCTTGATCGATATATCCTTCAATAACCCTCAGGCTTTCATCAATCTATATGTCTTTATGAGACATTGCTAGCGATTTATCAACTAGGCATTTCTTTAAGTTAAGGATGTGGAACACATCGTGAATTCCACTAATCTCCTTAGGCAAGTTCAGCTTATAAGCTATACTGCCGACACATTCGATGATCTCGAATGATTTTATATATCCAGGGATTAACTTTCCCTTTATACCGAAACATATCGTACTCTTTTATATTGATATTTTCAATAGAGTCTTGTTCCCCATTTGGAACTTTAAGAGATTTGCGCCTTTAGTTTGCATTGCTCTTCTGCCGATTACTGGCAGCTTTCAAACAATTACAGATTCATATTATCTTATCCGTCGTCTTTAATATAAATCTCAGATCCTGATAATTGGGCTTTCCCAATTTCCTGCCCAACAAATGGGCGTTGGCTATTTCTCCCAAACAAGGTCTCCAAAGGAGCAGCCTTGATGCTTATATAATGTTATTGTTTATAGAAGAACATAATTAGGGTATGATAGTTATTCCAACTATTACCCGAATCAATCTTATGGAATTAACTACCCTTATGGTTGATCGAACAAGTCGACGATCCTGGGAAGCTAATAACGATTTTTAATTATCTCCTGGTTAGGTTGCAGAAATCAAATGCACAAGCATCTTGCATCGTGCTTTCCTTTATTAACAATAATCTGTGACAACTGGCACAAACCGGTAATTTCCGTACACTATAATTATTGCTTAATGACTGCAATTATGAGTTTAATTGTCAGCAATGTCTGAACACATGATTAAACAAGTGAATTCATGCATGTTGTATACTACAAAATATTGCTTTATGCATAAACAAGAGCGTTGCGTCAAAAATAATAGTAAACTCACCGGTAAGACACACTGTGTCGACTGAACTGCAGAAAGCAGTCAGACAGTAAAATTGGAGCCTAGGTGTAGGTCCGACAACAAGAATGCATTAAAACCCGAGAGTACATACAAGGGTTTAATTTATATACATTGCGAAAGCAAAAAAATAAGCACTAAAAAGCACCCGAAACGCACTTTAAGTGCATAATTTGGTATAATTCAGCTCAAATCAGCATTTAGACATAAATATTATGCAGAAATGTCGATTTATTATCCAGAATATTTCCCTAAGTGTTGGGAATCGATAGTGTTACAAAAAGATACTTATTAAACACTAAAAGGTGCAATTTAGCACTTTAACGAATCGGTATGTAACCGAACAACCGGACTTTACCCGGAACCTTAAAAAAAAAAATATTTTGTCAATGACATTGTGTATATTTTACTGAGCCAGTTAGGGTCCCCGAATACCCTAACACCCGTTATTATTACACTACACTCTAGTAACTAGAGTAACCACCTAACTAAGAAACTAGAGCCTAACTACTTAATTAAAATCCAACTAAAAAAAAACCCCACCCCCATGACCGAAATATGTCCCCTTGTGGGACACCCACCACATATTTTTTTGAATATTATATTTAGTTGTCTAAAATCTAGGCTACAAATTGTATGATGGATAAATGAGATGGAATGGGTTATAAATATGCTTAAGGGATAATCATATTCATTCACATCACCACACAACAAAAAAAATCATCTTTCCTCTTCCTCTCTTGCATTCGGCCGAGAGCCTTCACATCCATCCATCCATTTTCAAAGTTTGATCTTGCATTCCCAAGTATACACAAAGGCGAAGGATCACGTATAAGGAGGCTTGGTGCTTACGGATTGCCAAGGACCTCACCACAACGCTATTAACCACCCATTTTTCGTCTAGTTTCTTCCCTAGCCTCGAGCTAGTTGTAAGTGATTCTAAACACCCTCTCGACCTTGTTTAAAGCGGTTAATAAGAGATTTAACGGGTAAAAATTATGAACACTAGAGACCAAAACGAAAAGTCTACTAAAAATAATAAAAATGGTGGTTAAAGGCTCATGTGTTGTGTAAATGTTGTAGTAATTGAAAGTTGTGTTTATTTAGACCCGATCTATGATTGTGGTAGCTCGAATCATCGTTTAACCCGGTTTGGTAAGATCATGGATCTTAACATAAGCTTGTTTTGGATAATACAAGGGTTAAAAGGTGAAACTCTACCACACATGAAACATGAACTTGTGTAAAAATATTTTATTTGTGTAAAAGTATTTTTACTTGCAAAATATTGTTCAAAACTAGTAGATCTAAAGATCTACAAGTGGTTTTTCGGAAGAACCAAGCAAAAATATTAGTCTTGTTTAAAACCCGGATCTTACCTGAACTAAAAGCATTTTTAGTAAATAAACAAGTGTGTAGACACTTGTGTCACAAGAAAATTTAACAAAGAAGTATTTTTGCGAATCTTGACTAGAAGTTGTGAAACTTCATATTCTTTAAAAATAAAGTTTTTAAGAAACTAAAATTATTTTTAAAGATGGAAAGAGTTACTAAATGTGCTAGTAAGTTACTACACATTTTTGTAGATATTCAAGTTCATGAAATTAGTGATTATTGTTGATGATGATTTAAAAGAAAATAAACACATGTTTTGAAAACATGGGAAACGTCCACTTTTAGGGGAAACTCTGTCAAAATTTTTATAAATTTTGACACTTAGAAAAATATAAGTTTTTGAGAAACTTATTCCCTAAAAATGTATTTAAAAGTATTACCAAGGTTTCCCTAATTTTTGGTGATGAGAAATGGTGATTTTTCAAGAATAAAAATGGATATTAAGTATATATTTTTGAAAGAAAAATATATATTATTTGATCACCAACTTTTGTGCTAAGTGTATATAGTATGTGTTATACGTGCTAGTGTATTAAGACTTAAAAATACACTAATTACTCATGAGGAGTAGAAATATAAAAATACACATACAACATACAAAATACATAATTCGGGTGCAAAGTGCAAAACATAAAAGACTTATATTTATTTTTGAAGAAAATAATATAAGTAAGATACGTAGTTAAAAATATAGAGTATTTTTAACACAAGAATATGTACAAAGGAGAGTGACTGTACTTGTGCGACGCAAGTCTAGTGACTAACGTTAAGAAAACGCGTATAGGTTACGACGTTAATTAAGCAAATCCGGTGGAGTTTACGACGCTAGGAACGCAAAGTTGTGAGTTCATGCTCCCCCTTTTCTCTTTAACTGTTTTCAGTTTTTATAACTTCGGGGGTGAAATACATGTACAAAAGTACAATATTTATAAATGGTATGATATAAATACAAGAAGTACACTTGGTGAGAACGAGAACCAAGTGTGACGAAATATAAAATACAAGAAGTACACTTGGTGAGAACGAGAACCAAGTGTGACGAAATACAAGAGTATGAGAAGCGCATTTGGTGAGACAAGAACCAAGTATAAGGCGCAATGAGAAATGATAACGAGAAACGCGCTTGGTGAGAACGAGAACCAAGTAGGAGGCGTTATGAGAAATAGTGTCACGAATAGGGTTCAGAAGCACCATTAATCAACGTATACATTCAGACCGCAGAACAAAAGGTTAGATCTAACAGGTGCCTGGCAGCCTCACACTCGGTCGGGGCGAGAATCGAGTGGTGCTTTTGTGTCTCAGAATATACCAATTAAATGCCTTAGGTTTGGTAGCTTCCTATGACGTGTCACATGTTAATGGCTTTGCAACCCATTAACAATCTGATAATTACAGAAATACTGTATTTACATAAAATTCATACCATACAAGAATTGATAAATAACTTGAAGTACGTGGGGTACTCAAGAGAATTGATATATAACTTGAAGTACGTGGGGTACTCAAGAAGATTGATAAATAACTTGAAGTACGTGGGGTACTCAAGAAGAAATTGAATTATACAGATGTACGTGGTGTACACATGAAACTGGATTTACATATGAAAACTTGATTTACTCACAAACTATGTTTTCATACAAAGTATACAAACATGAAATACAAAACTGCATGAATTCACACCAACTTTATGTTGACGTTTTTTTTCCAAAAACTCACATGTATTTCAGGTAACTAGGATGGATGTGCGCGTGGTCTTGCTTATGCTCGTGGATGTCGCTTGTGTTTAACTTTAAATAAAGTTGTAAACTTTTAAGACAATGTTTTATGCTGTCTGGCGATATAAACGCTAAACTTATGTTTTCAAATTATGGTATTTGATGTTATTTTACGAGCATGTAGCATGTTTACTCTTCGTATGCAATGAGAACCTTTCATGATCACACCTCGTGCTTCCGCCGTAGAAAGGGGTGTGACAGATTGGTATCAGAGCTGCGATTGTAGTGAACCAGGATTCCTTCTCGAGTCTAGTCTACAATCTCTAGGATCCATTCACGAAAACAATTTTCAAAGAGTTTTCATTGCATAAAACGTCCCGCGACATCCACTACCTGAAACTGTCTACATGAGTCTAGAAAGGACACTACAAGACTTGAGTGCACTTGAGTAGCACTTGTCGTTGACTAGAAATTACTTGCAATTATGTGTGATAATTAGCATATACTAGAGGTAGAATGTCACAAGTATACGTGACTTTACCTGAAAGCGATGGCCCATCTGAAGGGAGAAATACGAGGATGAAACGAACTGTGCGGACTGTGCAAGGAGTTACGTAATTATGGATGCATACATAATTATGGAATTCAGTGCACAAAAATCACAGCAAGTCTTGTCACGTATAGATTCCCTCAGTGCAAGCCTACTAAGTACTCTGCTAGAGTAATAATTGTTTGATGTCACTTATGTGGTATATATATCTGTGAATATATATGATACTACTGTCTAGTGTGACGATATCAAACCAATGTCTAACCCTGCTGTGTTATGTTCTGTCAGAACATGGCACCCAGGAAAACTGTGAATGCTCGCAATGATGATCAACCTCCACCTCCCCCACTGCCAAGAACTGCTGAAGAGCTGAACACTTTGCTAGAGGAAAGGATCTCCGCTGCTATCGCCCAGTACGAGGCGAACCGAACCCAAGACAGGGGAGGACCAAGCAATGCTAGGCGTAATGGGAATGGAGATTCGTCTGGAGGCAATGCAGCTCAAGGCTGCACTTTCAAGCAGTTCCTCGACTGCAAGCCGATAAACTATGACGGCACAGGAGGTGCAGTAGCATTTGTGCGCTGGACGGAGAAGACTGAAGCTACTTTCCGCATGAGCAAGTGTACCGCGGATCAACAAGTCACTTTTGCTACTGGGTTATTCGTCGATGAAGCTCTGACTTGGTGGAACCTGCAAGCCCAAACCTTGGGCGACGATGCTGCTTATGGCCTAACTTGGGAAGAACTGAAGGAAAGGATGAGAGAGAAGTACTGCTCTCGTGCTGAACTCCAAAGGCTGGAGACGGAGTTCTGGCACCTGACCATGGAAGGTGCTGACATAAATGGTTACACTCGAAGGTTCCACGATCTGTCTAGAGTACTTCCCTACATGGTGACTCCTGAATTTAAGCGTGTGGAACGCTACATTTGGGGACTGGCCTCAGAGTTTCGTGGCATGGTAACGTCGGCCAAACCACAAACAATCACCGAGGCTGTAACTCTGGCTGTCAGCCTGACTGAAGATTGTGTTCGTATGAAGAAGCTCTCACTGAATCCAACAGAAAATGCCGAGACGCATGCTGAGTCGTCTGGCAACAAGAAAAGGAAACATGCAAACTTGAATCAAGCAACTCGTAACAACAAGGGCTTCAGCAAGAAGCGCGACACTAATCCGCCTCAGGAGATGAAAACCCATACAACCAAAGCATACCAAGGCTCCATGCCTAGATGCCAAAAATGTAAGTATCATCATGATGGAGCTTGTCGCATTCCAAGGTGCGACAAATGTGGTAAATTGGGTCATCAAACCGAAGACTGTTGGGGAAAAGGAAAGAACCGAAATGGAAACGGTGCTGGTAATAAGAATGGCAACGGGAAAGGGCAGAACCAAGGATGCTTCAAGTGTGGAAGCAATGATCATTTCATGAAGAACTGCCCAGAGAGAAACAACGCTCCAGCTCGAGCATTTGTGATTGGAGCAAGAGACGCACGCGAGGACCCTAACGTGGTCACCGGTACGTTTCTCATTAACAATCACTTTGCATCCATATTATTCGACACTGGCGCCGATTATAGCTTCATGTCTGTGGAATTTAAACGCATACTCGGAATAGAATCTAGTAGATTAGAAATTCCTTATTCCATAGAACTAGCCAATGGTAAACTTGTTGAATCAAGCGAAGTTGTTAGAGGCTGCACATTAGAACTTGGCGAACGAAATTTTAGCATCGACCTCTTACCTATTCAATTGGGTAGCTTCGATGTAGTAGTCGGAATGGACTGGTTGTCCAAGAACAAAGCTGAGGTTATTTGTCATGAGAAAATTATTCGCATCCCTTTAGCGAATGGTGAAACCCTCATCGTGCATGGAGAAAAACGAGACGCGCCTCTTCGAATCATCAGCTGTATGAAGGCACAGAAGTGCTTGAGGAAAGGATGTGTCGCTTTCCTAGCACACGTTATAGACAAGAAGGCTGTGGAGCCAAAACTCGAAGACATTCCCGTGGTGAAGGAATTTCCTGATGTATTCCCTGAAGATCTGCCAGGACTACCTCCGCAACGACAAGTCGAATTCCGTATAGACTTGGTTCCAGGAGCTGCTCCTGTAGCCAAGGCACCCTATCGACTTGCGCCATACGAAATGCAAGAATTATCTACACAACTCCAGGAGTTGTTGGATAAAGGATTCATAAGGCCAAGCTTCTCACCCTGGGGAGCTCCAGTATTATTCGTGAAGAAGAAGGATGGAACACTGCGGATGTGTATCGATTACAGGGAACTGAACAAGCTCACAATCAAGAATCGGTATCCGCTACCAAGGATTGATGACTTATTTGATCAATTGCAAGGATCAAGCTACTATTCCAAGATCGACCTTCGATCTGGATACCATCAGCTGAGAATCCAAGATGAAAGCGTGCCAAAGACTGCATTCAGAACGCGATATGGGCACTACGAATTTCTTGTGATGCCGTTTGGATTGACGAACGCGCCAGCGGTCTTTATGGACCTAATGAACCGCGTGTGCAAACCATATCTCGATAAATTCGTGATTGTATTTATCGATGATATCCTAATTTACTCGCGAACGAAAGAAGAGCATGAGCAACATCTCAGAACCATCTTGGAGCTACTGAAGAAAGAGAAACTTTATGCAAAGTTCTCAAAATGCGAATTCTGGATTCGCGAAGTACAATTTCTTGGTCACGTGGTGAATGAGAAGGGCATTCATGTAGACCCATCCAAGATTGAAGCAATAAAGAATTGGGAAGCTCCCAAGACCCCAACTGAAGTTCGTCAATTTTTGGGCTTAGCGGGCTACTATCGGCGATTCATTGAGAATTTCTCGAAGATAGCTCAACCGCTAACGACCCTGACTCAGAAAGACAAGAAGTACGACTGGGGTCACAAACAAGAAGAAGCCTTTCAGCTACTTAAGAACAAGCTCTGCGATGCACCGATACTATCGTTACCCGAAGGCACTGAAGACTTCGTGGTATACTGCGACGCCTCACGACAAGGCTTGGGTTGCGTGCTCATGCAACGCCAAAAAGTCATCGCTTACGCTTCAAGACAACTGAAGGTTCATGAAAGAAATTATACCACTCACGACCTAGAGTTGGGCGCAGTGGTATTCGCCTTGAAGATTTGGCGACATTATTTGTATGGTACTCGATGTACAATCTTCACAGATCACAAAAGCTTACAACACATATTTGATCAGAAGGAATTGAATATGCGCCAGCGACGTTGGGTCGAGCTGCTGAATGATTATGACTGTGAGATTAAGTACCATCCTGGAAAGGCAAACGTTGTAGCGGACGCGTTGAGCCGAAAGGAAAGGGTTAAGACCCTAAGGGTTCGAGCACTGGAAATGACGATTCGAACGAACCTCACTGCACGCATTCGGGATGCACAACAAGAAGCTCTTAAAGAAGAGAACCGTAAAGCTGAATACCTACGGGGTATGCTGAAATACATGGTGCCAAATGAAGAGGGAGCCTTATACTTCAAGAAGCGTATCTGGGTTCCACTCTGTGGTGGCATACGTGAGGTCATCCTTAATGAAGCCCACAAATCGAGATATTCGATCCACCCAGGATCGGACAAGATGTACCAAGACTTGAAAGAGTACTATTGGTGGCCGAGACTCAAAAGCGACGTTGCTGTCTATGTTGGAAAATGCCTAACCTGTGCGAAGGTTAAGGCCGAATATCAGAAACCGTCCGGCCTACTACAACAACCGGAGATTCCCGTGTGGAAGTGGGAACAAATCTCGATGGACTTCATAACGAAATTACCCAGGACCCCGAGAGGGCATGATATGATATGGGTAATAGTTGATCGATTGACGAAGTCTGCGCATTTCCTACCAATCCGAGAGAAGGATAGTACTGGAAAGCTTGCAGAGATATACTTAAGAGAAATTGTGGCACGTCATGGAGTGCCAATCTCAATCATTTCAGACAGAGATGGACGCTTTGTCTCAAGAATCTGGCAATCATTTCAGGAAGCCTTTGGGTCTCAGTTAGATCTGAGCACGGCATTCCATCCACAAACAGACGGCCAGAGCGAACGGACTATACAAACGTTAGAAGATATGCTTCGCGCATGTGTCATGGACCTAGGCGGCAGCTGGGATACTCATCTACCTTTAGTTGAGTTTTCCTACAATAACAGCTATCATACAAGCATAAAAGCCGCGCCGTTCGAAGCTCTGTATGGCCGCAAATGCCGATCGCCCTTATGTTGGGCAGATGCCGGAGATAAACGTATGGTTGGTCCTGAACTTGTACAAGAGACAACCGATAAGATTGCACAGATCCGAGAGCGCATTAGGGCGGCTCGAGAGCGACAAAAGAGCTACGCGGATCCAAATAGAAAATCGGTAGATTTCAAGGTGGGAGACAAAGTGTTGTTAAAAGTCTCACCATGGAAGGGCGTAGTCAGATTCGGAAAGCGTGGAAAATTGAATCCACGATACATCGGACCATTCAGAATATTGAGAAGAATTGGTACCGTGGCATACAAGTTGGAGTTACCGGCAGAACTTAATGGAGTACATGATACGTTTCATGTATCCAACTTGAAGAAGAGTCCAACGCAAGAAAACGTGACCATCCCGTTGGATGAAGTGCATATTGATGAAGCCCTCCGATTTACAGAACAACCCGTTGAGGTTACTGACTGGAAAGTCATCAAGACCAGGAGGAGCAGTGTGAAACTTGTCAAAGTACGTTGGAACTCTAAACACGGACCCGAGTACACATGGGAACGTGAAGACCAGTTCAAGAAAAAGTATCCCCACCTATTCAAGAAGACTCCAGCGAGAGTTAGTTCAGTCTGAATTTCGGGACGAAATTCTTTTAACGGGGGGAGACTGTGACAACTGGCACAAACCGGTAATTTCCGTACACTATAATTATTGCTTAATGACTGCAATTATGAGTTTAATTGTCAGCAATGTCTGAACACATGATTAAACAAGTGAATTCATGCATGTTGTATACTACAAAATATTGCTTTATGCATAAACAAGAGCGTTGCGTCAAAAATAATAGTAAACTCACCGGTAAGACACACTGTGTCGACTGAACTGCAGAAAGCAGTCAGACAGTAAAATTGGAGCCTAGGTGTAGGTCCGACAACAAGAATGCATTAAAACCCGAGAGTACATACAAGGGTTTAATTTATATACATTGCGAAAGCAAAAAAATAAGCACTAAAAAGCACCCGAAACGCACTTTAAGTGCATAATTTGGTATAATTCAGCTCAAATCAGCATTTAGACATATAAATATTATGCAGAAATGTCGATTTATTATCCAGAATATTTCCCTAAGTGTTGGGAATCGATAGTGTTACAAAAAGATACTTATTAAACACTAAAAGGTGCAATTTAGCACTTTAACGAATCGGTATGTAACCGAACAACCGGACTTTACCCGGAACCTTAAAAAAAAAAAATATTTTGTCAATGACATTGTGTATATTTTACTGAGCCAGTTAGGGTCCCCGAATACCCTAACACCCGTTATTATTACACTACACTCTAGTAACTAGAGTAACCACCTAACTAAGAAACTAGAGCCTAACTACTTAATTAAAATCCAACTAAAAAAAAACCCCACCCCCATGACCGAAATATGTCCCCTTGTGGGACACCCACCACATATTTTTTTGAATATTATATTTAGTTGTCTAAAATCTAGGCTACAAATTGTATGATGGATAAATGAGATGGAATGGGTTATAAATATGCTTAAGGGATAATCATATTCATTCACATCACCACACAACAAAAAAAATCATCTTTCCTCTTCCTCTCTTGCATTCGGCCGAGAGCCTTCACATCCATCCATCCATTTTCAAAGTTTGATCTTGCATTCCCAAGTATACACAAAGGCGAAGGATCACGTATAAGGAGGCTTGGTGCTTACGGATTGCCAAGGACCTCACCACAACGCTATTAACCACCCATTTTTCGTCTAGTTTCTTCCCTAGCCTCGAGCTAGTTGTAAGTGATTCTAAACACCCTCTCGACCTTGTTTAAAGCGGTTAATAAGAGATTTAACGGGTAAAAATTATGAACACTAGAGACCAAAACGAAAAGTCTACTAAAAATAATAAAAATGGTGGTTAAAGGCTCATGTGTTGTGTAAATGTTGTAGTAATTGAAAGTTGTGTTTATTTAGACCCGATCTATGATTGTGGTAGCTCGAATCATCGTTTAACCCGGTTTGGTAAGATCATGGATCTTAACATAAGCTTGTTTTGGATAATACAAGGGTTAAAAGGTGAAACTCTACCACACATGAAACATGAACTTGTGTAAAAATATTTTATTTGTGTAAAAGTATTTTTACTTGCAAAATATTGTTCAAAACTAGTAGATCTAAAGATCTACAAGTGGTTTTTCGGAAGAACCAAGCAAAAATATTAGTCTTGTTTAAAACCCGGATCTTACCTGAACTAAAAGCATTTTTAGTAAATAAACAAGTGTGTAGACACTTGTGTCACAAGAAAATTTAACAAAGAAGTATTTTTGCGAATCTTGACTAGAAGTTGTGAAACTTCATATTCTTTAAAAATAAAGTTTTTAAGAAACTAAAATTATTTTTAAAGATGGAAAGAGTTACTAAATGTGCTAGTAAGTTACTACACATTTTTGTAGATATTCAAGTTCATGAAATTAGTGATTATTGTTGATGATGATTTAAAAGAAAATAAACACATGTTTTGAAAACATGGGAAACGTCCACTTTTAGGGGAAACTCTGTCAAAATTTTTATAAATTTTGACACTTAGAAAAATATAAGTTTTTGAGAAACTTATTCCCTAAAAATGTATTTAAAAGTATTACCAAGGTTTCCCTAATTTTTGGTGATGAGAAATGGTGATTTTTCAAGAATAAAAATGGATATTAAGTATATATTTTTGAAAGAAAAATATATATTATTTGATCACCAACTTTTGTGCTAAGTGTATATAGTATGTGTTATACGTGCTAGTGTATTAAGACTTAAAAATACACTAATTACTCATGAGGAGTAGAAATATAAAAATACACATACAACATACAAAATACATAATTCGGGTGCAAAGTGCAAAACATAAAAGACTTATATTTATTTTTGAAGAAAATAATATAAGTAAGATACGTAGTTAAAAATATAGAGTATTTTTAACACAAGAATATGTACAAAGGAGAGTGACTGTACTTGTGCGACGCAAGTCTAGTGACTAACGTTAAGAAAACGCGTATAGGTTACGACGTTAATTAAGCAAATCCGGTGGAGTTTACGACGCTAGGAACGCAAAGTTGTGAGTTCATGCTCCCCCTTTTCTCTTTAACTGTTTTCAGTTTTTATAACTTCGGGGGTGAAATACATGTACAAAAGTACAATATTTATAAATGGTATGATATAAATACAAGAAGTACACTTGGTGAGAACGAGAACCAAGTGTGACGAAATATAAAATACAAGAAGTACACTTGGTGAGAACGAGAACCAAGTGTGACGAAATACAAGAGTATGAGAAGCGCATTTGGTGAGACAAGAACCAAGTATAAGGCGCAATGAGAAATGATAACGAGAAACGCGCTTGGTGAGAACGAGAACCAAGTAGGAGGCGTTATGAGAAATAGTGTCACGAATAGGGTTCAGAAGCACCATTAATCAACGTATACATTCAGACCGCAGAACAAAAGGTTAGATCTAACAGGTGCCTGGCAGCCTCACACTCGGTCGGGGCGAGAATCGAGTGGTGCTTTTGTGTCTCAGAATATACCAATTAAATGCCTTAGGTTTGGTAGCTTCCTATGACGTGTCACATGTTAATGGCTTTGCAACCCATTAACAATCTGATAATTACAGAAATACTGTATTTACATAAAATTCATACCATACAAGAATTGATAAATAACTTGAAGTACGTGGGGTACTCAAGAGAATTGATATATAACTTGAAGTACGTGGGGTACTCAAGAAGATTGATAAATAACTTGAAGTACGTGGGGTACTCAAGAAGAAATTGAATTATACAGATGTACGTGGTGTACACATGAAACTGGATTTACATATGAAAACTTGCTTTACTCACAAACTATGTTTTCATACAAAGTATACAAACATGAAATACAAAACTGCATGAATTCACACCAACTTTATGTTGACGTTTTTTTTTCCAAAAACTCACATGTATTTCAGGTAACTAGGATGGATGTGCGCGTGGTCTTGCTTATGCTCGTGGATGTCGCTTGTGTTTAACTTTAAATAAAGTTGTAAACTTTTAAGACAATGTTTTATGCTGTCTGGCGATATAAACGCTAAACTTATGTTTTCAAATTATGGTATTTGATGTTATTTTACGAGCATGTAGCATGTTTACTCTTCGTATGCAATGAGAACCTTTCATGATCACACCTCGTGCTTCCGCCGTAGAAAGGGGTGTGACATAATCAGAGCTCCTAAGATGATGGGCTAGACTGTACAAGTCTTTCTCCAAAAACTCATCTGGTTAATTCTCAGTTCTTCCATTTCCGTTGATGCTAACCGATATAGAGCTTCTATAATAGATACAGCTCTTAATAGGATGTCAATCCAAATTCCATTTTGCCTTCTAGTAGGTAAAACAGGGTAGTTCTACTGAGAAGAAATCAAGTTATCCACAAATGATAGAGGTAGCTTCAATCTTCGACCTTGGTCCACTTACCGTCGCTTGTGCCATGCAGATGACATATCTGATTTACGAGTGCACGGATGCCTTAAGTAGAGACGCCTACTTAGGCATTTCTGTTATGGATATCTTCTTTGAATACCACTAGCTGACTTTAGTACAATATGACCATTGGTATATCTTAGTGGTTCCATGCATTAAACCTCGATACTGATCAGGCATGGAAGCAATCTATGGGACACACTACGTTACGCCAATCCTCATATAGCGCTTTTATCAAACATAGTTGGTACTCGCAGTTGATAAAATCAATGAGGAAAATAATTAAAATAACATATATTGTCGTACTCTATTCAAAGAAGAGTACTCTTAGATTTTTCAGAAAGATTCATCGCCGAGAAAGTGACGAAACGATCTCTAAGGTTTCATTGGCAGGTTCTACCTTATACTTAGCATCAGGAGCTCTTATGAGTATCATCAAAAGTTTGCTAAGCTTATGGTCCATGAAAGACTTATTATTGCCTGTATTAAAAACAGGACACTTAGCAGAGATTATCATTGATAAATGATAAGGAATGTACTTGTTGACATCGTGGTGTACTGCCTCTTGGCATTCATCAGGTAAGTTCAGGTAATTCCCTTCTTAGCCTTTCCAGGCTTAGCTGCACCTTCTTTGGTAGCTTTATGGCATCTAGTTCTGATGTGGCATTTCTCACCACAGCCGTAACAGACTGCATTCTTTATGTCCCTACATTCATGGAACTGATGACCAGTTCCTTTGCAGATGCCACACTGCTTTGGTCTTTGATCTATTCGACACTGTCCCCAGTATCTTTTATAGCAGTTCTTACATACAGGCTTCTTACTGAACTTTTATTGGTTCTTATTAAGCCCGTACTTGCTCTTTTTCTTAGATTTCTGGGAGTTATCCTCCTCCTTTGGTTCATCCTTCACATTCGAAGTGTGAACAAAGCTCTTTTCATGAGCAATTGAATGTGATTTCGAATGAAATTTAGAGCGAGAAGCATTCGGCTCTTTGAACTGTTTCATGACCTTTTCCATGGCCTTTCCAACTGCTGCGTCAACCACAGCTTGGAGATTAACTCCACTAATATTGAGGTTCATGTTTGTAGCATTATCAGCTTTTGTCGCATTAATAGTATCGCGACTGTTGTCTACCTCATCCGAGTTTGCCATACTCGAAGCTTGGTACTAACCACCAATTTAAACAATTGTTAGTCATCATCCTGATGACCTGACATAGATTAGCCACGGCATCCATGAACCGTATAGGCTATTATGTTCCGAACATTCTTAATGATTGTTATTTGAATGTATATCCATTACCTTTAGCCTAGGTCACAAAAGGACCATCCATGGCAATTAAGGTTTGGAGCGAGTCCATTACCTATTTGACAGGGGATCATAATGTCACAACTGTCTTTGTCAAAAGCTCGAAGGCTATCCTTACATGACTTTTATTATATATATATATATACACACACATATACACACATGGCATAAAAGCCCGTCGCGAAGGACGTAGAAAGATATGGCATAAAGCCTAGTCATGAAGGACATAAATGATTATACGGCACGAAGGCCTTGTCGCAAAGGACATTTAGATATGGCACTAAGGCCAGCACGGAGGATATTTATCAATTCTGGCACAAAAGGCCTGTCACTAGGAATGTTAACATTTAATATGTTAACTTGTCACGAATGACAAATTATAGCACCTTGGCTTGTCGTGAATGACTTTAAAACATAACTCGTTGATTTGTCACCAAGGACATTAGTTTATAAGCCGCAATCTTATTGGATTAGGGGTTTCCAGGTTTGAACATAATTCTTCACCTTTGGACAGGGAGTCATAGACTACAACTGTCATTGTCTCTAAAGACGACTTATTTGGCACACAGGTAACCCAATTGACATCGCTAATGGATGTTCATATCTCATCATCATATTTGATGATATTAGTCATGATCACACTGATCATATAGACTATTAGGGTTGGGTATAACCCACCACCTTGTACAGGGGATCATAAAGACCACCACTAACTTTGTCTTATCGACAATAGAATAAAGTATAGCCCGTAGGCCTTTCATCACTAGGGATGCTAATACTATGATCATCATATTGATGATATTAGTCAGGATCACAATGATCGTATAGACTATGGGATTTGAGCATAGCTCACCCCCTTAGACAAGGAATCATAAAGATCACAATGTCAATGTCTCAAATGGACAATATATTATAGCCCGTAGGCGAAACATCACTAATGGATGTTTATAATAGGTTCATCATATTAGATGATATAAGTCATGATTGCATTAATCATATGGACTATTTGGCTTGAGCATAGCTCACCACCTTAGACAAGGAATCATAAAAATCACAATGTCAATGTCTCAAATGGACAATATATTATAGCCCGTAGGCAAAACATCACTAAAGGATGTTAAATAACATGATCATCGTATTAGATGATATTAGTCATGATCGCATTGATCATATAGACTATTATGTTTGGACATAGTCCAACATTTTTAGATAGGGAGTCGTAGACCACAACTGTCATTATCTTTATTAGACAACAAGTATAGCCCGTAGGCACTTCACCACTAATGGATGTTTATGGTATGATCATCACATTGATGATACTTACCATGATCTACTCTGATCATATAGGCTTTAAGGCTTGGATGTAATCCAATACCTTGACGGCTGGTGTGGTTTCTCACGCCACACTGCCAGGAGTGTTAACATGTTCTCAGATGTTAACAAAGATTAATTATCTTAAGAGGGTTTTACCATCATAGCCATGTTCATAGACATATAGGCTAGGTTATACCATTAACAGGATCTTTTGAAAATTTTCGGTTGATCAATAAAGTTCGAGTAAAATTCAGAACTATTGTTGGATAAAGGACGAAACGAATACCTATATAAATTTTCAAAATTTTTCCAATAAATCATTAGGAATTTACAATAGTAACCAGGACTTTTAGTAATATATATATATATATATATATATATATATATATATATATATATATGTCCACAGAGGACTAAGAGGAAAAATATAAGTCCGTATAAGGACTATAAAATATTATAAGTCCATATAGGGGTTGTAATGAAATATCATGTCCTCAAAGGGACTATTTCAAAATAGCATATCCCTAAAGGGATTTTAATGAAATAACATGTTCATGAAAGGACTATATTGGTACAGCGTGCACACAAAAGGGCTTTGCTGTATAGATGTCCTCACAGGGACTTTAAATAACTCTAGTCCACGCAGGGACTAAAGAAAATAATAGTCCGTAAAGGGACTATAAGATATGTACGCATTGGGATTATTATGATATAACATGTCCATAAAGGGACGTTAGTAAACAATTGTCCTCATAGGGACTTTATGTCGAAAGCTACGTCCTCAATGGGACTTATTAATGATACAATATGTCCTTAAAGGGACTTATAATAAAATATCATGTCCACAAGGGATCTTAATGTAATAATTTGTCCATAAAAGGGACTTTGATGAATCAGCATGTCCATGAAGGGACTATGATGAAATAATATGTCCTTGAAAGGACTATAATGAATTATTATGTCCGTCAGGGGACTTTGATAAAATAATATGTCTACGAAAAGACTTTTAATGAAATACTATGCCCATGAAAGGATTATGATGAAATATAATGTCCATGAGAGGACTATATTGAAATATCAAGTCCACGAGAGGACTATTTTAAAATAGTGTATCCACAAAAGGGATTTTAATAAAATCACACGTCCATGATAGGACTATATTGAAATAGTATGTCCACCGAGGGACTTTATTGGAATATAATGTCCACAAGGGACTATATTGAAATATAATGTCCATGAAAGGACTAAATAGCAAATATCCATATAGGGTCTTAAGTCGAAAGGTATGTCCACACAGGGACTAATTAGAAGAGATAGGTCCTTATAAGGACTTAAAAGACAAATAATATTATGAAAGAAGGATTCTCTAACGTCTTCCTTGTTCCATTTCGATTGTTTCTCTTCTTTGTTTACCATATACGGTAGGGATACTGAAGACCTCAGTTAATAAGGTAAGTATTCCAATCAGGATCCGTTATAAAAGTAGAATTCAAGGATTCAATGGTTAAGGAATGATATGGATCACGGATTGGGTTTTGACTGATATAATCCAAGTCTGGGATTCCAAAACTTGGAGGTAAGAAATAAGGATCATCAGCATTCACTAACATTATTTTCAGAACAGGAGCCTCAGGGACCACCTGGTATGGACTCCACTGGCACATACTTTAAAATTTGAGCCTCAGGGACCTCCGGTATGGACTCTGAAGTGTGATTGCTATTCAATAGATTTGGTTTTAGGAATAAGCTCATGAAGGTCTCTCCTACAAACCGGTCGCACGCTTATTCAAGCCGTTTTACGAAGCTTGGCATTCCTTGGCTTCGGATAAGGAGAATCTCCATCAACGTCTTCCTTGCTTGGTGACATATTCAAAATACATAAAATCGAAAACAATGTTTACTTAATAGGGATGAGAGCATTCCTATGTTAAGTCTAGACTCAAAAGGTCTAAGGAATATGCTACTGTGTCATTGAGATTAAACACAAAAGACTAGTGTTTAATTCACTCAATGTTGGCTCTGATACCAACCTGTCACACCCCGATATTTCCACATATTACCGGTGGGCCCGGTGAGGAGTATCGTGACGTAGTTGATATCATCATGGTCAAACATACACAGAATAGCACAGCGGAAGTCTTGGAATATAAAATATTATTACAAACTCAAATGTATGAAAATATCAAAGTATATATTATAGACGAGCATGTAATATCAATTCCACAAGTGGATCATTACAAAACATAAAAATGAAGTTTAGCAGACTTTATGGCATCTTTAAGGATTTGCAAGATCCTCTTTTTCGACACCAAGCAACTCCCAGCCTATTACGAGTAGTACCTGCCACTTAGTCTTTTGAAAATACGTCAGTTTTCACTGGTAAATACAATTAACTGACTCTTTTGAAAAGAGTTTATGAAAATTGATTTAAGTGCACAAGGCACAAACCATTTATAACTTGGGACAATCTTTAATAAAATCTTGTATACTGTTTTACATGTTTGTCATACAATTGGGGCTGGTTGGAAGCCGGTCATGATTAACCGACTCACCACTTATAGAACCCACAAAGGAGTTATCCCCAACATGTGGGTTTATATTTTAGCATTTGCATCTGTCAGATGTATGCCTACACCCCGTGCATAGGTCGTGGCCATTTTCAAATGAAATGAGCCGATGATATCCAGGACACGGTCGTATTAACCCCCAATGTTCATGTTATCAAACAAGACAGATTAAAACGGGTTATGTAAATTTATTAATCACAATCCAATTAAATGATTTCATACCCGACCAAGTGGTATTATTATAATACCATATCCCAAGCCCGTATAAGGGAAATAAGTTAAAAGTATTTACCTGAGCTAATACTTAATTCACAGCATAATAACTCAGTCGTATCCAATCTATCTAAATGCAGGTAGCTTTTACTGGGTGGCTCTAGTCTGGAGTGATGGTAATATATAAGCAATTCAGAATGCTAACGGTCTTATTTAAGTCGTAGACTTAGACCGGCTAGCCTAAGGTATCTAAAACGGTACGATACGCTAGATTAAGCGATGACCGGAATAGAATGTTATTTAGACCCAACAAGTATGAAGACTTGTAAAATATGGGTAATCTAAACACATTCTGGATTTTGAGATAAAAACGATAAGGTTAAACCCGTTTCGGCAAACTTACGTAAACTAGTTACATAAACTGATCCGAACGCGTAAATGCGTAACGGGCAACCAAATGAACCATATACAAGTCCCATATGCTATTATGCTTAGAATATGTTAATACATCAGTAGGATGTTAACATATATGCCCAAAAAGAATTTAAAACCAAATTAAGTCCCGTAGGGGCATTTTGGTCATTTTACCCTTTATAAAAGAGATTTTAAAGCAAGCTGAGGTTCTGGTCTTTGGTAATCAGTAAAAATATTTATTTTATCCCATTACATCAGTAAGATATATATCTATGTGAGGTTTACCAATTATGGCCAACTATTCCCCGAAAAGGGCATTTTGGTCATTTCACATATGCTTTTACGGACATTTTCGGAAGTTTGAGTTCATGACTTGTACCTACTGTAATGATATTAAAATTTGTTTAAAAATTCAGTAGGTAACAATCTTAGGTGTTAATTATGGTTTAAAACCATACTATGCACCTAAATAACGTAAAAATCGTTAATTGACGATAATTAAGGTGTTTTATGGAAATCTGAGATTTTGATTAGTTTTGAATGCTCAAAATAATTTATTTAATGTGTGAAATCAGTAGGAAAAAGGTTTGGCATTCAAATCATTTGTTAATCTCATTTTATGCATGAAAAGGGTATTATCGTCATTTACCGAATTACCCAAGAACTCCATGATACGATCAGATTATAATCTGATCAAAATTTCCAAAAATCCCTAAAAATATTATCTTAATAGTAGGTAATGAGTTTTGGGTCAAAATCCAAGTTTAAACATGCCTTATGCAAGATATCGCAATTTAATTAATAAAAAGCTTCTATTTACGATTTCGAGCATAACTCCTATTTTAGACCAAGAACTGATGTGAAATTTTCGGGACATACTTATATATCAGTAACAAAGGTTTTTGTCCACTCACATTTCTAAAAATCTCATTTATATGTCAAAAGGGCAATTATGGCATTTATAAGCATAATAACGGACATGTGCATATAATTCAAACTACTAAGGACCAAGCAATATAATTTCAGGGGGTTATACTATATAATACGGTCCTAATGGAAGCTTAAAACATGGAAGAATCAAGTTTAATTGGGTCAGGACTGAAAGTCAAAGCAAAAGTCAAGCTTTTGCGACTTTCGGTTGCGAACCGACCCTAAACTCAGAATTGTCGGGTTGAACATGCTAAGACATGTTCTAATAATAATTACCAAGTTATTAGAGTGTTAAAATATAATTTATAACCTCTGCATCATTGGTTTTAATTATTATTTATAAATCTGCCAAATTTGACTTTTTACCTAAATGGTTTGACCCGACAATTAACTAAGCAAACGAAGGAACAAGGAGGTGCCCTTTTAAGGGTTAATCACCTACCTAACTATGGTCACATAACCACATTCATCTCGAGCTGTGGCAGGACCAATTGAGTTTAAACCGAAAGTCAAAGTTAATTTACGATAAGTTGACTTTTCGGTTTTTAAAACATAAAACTGAACTATAGAGAGGGCTAGGACACTTACAAAGGGTCCTAGCTATCTTTTCTACTAAGAATAAGTTCCCAATCAGATCAGGAGCTCCAGGTTTGAGAGATGAGAAGGTTGAATGAAAAATGAACAATGAAATGGATGATCTTCATCCTATTTATAGGTTTTGGGTGTTGTTTGGATCATAATAAGTGTATGAGAAGGATTACAAGATGTTTACAGGTGTAAAACCAGGTTACAATACCATTAGAGAGACCCTAGTGTCGAGTTTGTGTGATATATTTGGGCTGCAAGTAACAAAACAGGAATTGAAGGCTGTTTTCTGTGCTGGGGACTTTTACGCGCCCCGCGTAAGAGTGAGAGGTCTCTTACGCGGCCCACCTAAACTCACGAGATCAGCAAATATGTTTTCAAACATGGCAAGTTTAGTCCCTGTACTTTTAAATGCATTTTAACTTTTAATTTAGGCACTTTTAACCCCTCTTGTCAGTATGTAGATGATCTTGAGACTATAACCAATCACCGTTAAGGCCGGTTTCGTTAAATGATCCCCGAAAATACTAATTTCGTCTCGTTGACGCTTTTAACCCTTATTCTTGGGAAATTGCGTGAACAACGCATAACGATATCAAACTCTCGTGAAATTTATATCACTTATTCTTGAAAGTATAATCGATCATTACGAAGCCCCGGGTTCGTTAAAAGGTCAATTTATGGTGTAGTTTCGCCAGTTGATGTTTTTAGTCCTTTTTAACGCATAAAGTAATGCGTAATATCATTTATCGATATCAAAGCCTTCCATGGCCCATTCTAAGCATTCCTGAACGTATGCTTAATTATTACGATGCTCCAGTTTGCTTAAACGGTCACTCAAAGGTGTATTTTTTCGACGTTGACACTTTTGGTCCCTCTAACGCGAAAACTTGCGCGTATCATCATTTAATAGCATCAAAGCCCTATGTAGCCCATATTAAGCATTCTTGAGAGTATGATTGCACATTATAATGCTTCGGGTTTGTTAAAAGGTCATTCAGAGGTATAATTAAAAATGTTGACCCTTTCAACCCCTCTAATTTACAAACTTGCGCGTATCTTCACTTATTGGCATAAAAGCCTTGAATAGCCAATATTAGGCATTCCCGAGAATATGATCAAACATAATGAAGCTCTTGGTTTGTTAAAAGGTCACTCAGAGGTAAGATTTAACATGTTGACACTTTTAACCCTTCGACGCGCAAACTTTCACATAATTACACAAACGGCTCCTCTCGTCCAACAAGTGGCTCATTTGAGAATACGGACACCGTATAAGGTCACTCGGAGGCCTAGTTTAGGCATGTTAACACTTTCAGTCCTTCTATATTCAAGGTTTTCATTTTTGACGAAATTTGTCCTCACAGTCAACGTTTGACTTTATCAGGGTTTATTACACGTGTCAACACATCATTGGACACGATTTTACGAGGTGTTACACTATACCCCCACAGTGAATACCTTTCGGTTCATGATTAAGTTGTCCTATTGAACCTAAATCTTGGGATCTCCAATTATATAGGTTAGGTTGCCCTCATGTCCCTTTTCCATGGGAAATAGTCTCATTCCACAACTTGATCTCTTATCAACCCACTGGTTGTTGGATCCAAAATTATCTTTTGACTTCGCTAAGTCAATGATGATAATTTAAATTGAGATCAGTTGTTCTAACATGTTATTCAATCGCTAGTCAGTTTTGCCTTTAGTCGATTCGTAAGACTTATAACTTGTGATCACAACTTGGATCTAGTTATTTACCTTGTCTTTAGAATGACATGAAACTCAATTCATGGCTAAACATGTTTCCATATTGCCTTTGGTATGTCATAATTGACATCTTACTAGATTTTAAATCTAACTAATTGGCATTCAAGTTTAATCAACTCGATTGACTCCATATAACCATTGTGTACTCCACATGGTCATGTGTTTGCAATATTTATTTGGATTGCTAAAATCCTTATTGTCAAACCTCCCACATTCAAATGCAAGTCACCCCCCACATTTAAGTGTAATTGGATAGCTTCCAAATGGGGTGATGAAAGGTTCTCCCTTTCATTTCGAGTTTGAGAAAACTTCTCAAGTACCATTACTACATAGCATAAAGGGTTTATTTCTCTTAAATGGTTTCTCCCCCCACATTGCTTGCATTTTAATTAAGTTTGAGTAATATTATTCTTGATGAATTTTTAGACCCGCGTGACAGGATAAAATTATCCATATCTTTTTGTCAATGCAGTCATCCAATTATATTACTCTACTCAGATTAATATTGCTCATAAGAGCTTCTGAGCTTTATGAGTTCTTCACATATAAGACCGGATAGAATCGTTATAAATGATCCAATTTTTTCACGGCCCCCGACCCGTTTAACCCGGTTCGGAAGCCACGAGACAGAAACCCGTGGTATCGGTATTTAATTTGGCAGCGGAAATTACAACATGACCGTTTGTCAGAATAATATCAGAGTTTAAAAACACCGAATTATTTTATTATAAATTTCGGGACAAACCCCGTATTTACAAGAAAGGAATTTCACTGGGAAATCCTTTGATTACAGAAAACATGTTTATTTCTATTTACTGAGCCACTTTATTTAAGCTGGAGTGCTACGCGACACTTTTCCTTTTCTTCACAGTAAATTATCTGAAACATGTTTTTTTAAAAAGATTTGATCAGCGGAAAATACTGGTGAGTGCATTCAATTTATACAGAAGACACATTGTTATAATATACAGTATTAAGAGCTATTACAATGCTTATATCAACCAATCACCCCAAATCGGTATTTGTCACTCGACCGGATCTGTGACTATGGTCATATCACACATTGGCTAACCCGTTGTCCAATGGTGAAGATTATCAAGTAGTGTATACAAAACCCCACATACCGGCAGTAATTGTAGATTACAAAGACTTAATCATTGTAATTATAACTTTGAAAACAAGTAGGGTTTTGAAAACAATTTGGTAAAACGAGAATGACTCACATTGCAAGTTTAAACGGTCAGAACTTGCCTACTTGTTAAGCTGGTAAACCTAGTTAAATATACAATGCAAACGAAACTAGGTTATTAACTTAATTCAACATTTACGATAATCGCGAGATTGAAACCCTCACGACGAATGACAAAGTATAGCCCAATTTAGGTAGCACTTAAACATCCATCAGATCGGTTTTAATCGATCGGATATTGTACCGTAGCAGTGATCGAGTTGTTACCCCGTTATCGTAGCAGAGTGTTGGTCTCTCGGGTATATTATTTTGATCAGACTATTAGAGAAAGAAAGAGATTTCGAACAAACTGAAATGTCCCTGCAACGTTCAATTTATAGTTGTTTTACAGCTTTCTCGCGGCCCGCGAAGAACCAAAGAAAAGCCGTCGCGCCCCGCGAGGGCCAGCCTAGCTACTGCTAGGGCTGCCGTGTCACCCCTAGCTTCGACACATGGACGACACGTGTCCACATCGTTATCTGGAAACCCTAGGGCTGTCGCGCCCCGTGAAGGTCCCCTTCTAAATCTGTCACGGGCCGCGACATACTAAAATTTCTTGTTTTCTTGGATTTTTTATAAAAAGGAAAGATATACGGGTTCGGGTTTTTACTTACGGAGCATTTTAGGGCGTTTTTGTGAGTTGTTACATCCTCCCTACCTTGTTTAAAATCTCGTCCTCGAGATTTACTAGAACAAGTAAGGATAGTTTCTTTTCATCTCTGATTCTAGCTCCCACGTGTATTCAGGTCCTCTTTTTGAATCCCATTTTACCTTGACTAAAATTAATCTTTTGTGTTTGAGATTCTTGACTTTTCTGTCTTCTATTTGCAAAGGTTTCTCAACAAATTTTAACTTTTCATTTACCTCTATATCTTGAAGAGGTACTACCAGTGATTCATCAGATAAGCATTTCTTCAGATTGCATACATGAAATACATCATGTACACCGGCTAATTCTTCTGGTAGTTGTAACTGATAGGCAACTGGTCCTATCCGTTGGATGATTTTAAAAGGTCCGACATATCTTGGACTTAACTTACCTTTCTTACCGAATCGGACTACTCCTTTCCAAGGAGAATCTTTTAATAGTACTTTATTTCCAACTTGAAATTCTATCGGCTTTCGGCGATGGTCGGCATAGCTCTTTTGGCGATCTAGTGCTGTTTTCAATCTTTCTTTGATTTTAGTTATCTTGTCGGTGGTTTCCAGTACGATTTCGGGACCTGATAACTGGCTTTCTCCTATTTCTGCCCAACATACTGGAGTTCGGCACTTTCGTCCATAAAGTGTTTCGAATGGGGCAGCATTAATGCTCGTGTGATAACTATTGTTATAGGAGAATTCTATTAATGGCAAGTGGTCGTCCCAATTTCCACTGAAATATATAACACATGCCCTAAGCATGTCTTCTAAGGTTTGAATCGTCCGTTCACTTTGTCCATCAGTTTGGGGATGGTATGTTGTACTTAAATTTAGTCGTGTCCCCATTGCTTGTTGGAAACTTGTCCAAAAATGTAAAGTGAAACGACTATCCCTATCAGATACAATGGAGAGCGGAACTCCATGTAGTGATACTACCTCATCTACATATAACTTAGCTAGTCGCTCCATGCTAAAGGTTTCCTTCATTGGTAAAAAATGAGCTGATTTGGTTAATCGATCTACAATCACCCAGATTGCATCGTTCCCTTTTCTGGTTTTGGGTAGCTTAGTAACAAAATCCATTGTTATTAATTCCCATTTCCATACAAGCATTTCTAACTGTTGAAGTAAACCTGAAGGTTTCTGGTGTTCTGCTTTAACTTGTGAACAAGTTAAACACTTAGAAACGTAACTAGCTATGTCCTTTTTCATTCCTATCCACCAAAAATTATTCCTCAAGTCTTGATACATCTTGTTGTTACCAGGATGCATCGTATACCTAGATTTATGGGCTTCCTCTAATATTCTATCTCGTAGATTTCCTTGTCTAGGTACCCAAATTCTTTTCTTATGGAATCTCCAAATTCCGTCAGTCCCTTGTTCTAATTCCTTTATCCCCCTTTTATTCCTTCAGCATCATCCTTGATTGTTGTTTCTTGAATATTTTTCAGTTGTTCCATTAAATCTAATTGTAGATTTAACTTAAGAGCGCGAACTCGTCTTTGTTTCTCATGGTACTTACGACTTAAGGCGTATGCTACTACATTTGTTTTTCCTTCGTGATATTGAATATCACAGTCGTAGTCACTAAAGATTTCCATCCACCTTCTTTGTCTCATGTTCAATTCTTTTTGCCCCAAAAAATATATCTTAAGCTCTTATGATCTGTATAGACAGTAAACTTACTACCATACAGATAATGTCTCCAAATCTTAAGGGCAAAAATTATTGCTCCTAATTCTAGATCATGAGTTGTATAATTTTCCTCGTTCTTTTTCAATTGCCTTGATGCGTAAGCGATCACTTTCTTACGTTGCATTAACACACATCCTAATCCTAGCTTAGAAGCATCACACTAAACTACAAATCTTCTGTTCCTTCTGGTAAGGCAAGAATTGCGGCATTTGTTAATATTTTCTTTAGGGTATTGAAAGCTTCTTCCTGCTTAGGTCCCCATTCAAACTTAACAGTTTTACATGTTAACTTAGTTAATGGGACTGCTATCTTAGAAAAGTCCTGGATAAAACGCCTATAGTATCCAGCTAATCCTAGAAAACTCATAACTTCTGTAGCTGACTTTGGGACTTTCCAATTTGTGATAGCTTCTATCTTGGAAGGATCTACGTGAATGCCTTCATGATTAACCACGTGTCCTAGAAATTGCACCTCTTGTAACCAAAACTCAAACTTAGAAAATTTAGCATAAAGTTTTTCTTTTCTTAACAGGGTTAAGAGTGCATGCAAGTGTTCACAGTGTTCATCCTGGCTTTTAGAATAAATAAGTATATCGTCAATAAAGACAATTACAAATTGATCCAAGTACGGTTTACATATCATATTCATCATGTCCATAAATGCTGCAGGAGCATTTGTTAACCCAAATGGCATGACTGTAAACTCGTCGTGACCGTACCTAGTCCTGAAAGCAGTTTTAGGAATGTCCTCTTCCTGTACTTTCAGTTGATGGTATCCGGAGCGCAAATCTTTCTTAGAGAAATACCTAGCTCCATGAAGTTGATCAAAAAGATCATCAATTCTAGGTAACGGGTATCGATTCTTAATGGTAACCTTATTTAATTCTCTATAATCGATACACATTCGCATTGACCCATCCTTCTTTTTCACGAACAACACCGGTGCTCCCCAAGGGGATGAACTCGGTTGTATGAATTCTTTTCCTAATAATTCATCTAATTGCTTTTTCAGTTCTAACATCTCCGTTGGTGCTAAACGATAGGGTACCTTAGCTATTGGAGCAGTTCCATGTATTAGATGAATTCTAAATTCTACTTCCCTATCTGGTGGTAATCCAGGTAGATCTTCTAGGAACACATTGGGGTATTCTGATACTACTGGAATTTCCTTAAGTTCTTTGCTCTTAGTGTTGATGATTACTGAAATCATATACACTACGCCTTGCTTTCGTTCGTAGCTAGCAGCTTTCATTACTGAAATGAATTTCATTGGCTTGCTTGGATTATCTCCTGTAATTAGAACCATCTCTCCTGTTGGTGCATGAACTTCTATGGAATTTTGATCACATAGGATTCGAGCATGGTTGGCTACTAACCAATCCATTCCTAACACAACGTCGAATCCTGCTAAATTCATAGGTAGAAGATTTGCTGAGAACTTATGTCCTGATAGTTCTATTTTTCCTTCTTGAAGTACCTTATTTATACCGATAGGGTTTCCTTCGGCCGTTTCCACCGTATAAATTTGACTAAGTTTGGTTAATGGTTGCTTAAGAGCTTGGCAGAATGAAGTATTTATAAAACTTTGGTTTGCACCAGAGTCAAATAATACTTTTTCATAAACGTCATCGACAAGGAACGTACCAGCTATCACATCAGGAATCAGATCTACCTCTTGTGTTGTCAGCTGAAAAGCTCTTAAGTTCTTCTTGTTAGTTCCGTCGGTCGCTTTCGCTTTGTTGTCAGCTATCTTGACAAGTTTAGGGCAACTTGGTTTAAAATGCCCTGCCTCTCCGCATGTCACAACCCCCGATCCCTTATCTGTCCCGGGAATGGGCGACCGTGAACATCAATGTCGGTGGTATCATTTATTAATTTGGCAGCGGAAATTACATCAGGACCATAGTTAGGAAATGTTTATCAGAGTAAAACCACCACATTTGATATTAATAATCACATGGGTAAAACCCAAGTTCCTTATTACAATATGTTTATAGGGATAAACCCTATTTTATTTAATTTAAAACATCGTCTTTTAGGTAACTTTTATAGCCACATTTTTCCCAAGCCTTCAGTGCTCTCTAGCTGGCTTTTTACTAATTGGCTGTCACATTGTGTTACCTGAAACGCGTTTTAAAAACATTTGTCAGTGGGAAATACTGGTGAGTGAATCCCAGTTTAATCAAGAAATATTTTATCAATTAAAACAGTATTGAGAGTGATCACATTGTTTATTTCTACACAATTACTCATTCGGTACTGTCAATCCTGACTTGTGGGTCTTATTACACATTGGCTAACTCGTTGTCCAATGGTAACGTGTTGTCGTCCCGACTTACTACTCACAATGTAGTAAATTTTGTATACAAAACGCCAACATACCGACAGTAATTGAAGAACTACAAAGACTCAATCACCGCTTAATCACATTGTAAAACATTTAAGGTTTTGTAAGATATTACAAAAAGTTTAACAAAAATCGGATAAACTCACATTGCTATCTTAGACTTCGTGTAAGGGTTTCCTGGGATTAATCTATAATTTACACAAATGTACATAGGTTAGTATAATAACCCTTTTTGATAATATTAATGATACCCTCCCCGAGACGGTATTCCAACAACTACGTCGGGCAGAACCACGACAGTTGTTACGGAACCCTAAATCAATCGGGCAACGTATCTAATTCGAAACTGGGGTTATAATACTTACAACGGAGCAGAACCTCGCTAATAAGGGGGGTATAATACCCGCGTATTATGCCTAATATTCAGAAATTGAGAGAAAGAAACGATTTTGAACGATCGGAAATGAAATCCCGAGGCCATTCTTATATAGTGCTGAATTATGAGTTTGTCGCGGCCCGCGTAACATGAGCATAGGGCCTACGCGGCCCGCGTTGACCTCCGGTCAACTTGTAGCCCATCCGGATCACTATGTAGGCTCGACATGTATTGGGCCAGGTGGCGGCCTAGGGCTGCGCCACATTTTGGGACTCTCGCGGCCCGCGTAAACTAATGGGGCGTCTTACGCGGCCCGCCTGAACTTAAGAAATCAAACGAAATCAGGTTTCAACCTTGAAACCGCCCGCGTAAGGTTGGGGTGGGTCTACGCGGCCCGCCTCAGCCCAAGATTTCAATTTTTATTTATTTTTAATACTATTTAATATATTTGAGGCCCGTATTCGCGTATGGGGTGTATTTTGGGACCTATTGGGATATTTTAAAATATATTAGGGTGTCATAAAAATATTCGGGAGGGTTGTTATATTTTGGGTACAACTCTTGGATTATTTAATAAAATATATAGTGCACTCACATTAAGTATAGTAACCTAGTTTAACTTTATCCCTACGTCGCGAGATAGAACCCCAACGAATTTAGGCAGAGCCTTGACATACGTTACGGGGCCCTACGTCACTTGGACAGGGTATTAGTGATCAGGGGCTACAATACTTAAAACGGGGCAGGGCTTTATTATTATTATAGGTATAATACCTTTAGAATTTTTAGAAATACAAGGACAACGAGAGGGTGATACTAAGAGGTCTTGAGCGAATTTTGAAGAATGAATCCGGCTTTCTATTTATACTATCCTTTTATCTTAGAGGGCACACTATGTTATCCACGTACACACCCTAACAGCCTTCCACGTACACACCTGAATATTAGAATTTACACTTCATGCACATACTACCCACTTTGTATTAATTGTTAACTTTTGTAATTTATGGTGTTCACACACAAGTGCAGACGTGCACTTTTAAATTGGTTACACTTAATTCAATTTCAATTTCATAAGTTAACTATTATTATTATTATTATATTATTATTTTATTATATATATATTATAATTAATTTAACTGCTTCACTTATTTGGCGCGTATAACTTCTAAAATATGACGTTTTATAAAATAATAAATATGCCATTAGAACGAGAATATTTTTATCTACATTTTGAACCAAGTTTCATTAAAAATAGAGTAGGTTCAAATATAATGTATTTTTATAATTTAATTATTAAATGGTTCATATGCTTGCCCAAAATACCTCATATTTTCATCGGTCAATTTACCCATGATGGATCCTTTTAATAACATAAGTTTTTATATATTTTATATAAATAAAAATTTTGGGAATGTTACATCTTCCCCACCTTGTTTTAAATCTCGTCCTCAAGATTCCCTGAAATATGGATGAATATTTAGTTAGTTTAGTTTCTTGGTATATTCCGGTCTTTATTTTGAATTTCATTTTACTTTGACCAGAACTATTCTCTATGAGATTCTTATTCTTGACTGAAATGTATTTTAACACAGCTTTTAGTTACAGGTTTCCCAATGCGTTAATAATTGCAAAGGAAATTCTTATACTTTTGATGGCGTCCCAACTTATAGGGTTCCTGTCGTTCATCTTGTCGCACGAATTACGAGACGGATGATCAAACGAAATAGTGTTTGATACCGGAATTATAGACGTATACGAGAGTTTCCTAATAAATCTAAAATTATCAGTGACACGCATGTTCGTGGTTTATTCCTAATGGTCAATCATTATGGTCTTTGGATTTTCTCATAGACATACATGTCTATATAATCATATATTTCACATACTGGTAGTATACATACCATTTATAAGGTCAATGTATTTAATAGATTCATATTTCCAAAAATATATCAGACATCAGGTCTTGGTATTATTCAGGTAATTTCATTAACATAATATATACCCCATCTCACCCGGTCTCACCGGAGAGGTACCCTCATCTTACCCGGACAAGCTGGAGAGTCTACTTCACCATACCCAGTCTTGCCGGAGAGGTAATTATCATTGTATTTCTCATAAATAGATTTTCTCAAATAGGGATGAGATTTTTTATCGAAATACCGGTACCATACTGGTACCGTACCGATGCCGTACCGTACCGATCATAAACGGTACTGGTAATAGATTTTTCGAAATTCGGTATCGGTAAAAAACGGTATCGGTACCGGTATTTTTCGGTAAATACCGGTATTAATACCGAATTTAATAATGACCTTATGTATTTTGCTATTATCTTAGATCTCACTATGAAGTTATATTTTCTTGAACATTATTTTACAAAAACCAATATCAAATTTCTTTTGTTTGGTTATTTTTAATCAATTATGATAATTTTTTAGACATGTTGGAATTTGGATGTTAAAAGTCGAACCCATGGATGTTTACCTTTTGATTTTTTTGACTACTTAATATGTTTACCATTTGATTACATTCCTCTATATATTACTCTAGTTCAATTAATAATGGATGGATGTGTTGCACATGATTTTTTTTAGGTAAAACAATGGATGACACCAAAGCGGTACCAATATGGTAAAGTACCGAAATACCGGTACCGATACCGGTACCGTACCGGTACCGAATCTATAAATACGGTACGGTAATCGGTATCCACATTTCCTCAATTTCGGTAACGGTATTTACGGTATCGGTATCGGTACCGGTACGGTACCGGTATCGTACCGATCTCATCCCTATTCTCAAATCATGATTTTAAAAGTGCATCATTTATTTTGATTTATATCAAGAAACAAGGAAATTAGTATTCTCATGATGGATCATATTCTAGAACCGAGTAGTACTAATAAACAAGAAATAACAATGGCCAAGTGTTATTGCTTATTTATCATACTGGCACTGTTATAGTCATCATCCTCACGGGATACCAATAACCATCACACTTTATCTATGCAAGTAATTGGCTTATCTCAAAGCTTTATACTAAGGCATTTTGCTTAGGTTCAAGTCTAAATACTCTCCTGAGTGTTTACTAGTAAATATTAAAATCCTAACTCTTTTGTTTAAGCATAGGTATTATGGTTGTGACTTTCTTTTGCAAAATGGAATTTTGACAAAAATATCATTGTCTCCATTGATATTATGGCTAGGTTTAATGTGATGAGTATACCTACAGCTAACTCTATTTATGCATATATAATCTTAGATTCCGTTACAAGGAATATTTCATTGAGACAGATGGCATTTTAAAACATAGTAGGTTTTCATGGTTTATTTTTATAATAACTTCATGTTTTCATATGAATTACCAATGATATCTTCTCTTATGTTTATCTTACAGAAGATATTATATTGGGTATATGCATATATGTGTATAAAATTTCAAATCTCTAGTTAATATTAAACTTACGTAATATTTACACAGATATATATAATACTAAATTATTTTGTAATAAAATAATAACTATACATCTGATGATACCAATCATCAAGCTTATTTTCATGACTTTATTTTATCCTTTTATAAAAGTAGTATATTGAAATAAACTTCCGTTAAATTTATTGAACATAATATTTTGGAATTTAAGGATGGATAAATAAAAGTTTAAAGAAATAAATTACTATAAACTTTCTGAACTTATGGGAATAAATTTATTTTTAACTAGTGGGTTGAACCATATGGGTTTAAAATATCAAAACTGGACTCTCAATTTATTGTATATTATATTATTTATTCAAAGAAGTACTTATGGTAAGTAATACAAAGTTTGACGTTTCAAAAATTGATTCTAAATATATTTGAGTAATATACATGTATTGGAATATGTATATATATCCCATACAATAGTAATAGTAATTTATTTAAAGATATTATAATATTAAAATTGTAATCTGATTTTTAGATAAAGTTATATAAAGGACAAACGTACTAAATACACATTTGATTCAACTATTTTTATGTGGGGCATCCCTTTTAATTATAGTTTGAAAAATGAATGTTTAGGAACATCTTTAACGTGCCAGGTAAAATAAATAAATAGATACTAAATTATTGATTTAAGTAGGATAAGGAAAGGTGTTTTCACGGTTGCAATATCCTTACTTCTAAAAATTTAATTATCTAATCTTTTTTTATATGTATCAATTGTTCAAACCATTAAACCCATCTTTTCTCTCTTTTTATTATACATCATAAAATTTTTTATTACTTCTTTTTAAATATAATATTCTAAATGATAGAGAATGAAAACCTGCTTATTTATATATGATTATCATGATATATATAATGACTCTTTTGATCATATCCTCTCTTTATAGTTTTAAATGTATAAATTTTACATGTATCCTAATATATATATGAGTATATATATTTTTACATTATATACACGTATATATTATTTAAATGTATTTATAGTGTATATACATTTCAAATATAATATAATTGTATTATATATTATCTTATATTAAATAATGAAAGCTGATGAATACAAAATGTTATTAACTATATTCGTTTATATAGTTTTTAATAGTATCTTTGAACATTATATTTAAATTATTTACTCATGCTGCAAGATTAATTAAAATTTTTTACATTACTTATAACATTAAATGTATAGAAATGTTCGAATTGATGCAGTTAAAATATATTACATTTAGATACCCTTAAAAATTCAAAATATTTAAATTTATATAGACTAAATATTTGTATACGCATATATACATAAACCCACTATTGTATAATAACTACTTAAAGTGCATTATTAGTATACATATAAATTTATAACATCTAGATTAAATGTATATTAACAATTGAATGTATTTAAATACATTTTTATAGGTATACAAATGATTACATTTGTACATTTTATATGTCAGATCTAATAACATATATGACAATATTAAAACATGTATTAATAATAAATCGTGTAATTATTTTAACTGATCAACTCTCATTTCTAAATAAAATATTTCATGATTCGTATACATATTATGATATTATTTGAGTAGGTTGTATTAATTATCACAGACAAATTTCTAGTACAAACATTTGGGTACAATCATAAAAATAGATTGATTAAAAACGGCGAATATTGCGACTTATATATATATATATATATATATATGTATTTATTACAAGCTACAACTGAAATTCAAAATATACTAGTGATTATACATCCGTAACTTATTTAAGTCTATCTAAGTTATAGAAGTATTATGCTCAACATGCTTTTATGTAAGGTTTATTCTATCTCCTGTCTCTACTAGGTTGTTATCTAATGGGCAAAGTTCCTTTAAAGTTTCTAGCTCATAGGTGGCATGGGTGCTGGTACTAGTTTGGCCGTTCGACTATTTAATATAAGTTAGCATTTACTGCTGTAGTGGCTAACATATGGAGATTTACCCATTGTCCATCTAATTCATCTTCCCATGGTAGGTTATTCCCTGTTTCCTGAGTTTGTGTATTTATTTCCTTATTGATTATTACTCCCTTTGGTTGTGATTTCTTTATTTTCTCTTGACTTTTTCTAATAATCCAACTTCTCTTCTTAGTGGTAAATGGTTTCTCAGACTGTGTCTTACGAATAAATATTCCTTCCTCAGTATCTGCTGAGTATCCTGATGGATTTGGTTGAAATGAGGTTCCCTTATCTTTTGGTGAACTATCTAATTGACGATAGATGTCTGAAATTCTTTGCTTACCTATACTGTAGACTAACAAATAGTCAAATAATATTAAACACATAATTACATAAATTATTTCCTAACACGGAATTTAAAACTTAAGTGTCAGCAGAATACTTCTTTGGCTTGAACCAGTGGCATGGCTCTGATACCACCTTTTGTCACAACCCCCAATCCCTTATCTGTCCCGGGAACGGGCGGCCGTGAACATCAGTGTCGGTGGTATCATTTATTAATTTGGTAGCGGAAATTACATCAGGACCGTAGTTAGGAAATGTTTATCAGAGTAAAACCACCACATTTGATATTAATAATCACATGGGTAAAACCCAAGTTTCTTATTACAATATGTTTATAGGGATAAACCCTATTTTATTTAATTTAAAACATCGTCTTTTAGGTAACTTTTATAGCCACATTTTTTCCAAGCCTTCAGTGCTCTCTAGCTGGCTTTTTACTAATTGGCTGTCACATTGTGTTACCTGAAACGCGTTTTAAAAACATTTGTTAGTGGGAAATACTGGTGAGTGAATCCCAGTTTAATCAAGAAATATTTTATCAATTAAAACAGTATTGAGAGCGACCACATTGTTTATTTCTACACAATTACTCATTCAGTACTGTCAATCCTGACTTGTGGGTCATATTACACATTGGCTAACTCGTTGTCCAATGGTAACGTGTTGTCGTCCCAACTTACTACTCACAGTGTAGTAAATTTTGTATACAAAACCCCAACATACCGGCAGTAATTGAAGAACTACAAAGACTCAATCACCGCTTAATCATATTGTAAAACATTTAAGGTTTTGTAAGATATTACAAAACGTTTAACAAAAATCGGATAAACTCACATTGCTATCTTAGACTTCGCGTAAGGGTTTCCTGGGATTAATCTATAATTTACACAAATGTACATAGGTTAGTATAATAACCCTTTTTGATAATATTAATGATACCCTCCCCGAGACGGTATTCCAACAACTACGTCGGGCAGAACCACGACAGTTGTTACGGAACCCTAAATCAATCGGGCAGCGTATCTAATACGAAACTGGGGTTATAATACTTACAACGGAGCAGAACCTCGCTAATTATGGGGTATAATACCCGCGTATTATGCCTAATATTCAGAAATTGAGAGAAAGAAACGATTTTGAACGATCGGAAATGAAATCCCGAGGCCATTCTTATATAGTGCTGAATTATGAGTTTGTCGCGGCCCGCGTAACATGAGCATAGGGCCTACGCGGCCCGCGTTGACCTCCGGTCAACTTGTAGCCCATCCGGATCACTATGTAGGCTCGACATGTGTTGGGCCAGGTGGCGACCCATGGTTGCGCCACATTTTGGGACTCTCGCGGCCCACGTAAACTAATGGGGGGTCTTACGCAGCCCGTCTGAACTTAAGAAATCAAACGAAATCAGGTTTCAACCTTGAAACCGCCCGCGTAAGGTTGGGGTGGGTCTACGCGGCCCGCCTCAGCCCAAGATTTCAATTTTTATTTATTTTTAATACTATTTAATATATTTGAGGCCCGTATTCGCGTATGGGGTGTATTTTGGGACCTATTGGGATATTTTAAAATATATTAGGGTGTCAGAAAAATATTCGGGAGGGTTGTTGTATTTTGGGTACAACTCTTGGATTATTTAATAAAATATATAGTGCACTCACATTAAGTATAATAACCCAGTTTAACTTTATCCCTACGTCACGAGACAGAACCCCAACGAATTTAGGCAGAGCCTTGACATACGTTACGGGGCCCTACGCCACTTGAACAGGGTATTAGTGATCAGGGGCTACAATACTTAAAACGGGGCAGGGCTTTATTATTATTATAGGTATAATACCTTTAGAATTTTTAGAAATACAAGGATAGCGAGAGGGTGATACTAAGAGGTCTTGAGCGAATTTTGAAGAATGAATCTGGCTTTCTATTTATACTATCCTTTTAACTTAGAGGGCACACTATGTTATCCACATACACACCCCAACAACCTTCCACGTACACACCTAAATATTAAAATTTACACTTCATGCACATACTACCCACTTTATATTAATTGTTAACTTTTGTAATTTATGGTGTTCACACACAAGTGCAGACGTGCACTTTTAAATTGGTTACACTTAATTCAATTTCAATTTCATAAGTTAACTATTATTATTATTATATTATTATTTTATTATATATATATATATATATTATAATTCATTTAACTGCTTCACTTATTTGGCGCGTATAACTTCTAAAATATGATGTTTTATAAAATAATAAATATGCCATTAGAACGAGAATATTTTTATCTACATTTTGAACCAAGTTTCATTAAAAATAGAGTAGGTTCAAATATAATGTATTTTTATAATTTAATTATTAAATGGTTCCTATGCTTGCCCAAAATACCTCATATTTTCATCGGTCAATTTACCCATGATGCATCCTTTTAATAACATAAGTTTTTATATATTTTTATATTTTCCAAAATGCTTTCTTTTACAGTTTCTGCAAAATGGCGGTGCGGAAGACTGCCCGGCTCCCTTTTTCTTGGAATTACTATTATTACCTGAACGAAAACCTTGGGTAATCTTCTGAGCCAATTCCTTCTTCCTATTATCCTCTCTTGTTCGGACCAATCCTTCAGTCAAGGTATTGGCCAATTCGACTGCATCGTCGATAGTCCAAGGTCTAGCAGCCTTGACTATATCGCGGATTTCGCTAATCAATCCCCAAATGTAGCGAGAAATAAGTATAGGTTCTGGCGAGACCAGAGTCGGTTCTATTCTTGCATATTCGAAGAATTTTGATGTATATTCACGGCATTTAACATCTACCATCCTGTGGTTCAGGAACTGGTTTGTCATTTGTTCCTTTTCGTAGGAAGGACAGAACTTCCTTTCTACCAATTCCTTAAACTCTTCCTAACTCATGGCATAAGCCATGTCACTTCCTTTAGCTTGTAGTACTGTATTCCACCATTCTAATGCTTCTTCCTTGAAGAGGTGGGAAGCATACATCACCCTGTCTTCTTCTACGCACTTACTTATTTTGATGACTGCTTCTGTCTTCTCTAGCCATCGTAGGGCTGTAGTAGCGCCTTCGCTACCCGCGAATTCAGTTGGTTTACAGGCGAGGAATTCTTTATAAGTGCAACCAGTTGTCACAACTTTCATCTTTTTTGGTAATGGGGCTTGAATTATGTTATTATTGCCTCCATTCAGGCTATAACTGAAATTATCGTCATGGGAGCTATGTCTTCTTTATTTAGGAAGTTATTCTGTTCCGAGTGATTTACTTCGTTTGCCGATTGGTTTACTGCGTTTGCCATCTGAATTATAGATATAACATACTAATTAATATCACAAAAATAGATAGCAAATAAACAAAACATTGCAATCACAAACACAAACTGAGTCAACACATATAGCCAAAATTGTCGATCATTGCGATGTTTAGATTTATATATATATAAAAAGTATATCGTACATTATGGCTTAACGTACTTCACGTACAACAACGTGCGTGATTTGTTCTTTAACATGTGTGATTAATGTTTTCAATATGCGTGATTATTGTGTTTCAACATGCGTGATTTTGGATTTTTGAATTATAACGTGCGTGATTTTAAAATGAACGTGCGTTATTACCTGTCGTACATGATGTACGTTAAGCCATAATGTACGTTAACCTTCCTCTATATATATATATATATATATATACATATGCATCCGTACAAACCACATATTTACAGATGTTTTATTTTATTAGGTGATATTTGATGCGTGTGAAGTGTGTATATAAGTTTAAGTATATTTTAAGCCCTTTTACACTTTCTTTAGCCAAGTTTTAAATTTATAAAGCACGATATTTACTAACACTAAACACACATATGGGCAAGTGCACCCATCGTGAGCGTAGTATAGTGTTGGTAAGATACCGAGGTCGTCCAATGACACAAGAGCTTTTAGTACCGGTTTATCCTCAACGTCTAATCAAATCAAAAGTTTAGAAAAAGGTTTTAAACTAAGAAAAATAAAAACTAACTAAAATGCTGAAAATAAAAACAGATAGACAAGATGAATCACTTGGCTCCGACTCGTGTTTAGTGTAACCTTTGCTTATTTCCGCACTTTTACACTATTTAAGAGATTATCTTAGTTATTGTAGTAGGCCCCTCTTTTGAAGGTGACTTTACCCTCAACCCAGTAGTTTGAGTCAGCAAGGATACAATCCTAAAGGGTCGGATTATTGAAAGATAATTAACTAAGTTATTAATGCATAATGTGGTAGGCCCCTCTTTTGAAGGTGACGTTACCCTCGGCTAAGTAGTCTGAGTCAGCAGGGATACAGTCCTAAGTAGCCGGGTTAAAGTATTAATAGTAGTTTAACTTATGAGGGGATCAAAGAGTTTGGACCCTCGCCATCCAATACCGTTAAGTATTGAAGGAGGTCATACTAAATTTGACCCAGTTCCTTTGCAGGATCTATACAATGAACAATGGCAAGACTCTTACCAAACCGTTCCCTTAACCCCCGACCAGGTAGCCAACATACCTCCATATAGACCGTGGAGATATGAATGGTGAAAATCTTTTATTTTATATAGACAGTAAAATAATGCCAAGACACCACGGACAAACGATAAGGAAGAATCACCTTCAACATAAGAAACTAGTTATTAAAGTCATTAATACATAACCAATTAAAAAGTGCGAAAAGATTAAAAATAAAAAAGTATTACACTAGACACTTTGTCTTCACCAAGTGATGTAAGAGACTTAGGCAAACATGGCCTTGATTGTCAAGAACTCTTACGATCAATCTTGGATCCCGAGACGACTCACACACTCTATGATGGACAATGGATGATGGTGGTGGATGATGGTGTTATGGTGGTGGTGGGTGGTGGGTGAAGTGTGAGAGAGGTGGTGTGCCAAGGGATGGTTTGAGCTTGAGCCAAGCACTCCTATTTATAGGCTGAACAGAAGCTCGGGCACGGCCCCGTGTCCACATCCTTCTCTGTCTTCATTAATTGCTTTTGTCTGCATTAGTTGACCACGGCCCCATGTCCGCTGGGCACGACCCCGTGTGCAGGAGCATATCTGTACTATCAAGATTTGTCTGGATTCTGCGAATCTTATAGTTGACCACGGCCCCGTGTCCGATGAGCACGGCCCCGTGGTGGGCGATGGAAGCTTCTACAACTTTGTCTTTTATGCTGACACTTGGGCACGCCCCCGTGCTCACTGAGCACGGGGCGTGTTCAGCCTTCTGTTCTCTTGTTTTGCTTGGGAAGATGCTTTCGAGGAGGTCGGGCATGCCACATTTGTTCCTTTTCTTGTATTTATGTTAGATTTAGCTGCCTTTTTGCTTCTTTTGTTAATTTGAGCTCATTTAATCCTGAAAATACTAAAGGAAGACAAAAGCATACTTGTTCCAACATTAGTACTAAAAAAGGGTTAGTTTTATGCCACAATTGATGTATTTATATGTTGCATTTTGCACACATCAATATTTATATTATTATACATTATTTTATTATTATTATTATTATATATTATTATTACACAAAACACCTATTTTATGGTTATCTGTCTTCAAAAGTGGAATTCCCTTTCATCGTACTTCCACGAGATGTTTTCACCCACAGATCGGATTCTGTTTTCCGCGTCCACCAACTATTCGCCGTAGCGGCGTAGTTCAGCAACATTTTCCGGGTTCATAGGTGGAAAAGTAGCGGGGGCAGGTTCAAATTGTGGGTAGTAAGGGTTTGGATTATTCATGAGATTTTGGAATTGCCTGTCATTTGTCCACCACTCCTCAATTGGATCAGGAAGGGGTAGTGGGTTGACAATAGGTTCAGGGGTAGCAGGTTCCAGGTTTATAGGAAGTTCATTTTGGACGGGAACATTCATAAGGTTTTCATCAGCTGGGCCAAAAAGGTCGTAGTTTGCTAATTTCCTGTCTAGTTCTTCCCAGGGTGGTAAAGCCAGAGCTTGACTAGAGCTTTCTCACAAAATCTCTTTTCCCTTTGGTTTGACTATTTTCTTCACTTTTTGAGCTGCGGGTTTCTTCTTCCTTCCCCTCTTCCAGTCTAGAAGCCTCCTTCTTTTCTTTGGTTTGGGTTTCTCTTGGGCTTGGAACACTATTGGCTCATCTGGCTCAACTTGGTACCCGATCGGTTTCTCAGTGGTTTCCATGTCTGTGGAAAAAATCGAGAAGTTTTGGAGAGCCTCCGATAACTCATTCAAACTGTTAGTCACACATAAGGAAACACAAAATTTCTAAATTAAATATTAATTATTGCAAATAAATTTCACAGAAGCACCAAATCCCTGACTACTATAATTTAAGTATTTTTTTTCAAATACTTAATTTGCTTAAACCAGTGGCTCTGATACCACCTTTTCTGTCACGGCCCCCGACCCGTTTAACCCGGTTCGGAAGACGCGAGACAGAAACCCGTGGTATCGGTATTTAATTTGGCAACGGAAAATACAACAGGACCATTTGTTAATATCAGAGTTTTAAAAACACCGAATTATTTTATTATAAATTTCGGGACAAACCCCGTATTTACAAGAACGAAATTTCATTGGGAAATCCTTTGATTACAGAAAACATGTTTATTTCTATTTAGTGAGCCACTTTATTTAAGCTGGAGTGCTACGCGGCACTTTTCCTTTTCTTCACAGTAAATTACCTGAAACATGTTTTAAAAAAAAGATTTGATCAGCGAAAAATACTGGCGAGTGCATTCAATTTATACAAAAGACACATTGTTATAATATACAGTATTAAGAGCTATTACAATGCTTATATCAACCAATTACCCCAAATCGGTATTTGTCACTATACCGGATCTGTGACTATGGTCATATCACACATTGGCTAACCCGTTGTCCAATGGTGAAGATTATCAAGTAGTGTATACAAACCCCCACATACCGGCAGTAATTGTAGATTACAAAGACTTAATCACTGTAATTATAACTTTGAAAACAAGTAGGGTTTTGAAAACAATTTGGTAAAAAGAGAATGACTCACATTGCAAGTTTAAACGGTCAGAGTTTGCCTACTGGTTAAGCTGTTAAACCTAGTTAAATATACAATGCAAACGAAACAAGGTTAGTAACTTAATTCAACATTTACGATAATCGTGAGATCGAAACCCTCACGACGAATGACAAAGTATAGCCCAATTTAGGCGGCACTTAAACATCCATCGGATCGGTTATTACCCCGTTATCGTAGCAGAGTGTTGGTCTCTCGGGTATATTATTTTGATCAGACTATTAGAGAAAGAAAGACATTTCGAACAAACTGAAATGTCCCTGCAACATTCAATTTATAGCTGTTTTACAGCTTTCTCGTGGCTCGCGAAGAACCAAAGAGAAGCCGTCGCGCCCTGCGAGGGCCATCCTAGCTACTGGTAGGGCTGTCGTGTCACCCCTAGCTTCGACACGTGTCTACATCGTTATCCGGAAACCCTAGGGCGGTCGCGCCTCGTGAAGGTCCCCTTCTAAATCTGTCGCGGCCTGCGACAGACTAAAATTTCTTGTTTGCTTGGATTTTTATAAAAAGGAAAGATATACGAGTTCGGGTTTGTCACACCCCCAAAATCTACCTGCGGAATACCACCGCTAGGAGGCGTGACTGACCAGGATCCAACCACCAATCATATTGAACAAGCATGCAAGTGATTATAAAATCCAACCAATACAATTGGTGTCCAAACAAAACATAGCTTAAGTTGCTAGCGGAAGCATAACCTTTAAAACCAAAACATAAGTTTAATTGTTTCAAAGTTTAACATGGCACACAGCTGTCCATGTCCCACAACGACTCTCTTCCATGCAAGCTCCAGCTAAGTACCTATTGGTCTGCAAAGCATGTAGTAACGAGTCAACAATAATGTTGAGCGAGTTCACAGTTGGGTGTTTGTTTTATGTTGTTCTGAAAACGGTTTCCTTTATCTGGCATCCTACCGTGGGGGTTACCCAATAGTTGAAAACGTGATTTGTTTAACCCAATTACTCTGGCTATCCATCCGTGGGGGCTACCCCGTGTTTGTTATCTGGCTCCACGGCCGTGGGGGCTACCCCGTGTATGTTACTAGACTCGTTACCATATCGACTGCTAACTGTAGTCATGTTTATGTGCCCTGAACTGTCAATGTCTATAATCATTGACGTGCCCAGATCCATTAGTTCATGCTCGTCCTCTGCGGCACGGTGTGAGGTTTGTCAAACCTAAATAGCGCTATCTAACTAATGACCCGCTCGCCATTGGCCCGGCGATTAAGTCGATATAAAAGGAGGGAATTCGTGATAGAGTTTTGGTCTAGTGAGAGTTATCTGTCCAAGAGGACGAGGAATTATATTCCTGAACCAACATTGTCCTACCCAATAAAGGACGAGGAATCCATGTTCCTTAACCCCATTCCCAACCCATGGGAATCCATGCTTTGTAGAGGGTGTGAACTCACCTTGGTTTGCTCGGCAGATAAACGAAAGGTCAAATCAAGCTAATTATGGTCAACCACGTCCTAGTATGGTTACCACACAAGTCAGACACAAACCAAGTAATGCACGTACATTTTCTACACGTATACTAGCACGTTGCAAACAGGTGTTATTCATGGCAGTCCAATCAACAGTGCACAACATACACAATTAACAATACACATAAAGTCCATATATTCGGCCCAATTACTTAGGCCTGTAATCATGCAGGTCCAAACAGAATATACATAATCAAGTGGTCTCGAGTCGAGACTAGAGATCTCGAGTCGAGACAGTGCTGTCTCGGTTTGTAGCCTTCATCACTCGAGACCTGGTGGTCTCGAGTCAGGTCTCGAGTCGCAACAAGACCAGCAACCTGGTTTCGAGTCATGATGTTTGTGTGCTGGTAATGTGTGGTCTCGAGTTGTCAAGCATGAGTCGCAACCTCTGAGGTCTCGAGTCGAGACCTTGCTGGTCTCGAGTCCTTGAAGCTTGTCTCGAGTTTGCCATGAGATGGTTTCGAGTCGCAAACATTGCAGTCTCGAGTTATGGTTTAACGGTCTCGAGTCGAGACCGGGGGTCTCGACTGGCACACCTGCTAATTGCCAGCATTTGTACTAGCCAATGGAATTTCGATTTCATGATTTGGTGTACTATCCAATGAGGGTTCACAAACATGTTTATTTGTCTAACAATCAATTAAAATGGATCAAACAACCAGTTTTTCAAATATTCACGGCACATTCATATCATATTCATGTTGTTCTTCACGTATTCAAGTTATTCATCATGATCATTCATCCGAATCCAACTCGAAACATGCTATACTAGATCTGTCTTGCCATTTTCAAAGCACTTTCAACAGCCATTAACCATTACTATCTCATAAATCATGTTTGCATCAACTAGTCATGTACCAAACCCCATAAGCAACCTTAACTCATCATATTATTCTCATATCACTATGAAGGAGCATTTTATTCACTTAACTCAAGCAAAACACACTACTCATATCATCAAGCAAACACCTTCATCATGGATAACAACAATCTTAATATCGACTATTCAAGAAGGATATATTCAATATGCATAAGACTTAACAAGCAACACATATTATCATATAACTTCATCATACATCATCAACCGAGATAAAGCACATAACATAAATCACTAACCGGTAGGATTCCAAGGTATGAGGGTATGAAGGGTCGATGAATAAGCTTTCCAATGAGATCCTAAGCTTGAACTGAGAGCTCTTGTTGTCACCGGTTTGGTCCGAGAGGAAGGAGAGGAGAGGTGATGCTTGATCTCTAGGGTTTAAGGTTTTCTAGAGAGAGAGTGTAGAGGAGAGTGTGTGAGAGTGAGTGTGGGTTTGGGGTTTTTATACTTGGTTTCGGGTTTCGAGAGGTGCATGGCCCAACCGGCCCAACTGTTACTGTTTACTCGAGACCGAGTGGTCTCGAGTCGGGTCATTGTGTATCGGGTCACATAAATACACGCATACATATAAGCACAGTACATAATCACATAATATTCACTTATATCATTAATTAAACAAACATGTCAACTAGTCACATATCGTTCAAATGTGTTGCATCGAGATACAAGAAAGGGTTCTAAATTACGAGTTGTCATAGGGTTTTTACCTACGGAGCATTTTAGGGCGTTTTGTGACATCCGTCTTAGTCACGCGCCTAAGGAGCTTGCGCCATGCCATGACATCCGCCTACGTTCGGTTGTGTCTACCACAAGTTCTGGGCCAGTGATCTGACGGTCACGAGCTGCCGCCATGCGTTGTCGTATTTGAGCAATTCGTTCGGTTGTGTCTACCACAAGTTCTGGGCCAGTGATCTGACTATCCCCCACCTCTGCCCAACAAAGAGGTGACCGCCATTTACGCCCGTACAATGCCTCAAACGGAGCAGCCTTGATGCTGGTGTGGTAGCTGTTATTGTACGAGAATTCCACAAGTGGCAGATGCCTTTCCCAACTGTTGCCAAAGTCGATTACACATGCACGGAGCATGTCTTCTAAGGTTTGAATAGTGCGCTCAGACTGCCCGTCTGTCTGAGGGTGATAGGCTGTGCTCATGTCTAAATGTGAGCCAAAGGATTTGTGCATTGCCTGCCACAGTTCTGAAGTAAAACGCGCATATCGATCCGAGATAATAGAGGTGGGCACCCCGTGCCTCGAGACAACTTCCTTAAGGTATATGTCTGCTAGAGTGGAGAACTTATCCGTTTCCTTGATAGCTAAGAAGTGTGCAGACTTTGTGAGTCGATCCACGATCACCCAAATAGTATCATTTCCGCGCTGAGATCTAGGCAGGCCGGTAACGAAATCCATGGAAATCTGCTCCCATTTCCATTGTGGTATTTCTGGCTGTTGGAGTAGGCCTGAGGGTTTCTGGTATTCCGTCTTGACTCTCACACAAGTCAAACATTTGCTGACGTAAGTTGCTATGTGGGCCTTCATGCTAGGCCACCAATACATAGTTTTGATATTGTGGTACATCTTATCCGAGCCAGGATGTACCGAGTAGCGAGACTTGTGTGCTTCATCCATCACAAGCTCTCGTAAGTTGCCATAGAGTGGGACCCAAATGCGTCCCGTTACGTAGTAAGCACCGTCTTCCTTCTGTTCTAAGCGTTGCCTTGAGCCGCGTAGGGCTTCAGCCCTGACGTTTTCTGGTTTCAATGCTTCTACCTGAGCGTCTCGTATTTGGGAAGGAAGACTAGAATGTATAGTGAGTTGCAAAGCTCGTACGCGCTTAGGCGCGGTGTCCTTTCGACTGAGGGTGTCAGCCACCACATTGGCTTTGCCCGGGTGATACCTGATCGAGCATTCGTAGTCATTCAGTAGCTCGACCCATCGTCGTTGTCGCATATTTAGTTCCTTCTGTTTGAAGATATGCTCGAGGCTCCTGTGGTCGGTGTAGATGGCGCACTTGGTACCGTACAGGTAATGTCGCCATACCTTAAGTGCAAAAACAACAACTCCCAGCTCTAGGTCGTGCGTAGTGTAGTTTCTTTCATGAACTTTAAGTTGGCGTGAGGCGTAGGCTATAACCTTATCCCGTTGCATCAGTACACAACCAAGACCCTGAATTGATGCGTCGCAGTAGACCACGAAGTCGTCTGTGCCCTCCGGAAATGAAAGGATAGGTGCGCTGCACAGTCTATCCTTTAAATGCTGAAATGCTAACTCCTGTGCATTTCCCCATCGATAAACAATGCCTTTCTGCGTTAGTGAGGTGAGAGGCTGTGCAATCTTGGAAAAATCCTTAATGAACCTCCTGTAGTAACCTGCCAAACCCAAGAATTGGCGAATTTCCGTTGGTGTACGAGGTGCAGGCCAGTTCTTAATCGAGTCTACCTTAGATGGATCAACGTGAATCCCATCCTTGTTCACCACGTGGCCTAGGAAATGGACTTCACGAAGCCAGAAGTCGCATTTCGAGAACTTTGCGTAAAGCTGTTCCGTTCGAAGGAGTTCCAAAATAAGTCGTAGATGCTGCTCGTGTTCCACCTGACTCTTAGAATAGATCAGGATGTCGTCGATGAATACTATGACAAACTTGTCCAGGTAAGGCTTGCACACCCTATTCATCAAATCCATGAAGACCGCAGGTGCGTTAGTCAGCCCAAAAGGCATGACCAAAAACTCATAGTGACCATATCGAGTTCTAAAGGCTGTCTTGGAGACGTCCTCTTCTCGGACCCTCAGCTGGTGATATCCTGATCTCAGATCAATCTTTGAATAGTAGCTCGACCCCTGCAACTGGTCGAACAAGTCGTCAATGCGTGGAAGAGGATAGCGATTCTTCACGGTCACCTTGTTGAGTTCCCGGTAGTCGATGCACATTCTGAAGGTACCGTCTTTCTTCTTCACAAATAGCACTGGAGCTCCCCAGGGTGATGAGCTAGGACGAATAAAACCCTTATCCAAGAGTTCTTGGAGTTGCGTAGAGAGTTCTTCCAACTCTGATGGAGCTAAACGATAAGGTGCACGAGCTATAGGCGCAGCTCCAGGAGCTAGTTCAATCTGAAACTCGACTTGGCAATGAGGCGGAAGACCAGGCAACTCCTCAGGAAATACCTCAGGATAGTCGCGTACAATTGGAAAATCTTCTATCTTCTTCTCTTTCTCCGAGGTGTCAGTAACGAGAGCCAAAATGGCAGTGTGGCCCTTTCGCAAGCACTTCTGGGCCTTAAGGAAAGAGATGACGTTCTCAACAGCACCCCTCATGTCGCCACAAATCATGAGAGGTTCGTCACCGAAACCAGGAATACGAACAATCTTCTCGTTGCAAAGAATTTCTGCTCGGTGTTGGGATAACCAATGCATCCCAATGACAACGTCAAACTACCCAAGACGATAGGAATGAGGTCGATAGAGAAGGTCTGGTTAGCAAGAATAAGTTTACAACCCTTGACTACGTGGGCGGCCTCTAAACTCTTACCATTGGCTAGCTCTACGGTGTGCTTGTTATTCAAAGGTGTTGGAATACGCTTAAGCATTCGACTAACTTCTAGTGACACGTAGCTAGTATCGGCACCCGAATCAAATAAAACTGTAACATAAAAGTCGTCGAGAAGGAACTTACCCGTCACAACATTGGGGTCATTCCTTGCCTCACCTTGACCAAGCACGAACACCCGCCCCCTGGCTCCATTGTTGCTGTTGTTGTTCCCATTGTTACCATTCCCCTGATTATTGTTGTTGTTCTGGTTCCTGTTCAGTTGGGGGCAATCTTTCTTGAAATGGCCTTCAGCTCCACACTGAAAGCACCCTTTGTTGATACCTTGCTGCTGCTGCTGCTGTCGCTGGTTCTGAGGGGCTTGTTGTTGACGATTCTGGTTTGCGGGGTACAAGCTTCTGCAGTCCTTGGCGGCGTGACCTGGCTTGTTGCACTGATGACAGTTACCCCTGGTGCATGGCCCGCTGTGGTGTAGGTTGCAGCGATTGCATTTGGGGTGATTCCCCTTGTACCCACCATGACTTTGACCGCCAGATGATTGCTGACTGGGGCTCTTGTAGTCCTCAGTCTTTCTCTCCTGAGACTTAGATTGCACGGAAGTTGAACCTTTGCTTGAATCTCCATCCCATTTTCTCTTGTTGTCACTAGGAGCATCCGAAGCAGCTGTAGCACTTATACGCTTTGGTAACTTGTTCTGCTCCACCGCCTGATCAGTGAGACGGTGAGCCAACTGAACAACCTGCTGGATGGTGGCGAGGTTTGCTGAAGTCACATGACTTTGGATTTCTGGCACTAAGCCCTTAAGAAAGAGTTCAATACGCTTAATTGGAGGGTCCACCATAGTAGGACACAATAATGCAAGCTCATTCGACCTCTTAGTATACGCCTCAATTTCTGACCCCGTCATCTTGAGGTTGTAGAACTCGACTTCCAGCTTATGAATGTCATCACGACTGCAGTATTCTTCCTTGATCATCTCTTTAAAATTGTCCCATGGGGTGGCGTTAGCAGCAACCAACCCCAGCATCTGGACCTGAGCATTCCACCATGTGAGAGCTAAACCCTCGAGAGTACCGGTAGCATACTTCACCCTGCGCGCCTCAGGGCATTCACACATTTTGAAAACTGACTCGAGCTTCTCAAACCAGTGGAGGAGACCTATAGCTCCTTCAGTGCCGCTAAAAGTAGTGGGTCGGCAGTCCATAAAAGTTTTAAAGGTGCACACGGGTGGCTGAGCATGTTGACATGTTGTGGGTGAAAGAAAGGACAGAGTTTAACACAAAGGTTGGTTCACGATAGTAGGATCTAAAGATCCTAGAATGAGTTTGGACTGCAGGATATACCTCCTGCGTGTGCAGCTGTGTAACACCTCGAAAATTCGTGTGCATTGGAATAACGACACGTGTCCTGAAAGATAAAACGCGTTGTAAACCTTGATAAAATAAAGATGTTTTGGCAGGATTGAAAAGTGGCGTCATGTAAATTTTTACCTTTGAACACCTCATTTATAAATCCCAAGACCCAAGTGTTTATACATATTAAACATCTATTATGTCTAAAATCCAGAAATGGGTTGACAATAATGAATTGGAAATGCATGATAGGATCTTACGAAGAAAAGAATGGTAATCCTTAGTTTTCGGTACTTTCTAAAGACTCCAAGACTTTTCACACAACATAACATGGTGGTGCATACTATACATGACCCACATTTGAGGCCCCATATTGATAAAACACGGCCAAGAATCGTTTATACTCAGTTTCCCCTTCAAATCATTGAAAAGCCAACATTTTGGTCCCTGATGATTTGTTGCGCACCGCAACAAATAATTGTTACGGTGCGCAAGCAGTACCCAGCAACCAGAAAACCTTCTGCAGCTTGTTATGCGCGATTGTGACCATTCTAGCCGGTTTTTCTCACATGTGGAAGACCCCTAGGCACCCCCTAAGCACTTGGCGTCATGTAAATTTTTACCTCTGAACACCTCATTTATAAATCCCAAGACCCAAGTGTTTATACATATTAAACATCTATTATGTCTAAAATCCAGAAATGGGTTGACAATAATGAATTGGAAATGCATGATAGGATCTTACGAAGAAAAGAATGGTAATCCTTAGTTTTCGGTACTTTCTAAAGACTCCAAGACTTTTCACACAACATAACATGGTGGTGCATACTATACATGACCCACATTTGAGGCCCCATATTGATAAAACACGGCCAAGAATCGTTTATACTCAGTTTCCCCTTCAAATCATTGAAAAGCCAACATTTTGGTCCCTGATGATTTGTTGCGCACCGCAACAAATAATTGTTACGGTGCGCAAGCAGTACCCAGCAACCAGAAAACCTTCTGCAGCTTGTTATGCGCGATTGTGACCATTCTAGCCGGTTTTTCTCACATGTGGACGACCCCTAGGCACCCCCTAAGCACTAGGACAAGTGTTAATCAGTTGTGGATGGGTGCTAGACTAAGATGTCAAGCTTTTATGGTGTCTTGGATCACTATATAAAGCCTCTTTAATTACAAACATTCCCACACCTTCTCCTGCATTGTTGGATCATTTCTGGAGCTATCAAGCAGCCTCAAGTGATCATATTTCGTGCATAGGACTCTTGTAAGTCTGCTAGTCCTTCTTTAATTAGTTTTAGCTTAGTTAATTAGCTAAAAGTCAAACCGTCGTAATTACGGTTTGACTTCGAGATTGGTCAATAATGGCTCAGCCATATCTCAAATTAAAAGTAGTTATATGTTGGTATTTATGTGGGTAATAAAACCTCAAAAGGGTTTCCCCTGATCACCACTCTAACTAGTTCAAATGTCGGGTCAAACATGTACTTAGAAAAGTTAACAGGAAGCTTAAAATACCATTTATGCATAATTAGCAATGCAAATCATATACAACCTGTTTGATCATTGTTATAACTTAGTAATAAGTGTAAGAACATGTCTAAACATGTTCAACCCGACAATTTCCTGTTTAGACCCGGTTCGGAACCGAAAGTCGCATAGTTTGACTTTCACTTTTAGTTCTGACCCGTTAAGGCATGTTTTAGGAATGCCTCAGAGCTTTAATTGGACTAGGTTACATGTTAGAACAACCCTCTGTGATTATACACCTTGGTTCATTAGTTATCCAATTAATATGCATGTTTCCGTTAATTGCTCATATGTTGACTGTTATGCCCTTATTACCTTAAAACGTGATTTATGAAAATGTAAAAGTGTAGAAACCTTAAATACTGATATATAAACTTGTATGCAAAGTTTGACATCAGTTTGACTTGTAGATTAAGAGTTATGCTCAATATCGCAAATTTAAAGCTTTATGTTAATAAAACGGCGTAATTAGCGTATAGCCTAGTTAAGCCTACTTTTTGGTATCAAACTTAATACCCACTGATGTAATATCTTATTTTGGGATTTTTAAAGATTTTTAATTAATTTTAGGCTGAGCATAACTCATAGTCGTAGGCTTAATCCGGTAATTGTCGGTTTTGCCCTTACGGGCCATAAAATGAGTTTTACATATCTAAACGACTCCAAACCTTTTGCTACTGATAACATATGATAAATAAATTATTTTCAACCTTCTGGAAATATAAAAATATCAGATTTAAGTATCGAACCCGGAAATGGCCTTTAATCGCCTTATTTAGCGTTTTTAACGCATAGTATGTATTAAAATTATATTGTAGATACCCGGGTTGATACCTACTGATATTTTAGGCAAATTATAATATTTCAACAGTAAGCAAAGGTTGATAAACTCAGACTTCAGTTTTGAGCTTTTCGGCTTATGTGAAATTACCAAAATACCCCTACGGGGCATAGTTTGGTTAAAAATGATAAGTTTCACATATATGCTTTAACTTGCTGATATAACTTTGCAAGTTGAGTATATTTACTGATTTCATCAGACCTGTAACTCAGTTAAACACTTCAACGCTTTTATAAACTTTTAAATGACCAAACTACCCCTACGGGGCCTAGTTTGTGTTTAAACACGTTTCGGGCATTACGAAAGACATCTTACTGATGTCACAACATATTTGAGGCATAATTAAATTAGGAAACCTGTATATAGCTCTCATGAACACCCGTCACGCTTATTACGCGTACGGTTCGGTTTATGTAACAAGTTTACATAAATTAGCCGAAACAGGTCAAACCTTAACGGTTTTATCTCAAAATCCAGAATGTGAATAATAAACCCATATTAAACAAGTCTTCAAACTTGTCGGGTCTGAATCACATTCTATCCGGTTTTCGCTTAATCGTGCGTACGAACCGTATCTTGAAACTAGCCGGTCTAAGCTTAAGCTTAATAAAAGGCCCGTTAGAATTCTAATAGGTTATTATAAACCTTCGTTCCAGATTACGAGGACCAGTAAAAGCTACGTGCATTTTGCTTATTGTGATTAATAATTACTCAGGTAAATACTTTTAACTTATTTTCCCTATACGGGCTTGGGTTACGGTATATAGCATACCGCTTGATCGGGCATCAAATCTCCACCGTTAAAGTGGGTAGTTGAATAATTTGATCGGCTCGTTTAAACAGTCTTGTTTACTTTACAGCCTTTGGGGGGTTAATGACCATGTCCCGGATATCCTTGGCATCATCTTACGAGATGGCCACGACCTGAGCACGGGGTGTAGGCATACACCTGTCGGTGTATAACTCAATTATGTGGTGTGTCTATTGATCTTTAACCCGGACAAGATCCGGGCTACTGAACGCATAAGTAACATGTAATTCGTTCACAAGATTATAATATTAAATAATTCTCCCAAGTTAAATAAAATGTTTATGCCACGTGCATCCAAACCAATTTTCAATCACTTTCCAAAATGAGTCAGTTGAATGTATTTACCAGTGTAAACTGACGTATTTTTCCAAAAAGACTGAATGCAGGTACTAAACGAAATCGGCTGGATTGTCTCTTTAGCATCAATAAAAGTTTCACAAGCTTCGGATGTCTGAAGTCTGTTGAACCATTAATACTACTTTGTTTCGATCCTACTGTGGATAAACTTCCGGATATTGTTACATTGATAAACAATATTAATTTCGGTTGTATCATATTTTAAATTTGCTTCCGCTGTGCATAATAATATTGTGTTGTTTGACTATTACGTTGCCAACCACGTCAAGATACTCCCCCACCGGGCCCACCGGTGACACGTGGAAATCGGGGTGTGACAAGCTGCAAGTGCCGCAACAACTCGTTCGTTAATCAGAGCCGTCAACTAGGCTTGAGTCATGTTAACGCGTCCACTCATGATCTTCATATAAGAGGGAAATATGAGTGAGAGAGGTTCGTGGAAGTGCGATGACGGAAGAGAGTAAGCACACACGTGTTCAAGCAACAGTAGTTATACTAACCAAGCATACCATGAGCAATGCACTATGTAACTAACAAGTAGGCAATATATACATAGATCACATCACCTAGAATGTCGAGCCTTGCATGTGGAGTGAAGCGTCGTTGTGGATCGTAGAGCACTGTACAGGTTATAGTCTGATTTTAATAAAACTTTTTCCCTTATTAAAACCAAGTTCACTATAACAATGGCTCTGATACCAATCTGTCACACCCCCAAAATCTACCTGCGGAATACCAACGCTAGGAGGCGTGACTGACCAGGATCCAGCCACCAATCATATTGAACAAGCATGCAAGTGATTATAAAATCCAACCAATACAATTGGTGTCCAAACAAAACATAGCTTAAGTTGCAAGCGGAAGCATAACGTTTAAAACCAAAACACAAGTTTAATTGTTTCAAAGTTTAACATGGCACACAGCTGTCCATGTCCCACAACGACTCTCTTCCATGCAAGCTCCAGCTAAGGACCTATTGGCCTGCAAAGCATGTAGTAACGAGTCAACAATAATGTTGAGCGAGTTCACAGTTGGGTGTTTGTTTTAAGTTGTTCTAAAAACGGTTACCTTTATCTGGCATCCTGCCGTGGGGGTTACCCCATAGTTGAAAACGTGATTTGTTTAACCCAATTACTCTGGCTATCCAGCCGTGGGGGCTACCCCGTGTTTGTTATCTGGCTCCACGGCCGTGGGGGCTACCCCGTGTATGTTACTAGACTCGTTACCATATCGACTGCTGACTGTAGTCATGTTTATGTGCCCTGAACTGTCAATGTCTATCATCATTGACGTGCCCAGATCCATTAGTTCACGCCCGTCCTCTGCGGCACGGTGTGAGGTTTGTCAAACCTAAATAGCGCTATCTAACTAATGACCCGCTCTCCATTGGCCCGGCGAGTAAGTCGATATAAAAAGGAGGGAATTCGTGATAGAGTTTTGGTCTAGTGAGAGTTATCTGTCCAAGAGGACGAGGAATTATATTCCTGAACCAACACTGTCCTACCCAATAAAGGACGAGGAATCCATGTTCCTTAACCCCATTCCCAACCCCTGGGAATCCATGCTTTGTAGAGGGTGTGAACTCACCTTGGTTTGCTCGGCAGATAAACGAAAGGTCAAATCAAGCTAATTATGGTCAACCACGTCCTAGTTGTGACAACTGGCACAAACCGGTAATTTCCGTACACTATAATTATTGCTTAATGACTGCAATTATGTGCTTAATGGTCAGCAATGACTGATTTCATGCTAAACAAGTGAATTCATGCACGTTGTATACTACAAAATATTGCTTTATGCATAAACGAGAGCGTTGCGTCAATAGTAAACTCACCGGTAAGACACACTGTGTCAACAGAACTGCAGAAAGCAGTCAGACAATAAAATAGAGGCCTAGGTGTAGGTCCGACAGCAAGAATGCATTAAAACCCAAGAGTACATACAAGGGTTAATATATATGCAATACGAAAGCAAAAATAAGCACTAAAAAGCACCCGAAACGCACTTTAAGTGCAGAATTTATACAAATCAGCAATAATTCAGCATTTAGACATATAAATATTATGCAGAAATGTCGTTTTATTATCCAGAATATTTCCCTAAGTGTTGGGAATTGAAAGAGTACAAGAAGGGTACTTAAAAGACACTAAAAAGTGTGCTTTAGCACTTTAACGAATCGGTATGCAACCGAACAACCGGACTATACCCGGAACATGAAAATATTATTATTTTCATTATGTATCTTTTTCTGAGCTAGTTAGGGTCCCTGATTACCCTAACACCCGTCATAACACGCTACACATTAGTAACGGGGTTAAACACTTAACTTAACTTCGTTTAACCTAACTAATACTTGGAAACAAACTAGAACCCCCCCCATGGCCGATTTCGGTCCCCATGTAACTAAGAGGGGACATACCTTGTACTCCCTTGATTATTTTAATCCTTGATTGCTTAATATCTTGGATACATGTTAACCCTTGGATAATAGTCACTCTAATTGTCTATAAGATCCAAGTTAAACACACTAGAACATTATCATCACAAAACTCACCAACACACTATCCTCTCTCCCTCTAGAACTTACGGCCAAACACCCCTCTTTCAACCATCCATCTTCAAGTTCGATCATCATCATTCCAAGCACACACAAGTGTTAAGGGTCACGTATTAGGAGTCTTGGAGCAAACAGAAGGCGAAGGACCTCTCTACTTAGCTTTTATCCACGCCATTTCCGTCAAGATCCTTCCCTAGCCTTGAGCTAGAGGTATAACACTTAGAACTCATATTTAAACTATTCTAAAGTGGTTAAAAGAATTTTTGTCGGTTAAAACTCGTTAACATGCAATATGATGCTTAAAAGTCTACTAAAGGCATGAAAAATGATGGTTAATAGCACATAAGTTGTGTAAATGTTGTAGTAATTGAAAATTGTGATTATTTAGACCCAATCTATGATTTGGTAGCTCGGATCATCATTTAACCCGGTTTAGTCATGATCTTGGATTATGACATAAAGCTTGTTTAAGAGTAACAAAGGTTAAATGATGAAACTCTACCACACACATCATGAACTTGTGTAAAAGCGATTTAACTTGTGAAATAGTGTTTAAAACTAGTAGATCTACGTATCTACAAGCGGTATTTTCAAAGGACCAAGTGTCCAAGAAATCACATGTACTAAACCGGATCTTACACAAACAAAAGTGGTTTTTGTGAACAAACAAGTGTATGGATACTTGTGTAACAAAAGCTTTAACAAAGAAATAATTTTCGTAAAAACCGACTAGAAGTTGTAAAACTTCATATTCTTTAAAAATAAAGTTTTTAAGAAATTAAACTTATTTTTAAAGATAACAAGACTCACTAAATGTGCTAGTAAGTTACTACACATTTTTGTAAATATTCAAGTTCATGAAATTAGTGATTATTGTTGACGATTATTGTTGATAATTGTTGTTGATGATTGATGATGATTTAAAAGAAAATAAACACACGTTTTGAAAACGTGGGAAACCTCCATTTTTAGGGGAAACTCTGTCAAAATTTTTATAAATTTTGACACTTAGAAAAATATAAGTTTTTTGAGAAACTTATTCCCTAAAAATGTGTTTAAAAGTATTACTAAGGTTTCCCTAATTTTTGGTGATAAGAAACGAGGATTTCTTCAAGAATAAAATGGATATTAAGTATATATTTTTGAAAGAAAAATATATATTATTTGATCACCAACTTTTGTGCTAAGTGTATATAGTATGTGTTATACGTGCTAGTGTATTAAGACTTAAAAATACACTAAATACTCATGAGAAGTATAAACATAAAAATACACATACAACATACAAGATACATAATTCGGGTGCAAAGTGCAAAACACAAAAGACTTATATTTATTTTTGGAGAAAATAATATAAGTAAAACACGTAGTTAAAAATGTAGAACATTTTTAACACAAGAATATATACAAAAGAGAGTGACTGTACTTGTGCGACGCAAGTCTAGTGACTAACGTTAAGAAAACGCGTATAGGTTACGACGTTAATTAAGCAAATCCGGTGGAGTTTACGACGCTAGGAACGCAAAGTTGTGAGTTCATGCTCCCCCTTTTTTCTCTTTAACTGTTTTCAGTTTTTATAACTTCGGGGGTGAAATACATGTACAAATGTACAAAAATTTATAATTGGTATGATATAAATACAAGAAGTACACTTGGTGAGAACGAGAACCAAGTGTGACGAAATATAAATACAAGAAGTACACTTGGTGAGAACGAGAACCAAGTGTGACGAAAGATAAGAATATGAGAAGCGCACTTGGTGAGAACGAGAACCAAGTATGAGGCGCTACGAGAAATGATAACAAGAAACGCGCTTGGTGAGAACGAGAACCAAGTAGGATGCGTTATGAGAAATAGTGTCATGAATAGGGTACAGAAGCACCATTAATCAACAATATACCTAGACCGCAGAACAAAAGGTTAGATCTAACGGGTGCCTGGCAGCCACACTACCGATCGGGGCGAGAATCGAGTAGTGCTTTTGTGTCTCAGAATATACCAATTAAATGCCTTAGGTTTGGTGACTTCCTATGTCGTGCCACATGTTAATGGCTTTGCAACCCATTAACAATCTGATAATTACAGAAATACTGTATTTACATAAAATTCATACCATACAAAAATTGATGTATAACTTGAAGTACGTGGGGTACTCAAGAGGATTGATATGTAACTTGAAGTACGTGGGGTACTCAAGAGGATTGATGTATAACTTGAAGTACGTGGGTTACTCAAGAAAAGATTGAATTATACTTGAAGTACGTGGGGTACTCAAGAAGAAATTGAATTATACATGTGTACGTGGTGTACACATGAAACTGGATTTATATATGAAAACTTGATTTACTCACAAACTACGTTTTCATACAAAGTATACAAACATGAAATACAAAACTGCATGAATTCACACCAACTTTATGTTGACGTTTTTCCAAAAACTCACATGTATTTCAGGTAACTAGAATGGATGTGCGCGCGGTCTTGCTTATGCTCGTGGATGTCGCTTGTGTTTAACTTTAAATAAAGTTGTAAACTTTTAAGACAATGTTTTATGCGACTTAGCGATGTAAACGCTAACGTATGTTTTCAAATTATGGTATTTGAATGTTATTTTACGAGCATGTAGCATGTTTACTCTTCGTATGCAATGAGAACCTTTCATGATCACACCTCGTGCTTCCGCCGTAGAAAGGGGTGTGACACTAGTATGGTTACCACACAAGTCAGACACAAACCAAGTAATGCACGTACATTTTCTACACGTATACTAGCACGTTGCAAACAAGTGTTATTCATGGCAGTCCAATCAACAGTGCACAACATACACAATTAACAATACACATAAAGTCCATATATTCGGCCCAATTACTTAGGCCTGTAACCATGCAGGTCCAAACAGAATATACATAATCAAGTGGTCTCGAGTCGAGACTAGAGATCTCGAGTCGAGACGGTGCTGTCTCGGTTTGTAGCCTTCATCACTCGAGACCTGGTGGTCTCGAGTCAGGTCTCGAGTCGCAACAAGACCAGCAACCTGGTTTCGAGTCATGATGTTTGTGTGCTGGTAATGTGTGGTCTCGAGTTGTCAAGCATGAGTCGCAACCTCTGAGGTCTCGATTCGAGACCTTGCTGGTCTCGAGTCCTTGAAGCTTGTCTCGAGTTTGCCATGAGATGGTTTCGAGTCGCAAACACTGCAGTCTCGAGTTATGGTTTAACGGTCTCGAGTCGAGACCGGGGGTCTCGACTGGCACACCTACTAATTGCCAGCATTTGTACTAGCCAATGGAATTTCGATTTCATGATTTGGTGTACTATCCAATGAGGGTTCACAAACATGTTTATTTGTCTAACAATCAATTAAAATGGATCAAACAACCAGTTTTTCAAATATTCACGGCACATTCATATCATATTCATGTTGTTCTTCACGTATTCAAGTTATTCATCATGATCATTCATCCGAATCCAACTCGAAACATGCTATACTAGATCTGTCTTGCCATTTTCGAAGCACTTTCAACAGCCATTAACCATTACTATCTCATAAATCATGTTTGCATCAACTAGTCATGTACCAAACCCCATAAGCAACCTTAACTCATCATATTATTCTCATATCACTATGAAGGAGCATTTTATTCACTTAACTCAAGCAAAACAAACTACTCATATCATCAAGCAAACACCTTCATCATGGATAACAACAATCTTAATATCGACTATTCAAGAAGGATATATTCAATATGCATAAGACTTAACAAGCAACACATATTATCATATAACTTCATCATACATCATCAACCGAGATAAAGCACATAACATAAATCACTAACCGGTAGGATTCCAAGGTATGAGGGTATGAAGGGTCGATGAATAAGCTTTCCAATGAGATCCTAAGCTTGAACTGAGAGCTCTTGTTGTCACCGGTTTGGTCCGAGAGGAAGGAGAGGAGAGGTGATGCTTGATCTCTAGGGTTTAAGGTTTTCTAGAGAGAGAGTGTAGAGGAGAGTGTGTGAGAGTGAGTGTGGGTTTGGGGTTTTTATACTTGGTTTCGGGTTTCGAGAGGTGCATGGCCCAACCGGCCCAACTGTTACTGTTTACTCGAGACCGAGTGGTCTCGAGTCGGGTCATTGTGTCTCGGGTCACATAAATACACGCATACATATAAGCACAGTACATAATCACATAATATTCACTTATATCATTAATTAAACAAACATGTCAACTAGTCACATATCGTTCAAATGTGTTGCATCGAGATACAAGAAAAGGGTTCTAAATTACGAGTTGTCATAGGGTTTTTACCTACGGAGCATTTTAGGGCGTTTTTGTGACATCCGTCTTAGTCGCGCGCCTAAGGAGCTTGCGCCATGCCATGACATCCGCCTACGCCACCCAAGGGTGCGCCATAGGCAGAGCAGCCACCCGCCCTGTATCTGACCACGCGCTCATGGACAAAATTACAAAGGCAGTGTGCGAAGTTCAAAGTGCACCACATTGGGCCCGTAGTGTCACACCCCAACCGATGGCGGAATCATCGGGGCATGGTACTGAGCGAAACAGATTGTCCAGAAGTTTCCATAACAATTATCATTACTATTCAATTTAAAATAACATGTCCCATACCATGTCTCAAACAGTAAACAAATTATTACCGATAAAAACTAGGCAAATAATTTTGTTCCGACAACTCAGATTTAAAATAGAGCAATTGTTTATCTGCTTCTAGAGACCCTTTATTCGATTCCTACAGACAACTATTTGTTGGGCCCTAAAGCTTTATTCTAGCTTCACTTTCCTACCACATGTGCATCCTAAGCACCTGTCACATACGTTAAAATAAAGTCAATACATAAAATGTAAAGGTGAGCATACAAGTTTGATAGTAGCATATAAAGTTCGAATTCGTTTACGAATAACCAGCACGTACACATAGTGAAATGAAGCACGTTAGTTATCGACATAGATCCATCGATACCAATGACTGCGGGTTGACTGCCAAATGCAGTTCGCAATACATGATTACCACCGTAACCATGCAAGTAATTGTCCTTAACAACCCCCGCGAACGGGTGCTGAGTCCAAACTATAGTACTATCGTTGCTAAGGCAGGTAGACAGCCTTCCATGTGTAAACATAACAAACAAGCATTCATAAGCCACGTAATACATGCATTAACGGTTAGCGTTCAAATAGTATTGAGTAGTGTGTTCGTTGTGATTTGAATAGTTGTAACGTATATAACACCCAAAAGTGCATAAAGCAAAAAGGGATCGAGTATACTCACAGCGGTTGATGGATTGAAGGGAGCGCTTGGCGAGTAAAGTTAGCCTGAATAGTTTGATAGCATAGTAATAAGCAACGCGTAAAACGGAAAACAAGTATTGGAGAGTCGGACATCTGGTCGATCGGACGTGAAGGGGTATGGTCCCAAAAAGCCGCGCAACCCCCTGAAAGGTCGCGCGGGACCATACTCCTTTATCAACAATTTTCTTGATCGCCAACCTCGCGCGGAATACAACATACCTGTGTAATGCGGCGCGAGGTCCACATAAAAGTAAACTCCAGCTAACAACACTTAGCATTATGAAAAGAGTGTGCAATAGACCAATACCACGCGCGAGGTTATTACGTACTCAACAAGGGCCCCGCGCGTTAACAGCGCAAGGCTGTTCCAAAATAGTACACAGTACAAGTGGCAGAAAAAAGAGCCAATAAGCGCCTTCTGACCCTGCTCAATCGTGCTCCACGATCATCTGACATGCAGGCGACAAAAAGTACTCAAGGACGCCTACCTGGCACCAATCATAAGGCAGAGACAACTGCCCCACGATCTCCACTTGCCTGCTGATGGCAGGACGGCGGCCAGGCCGACAACCATGACACGTGGCTCCAATCATCGTGCGCCAGCACCAAAGAACTCCCGGAAGCCACTAACGGTCGAGACAAGTGAGACAAAGAGCATATCGCCCAAGTTGTCGACTTCCGGCCCAAGGCCCATCAGCCCATACCCTCTTACACTTCTCCGGCTATAAATAGAGACCTCACTCCACAGGTTAAACATTCCATTCCCTCTACTCTCTCACTTAATACTTAATTACCTCAAAAGCACAGTCACTTATTCTCACGCCGGAGCCCGGTTAAGAGGGAAACCCCCATATTCCCCTCTTAACGAGTAACGGTGTTTTGTTTTGCAGTTAACCAAGAGCGTTAAGAAGTTCAGGAGTCCATAAGAAGATTAACCACTATGCAAGGAACATAAACCAAACTGATTATCCCCTAATTAGTTCCGTGTTTCTTCATTGGCGCCCACCGTGGGGCTCGAACCCACGACCACAAGGTTAAGAGCCTTGACGGCGCCGTTCGAAAAAGAGCCACTCGTATAAGAAGGCTTTCGAACAAATGAAAGCATGTCTGATCGAACTTCCTACCCTGACGGCGCCGTTCGAAAAAGAGCCACTCGTATTGTACTTATCCTCTTCCGATAAGGCAGTAGGGTCGGTGTTATTAGTGGAAAGAAATGGAGTTCAAACTCCAATTTATTATGTCAGCAGGGTACTCACTGACCCGGAAACGAGATATTCCACGATGGAAAAATTGGTTCTTGCGCTGCTACATGCTTCCCGAAGACTGCGCAGATATTTTACAGGGCATGTGATCACCGTACTTACCAATTTCCATATCGGCATGATACTTCAGAAACCAGAAACATCAGGAAGGCTCGCCAAATGGGCAATCGAGTTGGGAGGCCACAACATTCTGTACCGGCCACGCCCAGCCATCAAGGGTCAAGTTCTAGCGGACTTTATCACAGAAGTCCCAGCTGATAAAATCAAGGATTGTGAGCTTGTCGAAACTCCAGTGAAAGACACGACAAACGAGACTTGGATGCTTTATACTGATGGGGCTTCAAACGAAGACGGCGCCGGAGCTGGATTGCGCCTCGTAAGCCCCGAAAACCATGAATTTACTTACGCCATCAAGTTGGACTTTAAAAACACCAACAACGAGGCGGAGTACGAAGCATTTCTGGCAGGCTTGCGCCTCGCGATCAAAATGGGAGCTAAAAATCTACGAGCACATGTTGATTCACTCTTGATAGCCAGCCAAGTCAACGGAATATACGATGCAAAGGGTGAAGTCATGGCCCTATATCTGGAACAAGCAAAAGAGTTGCTTCAACAATTCAAGTCTCACAAAGTCATCCACATCAATCGCTCCGAAAACAAACCAGCCGACGCCTTGAGCAAGCTTGCTTCAACATCCTTCCAACATCTCGCCAAAGATGTAAGGATTGAGGTACTCAAGAACCCTTCAGTCTTGTTACGACAGGTCAATGTGATTGAGTTAGGGCAGCCATCCTGGATGACCCCTATCATTCAGTACTTGAAAGACGGAATACTCCCAGAGAATAAGGCAGAGGCAAGAAAAATTCAGAACAAAGCTCTGCAGTACGAGATGAATGACGGTATCTTATACCGAAAGTCCTTCTTGGGACCACTCCTGCGTTGTGTGGACCCTCAAGATGCGAAATATCTGATAAGGGAGATTCATGAAAGAATCTGCGGCATCCATGCGGGACCACGCATGGTTGTTGCGAAGATTATGAGCGCCGGGTATTACTGGCCAGGGATGCACGTTGATGCCCTGAAGGAGCTGCGCAAGTGCGACTCCTGTCAGCGGCATTCTCCAAAAACCCTGCGCCCCAAGAACGATCTTATCCCCGTATCAACTGCTTGGCCTTTTCAGCAGTGGGGAATTGACATGGTAGGACCCTTCCCAGACGCTCCCGGCGCCGTCAAGTTTATAATAGTAGCCGTCGATTACTTCACAAAGTGGGTGGAGGCCAAAGCCCTTGCTTCAACTACAGCCATGATGGTGCGCAAGTTCATTTGGGAACACATCATCTGTCGATTTGGCCTCCCACTCAAGATAGTAACTGACAACGGCACTAACTTTGCATCCGATGACCTCAAGAACTGGATGAAGGAGATGAAAATCGAACACACTTTCTCCTCCGTTGCGCACCCTCAAGGCAACGGGCAGGTCGAAAGTGTGAACAAGTGTATCGTCGAGGGGATTAAGGCCCGACTGGGCACTAAGCGAAGAGGCTGGGTAGATGAGCTCCCAAGTATCTTGTGGGCTCACCGAACCATGCCAAAAACGAGTACCGGCGAAACCCCTTTTAGCCTAGTCTATGGCTCAGAAGCGGTTATCCCGGCGGAAGTTGGCCTGCCCTCTCCGCGTTTGACAGCAGTCAACGCAATCGACAACGAAGCAGAACGTCGTCTTGACTTGGATTTGCTGGAAGAAAGGCGCGAAATTGCGCGAATTAAAGAAGCCAAGTACAAAACACAACTGGAGAGGTACTACAACGCGCGAGTACGCATCTGTACCTTCACTCCAGGGGAATATGTCTTTCGGGACAACGAAGCCTCAAACGCTGAACGCCCTGGAAAACTAGCACCCAAATGGGAAGGCCCATACTTGGTCCACGAAGTGCTAGGAAAAGGGGCTTACAAATTGCGCACCCTGGATGGACACATCATCCCGCGCACGTGGAATGCGCAACAACTGCGCAAGTGCTATATATAACTACTATCGGCCTTGCGCCATTACCCACCCATGTTGGCCACGCGCCTTTGTAATTACTCATGTTGGCTAAGCGCCTATTTTGCTACTTACGCAACGTATCTTGGCCTAAGCTCCTACTTAATCAATGAAAGCATACGACATGCTCTTTTATCACGACTGACTTCTTTCGTCACAAATGCATGTTAAACTTCTGATTAGCAAGAAAACACTCCAGTCATGCCTCCAAGGTCCTCCGCGAACACAGCGCGAGACCGGGCAATTGCTCACACAAGAGCCATGCTTACATTTATTCTCGCTAATTTAACCTAAGTTTCTAACAACAGTGCAATAATTGTAACGAAATGGGATAAACGTCACAATCAAACAAAATCAGCACAATTGCATAAAAGCAAACGTCATCCATTAAAAGGCGCGACCGCGCAAGAAGTTACATAAGAAACCTACAGAAATTCACAAGGCACAAAGCCATACAAAACCTATCTATTCGAAACAATCTCAGACATCATCACCATCATGCTTGTCGCCACCATCAACTCCATCATCCTCAGCGGCCTCCCCATCTGATAATTCAACCGTTATAGGAGGATCAAGAATGCCCTTAAGGCGCTGGCACCAGTCGTCATGTTCCAAAGCCTTGGCAACTAAGTCCATCACAGGCAGTGACAAGTGGTCATAAGCATGTTCAGCGCGTGTCAGCGCGGCACTAGCCTGGTCAGTAACCGAACAATGACTGACGTCAAACTCCTGTCCAAGCGCTTCTTCAACGTGTTGTGCGCACTCTAGGTACCCTCCTCGGTGACCAACAGCGCGCGCAGCATCGGTCAAAGCAGCAACAGCATGATCCAGCTCTCCAGCATTGAGAATGGAGTTGGCAATCTACAGCAGAGTTTGCGCATCAAAAACAACTTCTAACGATATACTTTGGAAGGAAAAAAGGATAAGCATACCAGCACTACTCCACGGCCGCGCATCCACTCGGCCTCAGAGACGAGAGTGTCAACAATGCCTTGAGCCTCAGCATAATTCGTTTGTGCTACATTAAGGGCAGAAGTGCTAACATTACGCGCTTCCTCAGCACGCTGCTTGGCCTCCTCAGCAGTCGCAGCCTTCACCTTCTCAGCTTCGAGGTCGATTTCCAAGGATTCGCATTTATCAACCTGCCCCTCCAGGCGACGTTTGAGCTCAGCGATCTCGACATCCTTGGCTTGCAAGTCCTTGTCCTTAACAGACAGCTGACCCTTCACCTCAGCCAACTCAACCTAAAAGGAACAAAGAGACTTAGGCTATTTTATAAAATAAAGTACAGAGAAAAGGTATAAGTTGCACAAACCTCAACCTGCTCCCTAGCAACCTGTGCAGCTTGCGCATCCTCGACCTTGCCGGTCAACTCAACTACCTTGGCTTCAAGGTTGACAATCTTGTTACGATCCGCAGCCGCGCGCTCGTTATCCTTCGCGCAAATGCGCTTGAACTCGGCTTTCTCCTTAGCCAGTTGCTCTTCAGCAGTATGAAGCTTATTTTTCAGGGCCTCGCGCCCCCACTCTTCAGACTTTCGGTCAGCCTCGAACTTCGCCTTCTGCTCATCAAACGCAGCTCTAGACTTCTCCAAGTCAGTAGCACGCCTCGTAATGCGATCGCGATACTTCTCCCAATCACCCCTCTCCCTAACCATGGTTCGCCACTCCCGGACAATTTCTTGGTTAGCAGCGCGGGTATTGGCTTCACCAACAACGTAGGCATGATAGAGCCCGCTGTGAGTCCGCGCCCGTTGACGATCCATCTCCCCAGGAGGAATCGAATTCACCAGCCAGTCATGGCAAGGCGCGAACTCGAGAAAAGTATCCTTCTGCTTCAAACCCCAAGGCGGATTGTGCGGAGCGTCACCGCGACTCTCTTCAGTGTAAGACTTGTAATAGATATCCCCCACTGTATCCCGGGGACCTATTGGAGAGCGCGGCGGCGCGACAGCTTTCACACCACCCCGACCAGCAGATGAACCCGAGCCCGCGCCTTTGGTAATAGAAATACCAATAGGCCTTTCAGCAGCAGATTTCTCCTTCTCCTTCTCCAGGGTTCTCTCTTTTCCCTTCTCCTTCTCAGCATCAGCAAGAGCCTTCTCAGCAGCTCTTCTCTCCTGCTCAGCCTTTTTCTTCTCATCATCGGCTTTCTTCCTTTCCTGCTCTGCCTTCTTCCTCTTTTCTTCAGCAGCCTTGTTCTTGCGCGCCTCTTCAGCCTGGCGCTGGTCTTCCTCAGCTTTCTTCTTCGCCTCCGCTTCCTTCCTCCCGTCTTCATCAACTTTCTTCCTACGCTCCTCATCAGCCTTCTTCTTCTCTTCGGCAGCCTTTGCCTTATCGACCTCAGCAACATGTTTGCCCTTGTCATGCACAGCCGCAGCAGTCTCGGAAGATTTGATGACAATCTTAGGCCTCTTTGGATCTGGCTCCGTAAAAACAACACCCTTTTCAGGGGTCTTCTTCTTGCCCTCTGCATAAATCAAAGGGTCAAGACAAGCAAAGCCACAACAAAAAGAACTAAAAAACAAACTTTACCAGGAGAGAACTGATAGAGTGAGCGCAAATTGCTCTGTTTACCAAGCACCAGAGCTCCTCCAGCTTTCGACGCCACAGTCACACCAGCAGTCGCCCCGCTCCTGGTCCTTTTTCTGCTGACCAACTTTCCAGCAGCTTCTTCTTCTTCCTCCTCTTCTTCCTCTTCCGCATGCTCAGCAGAGGAAGGAGTAGCGCCAGCATCCGGGTTGCGAGAACCCGCGCCACCTTCACCTTTCGAGCGACCTGCTCCATCCTTACCTTCGCCTACGCGCGACAAACCCTCTAATGAGTCACTAATTATCACATAATCTTTTAAGTCACTTTGACGAAGACGAAGACTACCTTTACCAGCAGCTGCGCGGCTACTCCCGCCCTTCTTGCTCGTCACTTCGGGCTCACCCGTCTTCTTCTTCTTTGGGGGTTTCTTCTTCTTCTCTTCAGGGTCGATACCCAGGTCGCGCAACACACCTGCAAAGATGGTAGACCAGGAACTTAACTCCCCGGTTGAAGACCCCACAGACTCTTCGCTGGAAAGATAGACAACCTCTTTCCCAGCAGAAGTGATAGAGCGCAAGGGACGAGGGTTAGGTATATGCGCACCTTCTGTAGCGGTAGGCGGTGTGGCAAACGCATCAGCAACAGGGTACATAAAGTTAACCCTTATCTGGTGATACCAGTATTCTTCTCCGTCTCGAAGCGGGCGCACACCCATGGAACCACCAAAAGTGGCAAAGGCAGCCTGATATAAACACGCCTCTACACGACAAATCACATAAATAAAAATCAAGCTACGAAAAAAGATCAGTGACGATAAGGAAGCTACTAACCTCTATCATCGATCATCAAGATAGGAACCTCCTTGCTATCAGGAAGCCACTGGTCGCTCATCCGCGCCGCCACCAAGACATTTTCCCCGAACACCCGGTTAGGGGTGGGGGTAAGCTCCCGATACCAAGCCTCGGTCTTGGGGATTGGCAAGTCTTCTTTAACAATCGCTTCATCCCAATCGCGGAACGTCATAGCAATGGGAATAACCTCCTCTCGAATATAAAAGAATTTTGGTTTCCAGTCATGGAAACTCTTGGGAGGATTTAGCAATACCTTCTTGGCGGCGCCACGACTGGCAAAAGAGTAGAAGCCCATATTTCTCTGAAGTTGATAAAAGGCTCGAAACTTCTCGACAGTGGGCTCGATGCCATGAGCCCAGCACAAGAACTCAAAATGTCGAACCCGGACCATTCCGGGTGGGCTCATCTGGGAGATATGAAACCCATAATACCGAAGGAGATGTGCCATAAAGTTGGTCGCCGGCAACCGGAAATTACCTTGATGGAAGAAGTCTTCGAACAAGGTAATGTACCCCGGCGGTGCATCAGCGGCCGTCTGGTTCTGGCCGGGGTACCGGGCATCCCACTCCGGTGGGAACCGGAAACTTTGGGAAAGCTGTTCAAACAGCCCTAGATCCCACCGGAGAACAGGTACAGGACCCTCTTCTCCGGGATTATCTTCGTGTTGTTCTTCAGCCATTGATAATCAGCAAAAGAAACCCTGAATATTTCGGAAACGGGTTGAAGGCCTACGACACTTCTTGAAGACTCGAAGATCTGCTATTTGTTCTTCAAAGGGTTTGAAGGTACAAAGAATTTGAGAAGAGATGGAGAAACAGTAGAAGAAAGTGACGACCCCTCACATCTCTTCCGATATATATACCCATCGCATTTAATGCGATGGGTAAACGTGCCGAAGTCGCCGCAAGAAAGGCCAACCAGAAAGCGCCACGTAGGGCGCGTTTCCCGGAGTGACGGTTACCACGCGCGCGTGGGCCTCACTCTCCTGACGAGAACCTGAACCGTCAGCGACAAGTTGATGACAACCGTCAGGGGTCAACTCAAGCGTCACCAACCACGACTTTTTCACCAACCTGTCAGAAAATCCAAACTTCGAGGTTTTTCCCGCCCAAAATTATTAGAAACTTCATATAAAAGCCAACAACAAGCCTGGTAGCCGCGCCGTAGTAATTAACTACTTACACGCGCGACGTCTACCAAAGCCAAAAAGCATCACACTACTTTATTTTCTTAAGTCCAGAGCTCCAACCACTTGCCTTGCGCATGGTGCAGCACTGGACTGGGGGGACTTGAAGGGGTATGGTCCCAAAAAGCCGCGCAACCCCCTGAAAGGTCGCGCGGGACCATACTCCTTTATCAACAATTTTCTTGATCGCCAACCTCGCGCGGAATACAACATACCTGTGTAATGCGGCGCGAGGTCCACATAAAAGTAAACTCCAGCTAACAACACTTAGCATTATGAAAAGAGTGTGCAATAGACCAATACCACGCGCGAGGTTATTACGTACTCAACAAGGGCCCCGCGCGTTAACAGCGCAAGGCTGTTCCAAAATAGTACACAGTACAAGTGGCAGAAAAAAGAGCCAATAAGCGCCTTCTGACCCTGCTCAATCGTGCTCCACGATCATCTGACATGCAGGCGACAAAAAGTACTCAAGGACGCCTACCTGGCACCAATCATAAGGCAGAGACAACTGCCCCACGATCTCCACTTGCCTGCTGATGGCAGGACGGCGGCCAGGCCGACAACCATGACACGTGGCTCCAATCATCGTGCGCCAGCACCAAAGAACTCCCGGAAGCCACTAACGGTCGAGACAAGTGAGACAAAGAGCATATCGCCCAAGTTGTCGACTTCCGGCCCAAGGCCCATCAGCCCATACCCTCTTACACTTCTCCGGCTATAAATAGAGACCTCACTCCACAGGTTAAACATTCCATTCCCTCTACTCTCTCACTTAATACTTAATTACCTCAAAAGCACAGTCACTTATTCTCACGCCGGAGCCCGGTTAAGAGGGAAACCCCCATATTCCCCTCTTAACGAGTAACGGTGTTTTGTTTTGCAGTTAACCAAGAGCGTTAAGAAGTTCAGGAGTCCATAAGAAGATTAACCACTATGCAAGGAACATAAACCAAACTGATTATCCCCTAATTAGTTCCGTGTATCTTCAGGACGGTAGTTCGATCAGACGGCTGACCGTTCGGTTGACAGTCCGTTCGGCCCGCTGTCCGGTCGGTCGGTAGGCCGATCGGATGGCTGTTCGAATGGATTGTTTCTTCCTTTGAGAAGGATGTGTTTGTGTATGATGGCTTGTCTTTTGAAGTTTTCGTTGTAGCATTTGAAAACATTGAAGTACCTTTACCCTTCAGGTCGGTCGATCGGAGGGCTGTTCGATCGGCCGGCAACTCGATCGGTTAGGTATTTTAATGAATTGTAGTGATTTTCTTTGGATCGGACAGGTGTTCGATCGGACAGGTCAACAAGTCAAAACTTAATGAATTGTAAAGTGACGCAATAATACGGCTTGCTGACCGATCGGTTGGCAAGTCAACAATAGTCAACAACTTTAATTGAAATGCAAAGTATGATGCAGTCGATCGGTTAGCTAATCGATCGAACACTAATGCTGTTCGATCGGACAACATGCATGAACAATCATGACGAGTTCTCAGTAGGGTGTCACCTGATCGGACAGCTGTTCGATCGGGTGGCACTCCTAGTGCATCGAACATGTTGAAAAATCGATTAAGTGTTGAAGTATAGTATCTCATGATCCGAAGAGTAATCCGATCGGGCAGTAGTTCGATCGAATAACAGTTCGTTCAATACTTGTCTTCAAAATAAATTGATTAAGAATGGGACCATGTGTTAACCGATCGGCTGGCCAGTCGATCGGCTGACTATCCGATCGGCTGGCTGTCCGTTCGGACAGTAGTCCGATTGGTCAGCACCCTGACCTGATCAGCCTACTCGTCTAACACTTGGTTGTTCTGTTTGTTTGTCATTTTATTGAGGTATTTTGACAACGAGTCGAACCATAGATCCCTCGTCCTTACTTGGTTCCCCTGGTCGAACAGGAATCACCCCAAATCCGGCCGGTGAACTGTTCGGAACGGAGTTTAACGTTTAACCCGAAATCGGTTAACCTCGTGGATAGAATCCGGATCTTGAGCCATGCAACCACCGGAGTGATTTGTAAACCGGCACAGGCTCCGTTTCTATCAGTTTGAAGGCATTGAGTGAAAAAGAGTTGAAAGAAAGTTGGAAAATCCATCTTTCAATCCCTTTCACTATGTATATGTTTAGATCTATGAAAGATCTATGTTTGTTTATGTGGAAATCGGCTAGATCCAAGTTATTCTTGGTGGATTGAAGCCAAAACATGAGGTTCTTCAAGAACCCATGATGACATCATCCTAGAACACTTGAATCTTGATGATTTCACGGTTGAAAGTTAAGATTTAAAAGATAGAAAGGTGTAGGAGTGCGTGTAGATCAAGAAAGTACAAGATTTAGAATGAATTCTTACCGGAATCGAGAGGAATCTGAGAAAAAGGATGAGCTAAGCGTGCTGGTCGAACAGAGGTTTCCAAAAGTGGAAAGGATGACAATGACAGGGGTATTTATAGGATGCCAAATGGGGAAAATGCTGGCCGATCGGCCAGGCAGCTCGATCGGACAGCCTGTCCGATCGGACAGCAGTCCGATCGGCTGGCTGTTCGATCGGCTGGTAGCCTGATCGATCAGCTGCACGCCTCGAGTGTTCGGTGCGACGATTTTTGATATTTCGATTTCGGTTGCGAGCGGTTCGATACGATAGGGTTTCCTAGTCAAATTACTCTTAATCCCAACCACTCATATCTTGCACTATCCTTTCTCCACTAATTATCATAGTTCGATTGTGATTCGAGTTCGATGTCGATTGAGTTCGTTTGCATTTCGAGTTTCGATTGAATCCCACAACATACATAATTAAACATGCACAAGTAACACGTAAGGCACACACACACATGTATAACAATATTCCAAATGCGTAGTTCGAGTTGCGATTCGATTCGATTTGATTAGTATAGCTTGATTATCGTTCAGTTAACTTTATCGCATTGTTACTTCCTATAATTCACAGTCGTAGGTCGATTGAATAGCGATTAACATACGTCGATTATTGTAGTTATAGACACTTACTCCACATAATAGCTAAAATAAAAGAAATCTATTATTAATCGGCTGTGCGAAATCGGTCGTTGACTTTGACTTCTCGAAAACACGGGGTGTTACACGTAGCCTACGCCCCGCGCGCACATATGCGAGTGCGATGTTAGGTGCTACACACCCTTTAGGGTCCCCACTATTAGGAAACAATTTACAAGAACCGCTCTTCCTTATATACCGCTTTAAGTTTTGTCATCCCACCTATGTGGGACAAGATGACAAATCTCTATCCAATTTTCTCATCATATTTGCTCCAAACATACCACTTCAAGCTTCGATATCTCATTCATCTTAACTCTATTTTGGACATAGTTTGAATTCAAACACATAAATAATTATTTATACAACATATATATAAATATTATTGATGTGCAAAATATTTAGTGAAAACCCCATTTCCACTAAAATTTCCAACATACGTATGGTCTAAACTCATATGAGACCAACATGAAATCAATAATAACTATCATAAAATAATAATCATTATTATGAAAGTTAAGAATTTAATAATTAACAGTACCTCATCGCTTTAAGTATATATAAAAAAAACATTTGAAATCAAATGTGCCTTTCTTCGTGGTTGTGGTCACGCCTTAAGCCAAAACGCCTACTCATGGCCTAGGAGAGGACAATGTGCCACGCTCCTTAGGCTGAGATGGCTCCCCTCACGCTTCAAGCCACGCTAAGTACATATGGTCAAACTTGCATGAGACCAACATGAAATCAATGACTATCATAAAATAATAATAATTGTTAAGAAACTTAAAAAAATGTAATAATTAAGAGTACGTCATCATCACTTTCAAGTTCCGTCTAGATTTCTTTTAATTCCAATTGTCGAGGGGCGCAGCTTAGTAGAAGTCTGAGGGGGCGCCCGACCCCTCGAACTTTTCGATGCGTAGTGTTATGAATAGTAATTTCGTATAGAAATTTTTTAGGTATATACGTTTCCACCCCCGGTTTCGGAAAATTGGGTGGGGGGGGGGGGCGAAGCTTCGCCACTGATGAAGACAATTGTTCAATAAATAATACACTGTGATTATTTTAAATGATTCTTTAACCAAAACTATGTCAAGGAAATTGATAGACATCACTTGAATGATTCGTATTACTATTACTAATAAATTATGTTTTTTAACTCGTTTGCAATAATTGAATGGTGACAAACATGTTAATTATATTTTTATCCATATGAAACGAAAAGAATATTAAAAAAATATATGAATTATTCACGAAAACAATGTATCATGTATGAATTATCAAGTTAGGCTACTCGGTATGGTTGATGGAGGATGGGCCCCCACGTCAGCGCCACGTATGATGGGTGTGAGGATGGGGCAAAGGGGATGAAACTAAGAAAATGGGGGATGAGTCTAAAATATATATATGTGTGTTGTATGTATATATGTGTGAGAAGGAGGTGGTGTTTTGTCTTTTAGCCAGTGTCTCCAACGTCGAGAGGGAGACGATTAGGACGCTGCCGGGGGGGGGGGGGGGGGGGGGTGAAAATGGTGTTTGGATCGGCGACGGGCCTCAACGAGCCTAGGCTGAGCCCCACACCGTAAAGCCTTATAATAACCCATTCTATATAGATACGTTCCAAAACCCATTTGTTCAAGTTGTTTGGAGACATGTAGTCCAATCATACAATCTAGTGATCAACTAAACTTTTTTTTAGACCCGGGCTTACAGCTCAGCGGTCATGGGAAGTGATGGAAGACCGTTGGCCGAAAGGTCACCAGTTTGATTCCTGATCCTGATCGGGTTTTACCGGTCCTGCACTGTCGTGCCTTCGGGCGGGTATAGGGTCCGGTTTTCCCCGGAACTGATGGCTTGGTGGGCTAGGGGCTTCGTGTGTGCGGAATAGAGGCCGCCACGGGTAACCTTTCAGCCATTAGGTGCCGCGTACGAAGTACCTGGCGTTTATTATGTTGGCCGTTCAAAAAAAGAAAAACTAAACTTTTTTTTACGGCAAAAGAGAAACAATCCCGAACACTTTCAGAGCACCCACTGGATCAAACGTAGTACTCTGAGAGTAAACCGAGTCTATCATTAATTTCGAGGAAAATCCGGTAACCCACCCGCCTGTAGGCACGATGGTGAAGTTACTGGAAAAACCCGTTTGGCTCAAGGATCGAATCCAAAATTCTCTGGTTCTCCTATTATTGCCCACCAATGCCTCACTCTCAGGGCCGCCTAAAGCGAAGTAAAAACTCGAGACCTTTTTCCATAAAAAAAAACAAATTTGAGTAAGTCGCAATTGCTGCCCAAATACATTAGTACCCTATGGCATACTCAATGTGCAGCGCCCCTTCAAATTTGTTATACATCAATAATATCCATTGCAGCCAACACAAATACCATATATAATTATTATTTTTTAAGCTGGAAGCCTTGTTTATTTGGAAGCTCAAAGCCCAAGCCTCAAAATACTTGAATTTGGGTTGGCCCTGCTCACTCTACACCAAGTAGAAGTTGAACTTATATCTCACAAAAGAAATGCAAACCTTCCACTATTTGATCTAGAAATCATTGCGTAGTGATCAACTAAACTAAGACTGGAGGGTATGGAGAGCCTCATCCCAAGGGGATGGGCCGCCGTCACCGCCACGTAGGAGGGGCTTGAAGGGGATGGACCTAGGGGATGGGGGATGAGCCCCTTTATGTATATATATGTATGTATGTATAGGTATATGTGAGAGAAGGAGGCCCGTCAAGACCGGCGAGTGGGAGCCGAAGTTGCCTAGCCGGACCGAGGGGGCGGTGTGGGGGACCGGCGCCGAGCCAAGCCAGGCCTCAGCCGACCCCATACCCTCTGGTCTAAATAGAAATATTGAACTTTGCATTGATATTTATTTACCACTTAAATAACATTTAAAAATTTAGTTGAAGTTAAAGTCTAGGGTTTTTAATGTTTCAGATTTAAGGTCATAAATATGAAAAATAAATACACGTGTATGTGGATGGGTTTAGAATCGCGATCAACCAAAAATATAACAATAGCTTGTGCCTGTAAAAACTCTTGCTCTTGCTACGAGTCATTAAAAATGTATTAAGAAGATAAACTACTACACAAATGGGTAAAAGCGACCGAAATTTGCAACCAACAAAAATGGTCCCAAATTTGGCGACCGCATTTGCGACCAAAATCAAAATGGTTGAAAATATAGAAACCAAAACAAAATCGGTGGCAAAATTAGCAACCAAGTTTTTTTAGGCGCAAAACAGTCGCAAATGTAGCGACCAAAGTTTATCCTGTCACAAATATAGTAACCGATGTTTATTCAGTCGCGAATGTACCGACCGATGTTTTTCGGTCGCAAATGTAGCGACCGATGTTTTATTAGTTGCAAATCCAGTGGCAAACATTATAAAAAAAATAGAAGTTAATTTGGTCGCAAATGTAGCGACAGAAATTGCTATGGTGTTAGTTCAAAAAAATGAATTATAAATTAAATTGGTCGCAAAAACGATCACAAATGTAACGACCAAAGTTTTCGGTCGCAAATACAGTCACTAGTTATATATACTAATAAAAAATACATTTGGTCGTAAAAACAGTTGGAAATATACATTAAATTGGTAACAATTACAATCGATGAACTAATAAATAAATAAATTAGTCGCAAAAACGGTCACAAATATTGCAACCGACATTGTTTCATATGCAAACATAGTTGTCAGTTTAAAAAAATAAAACAAAACTTAAATCGCTTTAACCGCACTGTACAACCGTTTGAAGCGACTGGTTGAACCATTACCGAGCTCAACCCGGTACAGTACACATTGCTATTATGACATTTATCATCAATATATCCCATTAGGTTAGGTCAATGTTGATATTGCTCAATATGACCCTTTAAGACCTACATAGCATATTCAGCCCGTGCAATACACGAGATTCTAACCTAGTTAGTTAATATTCTAATCAGTGGCAGCGCTTGAATTTCCGACAGTGCTTAAATGAAAATTCAGTTAAAGCCTGACTCTATAAATCCAAATCAGTAAAGGTCGAACTCTTAAAATTTGAAATTTTACCTTAGTTTTTTATTTCGGAAATTATTAGTAAAATTAATACTAATCGGTAGAATTCGAGATACCCTGGCCCCAATAAAACTTCACCCTTGATTCGAATAAATATAAATATTAATGTGTACATATTAGGTGGCTTTGAACAGTTTCCACACAATATTCTTAAATGGGTTGTTAGAGTTATGTTTAGACTTAACGGATAGAATAAGACATGAAATTGAACATGACACGTAACTGAACACACACGAATAATACTTATGAACTCGAACACGAATGAGTTTTGTTTGGATTGATATGAACACGATTTTTTTATTTCATAGTAATACCTTGTATTTAAAAATTTACCACAAAATTAATACCTTGTATTTAAAAACTTACCACAAAAGTACAAATTTACATAAATAATTATGTTTATACTACATAAAGGAAGGGTTTGAAGCAGAACCTTTTTTTAGAACATACAAAACAAGACAAATATTTAACTTTTTAAAAATATTTTTTTAAAATTAATGTTAATATATTTAAATATAAGAAGATGACTGAAATGTTATCTCTCATCAAATTCAAAAAATAATTGTTTATTTATAGAACCTACACATGTGCATATCATGTGTAGGTATTAAAAAAAATTAAGAAGACAAATGAACAAATCAATTTAGTTGTTTTTTATCATGACATATGCATTTGTATCTAAGAAGTAAAATTGTTTTCTAAAAATATGTACCATTATTATAAAAAAAACATAAGCGATTTAGGTTTATTCTTCTTATTTCTTGCACTAACTTAGTGTTCTGTGATTAACTTCACCCTACTATAATGTTATGCTTATTTATCTTTTACGTTTAAAAAATCCACATAAAATAAACAATCAGTTCAAGTTATAACATAAAAGTATAAACATATTCTTACAACATAATTGTGTTAAACAAGTCAATCAGGTTAGCTTAACATGTTCGTTGGTTCAACCCAAATCTAACTCTAACTTGCTTAAACTAAACCCAAACATCCAAACTCATAAATTTCACGTTTAGTTCATAACCTGTATTCATGATGCATAAAAATTCACACTCCTAGAATAATCAATTAGCAAAAAAACACAAATAAAACCAACTTATGTATACAATATTATTAATTCTTCTCATTCCAACCCAATCAAAGTTTAAAATCTCAAAACTATTTACATCTAATAATAAAAATGTTAGTTTTCAGAAAAGAGAAGTTAAACATGAGATATAAATGCAACACATGAGATCGGTACCGTATTTTCCCTATATTATTTTGCAAAATGCTTTTGTGTGAAGGTTTTACTGTTCAATTTTGTACATGTGACCCAAGACTTCTGTACAAGTGATTGAAGCACCGTTTGCTTAAGTTGACGTTTTCTCCCTAAAATAAAACCAGACAAATTGACTTTCTCCCTTAAATAAAACCAGAGAAATAGACTAATGGAGTGAGAGGGACGATGGGGAAAGGGAAACTGACCATGGACTCCGGCCGGCCACCCTAATCCGACAATAGCAACGGCGGGGATGGTGGTGTGCGAATGAGGAGACGGTGAAAGGTTGTAGGGAGACTCACGACCACGAAAGATTTATGGGTCCAACAACCCAAATCAGCGGCCGGTAGGTGCCGCTGACGTGTGACGGCGGGATGTAGGGTTTCGAGACCAGATCGACACATGCACCAGTAGGGTTTTCAAGGTGGTCAGCACTAACGGTGGTGTCACGACAATGGTGGTTGTTAACTACGATTAACAGGGATTTAGGTCCAATTTTCGGCAGCTAGGAGTTATCCTGACAACCACAAGGTAACTCCTTTATTCTAATTTCCAGTTGAGTACTCCATATATGATTATTGATGGTGATTACCAGGATAGGGAGGTTGTGGTGATCGGATATGGTTTCGACTGCGGCAACAAAAGTTGGCTGTGGTGACCACTGGCGGCAGAGATGGCCTCCAAACAATGTAGCAAATGGTGGATTGTGGCAACAAGAGTATTGGGAAAAAAGGTACAATATTACGATGGAAATCATGGAATAAACAAGCTATAGGCATTCGCTTTTTATATGACACACTGTGAATTGGATGGGATCTATAGGGAATAGGAATAACTGGATACATTATAACTGTCATTTTTAAAGGAATATGTATGTGTTTTAAAAGATTTTTAATATAATATAATTTTAGTAAGATTTAAATGTTAAGCATAAAACTTGAGTTAGTGATTTAATGTTGATTAAAAATTAGGATAAAAGAAAACTATTTCCAACTTAACTTAATTAGCTAAGTTAATTTAGTTAAATGTATAATAAAAATAGTAATGGGGAAATTGAAGAAATGCCATAGCAGTTTTGTTTTGGAATTTATAAATGGAATTGACTTCTAAATTGCAAGTTTTAACAAGCTACAGATTAAAATTAGCGTAATGAAACAATGGGGCATAGCTATGAATACAAGCAATCTTTTAGAGACAGAGGTGCCAACAAATCATAGAAAGAACATTGGTGCCTATATGGATTAGAATTAACTTTTGAACACATTCAGATGGACACAATCATGCCTAAAATCTCAATAAAACATCTATGTTTACACAAAAGTGGTCTTTAACCCTTTAGTCTTTTGTCTTTTTCCATCTCTATAGTACTCGCTGCCAATACATTTGGTGAAGTAATTATATGACGGTGAACCTGAGTCTTTCTATTGATTAAGCACATGGTGTGTCTATGGTTATGTTTAGATAACAAGGGGTGTTTTGGTTTTATTAGAGGTGCATATTGTGTAATATTCAACGTAGTAGTAGGCCAGTAATCGCTGGTTGTTTTTTTCCTACTAATTTATATTTTCCTTCGTCGTTCAAAAAGAAAAGCAAATGGTGGATTGATGATGATCTTCGAAACACTGGTAGTGATTGGAAGTTGTTGGAGCTAAACAAGGGATTGATTGGACACGAGTAAAGTGATGGCCAACTGGTTAACTTAATCAACCGAGTCAGCTCAGTCAACCGGCACAAGGCTGGCCAACTGTGATCGACTCAGTCAACAGAGGCTCGGAAAGGATCAGTTTGCAACCCAATTCAGTCACATACTCACGTGTGGTACCTATGATTTAATGGCTCCGTCGCAACGCACGGGTCATAAATTCTAGTTAGTATCGATATCCAAATTTTGGAAAGGTGGATACCAAATATCGGATCGAATCTATAGGTTCAGTACAGGACTTGTTATAAAATACGCTCTCTATATGGTATTGGTACAGAAAATACCGCTAACGAGTTTATGGAAAAGTGATTACCGAATAGTGTACCGAATTCGGTAAATGAAATAATAACAAGAAGGTCAATTTTGGCTTTTTTTAAGCATAGGGAGTTTACATTGAGAAAAAGAAGAAAAATGGAAACAAATCACGTGTTAAGAAGGAATCGACAGGGGCCGCATTGAAAGCTCTCACTTTCTCTCTCTAGATTAACAACTGAGATCAAGCCGTGAACACCCACCCACCTACACAAACACTCACCGGCCATTTCATCTCTCTTCATCTCAACAGTTGTCAATCTAGGGTTTACTATCTTCTTTCACCGGTGTTTCCGATGCTTGAATGACTCCTAATTTACTTCAGTCTCGTTATAAACTAAGGGTGTTAGGAGTGGAGTCGGCAAAGGGTGCGGCAAACCGGGTTGTCGCGCGGAAAATGTAACAACTCTCGCCAAAATTATTATTTCTTATTTTATTAATGTCCATTAGGAAATCCTAATTGAGACCCCCAAGTAATATGGCATGACCCATAATTTTTCAGAACAATCGAAACTAGGATCAGGACCCCCTAAAACTCAAGGGAGGTATCCCCTAATGGATAATTATCCTTCAAAATAGCTGTAAATCACGAATTTTCGTTAAACTTGACTCACCCGGGCTATGTGGGACACGAGGCTACCCTATCCTAAAAGGGTAGCCGTCGCGCCACGCGCCAGGACCAGGTGGGTCTGGCGCGCCACGCGAGAGGGACCATTTTTCAGTATATATATCAGGGGTTTGGCACTTGCATGGTTGTGTTGTTACGACGGAAAATTTCGTTACGTACGAGAAGTTATACACTGTTTCGTTCAAAAACACACACAAGCACGAATCTCTGCTGTGACAACAGGGTAATAACTCGATCACTGCTACTATACAATGTCCGATCGATTGAAACCGATCCGATGGATGTTTAAGTGTTGCCCGAATTCGGGCTATACTTTGTCATTCGTCGTGAAGGTTTTGATTTCGTGAGCTTATCGTAAATGTTGTATTAAGTTACTGACCTAGTTTCGTGTGCATTGTTATTTACCTAGGTTACAAGACTAAATCAGTAGGCAAGGTTCTTGTAACATTCCCAAAATTTTAAATTTTAACTTTTTTCATTACACGAATAGATCATGGGTAAATGGAATGTTAGAAATATGAGATACATAGACGCTCCTATGAACCGTTTAATAATTTAATAATACATTATATTTAAACCTACTCCGTTTCTAATGAAGCTTGGTTCAAAAGGTAGATAAGATCATTCGCGTTCTAATGACATGTTCATTATTTTATGAAACGTCATGTTTTAGAAGTTATACGCGCTAAATAAATAAAGCAGCTGAATTAATTATAATATACAAAATAAAATAATAATATCATAACATAGAAAACAAAGTGCACGTGTGTGCTGTGTATTTGAATTCCTACACATATGAAGAAAATAAATTCTTAAATGATACTTGTCCTTCATTTTAATTAAATGAATTTAATATTTTGAATCAAGTACATACGTGTCTTCAGAATCGGAAAGAATATGATGACAAGGCTTCCATAGCTTCGGTATAAATAAGATTGATGGCCTTTCCAAAAATTTTGCAAACAATTTTCCATCTTTCTGTCGCCCCTCTCAATTCTATAGCTTTTATTATTACCTCATAATAATAATAAAGCCCTGCCCCGTTTTAAGTGTTTTAACTCTTGATCACTGATACCCTGTCCGACTGATGTAGGGCCCCGTAACGTATGTCAAGGCTCTGCCTAAATTCATTGGGGTTCTGTCTCGTGACGTAGGGATAAAGTGGAATTGGGTTACTATACTTAATCTGAGTGCACTATATATTTTATTAAATAATCCAGGAGTTGTACCAAGATATATCAACCCTCCTAAAATATTTCTGACACCCATAATATATTTAGAGTGGCCATATATGTCTTAAATTACACCCCGTATACGAAAACCGGTCCCGAATACCTTTATTATTATAAAAATTAAATAAAAATAAGATTTTAGCATCGCTCGCGGGCCGCGAAGACTATGTCTTCGACCTACGCGGGCCGCGATAGCTCAATATCTGGAAGACACCACAGGCCGCCACGTGTCGATGACTCAGCGATCCTTCGCCGCCCTACCATTCCTCGCGGGCCGCGTAAGTCCTTGTTGTCTTCTACGCGGGGCGCGACAAGGTCAACGATCACAACTATAAATAGGAGGCATCGGCTGTCCATTTCAATTCGTTCAGTCTTTCACTTTCTCTCTCAATTTCTGTAGTGTAGGCTCTATACCCGGGCATTATACCCCCCTAAATAACAAAGTTCTACTCCGTTGTAAGTATCATAACCCCTGGATACGTATTAGATCCGCTGCCCGATTGATCTAGGGTTCCGTAACAGCTGTGGTGGTTCTGCCCGACGTAGTCATTGGAATGCCGTCTCAGGGAGGGTATTACTAATGTTAAAATGGGTTATTATACTAACGCGTGTGCATTATTTATTTAACTAGATTATAACCAGGAAGCCACAAAGGAAAGACCTAAAATAGCAATGTGAGTAATCCTTCTTTTTGTGTAAACCTTTTTGTGAGTTGATCCGCTTTTTGTGAACCTTTTGTTAACTGTTTTTACAAAACCTCATACAATTAAATGTATATTAAGCAGTTATTGAGTATTTGTAAGAATACAATTATCATGAGTATGTTGGGGTTTTGTATACAAAATTTGTTACCACCTGGTCAAGGAGTAACATTTCCACAAGTCGGGTCTGACAGTACCATGGATGTTAATTGGTATAACTTGGAAACAAATATAATTGCGAGACCGCCCTCAATACTGTACAATGGTTTTTATTAAACCTGATTAAACTGGGATTCACTCACCAGTATTTCCTGCTGATAAAATGTTTAAAACACGTGTTTCAGGTAACTTAGTGTGAAGACAATAAAAGCCAGCTGGAGAGCACTGAAGGCTTAGAAAAGTGGCAATAAAAGTTACCTAATTAAAAAGGAGAATTGTTTTCAATAATTGGGGTCATTCCTTATAGATGCATCAAAATGAAAATTCGGGTTTTGTCCCACTTATAAATGTGTTACCAGAGAAACTTGGGTTTATCCTATTTCTTTATCATTAAATATTTTTGGTGTTTAACTCTGTTAAAATATTTCCTAACTACGGTCCTGATGAAATTTTCCGCTGCCAAATTGATAAACACCGATACCACTGAAACTGGCCATGACCGCCCGTTCCTGGTTTGTTAGGGGACGGGGGTTGTGACAGAAGGTGGTATCAGGGCTATGCCACTGGTTTAAGCCCATTAGGTGTTCTTCTAATACCTAAACAATTAACCATTCATGTTAGGAAATTAATATCTTATGTGTTACCCTGTGAACATAAAAATCTTAATGTGTTTATTATGATTTTTATGCCATTTAACGAATTTTGAATTCCCAATACGTGTTACCCATATCTGTATCTTACACTTATGCTATAATATATATAAATGATATATATATATTAATAATATCATGTCTTGGTAAATTTTATGATATCTTATATATCTATTATATCCATATGTATATATGAGAATATAATACAATATAAGTTTTATAATAATAATAAAATAATAATATTAATATTAATATTTTAATATTAATAAAAGATAAATGCAATTCAGATATGGTACTTTGTAACTGTCATAATATAAATATTTAGATAATATATATTATACCTAAATGATTTTATAAATTCCCCGAGTATGTAACTCCTATTGTATCTTACAATATGTTAGAAGAATATATTCATAATATAATATTTATTTCTGTATCCACATATTTATGTGAATACAATTCAAAATAAATTATAATAATATTATGATATTGGCATTAATATCTTAAATATAAAATAATACCCTTATGTATGATATCCCTAAAATATCATTAGTAAAAGCAGTATATTTTATAATTTATGATATAATTTTACTCGAATTAAAAGATATGTATTTGTCAAAATTTTGATAAAACGTACAATTATATTAATTATGTTAAAAGATAATGTTTCAGCATTATTTAAACACAATAATTTAAAATACCTTGTAAATCACTTTATAATTCTTTATCATTAAATAATAAATATTAATTATCAAAATTTGATAAATTACGTAATATTCAGAAATTATGTATAAAGTCAACATTTATGATAATTAATATATTAAAAAAAATTGTATACACATGCTCTCTAAAGAAAAAAATCTTTAAAATTTGTTGTTATTATCATTATTATTTATATTATTCTGAACTAATAATGGTAATAACATTTTTGGAAGAATAAAATATTTGGCTCTTGAATAAAGTTACACTAGAGAGGATTTTATAAAACGTAATCCTTAAATTTAATAATGAACACGAATTAGTGCAGTTCGACGATTCTAAAATTTAAACGCATATATACCACAGAAAATGCAAAATATTTTATAAAACAGTAATTATGAAACCAGAATACGTACAACAACTTGATACTGTATAATTAAATAATTTTAATACATAATACCTATGTGTCAACAGGAAATAACTTAAAACTTATTTATAAATCAAATGTATGTATATTTTATATCTACGATTTGTATCAATATTATAAATAATATTTTATCCATGAAGTAAAATATGTACAAAAATATTTAGTACGGTATAACAATATGATTTAAAATATATATACATATATTTCTAAAGGAAACACTTTTTACCATTTGATAAGTTCGATTCATTTCTTAAATTATAGATAAGTCATATGTATATATATATATATATATTATGATAGAAGAATAATACTTCATTCTTAATATTTCTTAATATATTAAGAATCGAATTTAGAAACACCAGACTTTGTATTCTATTACGAATCTTAATTACATAGATATAATAAATTAAGAATTTAAATTGAATTATAAATATGTTATAACAAAAATTGAGTCAACCCGTCAAGATTAAAATTGCTCTAAAAAGAATCCAGAAAATTATATCTCTATTAAATTTATTCTTTCTGATGAATTCCCTTTTTGTTCTAAAATATTATCTTCAATAAATTTGATAGAAATTTATTCGGTTAATATCAAGGAATAAACAAAGATATGAAAATAAACAGGATAGCTAATACAATTAGTTATGTAAGTGGTTTTTTATAAGTTGATATTATAAAAGAAATTTTAAAACTGTATACTTATACGTATGTATATACAAGACACAAATTTTCTTGATAATATATATATACAATATAAGAATCAAATGTCTTCTGCAAAAGGACAAGATTTTATATAACAGAAGAAACAAACCTACATGTTTACTTAAGATCTATTTTGATACCCAGCCTTAATTCAAAGGATATCTATATTAGGTCCACCTCTTTAAAAACAATAAATGGGTCAATGGCAGAAAATCTCAGAATTTCATATAAAGCTTTTACTTTTTTTTTTCAATACCTATCCAGCCATAAGCCCTGGAAATATAAGTAAATTAAGGCAATATAAAAGCTACTACATCCAAGGAAGAAACAACACATATAAGATATACAATTTGATAAAAGAAAATGTTAAGACATAACAGGTATATGTTACCTTAATTATCATCACATAATACTAATAGCTATGATTATAATGGTGATAAACAAAATATGCCTGTATAATTGCTTAGTTCTGTGATAATTATATCTAAACATGTTTGTAATTCAGATGTCAAAGGAAATGGCATGTGATCAAGAAATTGAGAATAGTAATGGAAACTCTTTTGATAGAAACACTATAGAAAATATAATAGCTCAAGGAATATCGAATGCCATACCTTCGATCATTGAAGCTATTAAAATTTCTATGCCTATAAACAAGAATCGTACTATACATTGTAAGCATACCCATCACTTCATACCTAGCCCTAGTATCAACGGAAGTCATGATATTCATATCAAAACTCCATCTTCCAAACGAAAGAAAACCACAACCTATGGATACTCTGTCACACCCCAACCGATGGCGGAAACATCGGGGCATGGCACTGAGCGAAACAGATTGTCCAGAAGTTTCCATAACAATTATCATTACCAATCAATTTAAAATGACATGTCCCATACCGTGTCTCAAAAGGTAAACAAATTATTACAGATAAAATCTAGGCAAATAGTCTATTCCGACAACTCAGATTTTCAAATAGAGCAATTGTTTATCTGCTTCTAGAGACCCTTGATTTAATTTGTACAGACAACTATTTGTTGGCCTCTAGAGCCTTATTCTAGCCTCGATTTCCTAGCAGATGTGCATCCTAATCACCTGTCAAATACGTTAAAATAAAGTCAATACATATAATGTAAAGGTGAGCATACAAGTTTGATAATAGCATATAGAGTTCAAATTCGTTTACGCATAACCAGCACGTACACATAGTGAAATGAGGCATGTTAGTTATCGACATAGATCCATCGATACCAATGACTGCGGGTTGACTGCCTGAGGCAGTTCGCAATACATGATTACCACCGTAATCCATGCAAGTAATTGTCCTTAACAACCCCTGCGAACAGGTGCTGAGTCCAAACTATAGTACTATCGTTGCTAAGGCAGGTAGACAACATTCCATGTGTAAACATAACAAACAAGCATTCATAATCCACGTATAACATGCATTAACGGTTAGCGTTCAAATAGTATTGAGTGGTGTGTTGATTGTGATTTGAATATTCGTAACGTATGTAACACCCAAAAGTGCATAAAGCAAAAAGGGGTCGAGTATACTCACAGCGATGATGGATTGAAGGGAGCGCTTAGAGCGGAATTAGCCTGATTAGAACGATAACATAACGATAAGTGACGCGCAAAACGAGGCAAGGTGTAAGTGGCTCGGACAGTAGCTCGATCGGATTGGTAATCCGATCGGACAGTCCGGTCGTGCGGGTGACAATCCGTTCGGATGGTCATCCGGTCGGACAGGTTGTCCGGTCGGATGACTGTTCGAGTGGATTGTTTCTTCCTTTGATGTGTTTGTGTATGATGGCTTGTCTTTTGAAGTTTTCGTTGTAGCATTTTGAAAACATTGAAGTATCTCTACCTTTCAAGTCGGTCGAACAGGCGGTCTGTCCGATCGGACGATAATCCGATAGGTTGATACTTTCGCGAGAACAAGTTCACAGCATGGCGGTCACTCGGTCGGACAGGTTGTCCGGTCGGGTGGCATCCTTAGTGCATTGAACATGTTGAAAATTGTTCGAGTGTTAAAGTCCAAGTATCTCATGATCCGAAGAGTAATCCGGTCGGGTTGGTAGTCCGTTCGGATAGCAATTCATTCAATACTCAAACTTAGATAAAGTTCGTTAAGTGTGGGGCCCAAAGTGTAAGCCGCTCGGATGACCTAGTCGTTCGGATGGCTTATCCGTTCGGACAGTAGTCCGGTCGGATATCACTCCATGTTGGTTGTTCCGTTCGTCTTTCACTTGGCCGTTTTGATTGTTCGTTGCTTTTATCGAGACGTTTTGACAACGTGTTAACCAACAGAACCCCATCCTAACCCAAGTGACCCGATCAAACAGGAATCACCCTAGTTCGACCAGTTAACCGGTTCATGACGGTTGTTCTTGGTTAACCCGAAATCGGTGGTCTCGTGAGTAGAATCCAGATCTTGAACTAGTACAACACCGCGAATGAGTAGAAGACTAGAACAAGGTCCGATTCTTATCGGTTTTGAGTGCATTGAGTGTAAAAGAGTTGAAAGAAAGTTAGAAACCATCTTTCAATCCTTTTCCACCATGAAAGTGTTTAGATCTCTACAAGATCTTTATTTATTTGTGTGGAAATCGGTTGGATCCAAGTTGTTCTTGATGGATTGAGGCCAAGACATGAAGTTCTTCAAGAACACCATGATGACGTCATCCTAGAACACCTCAAATCTAGTGATTTCATGGTTAAAAGTTAAGATTCAAAAGATAGAAAGGTGTAGGAGTGCGTGTAGGTCAAGAAAGTACAAGATTTAGGACGAGATCTTACCGGGATTGAGAGAAATCGGAGAAAAGGTGAGGAGAACGTGCTGTTCGGTCAGAGAGTTTCCAAAAGTAGAAAGAATGAAAGTGACATGGGTATTTATAGAGTTACCCAAAGAGGAAAGTGTGGGTCGGTCGGATGGCATCTCGCCCGGGTGACTTATCCGGTCGGATGTCATCTCGGTCAGATGACATATGGCACCAGATCAAGTGTCAGCCCGGCCCGATGGCACTTGGTTCGGGTGTTTGGCGCGACGATTTTTTTTGAGGTTTCGATTGTAATTGCGAGTGATGCGATGCGATAGATTTTCCCTAGTCAAAATACTTTTAATCCCAACCATTCATATCTTGCACTGTCCCTTCTCCACTAATTATCATAGTTCGATTTTGATTGAGTTCGATTGCGTTTCGAGTTCGATTGCGTTTCGATTGATTCCCACATATACATAAATTAAGCATGCACAAGTAACACATAAGGCACACACACACGTATAACAATAACCAAAATGTGTAGTTCGAGTTGCGATTCGATTCGATGTCGATTTGGTTAGCATAGTTTGAGTATCATTTAGTTAACTTTATCGCATTGTTACTTCCTATAGTTCACAGTCGTAAGTCGATTAAATAACGAATAACATACGTTGATTATTGTGATTATTGACACTTACTCCACATAATACAACTAAAATAAACACATAGAAGAAACTCATTACTAGTCAAGTTGCGCGAAATCGGTCGTTGACTTTGACCTTGACTTTGACTTTGACTTCCGAAAACACGGGGTGTTACAGCCTCCCCTAGTTGAGGGAATTTCGTTCCGAAATTAGGCTGAAAGTTGTACAACACTGTGAATCACTTTGGAGAACTTTCTCTCTCTAGACTTTCACTCTCTAGAACAATTGCGGGTACTTTGCCTTCATGTCGCTTTCGAGTTCCCAAGTGAACTCTGCGCCTCGTTTGCCTTCCCATCAGACTTTCACAATAGGAATGCGCGAGCGTCTGAGCTGCTTGGTTTGGCGATCCATGATTTCGACAGGCTTCTCCACGAGGTGTAGTGTTTCGATTACTTGAAGGTCATCGAGAGGTACGATTAAATCATGCTCAGCCAGGCACTTTCGGAGGTTTGACACATGGAAAGTCGGGTGGACGGTACTAAGTTCCTCCGGTAGTTCGAGTCTATAGGTGACTTTTCCGATCCTTTCCTGAATCTTAAAAGGTCCAACATATCGAGGCGCTAGTTTCCCTTTCTTGCCGAATCTGACTACACCCCTCCAGGGTGATACCTTTAGGAATACGTAGTCGCCAACGTCAAATTCAAGGGGCTTGCGTCGTCTATCGGCATAACTTTTCTGTCGATTCCGAGCTTTCGTTAGGTTGTCTCGAATTTGGAAAATTTTGTCTATCGTTTCTTGCAATAGCTCGGGACCGGTTAATTGCGAATGACCGATCTCGTGCCACACAATAGGCGATCGACATTTTCTTCCGTATAAATCCTCGAATGGTGCCATTTGAATGCTAGAATGATAACTGTTGTTATACGAGAATTCGACTAACGGCAGGTATTTATCCCAATTACCACCGAAGTCTATGACACACGAACGGAGCATGTCTTCAAGAGTACGGATCGTTTTTTCAGTCTGTCCGTCGGTTTGAGGGTGGAAAACGATACTTAGATTAAGCGATGTACCGAGTGCCGTTTGAAACATTTCCCACAGTCGCGAGGTAAACCGAGCATCACGGTCAGAGATGATGTCGCGAGGCATCCCATGATTACAAATGATCTCGTCGGTGTAAATTCGGGCTAATTGTTCTACCTTGTAGTCTTCCCGTATTGGCAAGAAGTGAGCTGATTTGGTCAAACGGTCAACAACAACCCAAATGTTGTCGTGATCTGATGACGTGTGCGGAAGTTTTGTTATGAAGTCCATAGCTATACTCTCCCATTTCCACATAGGGGTCGGTGGTTGCTCGAGTAAGCCAGAGGGTCTTTGGTGTTCCGCCTTGACTCGTGCACAAGTCAAGCACTTCGCAATGTAGAGAGCAATATCCCTTTTCATGCCCGGCCACCAGTACTTGTAGCGAAGATCCTGGTACATTTTGTCGGCACCGGGATGAATAGAATACCGGGATTTGTGGGTTTCATCCATCAAAATCTGTCGCAAATCGGTCCATTTAGGGATCCAAATTCGGTCCAGAAAATGGAATATCCCATTCGATTTATTCACAAGCTGGGCTCCATCGTGGTAGATTCTTTCCTTCTTCAGGGTGCGTTCAGTAAAACAGGCATGCAGAGCTTCGCGGATAAGGGTTTCGAGATCGTATTGGGCTTGGATGTTACGAGTGCTAAGCAGATAGCTCCGTCTGCTGAGTGCGTCGGCAACAACATTTGCTTTGCCTGGGTGATAACGAATCTCACAGTCGTAATCGTTGAGAAGTTCTACCCATCGGCGTTGACGCATATTAAGTTCCTTTTGATTAAAGATATGTTGTAGGCTCCTATGATCGGTGAAGATCGTACACTTTGTACCATACAGGTAGTGTCGCCAAATCTTTAACGCGAAAACAACTGCGCCTAGCTCGAGATCATGGGTTGTATAGTTCTTCTCGTGGATTTTGAGCTGACGAGATGCGTAAGCTATAACCTTGTCCCGCTGCATAAGGACACAACCGAGACCGAGGTTGGAAGCATCACAATAGACAATGAAATCGTCGTTTTCGTCGGGCAATGTGAGAACAGGAGCATTGCAAAGCATGTGCTTGAGGGTTCGAAAGGCAGACTCTTGTTCAGTTCCCCAAACAAAAGGCTTGTCTTTATGCGTGAGAGCGGTAAGCGGCACAGCGATCTTTGAGAATCCTTAGATAAATCGTCGATAATAGCCCGCTAATCTGAGAAAAGAACAGACTTCAGACGGGTTCTTAGGTGTAATCCAACTCTTAACGGCTTCAATCTTCGCAGGATCGACGTGAATACCCTGACTATTGACAATGTGACCCAGAAACTGAACCTCCTCCAGCCAGAATTTGCACTTGGAGAACTTGGCATAGAGTTGATTCCCCTGGAGTAGCTCGAGAACCAAACGTAGATGATGCGCGTGTTCGGTTTTCGACTTGGAATAGATCAAGACATCGTCGATGAATACGATGATGAAACGGTCGAGATATAGTTTACACACGCGATTCATCAGATCCATGAAAACCGCAGGTGCGTTGGTTAAACCAAAAGGTATAACAACGAATTTGTAGTGGCCGTATCGAGTGCGAAACGCGGTTTTGGGTATATCCTCCTCTTGAATGCGTAATTGGTGATAACCTGAGCGTAAATCGATCTTCGAGAAACACGTAGCACCTTGTAGGTGATCAAACAAATCGTCGATGCGGGGTAGGGGATAGCGGTTCTTGATAGTTAACTTATTCAATTCTTGATAGTCGATGCACATCCTGAATGACCCATCCTTCTTTTTGACGAAAAGGACTGGCGCGCCCCAATGAGAGGTGCTCGGGCGACTGAAGCCTTTCTCAAGTAATTCCTTGAGTTGGTTTGAGAATTCACGCATTTCGGACGGTGCGAGTCGGTAAGGAGCTTTGGCAATAGGGTTGGCTCCAGGAATGAGGTCGATTCGAAAGTCGATATCACGACTTGGTGGTAATCCGGGAAGATCCTCTGGAAAAACGTTAGGAAATTCACGAACCACTAGGACATCGTTTATTCCAGGCCTACCTTTCTTTTCCTTCTCCGCTACTACAATGTTAGCCAAGAAAGCTCTGTATTCCTTGCGGAGATACTTACTAGCTTGGACACACGACATGAGCTTGAGTCCTTTCGAAGCAGTTTCACCGTAGACGCACAATAGATCACCATTTGCAAGCGAGAATCGAATCATCTTATCGAAGCACACAACTTCAGCATGGTTTTCGCGAAGAAAGTCCATGCCTACTATGACATCAAAACTTCCGAGTTGCATCGGAATAAGGTCGATTGGGAAGATGTGATTGTTGAGTTCAAGAGTACAATCACGAAGAATAGAATCAACGGCGACAGTTCTTCCGGTAGCGACTTCAACATCGAACGTCGAGGAGAGTTGGGAGCGCTTACGACTAAGGAGCTTCTCGAATTCGAACGACACAAAGCAATTATCGGCTCCAGTATCAAATAAACATGAAGCATAAATACCATTCACAAGGAACGTACCATTGACCACGTTGTTGTCGGGTTGGGCTTGGCGCACGTTGATTTTGAAAGTTCGTGCATGTGCTGCTTGTTGCTGGTGTTGCTGCTGCTGAGGCTCTTGCTTCACAACCTAGTTTGGGCACATGTTGGTGAAATGATTAGGATCTCCACATGCGAAGCAGGCTCTGGCGTTGACCGCGGGTGCCGGAGGAGCTTGTTGACCCTGAGGGGCGGTGAGTAGAGCTTGATGAGCAGGAGCTTGTCGAGCACGGCAGTTAGTAGTGAAATGGCCGTACATATTGCAATGAGAAGTTATACACTGTTTCGTTCAAAAACACACACAAGCACGAATCTCTGCTGTGACAACAGGGTAATAACTCGATCACTGCTACGATACAATGTTCGATCGATTGAAACCGATCCGATGGATGTTTAAGTGTTGCCCGAATTCGGGCTATACTTTGTCATTCGTCGTGAGGGTTTTGATTTCGTGAGCTTATCGTAAATGTTGTATTAAGTTACTGACCTAGTTTCGTGTGCATTGTTATTTACCTAGGTTAAAAGACTAAATCAGTAGGCAAGGTTCTTGTAACATTCCCAAAATTTTAAATTTTAACTTTTTTCATTACACGAATAGATCATGGGTAAATGGAATGTTAGAAATATGAGATACATAGACGAGCTTATGAACCGTTTAATAATACATTATATTTAAACCTACTCCGTTTCTAATGAAGCTTGGTTCAAAAGGTAGATAAGATCATTCGCGTTCTAATGACATGTTCATTATTTTATGAAACGTCATGTTTTAGAAGTTATACGCGCTAAATAAATAAAGCAGCTGAATTAATTATAATATACAAAATAAAATAATAAAATAATAATATCATAACATAGAAAACAAAGTGCACGTGTGTGCTGTGTATTTGAATTCCTACACATATGAAGAAAATAAATTCCTAAATGATACTTGTCCTTCATTTTAATTAAATGAATTTAATATTTTGAATCAAGTACATACGTGTCTTCAGAATCGGAAAGAATATGATGACAAAGCTTCCATACCTTCGGTATAAATAAGATTGATGGCCTTTCCAAAAATTTTGCAAACAATTTTCCATCTTTCTGTCGCCCCTCTCAATTCTATAGCTTTTATTATTACCCCATAATAATAATAAAGCCCTGCCCCGTTTTAAGTGTTTTAACCCTTGATCACTGATACTATGTCCGACTGATGTAGGGCCCCGTAACGTATGTCAAGGCTCTGCCTAAATTCGTTGGGGTTCTGTCTCGTGACGTAGGGATAAAGTGGAATTGGGTTACTATACTTAATGTGAGTGCACTATATATTTTATTAAATAATCCAGGAGTTGTACCAAGATATATCAACCCTCCTAAAATATTTCTGACACCCATAATATATTTAGAGTGGCCATATATGTCTTAAATTACACCCCGTATACGAAAATCGGTCCCGAATACCTTTATTATTATAAAAATTAAATAAAAACAAGATTTTAGCATCGCTCGCGGGCCGCGAAGACTATGTCTTCGACCTACGCGGGCCGCGACAGCTCAATATCCGGAAGACACCACTGGCCGCCACGTGTCGATGACTCAGCGATCCTTCGCCACCCTACCATTCCTCGTGGGCCGCGGAAGTCCTTGCTGTCTTCTACGCGGGGCGCGACAAGGTCAACGATCACAGCTATAAGTAAGAGGCATCGGCTGTCCATTTCAGTTCGTTCAGTCTTTCACTTTCTCTCTCAATTTCTGTAGTGTAGGCTCTATACCCGGGCATTATACCCCCCTAAATAACGAAGTTCTGCTCCGTTGTAAGTATCATAACCCCTGGATACGTATTAGATATGCTGCCCGATTGATCTAGGGTTCCGTAACAGCTGTCGTGGTTCTGCCCGACGTAGTCATTGGAATGCCGTCTCGGGGAGGGTATTACTAATGTTAAAATGGGTTATTATACTAACGCGTGTGCATTATTTATTTAACTAGATTATAACCAGGAAGCCACAAAGGAAAGACCTAAAATAGCAATGTGAGTAATCCTTCTTTTTGTGTAAACCTTTTTGTGAGTTGATCCGCTTTTTGTGAACCTTTTGTTAACTGTTTTTACAAAACCTCATACAATTAAATGTATATTAAGCAGTTATTGAGTATTTGTAAGAATACAATTATCATGAGTATGTTGGGGTTTTGTATACAAAATTTGTTACCACCTGGTCAAGGAGTAACATTTCCACAAGTCGGGTCTGACAGTACCATGGATGTTAATTGGTATAACTTGGAAACAAATATAATTGCGAGACCGCCCTCAATACTGTACAATGGTTTTTATTAAACCTGATTAAACTGGGTCCTGGTGAAATATTTCCTAACTACGGTCCTGGTGAAATTTTCCTAACTACGGTCCTGGTGAAATTTTCCGCTGCCAAATTGATAAACACCGATACCACTTAAACTGACCATGACCGCCCGTTCATGGTTTGTTAGGGGACGGGGGTTGTGACACAAGGTGGTATCAGAGCTATGCCACTGGTTTAAGCCCTTTTGGTGTTCTTCTAATACCTAAACCCATAACCATTCATGTTAGGAAATTAATATCTTATGTGTTACCCTGTGAACATAAAAATCTTAATGTGTTTATTATGATTTTTATGCCATTTAACGAATTTTGAATTCCCAATACGTGTTACCCATATCTGTATCTTACACTTATGCTATAATATATATAAATGATATATATATATATATATATATATATTAATAATATCATGTCTTGGTAAATTTTGTGATATCTTATATATCTATTATATCCATATGTATATATGAGAATATAATACAATATAATTTTTATAATAATAATAAAATAGGAAAATTGGTTTTTAATAAACCAACCTTTGCCCCTTTGGTAATTAATAATCCTACCTACAGAATTGGTAAATAATAATCCTACGTTTCAATATGTTGGTACTCAATAGACCTCCGTTAGTTTTTTTGTAACTAAAGTTAGTTTTTAAGTTTTATTTGTTACACAAACAGTCCATGTAGTTATACTTTACTAGTTTTAAGTTTTATTTATTACACAAACAGTCTCTGTAGTTATAAAAAATCATAAAAATAAAAAAATTCAAAAAAAATCAAAAAAATCATAAGAATTCTAAAAAATTCTAAAAAAATTCAAAAAAATCATAAAAATTCAAAAAAAATCATAAAAAATCATAAAAATTCAAAAAAAGCAAACGTTTCGACCCGGACCGTTTCGACCCGTACCGTTTCGACCCGTACTGTTTCCACGCGTACCGTTTCGACCCGAACCGTTTTCGACCCGGACCGTTTCGACCCGGACCGTTTCGACCCGGACCACCACCGCCACCACCACCACCACCACCGCCACCACCACCACCACCGCACCGCCGCCACAGCACCGCCACCACCACCACCACCACAGCATCGCCACCACCGCCACCACCGCCACCACCACCACCACCACCGCCGCCGCCGCCACCACCACCACCGCCACCACCACCGCCACCACCGCCACCACCACCGCACCGCCGCCACCACCAGCACCGCCACCACCACCACAGCACCGCCACCACCACCGCCACCACCGTTTTTGAAACGGTACGCGTCGAAACGGTACGGGTCGAAACGGTACGGGTCGAAACGGTACGGGTCGAAACGGTACGAGTCGAAACGGTACGCGGCGAAACGGTCCGGGTCGAAACGGTCCGTGTCGAAATGGTCTGGGTCGAAAACGGTCCGGGTCGAAACGGTACCGGTCGAAACGGTACGGGTCGAAACGGTACGCGTCGAAACGGTACGGGTCGAAACGGTACGGGTCGAAACGGTCCGGGTCGAAACGGTCCGGGTCGAAAACGGTTCGGGTCGAAACTGTACGCGTGGAAACGGTACGGGTCGAAACGGTACGGGTCGAAACGGTACGGGTCGAAACGGTCCGGGTCGAAACGGTCTGGGTCGAAAACGGTTCGGGTCGCTACGGTACGCGTGGAAACGGTACGGGTCGAAACGGTACGGGTCGAAACGGTCCGGGTCGAAACGTTTGCTTTTTTTGAATTTTTTGAATTTTTATGACTTTTTATGATTTTTTTTTATGATTTTTTATGATTTTTTTGATTTTTTTTGAATTTTTATGATTTTTTTGAATTTTTTTGATTTTTTTAGAATTTTTTAGAATTTTTATGATTTTTTAGAATTTTTATAATTTTTTAGATTTTTTTTTTATTTTTATGATTTTTTTATAACTACAGGGACTGTTTGTGTAATAAATAAAACTTAAAACTAGTAAAGTATAACTACAGGGACTGTTTGTGTAACAAATAAAACTTAAAAACTAACTTCAGTTACAAAAAAACTAACGGAGGTCTATTGAGTACCAACATATTGAAACGTAGGATTATTATTTACCAATTCTGTAGGTAGGATTATTAATTACCAATGGGGCAAAGGTTGGTTTATTAAAAACCAATTTTCCAATAAAATATTAATATTAATATTTTAATATTAATAAAAGATAAATACAATTCAGATATGGTACTTTGTAACTGTCATAATATAAATATTTAGATAATATATATTATACCTAAATGATTTTATAAATTCCCCGAATATGTAACTCCTATTGTATCTTACAATATGTTAGAAGAATATATTCAAAATATAATATTTATTTATGTATCCACATATTTATGTGAATACAATTCAAAATAAATTATAATAATAGGGAGAAGATCATGCGAGAACCACCTCTTATTGCGAGAACCGCGAGAACCAATGTGAACACACCAAAAATGCTTAAAAATAGCTAAAAATCACACAAAAAATTTTTTTTTGATTTTTTTAATATTTTTTAGGTTAAAATCGCTACTTTTCGAACCCAAAAAAAAAAAAAAAAAATTTTTTAAATTTTTTTTTAAAAAAAAAAAATTTTTTTTTTGGCTTCGAAAAGTAGCGATTTTAACCTAAAAAATATTAAAAAAATCAAAAAAAAAAATTTGGATTTTTTTTTTGATTTGTTTAGATTTTTTTTAGATTTTTTTTAGGTTTTTTGGGGGTTTAGTTTTTAGCATTTTAGCTTGGGGGGGGGGGGGGTGGGGGGGGTTTAGGTTTTTGGGGGGTGGGGGAGGGGGGTTTAGGTTTTTTTTGGGGGGGGGGGGGGTGGGGTTAGGTTTTTTTTTAGGTTTTTTAGGTTTTTTTTAGGTTTTTTTTAGCTTGGGGGGGGGGGGGGGAGGTTAGGTTTTTTTTTTGGGGGGGGGGGGGGGGGTGGGGGTTAGGTTTTTTAGGGTTTTTTTAGGTTTTTTTAGCTATTTTAGGTTGTGTTCACATTGGTTCTCATGGTTCTCACAATAAGGGTGGTTCTCGCATGAGCCCCTCCCTATAATAATATTATGATATTGGCATTAATATCTTAAATATAAAATAATACCCTTATGTATGATATCCCTAAAATATCATTAATAAAAGCAGTATATTTTCTAATTTATGATATAATTTTACTCGAATTAAAAGATATGTATTTGTCAAAATTTTGTTAAAACATACAATTATATTAATTATGTTAAAAGATAATGTTTCAGCATTATTTAAACACAATAATTTAAAATACCTTGTAAATCACTTTATAATTCTTTAGCATTAAATATTAAATATTAAATATCAAAATTTGATAAGTTACGTAATATTCAGAAATTATGTATAAAGTCAACATTTATGATAATTAATATATTAAAAAAAAATTGTATACACATGCTCTCTAAAGAAAAAAATCTTTAAAATATGTTGTTATTATCATCATTATTTATATTATTCTGAACTAATAATGGTAATAACATTTTTGGAAGAATAAAATATTTGGCTCTTGAATAAAGTTACACTAGAGAGGATTTTATAAAACGTAATCCTTAAATTTAATAATGACCACGAATTAGTGCAGTTCGACGATTCTAAAATTTAAACGCATATATACCACAGAAAATCCAAATATTTTATAAAACAGTAATTATGAAACCAGAATACGTACAACAACTTGATACTGTATAATTAAATAATTTTAATACATAATACCTATGTGTCAACAGGAAATAACTTAAAACTTATTTATAAATCAAATGTATGTATATTTTATATCTACGATTTGTATCAATATTATAAATAATATTTTATCCATGAAGTAAAATATGTACAAAAATATTTAGTACGGTATAACAATATGATTTAAAATATATATACATATATTTCTAAAGGAAACACTTTTTACCATTTGATAAGTTCGATTCATTTCTTAAATTATAGATAAGTCATATGTATATATATATATTATGATCGAAGAATAATACTTCATTCTTAATATTTCTTAATATATTAAGAATCGAATTTAGAAACACCAGACTTTGTATTCTATTACGAATCTTAATTACATAGATATAATAAATTAAGAATTTAAATTGAATTATAAATATGTTATAACAAAAATTGAGTCAACCCGTCAAGATTAAAATTGCTCTAAAAAGAATCCAGAAAATTATATCTATATTAAATTTATTCTTTCTGATGAATTCCCTTTTTGTTCTAAAATATTATCTTCAATAAATTTGATAGAAATTTATTCGGTTAATATCAAGGAAAAAACAAAGATATGAAAATAAACAGGATAGCTAATACAATTAATTATGTAAGTGGATTTTTATAAGTTGATATTATAAAAGAAATTTTAAAACTGTATACTTATACGTATGTATATACAACACACAAATTTTCTTGATAATATATATATACAATATAAGAGTCAAATGTCTTCTGCAAAAGGACAAGATTTTATATAATAGAAGAAACAAACCTACATGTTTACTTAAGATCTATTTTGATACCCAGCCTTAATTTAAAGGATATCCATATTTGTCACACCCCGATATTTCCACGTATTACCGGTGGGGAGTATCGTGACGTAGTTGATATCGTTATAGTCAAACAACACAATATTTAATATGCACAGTGGAAGCAAAAGATAGATATATTTCAACCGAATAATATTGTACTATCAAGTATCACAAATAGTTGAAAATAATCCACAGGTGGATAAAAAAAATGGAAACATTGTTCAACAGTTTTGACATCCAAGCTTGCGAGACTTATTGTGGACGCTAGGAGAAAGCCAGCCTAGTTCGCGTAGTACATGCACTTAACCTTTTTGGGAAAATACGTCAGTTTACACTGGTAAATACAATTAACTGACTCATTTAGAAAACGTTTAATAAAATTGATTTGAATGCACGTGGCACAAACTTTTTATAACTTGGGATAATTATTTGAATATAATCTTGTAAAAGATTTACATGTTCCTTATGCGTTCAGTAGCCCGATCCGTGGACCGGGTTAAAGATCAATAGACACACCACATTATTTATTTATGCACTGACGGGTGTACGCCTACATCCCGTGCTCAGGTCGTGGCCATCTCGTAAGATGATGCCAAGGATATCCGGGACATGGTCATTAACCCCCCAAAGGCTTTAAGCAAACAAAACATTTCAAAACGGAGCATATTAATGATTTAACCTCTATTCGATTAAAGATTCAATGCCCGACCAAGCGGTATTTTATATACCATACCCCAAGCCCGTATAGGGAAAATAAGTTAAAAGTATTTACCTTTGGAAGTATCAATCACAAATAGCAAGTGCGTGTAGCTTTTACCGGGTCTCCTATTCTGGAACGAAGGTTTATAATAACCTATTAGAATCCTAACGGGTCTTTAATTAAGCCTAAGCCTAGACCGGTTAGTTTTAAAGAAAGATACGGTTCGAACGCGTGATTAAGCGAAGACCGGAATAGAATGTGATTTGGACCCGACAAGTTTGAAGACTTGTATAATATGGGTAATCTAAACACATTCTGGATTTTGAGATAAAAACGATAAGGTTTGACCCGTTTCGGCTAATTTATGCAAACCAGTTACATAAACCGAACCGAACGCGAATAACGCATAACGGGTACCCTAAAGAGTCACTAACATGTTTCCTAAGTTAATATGCCTTAAATATGTTGTGATATCAGTAGGATATCTTCCATCATGCCCAAAACGAGTTTAACCTTAATTTATGCCCCGTAGGGGTATTTTGGTCATTTTAAAGGTTATAAAAGAGATTAAATGAAATTCTGAGATTCGGGTCCGAATACATCAGTAAAATAACTTATTTTAATAGGTTATATCAGTTGGTAATAAGTCTTATATGACAAAATGGTTTTAAACATAAACTATTTTAATACATCAGTAAAATAACTTAATTTAATACGCTTAAAAAGCCATTTTAAGCGATTTCCAGGTTATACAGGAAATCTGAGTTTTTTGATCAGGTTATAAAGTTCAAAATATTTCATTTATTATTTAAAATCAGTAGCAATTGGATTGGTGTCAAAATATTATGTAGAACTCATTTTATAACCAAAAAGGGTATAATCGGTATTTACCGAATCAACACCATAACCTTAGGTTATGAGCTGGTTAAAAATAATTAAAAATCTTCAAAAATCCCAAAATATTATATTACATCAGTGGGTAAAAGGTTTTGTGTCAAAATTTGGGTTTAGATAGGATTTATGCTAATTGCGCCGTTTAATTAACAAAAAGCTTCTTAAATGCGCTATTTAGCATAACTCCTATTCTGGACCTCGAACTGATATGAAACTTTAGGGACATGTTTATAAATCAGTAACAAAGATTATTGTCCTCTCACATATCCAAAATTCTCGTTTTATGGTCAAAAGGGCATTATGGTCAACATTAAGCAATTAACGGAAACATGTAAACGAATCGGGTAATCAATGAACCAACCACAGAGGGTTATACCAACATGTAGCCTGGTCCTAAGCAAGCTCTAAGGCATTTTCAAATCATACTAAATCGGGTCAGAACTGAAGTCAAAGCAAAAGTCAAAGTTTTGCAACTTTCGGTTCCGAACCGGGTCTAAACAGAAAATTGTCGGGTCGAACATGCTTAGACATGTTCTTACATTTATTACTAAGTTATATGAGTGGTAAAATAGGTTACATACCTTCTACATTGCTAATTACATGTTAATTCGCAAATTAAGTCTCTGTTGACATTTTATTAACAACTTTGACCCGACATTTGATCTAGTTAGAGAGGGAATCAGAGGGTGCCCTTTTAAGGGTTTATTACCCACATAATTACCAACTTATAACTACCTTCAATTCGACTAATCACTGGACCATTAATGATAAATCGCTAAGTCAAACGTTAATTACGACGGTTTGACTTTTAAGCTAATAACTAAGTAAAACTCAATTAAGGAAGATCAAGGATGCTTACCAAGGTCTAATGCACGATTAGAGATGCTTGGGGACTGATCTTATGCTCCAGGAAGTTCCACAATTGCAGATGGATGGTGTGATCAAAATGTTGCAACATGAGGGCCTTTTATAGTGAATTTAATGGCTTGTGATCATGACAAATCATGCTACAACTGATCATGGATCATCCACAAGTGTCCCTAAGGTCTAAAAGCATGTAGGGGTCGCCCATGGAAGTGAAAAACGGCATTTTAAGTCGGTTACAAGGCTAAACAGGCAGCTGTTAGCAATTTCTGTATCTGGGAGTTGTACGCGGCCCGCGTAAGGTTCTGGTAAGCTTTACGCGGCCCGCCTGAGGCCTGAAGTCAGGTTAAAAACTTTTCAGTTATTGCATCTTTGGCTCTTGGTCCTTCGAAAGGTCATTCCCCGTTATTTCTTGCATTATGAGCCCTTCAAATTGACTTATAAGGGCTTCAAGACTTATACCCACTTTGTTAAGTCCTTGGTCACTTTATGTTTACCCGAAAAGTCATAATTTTCAACGTTGACGCTTTAACCCCTCGTGTGCGAATTTTATCATAACTTTCTCATACGATTATGAAACTTGGTGAAATTTTTATAGTGCATTCTAGTGAGTATAATTATTCGTTACAAAGCTTCGGGTTTTGCTAAAAGGTCACTCAGAGGTATACCTTAAACATGTTGACACATTTAACCCCTGTAGTTTGTAATCTCTCACTTTCTTCCACAATTAGCTTCGTATGATCCATGATTCATTCGTTTAAGGGTATGAGCATCATGTAGGGTCATTATAAAGTATATTTATCCATTGTTGACATTTTGAACCTTTATATTCACATACTTTCCATGTTTGTCAACTTTAGCCCCTCTAGGGTATTCTTTCACACGTTCAAGCTTATGACACGTGTCAATACATTATAGGAGGTGAATTTTCGAGGTGTTACATCCTCACCCCCTTAAAAGAAATCTCGACCTCGAGATTTACTGAAACAAACGAGGGTACTTTTCTTTCATTGTGGACTCTACCTCCCACGTGTACTCGGGACCTCTACGGGCATCCCATTTAACCTTTACGATCGGTACATGCTTCCTTCGAAGCTTCTTAACCTGTTGATCCTCGATCGACACAGGTTTTTAAACAAACTTCAAGCTCTCTTCTATGTGCACATCTGTATGTGGTATGACTAGTGATTCATCAGCGAAACACTTCTTCAGATTGCAGATGTGGAATACATTGTGAATACCACTGAGCTCTTCAGGTAATTTTAACTTATAAGCAACAGATCCGACACATTCGATGACCTCGAATGGTCCTATCTATCTCGGGCTTAACTTACCTTTCTTACCAAATCGCATCACTCCCTTCCAGGGTGATACTTTAAGCAATACTTTGTCACCTCGAATTTCAGAGGTTTACGCTTTAAATCTGCGTAGCTTTTCTGCCTATCCCTGGCAGCTTTCAGGCGGTCACGAATCTGGACAATCTTGTCCGTCGTTTCAAACACTATTTCTGGTCATGTCAGTTGGACATCTCCAACTTCCGCCCAACAGACGGGAGTTCTGCACTTTCTACCGTACAAGGCTTCGAAAGGCGCAGCCTTGATGCTCGTATGATAGCTATTGTTATACGAGAACTCGATTAAGGGCAGGTGGTTATCCCAGCTACCACATAAGTCAATCACACATGCACGAAGCATGTCTTCCAAAGTTTGGATTGTACGCTCACTCTTGCCGTCCGTCTGAGGATGGTGAGCCGTACTAAAATTTAAGCGCGTGCCCAAAGATTGTTGGAAACTTTTCCAAAAATGTGACGTGTATCTAGTATCTCTGTCAGAGATAATAGACACTGGTACGCCATGTAGAGATACAATCTTATCTACGTACAATTGGGCTAACATGTCGGAGCTATAGGTCTCCTTAATGGGTAGGAAATGTGCTGACTTAGTCAGTCTATCTACTATCACCCATATCGTATCATTTCCTTTCCTTGTCTTTGGCAACTTGGTGATGAAATCCATCGTCACCATTTCCCACTTCCACGTGGGAAGTTCAGGCTGTTGTAGTAAACCTGACGGCTTCTGATGTTCAGCTTTGACTTGCGCACACGTCAAACATTTAGCTACATAGGTAGCTATAGACTTCTTCAAGCCTATCCACCAAAAATTCGCCTTCAAATCCTGGTACATCTTATCAGCTCCAGGATGAACGGAGTATTTAGAATTGTGGGCTTCCTGGAGGATAACATCTCGAAGTCCTCCATAAACTGGAACCCATATTCGTCCATTTAACCTTAGAATTCTGTCCTTGCCGTAGGATAACTGTTCTTCAGTTACTCCTAGCTTTTCATTAGGATAGTTAGCTTCCAACACAGCTTCCTTCTGTGCAGCTAACAACCTTTCATTCAAACCGTTCTTTATCTCATTGCTCTTGGCATTGATTCTTATAGGCTTCACTCTTTCCTTTCGACTTAAGGCATCGGCGACTACATTCGCCTTGCCAGGATGGTATCTTATCTCACAATCATAATCATTCAAAGTTTCCATCCAACGTCGTTGCCTCATGTTCAAATCCTTTTGGTTAAACAGGTGCTGGAGGCTCTTGTGATCAGAATAGATCACACACTTGATACCATATAAATAGTGCCTCCATAGCTTCAGTGCAAATACAACGGCACCCAACTCCAAGTCATGGGAGGTGTAATTCTTTTCATGCACCTTTAACTGACGCGAAGCATAGGCAATAACCTTGCCTTTCTGCATAAGCACACACCCCAATCCAGTGTGTGATGCGTCGCAGTAAACCATGAATTCTTCGGTACCTTCAGGCAATGTCAAAACAGGTGCATTGCTTAGCTTCTGCTTAAGGATATCAAAGGATTCTTGTTGCTTGGGTCCCCAGTTGAACTTTATATCCTTCCTAGTCAAAGAAGTTAGGGGTGCAGCAATCCTTGAAAATTTTTCAATAACGCGCCTGTAGTATCCTGCCAATCCCAAGAAACTGCGAATTTCTGTGGGCGTCTTCGGCTCTTGCCAATTCATGACAGCTTCCACCTTAGCGGGGTCCACTTGGATACCACGCTCACTAACCATATGTCCAAGAAATTGGACTTCACGAAGCCAAAATTCACACTTAGAGAATTTGGCGTAGACCTTCTCCTGCTGAAGTAGTGAAAGAATACATCGAAGATGTTTCTCATGATCAGCTTGGTTGTTCGAGTAGATGAGAATGCCATCGATGAAAACGATGACGAATTTATCCAAGTAGGGCTTGCAGACGCGATTCATGAGGTCCATGAATGCGGCAGGTGCATTAGTGAGCCCGAAAGGCATCACTAGGAACTCGTAGTGACCATAACGAGTCCTAAATGCAGTCTTGTGTACGTCTTCATCCCTAACCTTCAGTTGGTGATAGCCTGACCTTAAGTCGATCTTAGAGAAGTAACTTGCCCCTTGAAGCTGATCGAACAGATCGTCGATCCTGGGCAATGGATACATATTCTTGATAGTGACCTTATTAAGCTCACGGTAATCGATGCACAGACGCATCGATCCATCCTTCTTCTTGACAAATAAGATCGGTGCTCCCCAAGGAGACGAACTAGGTCTAATGAAACCCTTGGCTAGCAATTCATCTAGTTGTGTCCTCAATTCCTTCATCTCTGTTGGTGCCAACATATAAGGCGCCCTTGCTACTGGTGCTGCTCCAGGGATGATGTCAATTCTGAATTCCACTTGCCTATCTGGTGGTAAACCAGGTAGTTCTTCAGGAAAAACTTCAGGGTATTCAGAAATGACAGGGATATCCTCAATCTTAGGCTTCGGCTCATCGATAGTCATTTGTGCCATGTAGATGACACAACCCTTCTTTAAACACCTAGAGGCCTTGAGCATAGTCACTTGCTCAGGCAGCCCATACTGGGTATCTCCCTGAATGGTAAGTGATTCGCCAGACGGAGTCTTGATCACCACTTGCTTCTTATTGCAGACAATCTGGGCCTGGTTATGAGATAACCAGTCCATGCCTAAAACTATGTCGAAACCTGCTAACTTCAAAGGAAGTAGGGACAAAGGAAAAGAGTGGTTCTTAATGGATATGAAACATCCATCTAATATGGTTGAGGCGGTTTCTAAGGTGCCATCTGCTAATTCCACCTCATACTTCACACTTAAGGTCTTAACAGGTAAATTCAACAATTTGCAAAACTTATTATCAACAAATGATTTATCAGCTCCTGAATCAAATAGCACTCTCGCATAAACATCATTTATAAGGAAGGTACCTGTGATCACATTGTCGTCCTGCATCAGCTTTCTTTGCATATTTTGGGCAATTTGTCTTAATGTGCCCTTTTTCGTTGCAACTGTACCACGTTGCGTCCTTCAGCTTCTTGCACTCTAGGGTCTTATGTTCCGAAGATTTGCAAATCCCACATGGCCTCGGCTGAGATTGGGATTTTGAGTCAAGTCTGCACCTCCTAAAGTGGTGCTTCTGACAAATCTTACACTTGGGCTTATCTCCAGATTGATGCCCATCCTTCTTAGAACCAGACCCCTTCTTGTGGTCATTGTTTCCCCTGTGCTTCTTATCTGACCGTCGTGAATTGTCATCTTCACGCTTCCTTTTCTCGGCATCCGTGTTCCTCAGCGATCTCTGTCTGACCGCGTCCAGTGTGAGGGACAAAGATATATCAGCTACATATCTGAAAGTAGCTGGCCGAGAGGCTTTTACACTTGCCTTGATCTCTGGGGCTAAGCCCCCTATGAAACGAGCTATTCTTTTGGGTTCCGGGGTCACCAGATAAGGAACCAACCTTGACATTGTATTAAAGCTCGTAAGGTAAGCTTGGCAATCCAGATTCTTCATAACCAATGACAGAAAATCCGACTCAATCTTTTCTACCTCATGCTGAGGGCAGTAGTTTTCCCTGATGAGGGTAACAAATTGTTCCCATGTCATATTGTACAGTGGAATCTTCCCAGTAGCTTGAATCAACGATCTCCACCAGGCTAAGGCCTCACCTTTGAATGATTGAGACACAAACTTTACCACATCCTTATCAGCGCACCCGCTGATATCAACCACGGTGTCTATCTCATCCAACCATGTCATGCAGTCTATAGCTCCTTTCTCCCCAGTAAAATCCTTGGGTTTGCATGAAACAAAATACTTGTAGGAGCAACCCTTATCACGGGGTCCTTGATTCAGTACGATCCTTTGAGATGGGACACTTTGCTGATTTGAGGACTGACGATCGTCATCGTTTTTCTTTGGCTCGTCTTTCTTAGAGGGTGGTGGCTTGCTGTGAGCCTCAGAATGAGTCTTAGGCTTGGAATGCGGTGCGGATAGGGTCCTACTCCGAGTCCCTCTATATTCCTGATACTGCCGCTCTATGGCTTTCGTAACAGCGTTGTCTATTAACGCTTGCAGTTCAGCACCCGCTATATTAATTCGGGCATTATCCTGATTCCCCCGTGGATGACTGTTGATCTCATCCGAGTCAGCCATTTTATCTTGAACTGTTACATAAGATATTGACAATAATTTATTTGGGAGTTTATTATGGAATTGTCTTTTATGGCAATTCATTAACCATGGTAAACACAGACCATATTTGGTTAATTTGTTACTCACTTTTATTTAGGATTTTTATTATAATTTATCCTAATTATAAAACAATAACAGTATTATTAGTAGCACAAAAGGCCTAGTCACAGGGACATTTTTAAATTATAAGCCATGATTTCAGAGAATCATGGCATGAAGGTTCGAACATAGTTCTTTACCTTTTTCTGACAGGGAGTCGTAGACTACTACTGTCTTTTGTCTTATATGACAATGAGTATGGCCCGTAGGCACTATATTACAAATGTATGGTCAACATATGATCATCTTAATTGATGATTTAAACCCATGATTTATAGATCATTAGGTTAGGTTAGGAATCTTTTGAAGAATCCTTATATAAGAATGACATGTGTGATTTGTAACGAATCACATCTGTCAGGAGCGTTAACATGTTTTCAGATGTTAACAGGGATTTGAATCTTTTTAAACAGGTCTTACCATCTTGGCCAGGTCTTATAATGACATGCAGGCTAGGTTATACCTTCAAGATTCTCATTTAATATTTAATAGGCAGATTATTTTTTAAAAGGAATGATTTTTTATTTACTTACTTCATGTATAACATATTTATGCATATAATGGCAAAAATGAAATTTATAAACTTAACATTCCATTAATTTTTAAAAGGATTACACATTGCCCTAAACGGGACTTTTAACATAAACAATTTGCCCACGCAGGGGCTAAACCTGATAATACAAGTCCACGCAGGGACCAACTACTAGAATAGATGTCCAAGACAAGTCCACGCAGGGACTAATACACAGATAAACATCCACGCAGGGACTTGATTGAAATAGGAAATACAACAATACATATAGGGATTTTAATGATCCCTCTTCTTCTTCCCCTTTAGCAAGCTCGCTAAGCCCTTGAGGAAACCCCTGTTGTTCCTACGTTCCTCTTGGAATTCATGTTCCACCCGACTTAGTCTTTGGAGGATTTCCTCCTGTTCTGGTGGGGAAAATCGTGGTGGCTGCGACTGTTGCCGAATCGGTGGTCGAGCAGGTACTTGATATCCATGAGTTGGATATCCCACTCCCCAAGGAGCTCCATACGGTCCTTCCGGATGTAGGGCGTTGTAGTTTGCCGCGACTAGGTACGGGTCGGCTTCTGCATAGTTATAGTGAGTGTGAACCGGCTGTTCAAACGGATTGTACGCCATTGAACCGGCGTATGTAGGAATCGGGTTATCAAAACCCATCGGTGGTGGCTGCGGTGCAACTGGTGCAGAACTCACCTCTGGAATTGGGTTTTAAGGCCCACCCATTTGTGGGTCTTCATGAAGTGGCGGATAGCGACTGCCACTTGAGATATGAGGGGTGCTAAAATGAAAATCCCCTCCTCGTGCGGATATTCGCGCACCTGTCCTCCTACGCCTCGGTGGTTCCGGAGGTGCTTGATGAACTGGCGGCGGTGGAGGCGGTGGCGTGACTGCCACGAATCGCGAGTCCCCGGAGGGATCCTGCTGTTGCTGCTGGTGGTGGGGCGATGAATGGTGAGAAGGTGTGAAGTACCATTCATGCTGGTTAAACCTTGCCTGGAAACTGTCTGGACCACCGTAGGGTGATCCGTGAAAGGATGAACCATCAGAGACCTCGATAGGATGGTTAGGGGTCCCGGTTGCAGGCTCCATAGGGTCGGTGTCCTCATCCATATCCATAGCGTGATCGCTGGAAAAGTGATCCTCCGGTCCCAATGGGTTAAAACCCACTGGTTCTTGAATATAGCTTGCCGGATTAAACCGGCCCTGAAAAACAGGAGTGGGGTCGCCGAAGGAATGGTGCGAAAGGGATCGCTGGAGAGGTATATATGAAGGTTGTGGGTTATCTGGCTCGTTTTCTGACAGTGGCCCATAGGAGTTGCGATAGGGAGGCGTTGAACTATGCGAAACAGACCGTCTAGCGGGCTCCGTATAGGTCCTCCAGGCTCCTTGCGGATCGGCACTCATTGTAGTGGAAGGAGTTCGCCGGTGAGAAGGCCCGGCTTCGTGATCGTTGGGGGCGGTGATCGGCCCCTTGCCTCTTCCTCCTCTTCTAAATCTTGTCTGCATATTTCCTGTTAACAATAAAAGATACAACAAGAAATATAAAGGACAAAGTTAAAATTAAAAACAAATTTGGATTAGTCCTAAGTTCTTTGTCTAGACTCGAAAATTTAGGAATGTGCAATTGTGTCATTGAGATTAAACACAAAAGACTAGTGTTTAATTCACTCACTGTTGGCTCTGATACCAACCTGTCACACCCCGATATTTCCACGTATTACCGGTGGGCCCGGTGGGGAGTATCGTGACGTAGTTGATATCGTTATAGTCAAACAACACAATATTTAATATGCACAGGGGAAGCAAAAGATAGATATATTTCAACCGAATAATATTATAATATCAAGTATCACAAATAGTTGAAAATAATCCACTGGTGGATCAAAATAAAATGGAAACATTGTTCAACAGTTTTGACATCCAAGCTTGCGAGACTTATAGTGGACGCTAGGAGAAAGCCAGCCTAGTTCGCGTAGTACATGCACTTAACCTTTTTGGGAAAATACGTCAGTTTACACTGGTAAATACAATTAACTGACTCATTTAGAAAAAGGTTTAATAAAATTGATTTGAATACACGTGGCACAAACTTTTTATAACTTGGGATAATTATTTGAATATAATCTTGTAAAAGATTTACATGTTCCTTATGCGTTCAGTAGCCCGATCCGTGGACCGGGTTAAAGATCAATAGACACACCACATTATTTATTTATGCACTGACGGGTGTACGCCTACACCCCGTGCTCAGGTCGTGGCCATCTCGTAAGATGATGCCAAGGATATCCGGGACATGGTCATTAACCCCCCAAAGGCTTTAAGCAAACAAAACATTTCAAAACGGAGCATATTAATGATTTAACCTCTGTTGGATCGATGTATGACCCGATTGAGTCGATCAGAAGAGTTTTAAGTCCAGTTCAAAGGCGGAATTAGAGAACTAGACACAAAAACAGCTTGATAATCTAATATCTGTCACTTATATTGCATTTAACAACTATTACAACCTTGACATAAATCCGGCAGCACTTCGTTACAGTTCTGAAGTCTGTCTACCGAATGAACTAACATGTGCACCTTATATAGTGAGCATGATTTCGCTTATGTGAACATGACATATGAGCGAAATCACTTGTATCTGATTTCGCTTATATGGACATGTCCATATGAGCGAAATCACTCCCTTAACCTCTAACAACCTTTTATCGAACCTCGTGCACTGGATATCCTATCTAATCTTATCCTATTACATGATACAAGACGAATTCAATAGACGTAATGCACTAACAGACTCCCTCTCGGATATTGACGAAGTCTTCAGTGACTAATCTTCAATATGACACATCTTCAGTCTTGATCATTCTGTCTTTTCTTTTCAAGTTGTAACATTGTAAGCATACAACAATCTTTCTCTTCTCCTATCAGCTTCAGGCTCCCCCTTTCATCAAGCTTCCGTGCTTTAGGATCGACACCTAGCTTTCCATCTACAAGCTTCTCTTTGCTTCAAACTTGTCTTCAGACTCCCCCTTAGACTCTGCTCTTGGGATCGTAGTCTGGACTATCATCTGCAATTTCTCATCCATTTATAAGTAACAACATTTTAAATTTCAACATATCCAGGAATTTTAACCTGGCACACTCACTTAAACTTTCTAAAACTCTCTCCCTATCAACAAAACTTCATGGATTTGGCAGTTTCAGCTACCAAGATCAAACACTGGCTCTTTTACAAATGATTTTAACAATCTAAGCATCCAAATCCCTCACAGTTAATCATCCAAGTCCAAATTAATGACCTTGGAGATATCACAAACTGTTTTTGAAATTCTTGATTTTAATTCAAGTATCAAATTAATGAACTTGTTTTATTTTCAGAAACACAATCAGCTTACATAGATTTTGAAACTCAGCATTTCAGATATCAGTTGTCGAAAATAAAGCAGAAATCAAAATCTTTTTGTATTTTCTGAAAATATAAAACAGTAAAGAAATATGTACAAGCATATTTACAGGCAGTATTTTTGTTTGAGTATGCGTCAGAGGATCATATCAGTTTCTGACAAGTCACAAGTACCGTTGAGCTTAATAACACTTTAAGAATTAAACAATTCACTTAGATTGTCGATATACTTGTCCACTTAAATTTTCATACAAATTTCAACTGATTCAGGATACGAATTAGGTATTTTAAGAACTTAAACTCATTCATGTGTCCCACCTCTTGAATATACTCCCGTATCCAGATCCCAATATTCAGTCTTACAGGTGAGTATACCTAGATGATATCTGTAAGGGGAATAAATTATAGTACGAAACCGTGAGAGCTCAGGTCAGAACTTCCGTTCAGCAGAGAGATGACGGTTCGACTTTGGGTGTGTCCCCTTTAGAGGATCTTTTTTACAACAGCCATGATTAGCATTTTTCAATGTTTCATCATTTTTTAGCTGAGGGCTGCGCTATGTTTCAAGCAATGCAGAAAGTATTCTCCAGGGACTAGGCCATTGCTTCCGCAAAATCAGAAGTCCCGAGATAATACCCCAGATATCACTAAGCATAAAGACCTAGTATCTCAGAAAGAGGGACCTTTCAAACGAGATTTCAGGGGTTACCTATATATCCAAGTAGGTTTTCCCACGAAATAAGTAAGTTTGAATTTAGGTTTATATCCCGAAAAAGTTTACTAAATGTATAAAAACCTATCGACATATCATCAGTGAGACTGTTTAACACTATTTAATCATTACAATTCTTTAGCATACTGTAACTGTCTACTGATGTATTATCATTTCCTCTTTATACACAAAAACTCAATTTTTGAATTTTATCATGTTTTTGACTTTTTCAAATTTTCAAATTTTTTTGTATTTTCTAACAACATTACCCCCCCTAAAATGCAAAATCATATAAAGAAAATTTGACAACCAATACTGATAACTTTGTCTCGCCATCCATTTTCTGCTAAAAGTGTACTGATTTGCAGAAAATATACATACCCCCATGATTTACAACACATTGATATTTTACAGTTTGAAAACCGTTTTTCAATCTGATGAAAGTAATCATGTTTGTTCAGCCGTGAGGGTTTCGGCATATTCAATCAACACATATTTTTGTATTTTTGAATATTTGACAGTTACTAAAAACATATTTTTGGTTTTTCAAATTTTTCAATTTTTAGGGTTTTTGAAATATTGTTTATTTATGTACATAATGAAAATAAACTTCCTGCTTCAACCAACACAGGATCCAACAGCCTCCTCTCCTCGTTGTGCCAGGCTGCTCCAACGTCCATTCTCACAATCTTTGAATTCCATGAGCACCTGCACAAACAAACTACTCAATTACTTGAACAATTTAGCCCAGGTCTGTTGAACCTTAGGCATTTCAACACAATAATTTTCATTCAATGCTGGAAATTCTTTGTCATTTTTCACAAAAACTTTCTCAAATTTAACTTCAACTTTCTCATCTTTTACCGAATTAACATGTTTCTTAACAGACCATGTCTGACCTTTTGGTGTACCACGTTTGTAAAAATGAGAATCCTTTTGAACATTTTGTTTTTGATCAACAACTTTTGGTTTCCAAAACTCTTGAGGTTTTGTCATATCAACAGTTGTTTTCCAACTTTGAGTTGTTCTGACTCTGGGTGTGTGAGAATTCCAGGTCTGTCTAGAATCAAACCTATTCTGGTTTGATTTCCAATTTTGATTTGAAGCAAACTTGTTTGTATTGAACCTCCAAGTTTGTTTCGAATTAAATCTGGTTGACCTTTGTCTCACATTCTCAGATTTTTGTTTCTCAGCATCAAACTTCTTTTGATCAACATCCACAGGTTTTAGATTTGGACATTTGCGTGCAAGATGTCCTTTTTGATCACATTTGAAACATGTTCTCATGGACACATCTTTAACCTGTGGTTGTTGCTTTCTCTTTTGTGCCTCAAACTCAGCATTAGACTGTCGTCCAATTTTAAGTTCTTTCTCTTCAGCTAAACTGTTTCCTTGAACAAAACTCATTTTTGCTTGATAATTTGGCATCTCATTTTTGTCTCGATTTTGTTTCTTCTTATAACCCAACCCAGCCTTCATATTCTTCTTTTTGAAACCAGGTTTGTTATACGAACCTCTATGACTCTTACCAGCAAACTTTGAAATTTCAGACTTCTCAATCTCAACCATTTTGAAAACTTTGTCAACTTTTTCTGAAATCACATTCTGAATCGGGAATACAACATCTAAGAATAATTTGTCTGATCCAATCATGGTATAAACCAATCCCTTTGAATCATCATTCAAATTTTTCTCGGATTTTGTGTTTTTCAGATAACCATCATGAAGATTTCCTTCATCTTCATCCTGTGATTCAGATTTACCTGTAACAACTGACTCTTCTTTCAACACACTTTCAACGACTTTACCTACCACCTCTGAATCATGAGAATCGTCAGATTTGGAATAGGTTATGTCAATGCTGTCTGGCAATTGGTCTACCATGTTGAACGCTTTTTCGACTTTTTCCTCATCATAAAATGCAAATTTTCCCGGTGGTGGAACTTGATGAAACTCTGAGCCAATGCCTTTCTTGTTCTGCTCAGACTCCCCATCACCCGGTTTTATATTGAAAATTCGTTCAAGCACATATGACGACACGTGATAACTCTTTAACTTGTTGTTATCCTGTTCTAAATCAGCAATCTGTCGCTTCAACTTAGCAACATCCTCAATATAGGAATTAACAACATCTTGTTTTATAGCATACATTCGTTTAAGCTCTTTGGTTGTTTCAGATAGATAATTCATTCTTGATTGAGCATATTTCATTTCGTCTTTTACTTTATCATATGACTCTTTTGTAATGTGATATGATAATTTCATTGAGTCATATTCCTTTTTCATTTCTTGACAAGCAATTTCTTTTAGTTCACATTCATTTTTCATTTTCAAAACATTCTCTTTCAAAACTTCATTTTCTTTCTCTAATTTGTTACATTTTTCTGAAAGTTTTTCATCATTTTCTTTAAAAACTTTTCTTTTTCTAACATCTCTTCGCATTTTTCTTTGAAAATTTTTTCTATTTTTGTGAATTCAAGATCTCTTGTTCTGAATTGCTCATCTTTTTCAGTACAAGCTCTGCACAGTTCCATGCATTTCTTGCACTGATCAATCAGTTTCAAGTTTTCAGAATCAGATTTTACCTCAGTGATTGGCACTTCGGTGTTTTCAGCAACCTCTGTCTGCTCAGCAACATTCTGCTTTTCTTCAACACCGATTTCATCACCAACATTATCAGCTTCCTCATTCTCATTCTTTTCTTCTTTTTCTTCTTTCTTCACCTCTTCTTCAATCTGTTGTTCTTCAGTAACAGCTTTCTCAACCTCTTCATTCACAACAACTTCTTCACTTTTGATTTCCTTCACAGCTTCAACTTCAACAGTTTCTGCTTTAACCTCTTCAGATTGTTCACCATTTCTTCAACATTCTTCTTCATTCTCTCCTCATCCCTTTTTCTCAGACACGATAACATAGCATATCTGATCTCCTTTTCAAATCTCTTAACGTATGTGTCATCTTTCAATACATTTCTATAGTATTCAGCTCTCAACGGGACTTTTAGAAGAACATCATCGAAGATTATATCTTTCTTGGGAACAACCGGTTCTCCTTCTCTGTTATAATAGCATTCTCTCTTTTTATCCCATCTTTTGCTACCGACAGCCATCTCATACTCCTCTTGCATGTCATCCATTCTGTTGTAGACCACGTTTCTTTCTCTGTAGGTCTTCTCACTCAAGATCTCTTCTCGAGTTTTCTCTTTGATCTCAACTTTTTCTTCACGGATTTCAGCAGTGTCTTTGTCTTTGTTTTCATCTTGAATCTCAGCAACAAAAACAAACTTTCTTTCCTCTGTCATAGCTCTCCCATGAGCTGTTTTTCGAACATTCTCTAAACGATCTTCTTCTGGACAAACTGTGCTCCAGTCAAATCCTTCATCGGGATAGATTACTGCATATGCTCTTGACTTTTCTTTTGGTTTATCTTCAATCAACTTTGGCTCTTCTCTGCTTCGATGGTAGATTGCCTTTCGATAATAGTCATCGTTGAAAGGACGTTCACTTCCTTCAGCAACTTCAGAGTTTCTGCATTCTCTTTTGAAATGACCATTTTGCCTACATCTGAAGCAGGTCACTTTGGATTTGTCAAATCCAAGCTTTGTTGAAGCACCTCCAAGAGATTGTTTCCCGGTAATCTCCATATACCTCTGAGCTCTTCGAATACAACTCGCTAAACACCAACGGATGTCAATGAGCTCCATCTCTTCCGGATCAATCTGGTCGTATTCTTCTTTGGTCAATTCGGAGTTTCCAATTTTGCCAGCTACAAGACCTTCATATGACTCCAGAACAGATGCAAGGAAACTCATTTGTTGCTTAGCTGCATTTATGCTCATTGCAGGAGAATTCTTCAGTTTAAGAGCAATGTTGCACAGAATTTCTTCAGATTCATCAGAATTTGTCTTTGAAGATGAATGATATCCAGAATGATGGCTTGTTGACGTTGTTGGTGGTTCTTTCATCTTTTCACCACTAAATGCTGTTTTTGGTGAACCAACGCCTTTATCAGAAGGCACACTGCCTTTGTAGTACAAGCCAACGTTCTGTTGATATGAAGAATCAGTCATCTTGTTTTGCTTTTGTAGCTCCAAATCATAACTTTCAATCTTTTCAAACAAAGCATCAAGAGTAATTGTATCATACAAAGCATCATTTTTCAAAATAAAAACAACGTTTGCCACTGATCAGCTCGTGGTAACGCTTCAATCACTTTATCTATAAGTTCCTCTCTTGTTTTATTTATCTCTAATCTCTCCAATTCAATTTTAAGATGACAGAATCTCTCAATCATTTGTCTCATTGTCTCTCCTTTAATATTATCAAACAGATCAAATTCTTTCTTTAATAAAGCGATTTTGTTCTTTTTAATCTGTTTACCCCCCTCAGCTTTAATTCGTAAAGCTTCCCAAACAGATTTAGATGACCTGTCATGTTTTAGTAATGCAAAAATATCATTTCTGATTGCTGACTGGATCAATGCTATCATTCTCTGTTCAGCTCCGTATTCAGCTTTATCTTCTCTGGAAAACTTCTCGAATACAAGATCTTCGCCTTTCTCATCTTTTGGTTTTTCATATCCATACTCCAAGCAGAACCAGCTTTCATGAGCATACGCTTTCGCCCAGTTGATGAAACGTTCTTTCCACCAGGTATAATCTTCAATGCTTTCCAGAGTTGGTGGCTTTGAGTGAGTTCCGTAAAAGTTATCGTGCTTGATGTTCTCATTGAGCACCTTAGTGATGGTTTTTGGTGTAACATTTGCAACCTCGGACGATTCAGATGTGAATGCGTTGAAAAACATGTTGTAGAATTCCTCAGCCATGATGTAAACCTTGACAATCACAAGAAAACAAACAAACAAACAATCAGTTTAACTGAACTGTATACGTAAAAGTGTGAGGACGAAATTGATCTAGGACTCGTGTCGAAGATTCGAGGACAGACTAAAATCCAAATCGTGCAAGCTGATTGAATGAGCTTATAACTTGTTGTTTGAAAAGTAAACTGATAACCAACTAGTGATGATTGGGTCGTTGATAATAATGAAACATGGGCCGACAACAATTCAGCACTTAAAAGAACTTTGATTGGGCCGATTCAACAGACTCACAACATACGGGCCAATAACAAATCTATAAATCCGACAAACTGATGTAATCTTTAAATCTGATTGGGCCAATAGACTTCTTGGGCTGACATCAACTTTTGACTTTCACAACAGATATATATGAACCGAATGAATTAATTTGGCCTTTAAATCCCACTATGCTGACAACAACATTAATTTGGTTGATATATTTTTAAATGCTACACATGCATTGGACCGTTCACTTTGATCAGACTGATACAATACACAAGCAATATCAACTGATGTGGTTCACAAAAGCGAAATCACTTATATTGTTCACAAGAGCGAAACCCCTATATGCACTTGGAGCGAAATCACTGGTTATGTGACACAAGAACGAAATCAGCCTGACACAAAAGCGAAAACCCTTATTCTGTTGCACCTATGAGCAAAATCTGATTGTCATATGAGCGAAATCAGAATGACAAATAAGCGAAATCACAGAATGTTCGTATGAGCGAAATCAAGTCCGAAGTCAATTTGGTCCATTTTTAGTCCGAATTTCAATGTCAAACTTTCCAGGGTTTATTAATGTCCAATTATCTATGATCTGTGAAATTTTGAGCGAATTTTAACCGATAAATTTCTCTGAAATGATGAAAGAAGGTGTAGAAGTCAGAATGAGAACAAAATCAAGCTAAACTCTTCTTAACCTGCTCTGATACCACTTGTTGGATCGATGTATGACCCGGTTGAGTCGATCAGAAGAGTTTTAAGTCCAGTTCAAAGGCGGAATCAGAGAACTAGACACAGAAACAGCTTGATAATCTAATATCTGTCACTTATATTGCATTTAACAACTATTACAACCTTGACAGAAATCCGGCAGCACTTCGTTACAGTTCTGAAGTCTGTGTACCGAATGAACTAACATGTGCACCTTATATAGTGAGCATGATTTCGCTTATGTGAACATGACATATGAGCGAAATCACTTGTATCTGATTTCGTTTATATGGACATGTCCATATGAGCGAAATCACTCCCTTAACCTCTAACAACCTTTTATCGAACCTCGTGCACTGGATATCCTATATAATCTTATCCTATTACATGATACAAGACGAAGTCAATAGACGTAATGCACTAACAACCTCTATTCGATTAAAGATTCAATGCCCGACCAAGCGGTATTTTATATACCATACCCCAAGCCCGTATAGGGAAAATAAGTTAAAAGTATTTACCTTTGCAAGTATCAATCACAAATAGCAAGTGCGTGTAGCTTTTACTGGGTCTCCTATTCTGGAACGAAGGTTTATAATAACCTATTAGAATCCTAACGGGTCTTTAATTAAGCCTAAGCCTAGACCGGTTAGTTTTAAAGAAAGATACGGTTCGAACGCGTGATTAAGCGAAGAGCGGAATAGAATGTGATTAGGACCCGACAAGTTTGAAGACTTGTATAATATGGGTAATCTAAACACATTCTGGATTTTGAGATAAAAACGATAAGGTTTGACCCGTTTCGGCTAATTTATGCAAACCAGTTACATAAATCGAACCGAACGCGAATAACGCATAACGGGTACCCTAAAGAGTCACTAACAGGTTTCCTAAGTTAATATGCCTTAAATATGTTGTGATATCAGTAGGATATCTTCCATCATGCCCAAAACGAGTTTAACCTTAATTTAAGCCCCGTAGGGGTATTTTGGTCATTTTAAAGGTTATAAAAGAGATTAAATGAAATTCTGAGATTCGGGTCCGAATACATCAGTAAAATAACTTATTTTAATAGGTCATATAAGTTGGTAATAAGACTTATATGAAAAAATGGTTTTAAACATAAACTATGTGTTTAATACGCTTGAAAAGCCATTTTAAGCGATTTTCGGGTTATACAAGAAATCTGAGTTTTCTGATCAGGTTATAAAGTTCAAAATACTTCATTTATTATTTAAAATCAGTAGCAATTGGATTGGTGTCAAAATATTATGTAGAACTCATTTTATAACCAAAAAGGGTATAATCGGTATTTACCGAATCAACGCCATAACCTTAGGTTATGAGCTGGTAAAAGGTTTGGTGTCAAAATTTGGGTTTAGATAGGCTTTATGCTAATTGCGCCGTTTAATTAACAAAAAGCTTCTTAAATGCGCTATTTAGCATAACTCCTATTCTGGACCTCGAACTGATATGAAACTTTAGGGACATGTTTATAAATCAGTAACAAAGATTATTGTCCTCTCACATATCCAAAATTCTCGTTTTATGGTCAAAAGGGCATTATGGTCAACATTAAGCAATTAACAGAAACGTGTAAACGAATCGGGTAATCAATGAACCAACCACAGAGGGTTATACCAACATGTAGCCTGGTCCTAAGGAAGCTCTAATGCATTTTCAAATAATACTAAATCGGGTCAGAACTGAAGTCAAAGCAAAAGTCAAAGTTTTGCGAATTTCGGTTCCGAACCGGGTCTAAACAGAAAATTATCGGGTCGAACATGCTTAGACATGTTCTTACATTTATTACTAAGTTATATGAGTCGTAAAATAGGTTACATGCCTTCTACATTGCTAATTACATGTTAATTCACAAATTAAGTTTCTGTTGACTTTTTATTAACAACTTTGACCCGACATTTGATCTAGTTAGAGCGGGAATCAGAGGGTGCCCTTTTAAGGGTTTATTGCCCACATAATTACCAACTTATAACTACCTTCAATTCGACTAATCACTGGACCATTAATGATAAATCGCTAAGTCAAACGTTAATTACGACGGTTTGACTTTTAAGCTAATAACTAAGTAAAAGTCAATTAAGGAAGATCAAGGATGCTTACCAAGTTCTAATGCACGATTAGAGATGCTTGGGGACTGATCTTATGCTCCAGGAAGTTCCACAATTGCAGATGGAAGGTGTGATCAAAATGTTGCAACATGAGGGCCTTTTATAGTGAATTTAATGGCTTGTGATCATGACAAATCATGCTACAACTGATCATGGATCATCCACAAGGGTCCCTAAGGTCTAAAAGCATGTAGGGGTCGCCCATGGAAGTGAAAAACGGCATTTTAAGTCGGTTACAAGGCTGAACAGGCAGCTGTCAGCAATTTCTGTATCTGGGAGTCGCCCGCGGCCCGCGTAAGGTTCTGGTAAGCTTTACGCGGCCCGCCTGAGGCCTGAAGTCAGGTTAAAAAGTTTTCAGTTATTGCATCTTTGGCTCTTGGTCCTTCGAAAGGTCATTCCCCTTTATTTCTTGTATTATGAGCCCTTCAAATTGACTTATAAGGGCTTCAAGACTTATACCCACTTTGTTAAGTCCTTGGTCACTTTATGTTTACCCGAAAAGTCATAATTTTTAACGTTGACGCTTTAACCCCTCGTGTGCGAATTTTATCATAACTTTCTCATACGATTATGAAACTTGGTGAAATTTTTATAGTGCATTCTAGTGAGTATAATTATTCGTTACAAAGCTTCGGGTTTTGCTAAAAGGTCACTCAGAGGTATACCTTAAACATGTTGACACATTTAACCCCTGTAGTTTGTAATCTCTCACTTTCTTCCACAATTAGCTTCGTATGATCCATGATTCATTCGTTTAAGGGTATGAGCATCATGTAGGGTCATTGTAAAGTATATTTATCCATTGTTGACATTTTGAACCTTTATATTCACATACTTTCCATGTTTGTCAACTTTAGCCCCTCTAGGGTATTCTTTCACACGTTCAAGCTTATGACACGTCTCAATACATTATAGGACGTGAATTTTCGAGGTGTTACAATATTAGCACCACCTCTTGAAAAACAATAAATGGGTCAATGGCAGAAAATCTCAGAATTTCATATAAAGCTTTTACTTTTTTTTTGAATACCTATCCAGCCATAAGCCCTGGAAATATAAGTAAATTAAGGCAATATAAAAGCTACTACATCTAAGGAAGAAACCTCACATATAAGATATACAATTTGATAAAAGAAAATGTTAAGACATAACAGGTATATGTTACCTTAATTATCATCACATAATACTAATAGCTATGATTATAATGGTGATAAACAAAATATGCTTGTATAATTGCTTAGTTTTGTGATAATTATATCTAAACATGTTTGTAATTCAGATGTCAAAGGAAATGGCATGTGATCAAGAAATTGAGAATAGTAATGGAAACTCTTTTGATAGAAACACTATAGAAAATATAATAGCTCAAGGAATATCGAATGCCATACCTTCGATCATTGAAGCTATTAAAATTTCTATGCCTATAAACGAGAATCGTAGTATACATTGTAAGCATACCATCACTTCATACCTAGCCCTCGTATCAACGGAAGTCATGATATTCATATCAAAACTCCATCTTCCAAACCAAAGAAAACCACAACCTATGGATACTCTGTCACACCCCAACCGATGGCGGAAACATCGGGGCATGGCACTGAGCGAAACAGATTGTCCAGAAGTTTCCATAACAATTATCATTACTAATCAATTTAAAATTACATGTCCCATATTGTGTCTCAAAAGGTAAACAAATTATTATAGACAAAATCTAGGCAAATAGTCTATCCCGACAACTCAGATTTTCAAATAGAGCAATTGTTTATCTGCTTCTAGAGACCCTTGATTTAATTTGTACAGACAACTATTTGTTGGCCTCTAGAGCCTTATTCTAGCCTCGATTTCCTAGCAGATGTGCATCCTAAGCACCTGTCACATACGTTAAAATAAAGTCAATACATATAATGTAAAGGTGAGCATACAAGTTTGATAATAGCATATAGAGTTCAAATTCGTTTACGCATAACTTGCACGTACACATAGTGAAATGAGGCATGTTAGTTATCGACATAGATCCATCGATACCAATGACTGCGGGTTGACTGCCTGAGGTAGTTCGCAATACATGATTACCACCGTAATCCATGCAAGTAATTGTCCTTAACAACCCCTGCGAACAGGTTCTGAGTCCAAACTATAGTACTATCGTTGCTAAGGCAGGTAGACAGCATTCCATGTGTAAACATAACAAACAAGCATTCATAAGCCACGTATAACATGCATTAACGATTAGCGTTCAAATAGTATTGAGTGGTGTGTTGATTGTGTAACACCCACATTTCTTACTCCAAAATAAGTATTATTATTTACAAAATTCGGGCATTACCCGTTCGTATAATGAACGATTCCCTGTAAGACCAACTTGTAAGAACTTAAATATGACACAGCGGAAAATACGAGCCCAAAAATTTCTTTCTTATTTAGACACATTACTTACTTAAAGGCTCAAATACAAATGATAAACATTTACAAAAGGGATTTACAATAACCACATTAAATTAACGCTTCAAGACAATACATATTTTCGTACAACCCTTGCTCCGTGACTCGATCAACGCTTGCTTATCTTCGGTAGTAGTAGTAGTAGCGGTAATCCGTGCAATACCTGTGGACATCACCTACATCATAACCATTAGTCATTAACAACATCATACGACATGATTCTCATATAGTCCAATATTGAATAACATTTAACAGTAGGAACTTTAATTCATTCAACTATCCTTTCGTATTTTCTTGTTCCGAATTCGACTTCGATACTTCATGAACCCGGTGTTCATGTACCTGCATTTCATTCCAATCTCAAACACACGATTAGCAATCATTAATGCTAGAACATAATGAAACCAGTCCAAACCATTCCTTCATATACTTACAACATTTCGCATCCACAAACGTATACGTTCCTAATTCCTACATACATACAACATATACACCTACACCTACATACATACGCACACATTCACATACACACACATAGACGCGATGTCACACCCCGACCGCGTAAAACAACAAATCGCGGCGGAAACATCGGGGAGTGTTGTAACAGAATTAATGTTTCATAACCATGGGTACCAAAGAGTGTTTCGTTTTATTAAACATTGAATAATTACATCGTCTTGAAATCTAAATACACTATTTAAACATAGTCTATCATTGTTATTGAGTCACTAAGGCCTTGTCCAGTCCTATGTGAGCATGCATCTTATCAATCGATATCATCCAACAATACCTGAAACATATGTGAAAACGAGGTCAGCAAAGAAATGCTGGCGAGATACATAGGTTTTGTGAAAATAAGATTCATGACTTCTGTTTTAAGAAAATGTTTAGTCATGAACCTTGTAATTTGCTTTGTCTTTGTAAATCATTTGAAAAATAATAAGTTCGGATGATAAGTATAAATAAGAGAATAATGCATGATTAAATGAATAACCATGTAAAATGAGTTTGTGTAAGATAAGTTGTTTGTAAATCAATGTCTTGTGAAAAGTATGTTACTTGTATAAAATGTCCTATGTCTCAAACTGAAATGATTCAAATAACGCTACAATATGTAATACCATACAAACACTTATATATAGGAAGTACCAGCGGCGTATCCACCATGCTTGTATCATATTACACACACATCGTTACTTAATCACTTAATCAAACCAAACCAAACAATGTAAAATGTCTATGTTTAAATCAATTGTCAAATGTATTGAATAATATGTCAAAGTATTCATGTCAAGATGTAAATCATGTCAAAATGTCTATGTCAAATATCCATGTCAAATGTCTATGTCAAATATCCATGTCAAATGTCTATGTCAAATATCCATGTCAAATGTCTATGTCAAATATCCATGTATGGCAAGTGAAATGTCTCAACTAAACCATATGCACAAAAACAAAGTATTGAAGTAAAACTTGGTTTAAATCAAAGTTATGTTTTGTGGGAAATACATGATCAAATGTCAATCATGTTAAAATGTTTACCCAATCGTTACCCATTCGTTCAGATCGTTCTTGTTTTAATCGTTCTAATCGTTCTTGTTTTAATTGTTCTAATCGTTCTTGTTTTAATTGTGAACTACTTTATGGTCGATTCTCTAATAACATTCAAACCTTCTTGACGCGTTCCTCGTTCCAACTCGCTCTCGTTCTCGTTCTTAACAAACCCTTACCAAAGGGTAAGTTAATAATTTCAGATTCAGTCGTTACCCAAAATATCCACACATAACCATGGGTATAGAGAATAACGGGATTTGTCAGATCCTATGGTACCATAACCTAATACTGGTCGGCTTGATCATTGCTAATGAATGTCATTGGTTATGTAACTACAACCAACAAGTTCGTTCACTTTATTGAAATCGTTCTTGAAACCATTGTAATTGTTTTTGAAACCATTGTTATCGTTCTTGAAACCACATTCTAATTGTTATTGTAATCGTTCTTGAAATCACTTTGTAATTGTTATTGTAATCGTTCTTAAAATCACATTGTAATTGTTATTGTAATCGTTCTTGAAATCACATTGTAATTGTTATTGTAATCGTTCTTGAAATCATTGTTAAAACATTTAGCACATATGAGTCACCCCAAAACAGTTGAAAACAGTAAAAGAGGGGAATAATGTACTCGCCTGAGAATGCTTGGAGGTCTTGAACAACAACCAAACAAAGCTAGAGGGAGCACGGAATCAGTCGGCAATCTAAAACTATATAAATAAACCGGAATTAAATCGGGAGATCGGATAGGATGAGGCTTGGTAAACCAAATGGGTATTGGAACTCATATGATATGGTTTAACAAGGCCTACATACTACATGAAACCTAACCTAAGTGCTTTCGACCCATCGCGACCCATTAAGGTAACTTATGCTACTTTAACGCGTCGTGTGCGTGAAACGCGTTCGGACCGCCTAACTAGTCCTATGACAAGTAGAATATGCCTAAACATGTTACATAATCAGTTATGTGACAAAGGTTTAGGTTACATATGCTTAATTACCAATTATACATGAAAAGGGTATTCTGGTAATTTACCTAAGGCATATAAACTACCTATCATACAACTACTTAAACGATGTGACCATAGGGTATAACCTCGGAAGGTTATGCCCTATACTAGGGTCACCTAATGTATTTGGTCGGATCCTAATGATCGACCAAACTGGGTCGGGTTTGAAGGTATAGGCGATTTATTAGATCGCCTACCCTACGACCCTAGACAACGTGGTAATCAGTGGGCATAGTCCCAAGGGACTATAACCAACGTGATTACACTCACGTTGCGAAGTTCAAACGAACTTCGCATTGACCATTACTGGTCAACGCTGAAAGTCAAACAAAGTTTGACTTTCTGACTCGAAAAGCAGTAAAAATAAGGAAAAGAACGAAAGAATACTTATGAAGGGTCCCCGAATGCTAATCCCGATCCAAGAACTCAGGTATGAAACAATGGTTTCAACTTAGAGCTCTCAAATCAGAATTCTTGTGCAAAATGAGGTTGTGTGGGTTGGGTATTTATAGGAATACCCGAACCGTTAGGATCGTTCCATGGAAAACGTGCCATGAATCCAACCCGTACACTTGTCGGAACCTTATGGTGGCTGGAAATCCATCCTTATCAGATGACTAGACAATTAGGAATGTGTGGGTGTGGTTAATCAGCTGCAAACAGGCTGTTAAGAAACACTGCATCTGGTCTGTGCATGGCTAGCGCACCGCTACACTAAAAGTGTAGCGCACCGCTAGCCATAGTTTGGCAGAATTACACTTTTAGTCCCTGTCATGCATTCAGCCCATTTTTGACACGTTTAAGGCCCGTTAACCCCATTTCAAAGCTCTAAAATGAAGTTAAAGTATAGGGAACTTAAAATGTGTTCAAAAATATCTCGGATGTCGGTTCGTTTAGCCGTACGAACGCGATGTTCGCTTAATTACGACGGAATGCGCACAAGCGCGAAAAACGATCCAAATGACGCGACGAATGGATTTTTCTTATGCCGAACACTAAAATAAAATATTTTAGTGCTTACATAAATTTTTGGATGTCCGGATGTATTCAGAACGTAAGTTACGCTTAAAAATGCAAACTTGTGCACTTTTTGACGCTTTTAGTCCCTGAATGCCACAAAAGATTATTTTAGCATACCGAACACCTCAAAGCCTATTTCTAAGCTATGTAAAGGATATTTATGGTATGTTTAACTTATGGTCATGTTTCGGAAGGTCTGTTACAGTTCAAATTGGCATACTTTCGCAGTTTGTCAACTTTAGTCCCTGTAAGCGATTAAACTTTGATTTCACCACACCAAACCTTCCAAAACTTATATCTAAGTTATGTAAAGGTTATTTAAGGTATGTTAAGCCTATTTCACTATTCCGGAGTGTTTGTTGGATTAAACTGGTTATATTTACGCATCAGTGCGCGTATAGCCTTCCAGAAAGCGATTTAAAGCTTGAAATTGAACAAGAGTTGATATGTGTAAACCATACACATATTTTTACAAATCCCAAGTATGAAATATAATATTTCATTGGTTTGGTATTTGTTTGATGGCCGTGAAGGCACAGGTGTTACACGCGAGCCCTCGCTTACTACTTTTATTCACTTAATCTCGCATTTCTTATCATAATCACAACTTCCGTGATATAAGTTTTATACTTACCATACTGCATGCCCACTCATTTCTAGTCTCGATTACTTATAATCTTTCTTCTCTAACACGAAAGAAAATACATACTTTCACTATCCGGAGGCTCATAACATCACTTGTGTTTCAACCGGCTTTAATATAAGTTAAGGGACATCGACAATCATTAAAACATCGAGTCCGGATGCGAAATCAAACAAGAAACCAAAATTTGCCAGCTGACTGGCGCTCGCGGGGCGCGACAGCCCCTACCCTGGGCAACTGCAGGGCGCGACAGCCCTATTTCGACAGAAACTTTCAATTTGCTGCTATAAATTCCCGGCTATGAATTCCAAGGGTATTTTCGACTTACAATTTGCATAACTTTTGATCTACGAATCTGATTAACATGATTCTTTTTCCTATGCGTTGGTAAATCGATTTTCTAACATATGAGCTTGTAATATAACATCCAAACAAGGAAAAATCTTAACTTAAAGCCTTCGGCTCTACATACTCATTTCGACTATTCAACCCATTCATATTTTTATTATTAAAACTTGCGTATCGCGTACATTCCTCAATCAAATTGCTCACAATTATTTCTAGTTATCTGTAAGACTTGTCCTTACATTATGGGCTAAACGTCCTTACCCGGGTCCTTAATCTTTACGCGTTTCATTAGCATTATGAGGTTTATGCACATTTATTCGACCCGTTCGTATTTTGTTAAACCATTCTTTTATTTAAGGTCAAATGCTAAGTCTTTTGACCATTAACCTAAGTCCCCATTCTCGGTTGGTGCACTTATGTGCAATTCTACCCATTACCCGGTTACAATACCGTAGCATTACTTAGACATCAATCCGTCATATCATTACAACTTTATATTGTCCCGTTCGGTCTACTTAGCTAAAATTACCGATTTCATACAACCAAAACCATATCAAACTTCAATCATCACCATGCTCAATTAACTAACGCTACCTTACTTAAACAAAATAAAAAGTGATTACGGAAATCACTTACCTCGTGCGTCCGAGTTCATGCATAGCTTCCGTATTTACCTTTGACCCATTGCCCTTCCATGCTCGTGTCCATGTTGACATGGCTCCTACGCTTTCAGGTTATCATCAACACATTCTTGTTAGCATACATCATTGTACTTGATAACGAGCATACATTTGCATAATTTCATATTCAACTTGCATTAATCATTCATTCACTAACATGTATAGCTTATTTCACTGAAAATAGGCTGTTTGGGGACGTCCGTTTACTGTACTTACGAGCTTGCAAAAATTACAATCTTTTTATGCGACGTGTCCCTCGGAGGGGTTATCCTTGTGTTAAATTTTTAGAGTCTAACTCTCTACCAAAAATTTATAAAAATTCATTTACTAAGCTGCAATCAGATTCGTCACTTCTTACTGCAGCTTACGGAAAAATTCATTTAAAATTCCTCGTTTATCCGATTGACGAAATTCCAGTTGGAGCTTTTTCTAATCACCTGAAGCTACATACAGTAAAAATTTGAGATCATAACTCAATTCCTAAATTGAGTTATGACATTCGTAATGGGCTGCAAATTCTGCCAGAAAACGCAGCCTGGCCTTCGATACGGAAAAATTCATAAAACGTTCATTTTTTGTCGAAAAAATGCAATTCCAGTTGGGTTTGAAAGGTTTTTCCTGGAAGTTCATCAAAAACCAATAAACATCAGTTTTTTACCAGATTTAACCCGGTTACAACCGATTACATTCGGCTGTAACTTTCTGGACAGATTCTATTTCATCAATTCTCTTCTAATAATATCGCCTAAGCATTTCATCAAACACTTGGTGTGCACATAACATTGTAAGCTCTATGTACAAGTATACAATGCACAATCACACTAGTAATCTTCATGAATCATATAATCAACTAAATTCACCTCACTTATTCGTTCTACAACCTAACAATCTGTCTATAATTTGCACACAAACAATCACCCATCTGAATCTCTTGATTAATTCACTACTAGTTCACTATTCAACTAAACCAAATGGGTTTTTATTCAAACTTTCAAACAATTCAGTATTATTCATAAAACATCCTCTATTTGATGATTCTAAATCACCAGCAAGTTCAATTTCATACTATCTCATGGATTAATCAAAACCCTTATCATCATCTAGCATTATTTCACAAAATTCGACTTACCCCATGATGGAAAACCCTTAGATAACTGAGGAATTGATCACATGCATTTGATTATCCATGAGATTTCTGCCAAATTTGATGAAATTGGTGAAACTAGGGTTTCACCTTGTTCTCCTGCCTCTGATCGATCGCACGTCACACACACACGCATATGTGTGTGTTTTTAATATTTATTTTCTTTTAATGTTTCAAGTTTTACCACTTTTACATGTTTGGCCCTTCAAGAATACTATTTATATTAATATAACCAAAACTATCCTTACTTATTTATAATTAGCTTAAATTAAAAACCTCATGGAATTTGGGGTGTTACAGATTGTGATTTGAATATTCGTAACGTATGTAACACCCAAAAGTACGTAAAGCAAAAAGGGGTCGAGTATACTTTAACACCCTATTTTCTATTTAGCGATTTTACGTGAAAAATACCACAATTTGATGTGTAACTATGACTACACATACTATAAAAATACGGGTTTATTAAAACTTTTACAAATTATAAGTTATTCTACATAACGTGATCGAATTCGTTGTTTAAAATTTACAACGTGGCAAAGTGCGGAAGCATGTGTCTTTATCGTGTTCGGTTCTTCGTTGAGCTTGATCGTCTTCCGGCATCCAAAGTGTACCTACATTTCATAAACATGAAATGCTTTAGTCTTACGGGGTTTAAATCATATCCAAACGATTCCGGGAAACAATTTATTTTCAAAAGAAAAACAAAAAAAACTTGAAAATGATCTCCACCGTAACTTACGGTGGCACCGTAAGTTACGGTGGCCCCTGTGTTCATATTCTTCTACCGTACAACAGTAGGTAACTACCGTAACCATATCAGCTCCCCCGTAAATTACGGTGGCACCGTAATTTACGGTGGACCCTGCATCCAGCTTTTCCATTTTGCCGTAATTTGACACGAAATCTTTCGTATCTTTCAAACCGCTTATCCGTTTGACCTACCGTTTCTTCCTACATGTTTGTAATTTGATTCTCCATCATATGGAGTTAAAATCCGACATCCGGCTTGATAAAATTTAAGATTTTTAAGTCTTCGGCTTAATACTCTTTTGCTAAAATTTGACCCGTTCGTGATTTTATCAAACGTACAAGTTTGTTTGACCCTTATTTCTCATAAACCTATTAAATTCAATGATGTCTAACATATTAGGTTCCAATTATAGAATTATATACCTTCTTTAACCCATTTTCACCCATATGCTTATTTTAACCCGTTTGAGGTATTTAAGCATATTTTAAGCACCAATTGCTTTCATTCATTTCCAAATACATCTGTCCATATTTCTTATCAAAGGATCTTCCACCACAACTGTATTTGTGGTGGATTCAATGTGGTGATTTATATATATAAAAAATTTACCCTTCAAATCGTTATTTTACGGCAAAGACTCAAATAGAGCCATTTGACTAACGTGTTACATCCTTCAACTTCTATACTCCTCCTAAGTAATTATCTAATTGTAAAACTCGTTTCCAAACAACCTTTAAGGGTTGTTTGTTCAATTTAGCCTACAAGGGCATTTTTTGTCAATATTAGTCCTTCATTTACGACGAATGACTTTTAGTTACTTGTGTAACCCAAACTCCGATCTTTTAACTATGATTTTATTTGAAAGGGCACTGGGCCTTTCAAATATAATGACCATCGACCGTAACATTTGGTTTACCTATTAAGGTAACCAAAAACTTATTTTAGACTTCGTTTAACTCTCATTAGCCTTACATTTAAATGAGAGTTATCTTATTATGCGTACCTGGCTCGGATCATTACATTGACCCATTTAAGTACCTTGCCTCTATATCTACTAAGTAATAGCGATGTAAATATCCACTCGATATTTATTTCTGAAATCAAACAACTCATCAAACCATTAGTCGATATTGTTAAAAAGTGATATTTTCACCTTTTGACCCGTTGGTCTAAATGACCGATGATATTGGCGAGATAAAGCTTATTGCCATCTCCTCTACACGACTCGTTCCGATTTACACCGCACGGTCGTTTTAACTATAATTCACCTCTTAACGCTTTTTGGCCTATTAAGGCTTACGAAATATGTATCTTTCAAAACCAATAATTATTGTCAACAAGTGTCCAAATTTCAATTTTACCCTTATTGGTTATCTTGTTCCGTACGACTACACGCCGGAAACACCATATCTCAAATTTACATTTGTCTTGTTCGAAATTAAAACAACAAAAGGACATTCTAAACTATATGACTAGTCTAAGCTATACTTACCTTGCATCCAAGCCACGCTTTTCTTTTCTTTTTTTTTTTACTCGATTCGTTTGACCCACTTCCTCCACAAGCCTCCACCTAGCTCGTTAAGCGTCAAACTATAAGCATAATTCGTAAGTTTAGTCATTATCAATCATGACTATTCCCACCTTACGTTTTTCGTATAAAAATTAGTATTCATCATATTATAGGTTGGTTTGACTTTTTAAAAGTCAAATCGCCAATTAACACATACGATTGCACTATCAAGTTCACAAGACTCAATTAAGCACATTATCAACACTTAGTGAGCATCATCTCTTGAGACGCCAAATTAACTAACGTGTCATCCAATTCCTACCTCAAGTAATAATAAATCAACATGTAAATTTCAGTTATTATAAGCATATACACACTTTGACCATCAAAATCATGGTTTTAACTCTTATGTCAAGACCCACTTCTAGTCACTTATGAAGTCTTAACAAAATCTCTAATTTGTTCAAGTAGTTCATTTATATGAGTTAGTATGATGTTTATAAACACCATTAGAACATCAATTTCATCAAATCAACAAAACCCACTTAGCTCATACTTGGTTATTTGGGTTAACCACTAGTTTATGGCACAATTCTTCAAATTTGCATCTAGGGTTTGTTCCTAGACTTATACCCACACTAATATCACTATAACATTGAACATTCATGCAAGAATTTCGTTCATGCAAGCTCATCAAAATTTCGAGATATTACTAAACATCAAAATTTCACATACCTTGTGATCCCCTAAGCTTGGTGATCACGATTTTATTAAAAGCCCCAATTTCTTGGCTTGATATCTCCTTGATTTAGTTGGATTCTTTGTGTTTAGGGTTCTTGAGGGAAGCCCTCTTTCTTCTCCTGCATATATCGACCAAACACACACAGAAAGTGTGTGTTTTGGTTTTTATTTCATTTAACTTAAAACATTTTAATGTTTGCCTCTTTTTAGTCCCTCAAGTTCCAAAGTTTATAAAATGGTTAACTATTTCAAGTTTCCTTCCTTTCTTTATTGTTTTCAAATAAATAACTAACTAAGTTAATTATTCCTAGTTAACTTTGTGGGATCAGGAAGTTATAACCCATTTTATCTTAAGTCCCTTTAGCTCGTGCCTTTTATATACTTTGTTTCCTCAAAAGCCCTTATACCGTTTTTATCTAATATTAGGTTCATTTAATTAAAATCCTAATATTCACCGGTTTGCTTTTACCTCTAACGGTACTTTACCCGTCATCTAGTATTAACGGGGTTTGATTACCAAACCTGTTTTCGGGATGTTACAAGTCTACCCCCCTTAAAGAGGTTTCGTCCTCGAAACCTTTTCTTACATAGTTTATCGAGTTTCAAACCCAATGTACATATACTGAGTAACCTTCTAAGCATTACTCATACTTTGACCATTTGTTAGTGTTACCAGACAAATATGGTAACATCTTTTAATTACACAACATATATATCTTCTATGCGAATTAACGCAACTCAGAATAACGCCATCTTGTTATTTCGACTTGTTTGATTAACTTAGCGAAATCCATCGCCTTTATACTTTTCGGATTCTTTGTGAATCCGTTATTTTCACCCATTTGGATGTTTCCAGTGAGATCTTTCACTTTTTACAAACAGACCCTTTCCCTTACGAACTTATTCATTTGGTTCATTCATACAAAGTTCGCCGCAAAAATGAATTTTCCTGATTTTTATCTTATTTATTTAGCACTATCTAGATGTGCTATTAACGAAATTCTACAAGGCATATTACCACATACCTTTCGACCTTATCCTTTTATTTTCGCTTTTACATTAAGTTTTACCTTGACCGTAGTCTAAGGCTACATTGTTTTCTTTCGGAAAATTTTCCGACCTTATGACTTCTCACGTCATTCATGCTTCGGATTATCTTATGCTCACCATTATCCAGTTTACATACATTCGTATTTGATTATGTCCCATTACCGGACTCATTACTCTCTTGCATTTAACGCTACCTTTATCTGGCTAGCGCTCATTTGTGCCATTCGGCGTTATATTGTATTCAACCTGTTTGACCTATTAATGTGAAATCCATCACTTATAAACAATCACTTTATTCTTTATTCAACCCATTCGGCTTCGAATAGTTGAACATATTTCCTCACAATTTCTATATACGAGATTTTATAGTCATAACTCGTAATCCAAGTCCTTAGATTTTTTTTTTCAACCCGCGTTCACGTCTCTCGGTTTACGCATGTGTTTAATTCTTACCCATCAACCGGGTGTTTTACCGAAGTCGTTATTATTGCAACCCTCCCGGTATGCATTAAGACCTCGCTTTATTTTTATATTCCGACTTTGTCCTTAAGTTTGACGTTTTACAAAAACGACCCGTTAAGGGACATATTTGCATTTTCCGGGTTCGAGTGTAAGTACACTCCCTCCCAATACTTGTCTAAATCATTTTACATGTTTGCATTCTCCGGGTTCGAGTGTAAGTACACTCCCTCCCAATACTTGTCTAAATCATTTTACATGCTTGTGTTTTCTGGGTTCGAGTGTAAGTACACTCCCTCCCAATACTTGTCTAAATCATTTTACATGCTTGTGTTTTCTGGGTTCGAGTGTAAGTACACTCCCTCCCAATACTTGTCTAAATCATTTTACATGTTTCTTTGTCCCTTCACTCAGGCTCATTTTCCTAATGTAATACGCTTCCGTCAGTCGGTTGTGCGTTTACATTATTATCAAATATTTTGCTTATTTGATTCATTTGGGTACTTTTTAATTAGTCCCCTTCACCCCGCCCTTACTACATCGGATGTAAATGTGTCCATCATAAGAAGTTCATGGTATCATATGCCACTACTTACTTGGCCAGAGTAAGCGATTAACACATGACACACATGACCTTTTTATAGTTTTCACATCACGCCCTATGTAAGTAACGCCTCTATTTATTTCTCTTGCAAACAATATCCTGGATAGGTATTCTATTCAGGTTTTTCCAAGTTTTCAATCTACATATGCAACTATCAGTTTCTACGTATTTGTTGCATATTTCTATTCATGCAATAATTTAAACGTGCACCTGGTAAATGCTTGCCCTAACGGGCTTTCTTGCCATTACTTATTTGTGATTGTTACGCGATTTAGGTCCTTGATGAGTATGCTCTTCTTGTCATATCTCGGACCGTTCCATCATCATATCCACAATTCGTTCAACTCTCGTCATCTTCAGACGCGAGTGTCCTTCAATTAAAACATTCACAAGAGTTAGTAATGTCAACTTCAATAATCTCCCGTATTATAATACAAGGCTTTTTCTACTATACGCGTCAACGCGCGTATTTTCGTCAACCATATTAAACATTTTAATTGGGGTAACGTGTATCACACGATAACCCTATTTGTTGTTTACAACACTTTAGCATGCTAAGCTATTAACATACATGTACTTACCGGATTTGCGATCAAGCCTCGAACCGAACACTTTACCCTTCAACCATGAGCTCTGATTACCAACTTTTAACACCCTATTTTCGGTTTAGCGATTTTACATGAAAAATACCACAATTTGATGTGTAACTATGACTACACATACTATAAAAATACGGGTTTATTAAAACTTTTACAAATTATAAGTTATTCTACATAACGTGATCGAATTCGTTGTTTAAAATTTATAACGTGGCAAAGTGCGGAAGCATGTGTCTTTATCGTGTTCGGTTCTTCGTTGAGCTTGATCGTCTTCCGGGATCCAAAGTGTACCTACATTTCATAAACATGAAATGCTTTAGTCTTACGGGGTTTAAATCATATCCAAACGAGTCCGGGAAACAATTTATTTTCAAAAGAAACAAATCATATCCAAACGGGCACCGTAAGTTACGGTGGCCCCTGTGTTCATATTCTTCTACCGTACAACAGTAGGTAACTACCGTAACCATATCAGCTCCACTGTAAATTACGGTGGCACCGTAATTTACGGTGGACCCTGCATCCAGCTTTTCCATTTTGCCGTAATTTGACACGAAATCTTTCGTATCTTTCAAACCGCTTATCCGTTTGACCTACCGTTTCTTCCTACATGTTTGTAATTTGATTCTCCATCATATGGAGTTAAAATCCGACATCCGGCTTGATAAAATTTAAGATTTTTAAGTCTTCGGCTTAATACTCTTTTGCTAAAATTTGACCCGTTCGTGATTTTATCAAACGTACAAGTTTGTTTGACCCTTATTTCTCATAAACCTATTAAATTCAATGATGTCTAACATATTAGGTTCCAATTATAGAATTATATACCTTCTTTAACCCATTTTCACCCATATGCTTATTTTAACCCGTTTGAGGTATTTAAGCATATTTTAAGCACCAATTGCTTTCATTCATTTCCAAATACATCTGTCCATATTTCTTATCAAAGGATCTTCCACCACAACTGTATTTGTGGTGGATTCAATGTGGTGATTTATATATATAAAAAATTTACCCTTCAAATCGTTATTTTACGGCAAAGACTCAAATAGAGCCATTTGACTAACGTGTTACATCCTTCAACTTCTATACTCCTCCTAAGTAATTATCTAATTGTAAAACTCGTTTCCAAACAACCTTTAAGGGTTGTTTGTTCAATTTAGCCTACAAGGGCATTTTTTGTCAATATTAGTCCTTCATTTACGACGAATGACTTTTAGTTACTTGTGTAACCCAAACTCCGATCTTTTAACTATGATTTTATTTGAAAGGGAACTGGGCCTTTCAAATATAATGACCATCGACCGTAACATTTGGTTTACCTATTAAGGTAACCAAAAACTTATTTTAGACTTCGTTTAACTCTCATTAGCCTTACATTTAAATGAGAGTTATCTTATTATGCGTACCTGGCTCGGATCATTACATTGACCCATTTAAGTACCTTGCCTCTATATCTACTAAGTAATAGCGATGTAAATATCCACTCGATATTTATTTCTGAAATCAAACAACTCATCAAACCATTAGTCGATATTGTCAAAAAGTGATATTTTCACCTTTTGACCCGTTGGTCTAAATGACCGATGATATTGGCGAGATAAAGCTTATTGCCATCTCCTCTACACGACTCGTTCCGATTTACACCGCACGGTCGTTTTAACTATAATTCACCTCTTAACGCTTTTTGGCCTATTAAGGCTTACGAAATATGTATCTTTCAAAACCAATAATTATTGTCAACAAGTGTCCAAATTTCAATTTTACCCTTATTGGTTATCTTGTTCCGTACGACTACACGCCGGAAACACCATATCTCAAATTTACATTTGTCTTGTTCGAAATCAAAACAACAAAAGGACATTCTAAACTATATGACTAGTCTAAGCTATACTTACCTTGCATCCAAGCCACGCTTTTCTTTTCTTTTTTTTTTTTACTCGATTCGTTTGACCCACTTCCTCCACAAGCCTCCACCTAGCTCGTTAAGCGTCAAACTATAAGCATAATTCGTAAGTTTAGTCATTATCAATCATGACTATTCCCACCTTACGTTTTTCGTATAAAAAATAGTATTCATCATATTATAGGTTGGTTTGACTTTTTAAAAGTCAAATCGCCAATTAACACATACGATTGCACTATCAAGTTCACAAGACTCAATTAAGCACATTATCAACACTTAGTGAGCATCATCTCTTGAGACGCCAAATTAACTAACGTGTCATCCAATTCCTACCTCAAGTAATAATAAATCAACATGTAAATTTCAGTTATTATAAGCATATGCACACTTTGACCATCAAAATCATGGTTTTAACTCTTATGTCAAGACCCACTTCTAGTCACTTATGAACTCTTAACAAAATCTCTAATTTGTTCAAGTAGTTCATTTATATGAGTTAGTATGATGTTTATAAACACCATTAGAACATCAATTTCATCAAATCAACAAAACCCACTTAGCTCATACTTGGTTATTTGGGTTAACCACTAGTTTATGGCACAATTCTTCAAGTTTGCATCTAGGGTTTGTTCCTAGACTTATACCCACACTAATATCACTATAACATTGAACATTCATGCAAGAATTTCGTTCATGCAAGCTCATCAAAATTTCGAGATATTACTAAACATCAAAATTCCACATACCTTGTGATCCCCTAAGCTTGGTGATCACGATTTTATTAAAAGCCCCAATTTCTTGGCTTGGTTTCTCCTTGATTTAGTTGGATTCTTTGTGTTTAGGGTTCTTGAGGGAAGCCCTCTTTCTTCTCCTGCATATATCGACCAAACACACACACAAAGTGTGTGTTTTGGTTTTTTTTTCATTTAACTTAAAACATTTTAATGTTTGACTCTTTTTAGTCCCTCAAGTTCCAAAGTTTATAAAATGGTTAACTATTTCAAGTTTCCTTCCTTTCTTTATTGTTTTCAAATAAATAACTAACTAGGTAATTATTCCTAGTTAAATTTGTGGGTTCAGGAAGTTATAACCCGTTTTATCTTAAGTCCCTTTAGCTCGTGCCTTTTATATACTTTGTTTCCTCAAAAGCCCTTATACCGTTTTTATCTAATATTAGGTTCATTTAATTAAAATCCTAATATTCACCGGTTTGCTTTTACCTCTAACGGTACTTTACCCGTCATCTAGTATTAACGGGGTTTGATTACCAAACCTGTTTTCGGGATGTTACATATACTCACAGCGATGATGGATTGAAGGGAGCGCTTAGAGCGGAATTAGCCTGATTAGAACGATAACATAACGATAAGTGACGCGCAAAACGAGGCAAGGTGTAAGTGGCTCGGACAGTAGCTCGGTCGGATTGGTAATCCGATCGGACGGTCCGGTCGTGCGGGTGAAAATCCGTTCGGATGGTCATCCGGTCGGACAGGTTGTCCGGTCGGATAACTGTTCGAGTGGATTGTTTCTTCCTTTGATGTGTTTGTGTATGATGGCTTGTCTTTTGAAGTTTTCGTTGTAACATTTTGAAAACATTGAAGTATCTCTACCTTTCAAGTCGGTCGATCGGACGGTCTGTCCGATCGGACGATAATCCGATAGGTTGATACTTTCGTGAGAACAAGTTCACAGCAGGGCGGTCACTCGGTCGGACAGGTTGTCCGGTCGGGTGGCATCCTTAGTGCATTGAACATGTTGAAAATTGTTCAAGTGTTAAAGTCCAAGTATCTCGTGATCCGAAGAGTAATCCGGTCGGGTTGGTAGTCCGTTCGGATAGCAATTCATTCAATACTCAAACTTAGAAAAAGTTGGTTAAGTGTGGGGCCCAAAGTGTAAGCCGCTCGGATGACCTAGTCGTTCGGATGGCTTATCCGTTCGGACAGTAGTCCGGTCGGATAGCACTCCATGTTGGTTGTTCCGTTTGTCTTTCACTTGGCCGTTTTGATTGTTAGTTGCTTTTATCGAGACATTTTGACAACGTGTTAACCAACGGAACCCCATCCTAACCCAAGTGACCCGATCAAACAGGAATCACCCTAGTTCGACCAGTTAACCTGTTCATGACGGTTGTCCTTGGTTAACCCGAAATCGGTGGTCTCGTGAGTAGAATCCAGATCTTGAACTAGTACAACACCGCGAATGAGTAGAAGACTAGAACAAGGTCCGATTCTTATCGGTTTTGAGTGCATTGAGTGTAAAAGAGTTGAAAAAAGTTAGAAACCATCTTTCAATCCTTTTCCAGCATGAAAGTGTTTAGATCTCTACAAGATCTTTATTTATTTGTGTGGAAATCGGTTGGATCCAAGTTGTTCTTGATGGATTGAGGCCAAGACATGAAGTTCTTCAAGAACACCATGATGACGTCATCCTAGAACACCTCAAATCTAGTGATTTCACGGTTAAAAGTTAAGATTCAAAAGATAGAAAGGTTTAGGAGTGCGTGTAGGTCAAGAAAGTACAAGATTTAGGACGAGATCTTACCGGGATTGAGAGAAATCGGAGAAAAGGTGAGGAGAACGTGCTGTTCGGTCAGAGAGTTTCCAAAAGTAGAAAGAATGAAAGTGAAATGGGTATTTATAGAGTTACCCAAAGAGGAAAGTGTGGGTCAGTCGGATGGCATCTCGCCCGGGTGACTTATCCGGTCGGATGTCATCTCGGTCGGATGACATATGGCACCAGATCAAGTGTCAGCCCGGTCGGATGGCTTATCCGGCCGGATGACACTTGGTTCGGGTGTTTGGCGCGACGATTTTTTTTTTGGTTTCGATTGTAATTGCGAGCGATGCGATGCGATAGATTTTCCCTAGTCAAATTACTTTTAATCCCAACCATTCATATCTTGCACTGTCCCTTCTCCGCTAATTATCATAGTTCGATTTCGATTGAGTTCGATTGCGTTTCGAGTTCGATTGCGTTTTGATTGATTCCCACAAATACATAAATTAAACATGCACAAGTAACACATAAGGCACACACACACGTATAACAATAACCAAAATGCGTAGTTCGAGTTGCGATTCGATGTCGATTTGGTTAGCATAGTTTGAGTATCGTTTAGTTAACTTTATCGCATTGTTACTTCCTATAGTTCACAATCGTAAGTCGATTAAATAACGAATAACATACGTCGATTATTGTGATTATTGACACTTACTCCACATAATACAACTAAAATAAACACATAGAAGAAACTCATTACTAGTCAAGTTGCGCGAAATCGGTCGTTGACTTTGACCTTGACTTTGACTTCTGAAAACACGGGGTGTTACATACTCCTATAAGGAATTATACTCTAACAAATCCTCCAAGGACAAAGGAATGAAACCAGAAATCGCACAACCTACCAGCAACAGCAAAAAGCACGCAAGAGAACGTTATTTTAAGAAGACACTTCGTTGTAACTTCTGCAAGAAAGCTGGACATGTAAAAGAAGAATGTAGAAGGAAAAGGGAAACTAACGTATGTTACAAATGTGGAGATCCAGGCCACTTTCGTCGCTACTGCCTAAAACTATCTAAGGCCCCTGACAACGAGAACAGAAACCCAGATGAAGCTAAGAAGAACGCATAAACACCATAAACCATAATAACTTTTAAAATAAAGCACCCTTATATTTTGTCTGCACTTAATTATTAGTTGACTTTTAATTCCAATAAAAAATTCATCAATAAAAGGTCTTTGTTTTTCCTTTTATAGAGTCAACTCTTATCTGTCTCATCTGTTGACCAATTTCCTATGTTGTACGTGCATTGGTTGTTATGCATATGAATTCAATTCAAAAAGATCATCTACTCATGAGTCTTAATAAATCCCCCCCCCCCCCCCTCTGTTTTTAAAATGCTGACTTTTGAAAAAGTTCTCTTCTTTTCAGAGTTGCCAAGGTTTCATTAAAACCATTTCTTGTCAATACATACATCCATTGTTGGAATATGTCCAAACCAAGCTAAATTGTTTGAACTTGTTCACAATACCCATTCAATTCAAACTCCCATATGATGAATTGAGATCATCATATTCGAGGTAATCTCATTGTCTGAATTTCGATGTATTATTTGTTAAAACACGACATCTTGTGGTGACAATTTCTTTGAAACTTGAACTCATTTCATTTTCACACCGAGGTACGAATTTATCTATTTGTTGATTTATTATCCTAAACCAGTCTTAAATGCAATTTTGTGTTAAGATAAATGTACCTCCAGTAATTCTTTCATCTTTGAATTGATTCCACATTATTTCTTCAATTGAAATATCCTATCTTTTGAAATATCCAGATTCGCTACCTTGAAACTTTCAGTTAATTTCGAAAACGGTGAATCCGTTCGGTCACCATAATTCTTTCAATCACTACAACACCTTGCAGTATCTGTATAAAATTGTAGCATGTGCTAATAGTAAACCCTAATCATACATCATTCGTTTGACTCGTCATTCAAGTATTCTTGATACAATTATGTATTAAGACCTAGATACACTAAGTTCTATTGTATTGTCCAATGTATCCTTTCCATTTAAATAAACGTTATTGATTTCTGGGTTGATCATTGACAAATCATTTTTCATACTTCTATCTTCAATTGAAATTATTGATTCAGAGTTCTTTTTAAACGATCAAAGTAAGTTCTTTCCTGGCATTAAATCCTATCATTTCTACAAATCATTACATTTTCGAATTACTATGCCTATCAAATCTCTCTTTTGATTTATGAAACTCAGTCACCTTGATCATGGTATCATTTTATCTCATTCAGTTAACATCCAATCCTGAAACAAATTTTTTAGACCATTGAATCCCAAGTATCTTATGATATCTTTATATTTATTTTTTTTATTCTATCCCAAACACCTTGATAATCAATTAAAAGATGTGACGCAACCCCAAGAAGATATCGTAACCCAAATCTCGAGGACGAGATTTAAAACAAGGTGGGGAGAATGTAACATTCCCAAAATTTTAAATTTTAACTTTTGTCATTACACGAATAGATCATGGGTAAATGGAATGTTAGAAATATGAGATACATAGACGAGCCTATGAACCGTTTAATAATTTAATAATACATTATATTTAAACCTACTCCGTTTCTAATGAAGCTTGGTTCAAAAGGTAGATAAGATCATTCGCGTTCTAATGACATGTTCATTATTTTATGAAACGTCATGTTTTAGAAGTTATACGCACTAAATAAATAAAGCAGTTGAATTAATTATAATATATAAAATAAAATAATAATATCATAACATAGAAAACAAAGTGCACGTGTGTGGTGTGTATTTGAATTCCTACACACATGAAGAAAATAAATTCCTAAATGATACTTGTCCTTCATTTTAATTAAATGAATTTAATATTTTGAATCAAGTACATACGTGTCTTCAGAATCGGAAAGAATACGATGACAAGGCTTCCATACCTTCGGTATAAATAAGATTGATGGCCTTTCCAAAAATTTTGCAAACAATTTTCCATCTTTCTGTCGCCCCTCTCAATTCTATAGCTTTTATTATTACCCCATAATAATAATAAAGTTCTGCCCCGTTTTAAGTGTTTTAACCCTTGATCACTGATACCCTGCCCGACTGAAGTAGGGCCCCGTAACGTATGTCAAGGCTCTGCCTAAATTCGTTGGGGTTCTGTCTCGTGACGTAGGGATAAAGTGGAATTGGGTTACTATACTTAATGTGAGTGCACTATATATTTTATTAAATAATTCAGGAGTTGTACCAAGATATACCAACCCTCCTAAAATATTTCTGACACCCATAATATATTTAGAGTGGCCATATATGTCTTAAATTACACCCCGTATACGAAAACCGGTCCCGAATACCTTTATTATTATAAAAATTAAATAAAAACAAGATTTTAGCATCGCTCGCGGGCCGCGAAGACTATGTCTTCGACCAACGCGGGCCGCGACAGCTCAATATCCGGAAGACACCACAGGCCGCCACGTGTCGATGACTCAGCGATCCTTCGCCGCCCTACCATTCCTCGCGGGCCGCGTAAGCCCTTGTTGTCTTCTACACGGGGCGCGACAAGGTCAACGATCACAACTATAAATAGGAGGCATCGGCTGTCCATTTCAATTCGTTCAGTCTTTCACTTTCTCTCTCAATTTCTGTAGTGTAGGCTCTATACCTGGGCATTATACCCCCTAAATAACGAAGTTCTGCTCCGTTGTAAGTATCATAACCCCTGGATACGTATTAGATACGCTGCCCGATTGATCTAGGGTTCCGTAACAGCTGTCGTGGTTCTGCCCGACGTAGTCATTGGAATGCCGTCTCGGGGAGGGTATTACTAATGTTAAAATGGGTTATTATACTAACGCGTGTGCATTATTTATTTAACTAGATTATAACCAGGAAGCCACAAAGGAAAGACCTAAAATAGCAATGTGAGTAATCCTTCTTTTTGTGTAAACCTTTTTGTGAGTTGATCCGCTTTTTGTGAACCTTTTGTTAACTGTTTTTACAAAACCTCATACAATTAAATGTATATTAAGCAGTTATTGAGTATTTGTAAGAATACAATTATCATGAGTATGTTGGGGTTTTGTATACAAAATTTATTACCACCTGGTCAAGGAGTAACATTTCCACAAGTCGGGTCTGACAGCACCATGGATGTTAATTGGTATAACTTGGAAACAAATATAATTGCGAGATCGCCCTCAATACTGTACAATGGTTTTTATTAAACTTGGTTAAACTGGGATTCACTCACCAGTATTTCCTGCTGATAAAATGTTTTAAACACGTGTTTTAGGTAACTTAGTGTGAAGCCAATAAAAGCCAGCTGGAGAGCACTGAAGGCTTAGAAAGTGGCAATAAAAGTTACCTAATTAAAAAGGAGAATTGTTTTCAATAATTGGGGCCATTCCCTATAGATGCATCAAAATGAAAATTCGGGTTTTGTCCCTCTTATAAATGTGTTACCAGAGAAACTTGGGTTTATCCCATTTCTTTATCAGTAAATATTTTTGGTGTTTAACTCTGTTAAAATATTTCCTAACTACGGTCCTGATGAAATTTTCCGCTGCCAAATTGATAAACACCGATACCACTGAAACTGGCCACGACCGCCCGTTCCTGGTTTGTTAGGGGACGGGGGTTGTGACAGTTCTGTCCAAATTAAATGTGCAATGTGAGTCATTCTCTTTTTATCAACAATGTTTGACAATACTCAAATTATTTTCAAAAGTTATAGTTACAGGGATTAAGTCTTGGTTATCTTGAATCACTGGCAAGTGGGGTATTGTGCACATTACTAATTTCTCACGGTTAGGCTCACCAACCTAACAGTGTCAATCATCACTACTTGGGTGAAAGGACCCAATAGTGGTATGACCATCGTCACCAGGGTGTGACACGGCGCCAGATAAAAATAAGATAGTAGCCATTGTAATCGCTCTTATGTTGTAATCTATAACTAATGTGTCGTTTTATATAACCTGAATGACTCGCCAGTATTTTCCCGCTGATAAAATCTTTTTAAACATGTTTCAGATGACTTACTGTAAATCAAGGAAAAGTGCCACGTAGCACTAAAAAGCATGAAGAGGTGGCTCAGTAAAATAAATAAACATGTTTTGTAAAACAAGAGATTTCCTCGTGAAATTACCTTTATTGTAAATTATGGGCTTTGTCCCAAATTGTGAAATAAAATAATGGGACATTTTCAGTTTAAAAGATTCTGTCAACATTTTCGCTGCCAAATTAAATAATAAATAACACGGGTTTCTGTCCCGCGGCTTCTGGACCGGGTAACACCGGGCTGGGGGCCGTGACAGCAAACACTGCCGCCAACCCTTTGCCGATGCCGAGAATCGTGTGGATCGGGGAGTGCATACCGACGCGGGGAAGATGATTGAGAGAGAGAGGGTATTGTGGGGTGGGGTCCATTTCAATCTCAACCAATCACACATTTTTCCTTTTTTTAAGTTTACCACTTCACCAAATGTCTAAACCATTGTCAACACTTTTCACCAAAGTTTAAACACTTTTCACTGATTGACGTGGCGCACTCTGATTGGCTGATTTTTTAGTTTGCAACTCTCAAATGTTTAACCACTTCTAACACCCTAAAGACATGTTGGTTTTGATTGTTTCATGTACTAAAAAAGGGGAAATAGTGAAAATAGCAATTGACCAGTCAAAATTTCCAAAATAGCCAACGGAAACGTCTCAAAAAGCCTTTTCATGGAAAAACATGGCATAGAAACGTCTTAAAAAAGCCTTTTCAACCCAACCAACTGCGTTCCGCCACGTGTCAATTTTTTTTGTAAAGGCTTAAGACGTTTCAGCATTTTTGTAGAGGCTTGAGACGTTTCAGCCTTATTTATTAATTTTTTTTCAACATTTGTATATTTTTAGTATTTTTAATATTTAAAACAAACATAATTTTATGTTTGTTTTAAATATTAAATGAAATTTATTTTTAAATATTAAAAATACTAAAATTATATTTTTAGTATATACAAATGTTGAAAATTTATGTTTGTTTTAAATACTAATATTTAAATTTCATGAAATCAGATTTAAATGCACTTTATGTTTTAATATTTAAATGCACTTTATGTTTTAGTATTTAAAAAATAAATTTCATCAATCTGATTTGTATATTTTTAGTATTTAAATACTTATTAATTTTAGATAAATTTATGTTTGTTTTAAATATTAAAAATACTAAAAATATACAAATGTTGAAAAAAAATTAATAAATAAGGCTGAAACGTCTCATGCCTTTACAAAAAATGCTGAAACATCTTAAGCTTTAAAAAAAAATTGACACGTGGCGGAACGCAGTTGGTTGGGTTGAAAAGGCTTTTTTAAGACGTTTCCACGCCATGTTTTTCCGTGAAAAAGCTTTTTAAGACGTTTCCGTTGGCTATTTTGGAAATTTTGACCAGTCAATTGCTATTATTGGCTTGGGAAGGTTCGACTGGATTTTTAACGGCTGCTATGATTGCTGGGATAGCATCGGCTATACCCTGTGCAACTATGTTTTCTAATTTTGCTTTATCAAACAATGTTGAAGTTGGGGGTTGTTTGGTAGCCTCTGAATGGTCATTAAGAGGCTAACTCTTAATGGAACTATTAAAAATTTTACCAATGAGAAGGTAGAAGAATGTGACATGTGATGATTTACCATCCAGAGGTTACCTCTTAGCCATTCAGACTTGAGGTTACCTCTTATTCATTCAGAGGTAGGGGTGAGCAAGAAAACCGAAATAACCGAACCGTAACCGAATAACCGAACCGAAAAAAACTGAACCGAAACAAAAACCGACGGTTCGGTTTTCGGATTTTAATAACCGAAAATTTCGGTTCGGTTTTCGGATAAACATTTTCAATAACCGAAAAAAACCGAACTGAACCGACAAGTTACAATCCATATATTTTTATGTTTAAGTTTAAATTGTTTAAGTGTTTAACCCAATGCTAGTAGAAAATGTTAATTTTATTCTTGAATGTAAAGTGTTTATAATAAAAACATTATAACTGAAATGATTTATTATTACCTATAAGATATAACAAAAATTAATATAAAAATTAAATTTAATAAAACTTTGAAGAAACATAAAAATATATTAGAAGGTTAGGTTTATGTAAACAATACTAATTAAAGAGGTGAACTATAATAACTTAAATATAAACATATAAAAAGATTGTTATAATATAAATTATACTTTTTATTTTGTGAATCTTACATAATTTTGTTCAAAAAACCGAAATAACCGAAAAACCGAACCGAACCGACGTAAAAACCGAAAAACCGAAACCGAAAAAAACCGAAACGAACGGTTTTTAAAACCCAAAAACCGACATTTCGGTTTCGGTTTTGATTTTACCCAAAAACTGAACCGAACCGTGCACACCCCTATTCCGAGGTTTTAAACCATTAAGATATAACATCTGAATGATTATTAAGAAGCTACCAAACAGCCCCTTGGTAACTTATGTAATAATTTATGCAACCTTCATGTAATTATAAAGATAAAACCATCAAAACTAGTTTGGTCGTATTTTGCATCAATTTAAAAGTTTAAAAGCACTTGTTCAACTCTCTTTTTTATTATTATTATTTAAAAACACACTTACTAAAATTTGTCGAGTAATTAATTCATGAACAATCAATTTTAGCAACTATTTACAAATCTAAACTCGGATTTTCATCAAAGTACTTCCGATCCAAACTCATGTTTTCATCAAAATCACATTCATTGATCGTTATAATTCATTTTATTCAACAATCAATTCATCAAAGTACTTCCGATCCAAACTCATATTTTCATCAAAATCACGTTCATTGATCGTTATAATTCATTTTATTCAACAACCAATTTTCTAAAATTGATCAAATAGTATCAACACTAACATGCATGAGCATCATTAAGTTGTACTGTCAACATTAAACCTATAAAACTATCTACAATCAATATGGTACCACTTCTTAGATAGGTAGATGTGGACCTAGTGCTTACATATATGTAAAAATGGCAACTATACGAGAAAGATGCATTAACAATCCCTTTGGTGGGGCGAAGTGCTTACAAATTAGAAGAAAAAAACTCAAAAAGTAATATTCAACCTTAATATAAAGTAATTAGTGTAATTACTATGCTAAGAAAGTAAAAAATGAAATTCGTCCACTAAAACTATGATACGAACCGAATCGTGGCACACGACAAACTAATTCGTACATAATCAAGTTCATTTATTAAGATTTGTGCTCTCCAATTAACATTTTAACATATAAACATGAACGCTTCCAAGACGATTGCATAAATAAAAAAAACAAGCTCGTTTCTTTGGGTGAAGAGTAAAGAAAGCTTCTCTTGTTGGAATGGTTGAAATGGTCAAATTTATTGAGTTGCATGTATGACAATCATTGCCCGACCTACAACTCCTTGTTGTATGTTCTTGTTCTTTGATTTAAACTCATTGGAATTTGAACTTCGGTTCTTAAAGAATAAACATAGGAAATTATATTTGTTAATGTTGGTGCACTTGTGTCTGTACTTTGTCTGTATTTTGTCTTGATACCAAACGATGTCTTTGTTAGTCTTGTAAGTTTGACCAAGTCAACCATCCTCCTGGTTTGACTTGGCCAAACAGTCAACACTTGTGTGTAACATGTCCGTATCGAAGGATGTGTCATCGAATGATTGTTTATATCCTTCGATGAGCTCGAAAGATAACCTTCGAAGGATAGACCACGAAGGATACCATCCTTCGTGGTACATGTAGATCTTTCGATGGGTTTCTGGTCGACAGATGATCTTTCGATCAGTCTGTCTGATCCTTCGACCAGACATGCTGTGTCGGGTATATATACCCATGTGTTGTGTTCACTTCTGAAGGCAGATAGAGAGTTCGAAAGCAGGACAAGAGTGAGACAGGGAACACACACACACGAGAGAGAGAGTTTGCAGAATACATTTGTAAACCTTGAGCTTGTAACCGAACCTTTCATTCGTATTAATACATGTGGTGTTAATCGGTGAACTTTGTGTGTTGTGTTTGTGCTTGTTCTATCTCGGTTTGCATGCTAGCTTGGATTCCGCACTCGCTAGTGTGTTTGACATAACAAGGAATAGGTTTGACCTCAACCTCCGAGGGACCTATAAGTGGTATCAGAGCCGTGGCTCTTTTCCTTGTTAAAAACCGGGTTTATACAAGATTTTGGAGTGTTTTGGACAAAAACACCCTTGGTTTTGCACCCGTTTTTACTGCTTTTCTCGCTTTTTCAGACATTAAAACGTGTTCTAAACTAATCGGGTGTGTTAAAGGTCGGTTTGGGTAACTTAAAAATCTGTTTTTGAGAAGTTTGGCTATTTCCGGCCAAATTCCGGCTTACTCCGGTGACCGGTTTCTGGACAAAAATTGTGTTTTTAAGTAATATTTTATTGGTTCAAATCTGGTTTCGTAAACAATGATGGTCTGAACCATACTTTCTGCCGAAAGATTTACCAACCCATCACCTTTTTCACCAACTTGTCACTCTTTGTCAACTGTGTCAGAGCAGTTCGAAAGATATCCTTCGAAGTCGAAAGATCATCTTTCGATCAGTGGAGGTTCGATAGATCATCATCCTTCGAACCAAGGAATCATTTCGAAGCATTCATCTTTCGATCAGTGGAGGTTCGATAGATCATCATCCTTCGAACCAAGGAATCATTTCGAAAGATCATCTTTCGATCAGTGGAGGTTCGATAGATAATCATCCTTCAAACCAAGGAATCATTTCGAAGCATACATCTTTCGGTCTACAGTTCTTTTTCGAAAGATAAGGATCCTTCGTTTGGAGAATCTTTCGAAATCATTGTTCGACACTCAACAGTGATCTTTCGAACACTGTTGATCTTTCGAACAAGTGTTGATCCTTCGATCCTTGTCTGTTTGTGTTTAACAAGTTTGTGAGGTTTGTGTTTTTCAGGTCTTTCGATCAAGGATCCTTCGGCTGGTTGTGATCTTTCGAAATATTAACATAGTTTGTGAAAATTAAATTTTTAAAGAGAAAACTTGTTTTTCAAATTTTAAATCTATTTTCACTTAATATATTAATTTTTATAAAATGGGAACAAACGGTCAGTGGGATCCAACCCCGTGGACTCTAACATCTTCGACTCCACAATCATTAGCTACAAAATCATCAGCTACGCAATCTGCGTCAGACTTCAACAAAGCATGGATGCAGGCTATTGCCCCACCTCAAGCAGCAATGATAACTGCAAATCAATGGGCATTGGTCACAAATCAAAGCAACAGCATTCAATCTATGATGCAGAACGACAGTGAGACTGGTACAAGCACAAAGCCGCCAAAGCTAAATCATATCAATGATTGGGGATGGTGGAAAGAAAGGCTGAGAACTTATGTTCAGGGGCAAGGTCAAGATCTATGGATGTGCTTCTTCACCGCATTTGACCATGATTTGGAAGTTGCAGGATCTAATCCAGAAACTTACAGCACTATGTCTGATGATGATAAGAAGAAATTTGAGTTAGAAAAGAAGGCATTCATGATTCTCACACAAGCTCTTCACAAAGACATTTACCACCAGTTTGTTTACTGCACGACTACTAAAAGCTTGTGGGATATGCTCACGTTACGATGTGAAGGAAATGCTCAATCTAGAAAGATCAAGCAAGAATTACTGAAGAAAGAGTTTGAAGGTTTCACGTGTATGGAGAATGAGACTTTGGCAGAGTTATCTACAAGGTTCCATCACTTGTTGAGCGAGATGTTTGGTTTTAGAGTCACTGCCACTCCACAAGAAATGGTGAAGAGATTCGCTGATAGCTTACCAGCAAAGTGGAGCAGTTATCTTGAAATTCTCAAAGAAAATGGTGTTCTAGACACAATCAACGTTTATGAGTTGATTCAAAAACTGGAGAACAAGGATGTAGAAGAAAAGCTTAAGGCAAAAAGAACACTAACTCCTCAAAATCCAGAGATGTACTTTGGGATTGCAGGAGGTATCAGTGGAGAAAAACCAGCCTCTCAACATGCGAAGCTTCAAACAGCCTTCATCTCAAACACCGGACCTTCAACAACAGATCAGTTTGATCCTTCAGCTTACACGATGTTTTCTAGACTGAATGTGCAACCGACAGCTCAGCAGCAACAACCACAACAGCAAGGTTTTTATGGAACCTCTTCAAACTTTCAAGCCACTTCCAATCCGAACACAGTCAGATTAGACACTTCCAACTTTTCCAAAGTCAGTGTCGAAGTAGCCAAGGAGCATATGGAGATGTTGAACACCTTGGTTAGTGCTTATTGTGGATTAGTCGCAGGTCAGATTGGGAATATCAATCTAACCAATGAAGATTATCAGCAAGTGGATAAAGAAGAGTTTGAAATGATGGATATCAAATGGGCTCTTGCTAGTGCAATTCGAAGAGCGAAGGAGTTTATGGAAAGGACGGGGAGAACCAACTTGGAAAGCAAGAAAGACACCAAGTATGGGTTCGACAAGCAAGCTGTAACGTGCTTTAACTGTGGTGAACGGGGTCATTTCAAAAGGGAATGCACAAGACCAGCTCAGCATGGAAACCAAAATCCTTTCAGAAATCAAGGCAACCAGCAGAATCAGAACAGGAACAATGTTCATACGTTGATACCTGTCAACAACCAAAGCCAAGCAGGGCCATCAAATGCCAACCGGGCACTTGTGGTTCAAGTAGATGAAGGTTGTGATTGGTCGCTTCAGTTTGGAAATGATGCTCCACATGGAACAGCATGTTTTGCTGAAGTCGTAAAGGATTTAAATCACACCAGTGGTGGAGAATCTTCCACCAATGGTGTTGTATCTTCTGAGGATGAAGACTCTTCTGGTTATAGTGGAAGCTCAGATGAAGAACTCTCCACTTCAGGGAATGATCATGTGAATGAGACATCAAGTGCGTCAGTCGATGCAGATATTGATGAGCGTTTGAAAGAAGCTGCAGCAGGAACTGAAAGAAGATCTAATTTGATGGATCAAGCTGCTTACTCTTCGTCTTCTCTCCATTCAGCCTTTATGGCTAATGTCGACAGTTCATCAGGTCAGGTATGTGTCGATGAACCCATTGCTGCTAGTTGTGATAACTGTGATAGTTTGCGTGTTAAAAATGCTGATTTAGAGGCAAACATGTCTGAGTTGCAAGGCAAACATGATGCTTTACAAGCTAGTTTGTTTGACTTGCAAGACAAACATGTTTCATTGAATGATGAGTGTTGTGAATTGCAAAGCAAACACGAGGCTTTGCAAGAGAAATATGAAATCACACACAAACACAATCAAGAATTGATTGTAGATCTGTCTAAAGCAACTGAAGCTAACTTGTTTTTAACCAGAAATGAAAAGGAATTTAAAGCAACAATTGCGTCATTAAAACATGATGTTTCAGAATTACAAAAGGTTGTTTTGCGAAAACAACATGCTAACAATAATCTTATTGACACAATTGAAAAGCAAATGGTAGAGTTGGCAACAGCTCGATGTGAATGTGAGACGATTAAGCAGAAACTGGAAAGCTATTCCAATTCCCACTATGTTTTGGATCACATCATTGACGTTCAAAAGAAAAAGGGGGATGCAAAAGGTGTTGGATTCAAATCATGTCCTCCCCCAATGAATCACAATTACTCCACATTGCCTGATGACGAGGATATGCCCCGTTTTGAACCTACTGTGCCACTCGGTCTAGATGACTTTGCAGCAGGCCTCGGGTTCACAACTGGTACATCATCCTCGAGTCAATAAGAATCTGAATCTGAGAATGAGACAGATTCATCGTGTGTTAAGGAACAGAGTCCTCCCATTGTTGAGGATGCTGATTCTTCGGATGATGAATCTGAAGAAATTGTGAAACAACAGTCTAACTCGGTTACAACAGATATTCCAATCGAGAATCACATCCTGTGTGATCCACCAGTGAAACCGAGTAAGACTGAAATGTCAAAAGAAATGGAGTCCCTTGTATCTAGCAGTGAAGAGAATAACTTGTTGTACACGCTCAAAGGAGATAGCAAAATCTACTCTAACAAAGATTTTCCAATTAAAAATGTGAATCAAGATTTAATTGAGCAAATTTTTGAAGGATGTACTGATAAGTTTTTGGGGAACAAAAGTGGCAAAGTTACCGTCACTCAATGTGATCCAATTCCGTGTGAACAAATTAGAAAACAATACGGAAACCAAAAACCACCAGTTGAGCGAAAACAACAAGTCAACTCCGGAAAGGGTAAGGTACAGGGAAAGAAGGCTCAGAACAAGAATGTTCAAGCACCTAAAGTTCAGCAGCCTAAGACTGAACAACCAAAGGTTCAAAAACAAAAGGTGCAAAACAAAAGAGCTCCTGTTAAGAAACGAGAACCGAAAATGAACTTTGTTGGATCCACGGGTTCAGACAAACTTGAAACATTTCAGGATAAATCTAACGTTGATTTTGTAAAACAAGTTAGAATTTTAAAACGAAATGATCAGAATAATTACACCCAACACACCAACGGATGTGATTTAGGTCCAAGCACGTCTAGATCACAAAGTTCATGGTCTGGTTCTCCGTCTGGTAATCAACGTGTTTCTCCGAAGTTTGTAGAGCGGAGAACATGTTTTGAATGTGGGACAGTTGGGCATATTGTAAGATATTGCCCACACGTGCAAAAGCTGAAGTCAAAAACGAGTGCTCCCCAAGAAATCGATTACCGAAAACGATCAGTTTCTCCGAAACAAGACCCACGTGTCTTGAAAGAAAGGGAAAAGAAGTTAAAACAAAAGGATCAAAAGGTAATTGAAAAGGCCTTAAAATCAGGGGTCAAAGAAGAAAAACCTGTACAAGCAAAATCTGAAACTGTAAAACCAGTAAATGCTAAAACAATAAATTCAAATACTGGTAAAGGACAAACAGTTTGGAAGCAAAAGCAGGTAATTCAATCAGGGGGAGCACCACAGGTTCTTTTTCCTAATCATCAAGTGATTGAAATCACTTTTCGATGATCAAGGACGACCCAAGTCCACAAAGGCTTGGGTCCCCCTCTCCAACTAATCTCTGAGTGAGTGTGTAGGATATTCCAGGAGGAACTTTCGATAGTCGTAAGATTGTTGATAGTGGAGCGTCCTTGCACAAGATAGGCGACAGAAGAAATTGTTGCCTTTGATGGAGAGAGGAGAAAAGAAGACAAAAATGTCAGATGATAGATTGTTGTTGAATGAAGTTGAAAAATTCGACCAGTTGAAAAATGTGCCAAAATTTGGTTGTTATGGTTTTTGATCGGGTTCTCAGGAAAGATTCTAATGAAAAGTACACGCCTGCAGCACGTCTGAATTTCACAATCGACAAAATGAACGTGCAGTGTACATTTCTTCGTGGTGTGATTGAAGAAAATGTGTTGTTTGATCAAACTACACCGGGTGTGCGGATGCCTTGGCGTGGATTGAACAGCCGCACACTACTTCTCAAAGAGAAAGACAAAAACCTTCGCTGGTGAAATGTGGAAGACCAGCCGGACCCGGAGGTTTATGATCTTGTTGCTGTGAAGACTTTTCTCGGATTAATTGAAGTAGCTACATAAATCGACTTTGAAATCCACACCGGGTGGATATCCAGTTTGGGAGAGCACTCAGATTCCAGGCAATGCACGAAGCAGTTGCAGGATACGGTTTTAAATTTCTAATCTCTCCTATACTTGTCGATATTTAAGCTGCTTTTTTGAATTATTATCTCGTACAGCTCTCTTTGGCCAGACAATGCTGTCATGGTCCGCACCGCAAACCGACATGCCAACTGACTTTTCCAAAATTCGATAAATCTTTTCAGATTAAAATTAATTTTGGTAAACGGCATTGAGGTAAAACATGAGTTAACCAACATCGGAAAATCATTTTTGTAAATACCTTTGTGTTTTAAATTTGTCTTAGTTTATTGATTTTAGGGGGAGTAAATCCAAAATCTGAAAATCCAAAAACATTGAAAAAATTTTCAAAAACGCAAAAACAATAGAAAAGCAAAAATGAGTTTCCTGGCGAGAAAAAGAGAAAATGATAGTACATCAGTGGTCTGTCCAAACCTCTTTAAACCTTAAATGAAAAACGATAAGCAGCTCTATATAAGATGTATCGGTAGGCTCACAATCATTTTAAAGTGTGCAGGGTGATATAAACTTAAATCGACTGAAGACCAGGTGGGAACCACTCATTGGCATATGGTCTTAGTACCGAAATTTCGTTTGAGAGATTGCCGAGGTTCTGAGATATTCGGTCTTTATGCTGCTTATCATCTGGGTATCATGGTTGTATCTTTTACCGAAAAATAACGGGGACGCAAGTCTAGATCTTCCATGATACTATACATACGTGTACATACTGCATACGACCTCAATAAGTGATAAACAATCACATGTCCCAAAATAAGTGATAATATATCACATTCATCCGGGAGTCAAGTTCGTCTCTCTGCTGTACGAAAGTACTGACCTGTTCACGGACTTGCTCCTGTGCCCTCATGCATCGAAAATCAAGTTCCTCATCAATAAGTGATTCTATCACATAGGGCTTGTTTTCAAATCAAATAAGTGAGTTTCTCACATTTTCATATACGGTCAAACAGATGATAATCGGTATACTCACCGGTAAGATGAACCCTCGTGCATACCTTGATACGGGAATGTGTCGTGATGTGGATGAACACCGGTCGGTAAGTATAAATCATACCTTAACGTATCCCCTCACTATGATTACAAATGATAAGTTGAGCTTATGTGGACAACAATACCGATAATTGTTATAGGATGCTTATCTTAATGTTAACTAATTGAACAACAAGAGAGTTTTGACATGACCATACACTGATATGATTCTCTTACCCTCGAAACTCGCAAAAAGAATGTCTGTAAATATTTATTTAATGCTTTCAGTTTCTGCATCTTTGTATATATTTATTTACTGTTTTCTGTCTTTACATTTGAAGTATTCAAAAATACCAAAAAGATTTTAGGTGTGTTTTAATATAAACTTTATAAAAGCCAAAAAGATTTTATTTCTATCTTATTTTCGATCGTACGATGTTGGATCTCGAGTCTTCGTTTCCTGAAACCTGATTGAAAACCAAAACGACTAATTCTTCATAAATGGTCAGAATTTGCAAAGTTTTGAAAGTTGAAAATCTTAAAATTGATAAATTTGTTAAACTTTCAAACTGTCGGACGGTGTTTGATTAAACAATGGTCACACGTGTGTCGTTGGTTTATGGTACTATATTCCAAGCAGTTGTTCTCATTACGCGTTTAGATTTCTTGCATGTGCAGATTCTAAAGGCAAGGAGAACATGGTCGATGACAAGCTTCGGAATGAAGACACGACGTGAAGGCACTCAAGTGATGAAGATGATCGAGTTGCCGCTGACCATCATCAACACCACAAGGATCTCAACTCATAAAGAACAAGTATTTCACGAGCATAACTCAAGGGGGAGCTTATGTCAAGGGGGAGTTTGTCAACACACTACCTAAATGAAAAGGGGGAGTTTGTTGGTACACTTTCTGCTTTCAAGACGTGAAGACTTTAAAGATCCTCCGACATTGAAGACTTGAAAAGACGTCAAAGACTCGAAGATACGAGGGACCTACAAGAATTAAGATCAAGATCGAGACAAAGCTACAGCCAAGGGGGAGTTTGTTGGTGCACTTGTGTCTGTACTTTGTCTGTATTTTGTCTTGATACCAAACGATGTCTTTGTTAGTCTTGTAAGTTTGACCAAGTCAACCATCCTCCTGGTTTGACTTGGCCAAACAGTCAACACTTGTGTGTAACATGTCCGTATCGAAGGATGTGTCATCGAAGGATTGTTTATATCCTTCGATGAGCTCGAAAGATAACCTTCGAAGGATAGACCACGAAGGATACCATCCTTCGTGGTACATGTAGATCTTTCGATGGGTTTCTGGTCGACAGATGATCTTTCGATCAGTCTGTCTGATCCTTCGACCAGACATGCTGTGTCGGGTATATATACCCATGTGTTGTGTTCACTTCTGAAGGCAGATAGAGAGTTCGAAAGCAGGACAAGAGTGAGACAGGGAACACACACACACGAGAGAGAGAGTTTGCAGAATACATTTGTAAACCTTGAGCTTGTAACCGAACCTTTCATTCGTATTAATACATGTGGTGTTAATCGGTGAACTTTGTGTGTTGTGTTTGTGCTTGTTCTATCTCGGTTTGCATGCTAGCTTGGATTCCGCACTCGCTAGTGTGTTTGACATAACAAGGAATAGGTTTGACCTCAACCTCCGAGGGACCTACAGTTAACGTGTTTATGCTTGTTTATTTGTTTGGTTAAGGTTAAAATGAATGAATAGAACACATCTTTATTGGTGTCTGTTTGATTCGTTTACAACCCTAAGATTATACGTTGTGGTTTTTTATTTATTATTTAATCATTAATTATTATACAAACGAATTATTTAGATCAACCTCCTCATCTTTATTTTCAATTTTCTATTACTCACCCTATCACATTTCAACCCCCCCCCCCCCCCCAACACACCTTAGCAGTGTCAAAGGTGAAAAAAAGTGTCTACGTGGCGCCTACGTGGTAGCCCCTTTTTTCACATTTCGTCCAATCACAACACATAGCCTGATAACTGATATACTGGTGAAAGGACGAGTAGGCATATGAGTTAATTTACACTCGTGTTGAATTAAAACGTTTTCAAGTACAATAACGCGTTTGTAAAATGATAAAATTATATTATGTTCTTGTCATTTTGTCTTGTGATGCTCGTATTCGAAAATCTATTTGTTGCTATATAGATGATTATGATATATTTGTTGTTAAGGTAAACAAAATGTTGTGGCTTCAACAAAACATCGGGTTTATGTGATTATGTCGCTATTTATAAGTTGTTACCATCCATTTCATGATATTGTACCCCTACCAATATCGTATGTGAACCTTTTTAAGTCTGAGTGATACGTGGTTCCAATTTCATTTATTGAGAATTTATATGCTATAAAATTCAAAAAATAAAAATCACTCGGTTGCTCTTTGTGATATTGTTTACAAAAGTTAAATACTAATTAACTAATTATAAATTAGTACTTAACAATGCTTTATATCAAGACCAATGATCATCAAAGCTGCCACCTTACTGGTCTACTAGTCGGACAAGTTTTAAAGATCGTGTGATGTCTTAACGTATTTTATATGTATGTGTGTTCATACACGTATATACATAACTTAAAACAAATCATGAAACTACTTTATCTTTTTTTTTTTGTGTATTTATAGTATTAACAAAATATGAAGACTACCAAAGGAAGGAGCAGTGCTCTAACGGTACCCTAATGACTTTCTATATGAGGGTTTGTCAGTTGGAGTCCTCTTCATAACAAAATGTCATGCACGAGACAGAGGTTTTACCACAATGGGTCTTTGGGCGTTGAGTTTTCTATGGAATTAGTGACAGGTCGGGTCACCAGCACAGTCTGCGATCACGGATGTGGGTTGTATTTTGTCAATGGGTGTATCCGGGTGACTAGGTTTTGCTCTACACTCAAAAAAGACAATATATGAAGACTATAATATAAAAATAAATATGAAGTCTGAAGTAGTGAAGCAGTAAATAAATTTGTAAAATAAAAGAAAAATTAATCCGGTCCAACCACCGTGCAATCTGTCAAAAAGAGACGGTCCAATGGAATCGACCTGCCCGGTCCTATACCTAGTTACGGGTCCAACAAATTCTGAAAACAGTTGTATTTAACTTTGTGAGCATGGACCATTTAACAACAATATCTTTTTAATTTTGAGTAACATAGTGTAATTGTTGTGAAATAGACCGGTAATAACCTTTGTCAGCCATGGACCATTTGATGTAAACCACAAACTAGGTTGCCAGTTGGGTGCACCTGTCCTAACCATGTCACATTCAATGATTGGCCTTTTTCATATGCAATGGGATAGGAAGCTTCCTTTTGGTATGTTGTGACCATATACGACTTAGACTCTTTTGTACTCTTATAGTCTTATGATGTATTTGTTTTTTTATCCAAAACCCGAAGAGCGTGTGTATTGTTAAAACAACAAGAGTCTGGCCCCTACCGATTTGGATTTTGAAAGTCTGGCCCAGCGACCCTTAGCTGAGTTTCCGTTCAATCTCCGCCATTGATTTTGATCAAGTTTATATATAAAACAGACTGTATATAGTTCTGTTATTGTAAAATAAAACATTGACATAGGTAGTCTTTTGAAACTAGGATATACTAATTTATGGTTATCCACATAGGGCTGTCCAAAAAGCTAGCGGCTCGGAGCTCGTTCGAAGCTCGCTCGGAAAAAGCTCACTCGATATGGCTCGGTTTGAAAGTGAGCCGAGCCAGCTCGGCTCGGTTAGAAAGCGAATCTAGCTCGGCTCAGCTCAGCTCGTAACAAGCCGGATTGGCTCGGTTTGGCTCGCATACCAGCTCGGTCCGGCTTAGCTCGGATTATTTTACTTTTAATATATTTTATTTTTATATACATTATAATATATCACAAAAACTGATTAGTATTTACATGTGATTAGGAGTGTAATTTGACATCTAGACCACATTTAAAGGTTGATTAGCATGCTAATGAATTTATATTGTATTTTCGTTGAAATTAAGAACATATTTTGTGTTGTTAAACTTGATTTTGGTTTGTAATGTATTAGGTTGAGCTTATTTTGAATATATTCTTTTCAATTATTGAATAATATGTTAAATTACTGAATTTTGACAGCTATGTATTAACTTTTCTTTTCAGAATCGAGCCAAACCAAGCCGAGTCCGAGCTTAGATTTACAGCTCGGTTTCAAATCCAAGTCGAGCCAGATCGGTTTATATTCAAGCCAAGCCCGAGTTTTGCCCTAGCTCGGCTCGGCTCGGCTGGTGAACAACCGTATATCCATATGTATTGATGTTACACGTGCATAACAAAAAAAAATGAAGATATAGGCATGGCATTAACCCTTTTTATGCTTATTCGTAAATTTGTTAACGTGATTAAAACATGAGTGATGGTAATAATATAATTGATCATTTGGCTTTTTATAACCCTCAATAATTTATTTTAGATCTTTTTAATTTTTTTTGAACGGCTAACATAATCAATCCTTAGCACTCTCGGGACACCCACTGAACCAAACGGAGTACTCCGATCCGAGAGTAACCCAAGTGCACTATCAATTCCGGGGAAAACCCAGTAATCCACCCGCCCGTAGGCATGACGATGAAATTACTGGTAAAACCCGTTTTGCTCGATGATCGAACACAGATTTTCCTAGATCTCCTGTCATTGTCCACCAATACCTCAATCTACACTAAGTGAGACTTGTTGAAGCTAAAATGGGAAACTTTCCACACCTGATCTAAACCTTTAATACGAAAAACAATTTATCTAACAATTCAATCTTTATAACGTTTTTATTTGAAAAATTCATCATAATTTTATATACCTTTTTATATTTTTTTAGTTCTTAAACATTTAATCTTGTAGTATATGCCTTTTTATATTTTTTTTAGTTCTTAAACTTGTAACAAATTTATAAAACATATTGAAAGTATATTAGTTGTTGAACCTTTTTTAGTTTTTAACATTTTTAAGTTTTTTAAGCTCTTTAACTTCTAAGTATATAATTTAAAATTTTGTTTGTTTAAATATAAATTTAGGAAAACATACGTACTCTGTAAAATTAACGTTTTAGCTTTTATATTCGATAGAATAAACAAATAAAGTTCTAGTTGAGGAAACTTGAAAAAAATAATTTATAATCTAAAATTTATATTTAACAAACACATTTTGTTGATGCAAAGTGCTAGTTTTGACTTTCAACCGGTTACACACGTGTTTTAAATGTGTATCCTTTTCTCTCAAACACATGTTTTTTAAATGGTTACTTCAAATACTGTTTGAATAGTGGCAGAAAATAATTGAACAATTAGACCCTGGGGTGTGGTTTGGGTAGTCTTTTTGGGACTATTCGTCACGTAAGCGTCACATCACATTAGGTGGAGCATCATCTTTTTAGGGACTACCCAAGGGTATGAAGGACTACCGAACTTATAATAAAAACAAATATATAATAATATATAATAAAGGAGAGAGAGAAAGAGAAGTCAGAGAACTACCCAATCACCTGGCTCGTCTCCAACGGCCTGGTGGTGCCGTTTGCGCCACGACGAGGGGGAGGGGGGCGGTGTAGGACGAGGGCGACGAGAAGAGACTGGGTGGGGACGACCCTCACACCCCATGGTCTTATGATGTTGTGATGGTGAATCAATCTATATTGTTCTCTCTGGTTTAGACGTAAAGTATTAACCAAGTCTATTAGAATGGTTTTAAAGTTTTATTATAGATGATATTTTACAACATTTAGTTATTATTGGTCGTGTTGGTATTTGGGGCATGCTTGGCTAAGCTTATTTAAGTTAAAAATGACTTTTAGGAAAATGATTTATTAACTTATGACTTTTTAAAAAGGAGTTTTTTAAAAAAGTGTTTGGATTAGCTTATGTGGTGGAAAAAGCCAATAAGTCAATAAGTTGTTTTTTAAAAAGTGTTTGGCTTAGCTTATTGATGTAAAATGACTAAAAGCTAATAAGTCAATAAGTAAGTTCAAAAAGTCACAACATTCTAACTTTTCAAAAATGACTTTTTGATGACTTTTTCTCCTTCTCAAAAAGTCATTTTGAAAAGGACTTTTGCATTTGCCAAACACTAAAACTCCTTATTGGCTTTTTGATTAAGTCAATAAGTTGGTTGGAAAAGCTTAGCCAAACATGCTCTTGGTATGGGCAGACAAACTTTGAGTTGTTGTATTTAAATCATTTGTGACATGTCTTCAACTTGCCACCTCTGTCGGATCATTTTTACCATCTTCATTGGACCACCGCTAGTCATCGACAATTCATTTGCTAAACGATAGTGTAAGGGTTGGGCTCCATTTGTAGAACGATAGTGAGATCGAAAACATTAAAGGGGTGGGGTGGGGGACTGGGTTGTTTTCTTTTTATATATTTTTTTAGGTAAATCACGTGAATATTTAATAGTCAATAATGTAGTTTGCCAAAATGACAAGACTATATAAATTTTTTTAATTAAAAACTATATAACTTTTTAATTAAAATTAGTATTTGATCCTAAAAAATGTTAGCGGAATGATAACCATATATATATATATATGTAAGATTAAATATATATTATTTTATATTTAATCTAGTAGTCATTATAATCATTTACATTATATGGATCAAAATATATAACAACCTATTAAATAATTAGTTGGTAATTGTTGATGGACCAAATTACCCTTATTAACTAATTAGGGTTTCCTCTTGGGTGCATATATAAGGAGACTAAGGTAGAGGTTTCAAGGTTAGACAATGAGACAACCTTATTAGTTCATAACATCAATCCACCTCTCTCTCCCAACCGAACACCCTATTCGGTTCTCTTATCACCATCATTAGATTGCACCCTAAGGAGGAACCAGATCAATCTGACGAACATGACGTCTACTGCAATCTTTAGTGTGATTACTGGCTAATCAGGTACACACGTCTTATTTTCTTGTTCATGATTGAATTTACATTATTAGGGTTTATGTTTTACCCATGTTCTTATGATATAATCAACATGTGGTATCAGAGCAATATTGATTATATCAATTCAATTATATATATCAATCAAATATTGATGGATTAGTTTTCTGAAGTGGTTTTGATAAACAATTGCAATATTTTACGAAATAATCTAATGGTGAAAAATAATTCTGCCATAACTCTTGTGCAGACACCAAATAAATTTCGATATGGACAAATTGCTATAATTATTATCTATCAAAATCCATAATCTTGAAATTTGTAAAACAATTAATGGCATGGATTTATATATGAATTCCATCGATAAATTTGTTTTATTTTTCCAATTTCCACAACTTTAGTTTTTTCAAGATTCCAAAATTTAATATTTCATCATCGTTTCATTAGTAGATGATTTATTTGTTAGTGGTCTTGATATTCTAGGATTAATATGCCTTTGATTATTTTGGCGTAATATATATCAATATTGAAAATTGTTTGATTATTATTTCACTTATACATGTTATTATTGGATAATATTTAGAGAATAATTCTATATCCTTAAATTGTGTAACTTTATCTCCAAGTTTCGTATAGATATTATAAACGAATAACTTACTTGGATATATACACACATTCATGTTGTTCTTAGGAAAATTCGAAATTCCTTTATGTTTTGGAATATAATTTGGATTTTGAGTGTTATTTCCTGTTTTGATTTGTTTTGCATTCTAAAGATTTTCGAAATCTGTTAATAGATAATCAGATAAAATTTTCAAAATATTTTGATAAAATTAGATCATCACTAAAACAGGAAACCATATCTCCAAATCCCTAAGAATTCGAATTTTCATTTATGTTTTCACGATAACAGCTGTTTACAGGAGGTTCGAGGTCATCATTAACGAGTCGAGACCAAGATCTCGACTCGAGACCACAAGGTCTCGACTCGAGACCGTGGTTGCAACTCGAGACCTCATTATGAGTCGAGATCTCATAAAATGCAGTAGTCGAGACCATGGTTCCGACTCGAAACAACAAGGTTCCGACTCGAGACCTCATCAAGGATTCGAGATCTCATAAAACACAGCAGTCGAGACCATGATTACGACTCGAGACACTGAGGTTGCGACTCGAGACCTTAATGAGTCGAGACCTCATAATGTTACAAGATGAGTCAAGACTTGACTCGAGATCTCACTCGAGACCTCATAACTAAGTCGAGATCTCACTCGAAACCTCATTATTTTAGGCTGTTTAATGTGAACTAAGACTTAGCTAATTAAATGATTGGTTTTGTAAATATTTAGTTAATTAATAAGGATCAAATAATGTTTTACAAAACCAAAATGGCTTAACTTGAATGAGCTTCTGATGTATCACTTCTGGCCAAAGCTGATTTGATGCATCTACTTATCGTTCAAGTATTACGAAAGCTATGTTAAGTGTGCATCATAAACATGAATGTCTTAATATCTGGCCAAAGCTGATTTAATTCCTTCATAGATGGCATACTTAACGAGTGCATAACTAAAGTGATTGTTTCAATTCTAGCCAAAGCTGATTTGTCACAACCATTTTGCACACATGCTTAAATGATTACACTTCTGGCCAAAGCTGATTTGTCTTCGTTTAAGTAGAACTTTAAATAAATCTATTATTTTGATGTTAGTAATAGACATATCACAACCTCTTCACATAATGATCCTTATATTAATGATCCTTAATTAATTTTATGATCATTTCGTCTTCCTTATTCTTAGTACCCATATTTTTACTCACTGTAATTTTCTTCTATAAAAATATCTCATCCACTCTAATTCCTAAATCTAATATGTTTTGTTTTATTTAAAGTTTCTATAAGAATTAGCTCTTAAATTAAATCCTTGATTATCTCTTAAGACACGATAATCCTATTGCTCTCTTCTGATAAAGCACTACAGAAGAAAAGTAGAGTATGATGATTAGGATAAAAACAAATATATAATAATATATAATAAAGGAGAGAGAGAGAGGTCAGAGAACGACCTAATCACCTGGCTCGTCTCCAACGGCCTGGTGGTGCCGTTTGCGCCGCGACGACGGGGAGGGGGGCGGTGTGGGACGAGGGCGACGAGAAGAGACTGGGTGGGGACGACCCCCACACCCCATGGTCTTATGATGTTGTGATGGTGAATCAATCTATATTGTTCTCTCTGGTTTAGACGTAAAGTATTAACCGAGTCTATTAGAATGGTTTTAAAGTTTTATTATAGATGATATTTTACAACATTTAGTTATTATTGGTCGTGTTGGTATTTGGGGCATGTTTGGCTAAGCTTATTTAAGTTAAAAAAGACTTTTGAGAAAATGACTTATTGACTTATGACTTTTTGAAAAGGAGTTTTTTTAAAAAAGTGTTTGGATTAGCTTATGGGGTGGAAAAAGCCAATAAGTCAATAAGTTGTTTTTTAAAAAGTGTTTGGCTTAGCTTATTGATGTAAAATGACTAAAAGCTAACAAGTCAATAAGTAAGTTCAAAAAGTCACAACATTCTAACTTTTCAAAAATGACTTTTTGATGACTTTTTCTCCTTCTCAAAAAGTCATTTTGAAAAGGACTTGCCACCTCTGTCGGATCATTTTTACCATCTTCATTGGACCACCGCTCGTCATCGACAATTCATTTGCTAAACGATAGTGTAAGGGTTGGGCTCCATTTGTAGAACGATAGTGAGATCGAAAACATTAAAGGGGTGGGGTGGGGGACGGGGTTGTTTTCTTTTTATATATTTTTTAGGTAAATCACGTGAATATTTAATAGTCAATAATGTAGTTTGCCAAAATGACAAAACTATATAAATTTTTTAATTAAAAACTATATAACTTTTTAATTAAAATTAGTATTTGATCCTAAAAAATGTTAGCGGAATGATAACCATATATATATATATAAGACAAAGATCCGTTAGGTTTTTTTAGCTATTTTAGGTTGTGTTCACACTGGTTCTCGCAATAAAGGTGGTTCTCGCATGAACGTTACCATTTTGATCGGTAACACTAGTGAACAACTCTTTTGATCGTGAACACTAGTGAACTAATCCTAGCCCTTGATTATCAATACACAAATGTATACATAAGTTTAAATCAATAGTCAGGATTTGATGATGAAAATACACTAGTGTATTTTACGATATGATGATGTAAATCAATGGTCAGAATTTTTTTCACTCAATTCACAAATACAATAGTGTTCACTTTAGAACTTCACCTTATATATATATATATATATATATATATATATATATATATATATATATATATATATATATAACAAAATTTTAGTTTCTTAAATGTAAATATAAATGTTTTACTTTTTACAATCAACATTATTTATATATGTAATAATTAACCTATATAAAATGAAAGGAGAGTGCTAAAAAACAATTATGCAAGATAATGAAATAGCCTTTGATCATGGCTTTCGATATGGATCTCGTGGGTGTTAATTTAAGTTGTTGGGCTTCTCATGCGTTAAACATGGCAAACAAAAACTATATAGTCCTAGAATAGTACAAGTGTACAACGTGGTTAACTTGTCACTAATATATACAACCTAATAAAAGTCATACCTAGGGGACACATGTCCCCCATCTAGGGCCTCTAAACTTCATTTTCCCGCCAAAACTCTTCCCATTCCCTATGGTGCAATGCTATGGACGATCCTTATTACAAAAACGGGTCAAAGATTATGAGCATATATAATCACATAACCCGTTTGTTTCCTCTCATAACTCTCACAAAGTTTCAAATCAGCAGCCGCGATTAGGGTTTTCTCCCTTCGAATCCAATCAAACAATCAAATATCAAAGGTATATCTTCATCAAATAATTCTCTGATTTCCTGTTAAATTCTTCGATTGGATTGTAAACAACATCTTCGTCTTATCAGTCTTTTCGTTGATCATCAATAGTTTTGATTATACATACGGATTTTGTCATTCCAATATGTCAATCTTTGATTTCATGGTTCACTGATCTTCATTCTTTTATACCTAGGGTTTCTTACTATTCGATCTGTATACTTCTATTACACATAAATGTTGTCTCCAACAAGGTATGATTCTGATATTCATATATTATTCTGATTTTTACCTCCGTGTATTAGATTTTGTTTTTATATCGTGAAAATATTTGGTCGATTGTATCACATTTAGGGTTTTGAACATTGATGTCGTTTGAGATGATTTTGTCTTTAGAATTTTTTTCCAGATCTGATATTATTAATAGTTTAAATTTTTTACAGGATTTTTATGGCGTTTGAATGATATATTATTCTGATTTTTAGCTAGATGTTGCCAACTACTCTTTGCTGAAGCTCATGGTACGTTTCCTTTAACTTGGTATATTTTTTATCTCCTTAATTTTGTTCACTTAAAAACATTAGCTTTGTATATGATCGTTTCGTATTATTGCAAGTGTAGATCTTTAATTTTCTATTGGTTTGTTTGAAGATTGATTGAATATCATATGTGTTCTTGGAGTTTAATGGTTTGATCCTTGATGTTTGACAATTGAATTTCGGATCATGATAACGGTTCGTGTCACACCCCAACCGATGGCAGAAACATCGGGGCGCGGCACTAAGCGAACCAGATTGCTCCAGAGAATCCATAACACTACTTGTTTCGATATAGATTAATCAAAGTTTCATAATTTAAAAGCTAAATTGTTTTACAAGCCAAACACAATCAAAATTGTATCAAAAACATCTCAAACAATCCAAACATCACTTAAAACATTGTTTATCTAAGGTGTTTATCTAGAGTCACCCTAGCTTGATTTCTTCAGCATCCAAACTTATCATCCTGCAACATGTATTAAAATAAAATCAACAAAAATGTTGGCGAGTATACAAGTTTGAATATATAGCATAATAGTTTAAACGGTTTAAACTCATATCCAACATGAACAACATATCACAAGTTTCAGCATGCTAGTTAACGTGGGTCATATGATAACCCAAGTCTCCAACGCGTTAACGTGCCTTTCCTACTTCGTCGCAACGAAGAGGAGGTAAAAGAATCAAAACTTAACAATACTCCCCAAGACTCAAAGAGCGGTGCGTTACCCCTATAACGCTATAATTGTTAAGGCGAGCTACACATAAGAATCAAACGTTCACATAGCACAAAAGTCTCAAGTTTCACAAGTAACATGTTTTCATGTTTAATGCAGATAGAGTCTGTTTATAAACAAGATTCAAGTGTCAAGTATTTTGATATAGAATACATGTTGCATCCCAAAAGTGTTTAAAACAAAAGGGGATCGATTATACTCACAGTGGGTGTTTAGAACCAAATACTGCTTAATTGGATCGAAGGGAGCGCTGGATCAGCCTGCGTGCGGGGAACAAAGCATAAGTCCTCTACGTGCTGACCCGGTCGGGAACAGAGTGTCGAATCGTGTAAAATCGAGTTAAAGTGCCTGACAGACTACCTGGGCGGATGGTCATCCGAACGGATGGGTTCCATCCGATCGGATGGTCATCCAAGCGGATGAACATTCGAACGGATGGCCATTCGAACAGTGGGTGTTTGTGAACTGTTTAAAGTTTTCGATATTTTGATCATAGTGTCCTGTAAAAACAAACAGCAACTGTTATCATAATCAGATGATCTGGACGGATGGTCATCCGATCGGATGACCATTCGAACAGATGGTCAATGGTGGAGTCTCGTGAAATTTTCTAAGTTTTGAATTAACAGAGACGGTGTGACAACGAGTCAAACAACGGAAACACACCAAACCCAGCTACCTCGATCGGATGGGTATCACCCCTTTCGAACCGTCGAGCTGTTCATGATGATATTTCATGTTTGGACCCGTAAATCGGCCGTTTTTCCTGTGGAAATCGGTTTTCAAGCCGGCTCCTGACTAAGGAATGAGTTGAGAGTCTGTTTGAGTCCGATTTCACCAAGGTTTTGTAGAAAAACTGAATAAAAGTTTAGAAATCAGTTGTAAAATGTGAAGTTCATCAGATCCGAGCCGGAAACATATGAAATTCCGTCAGATCTGGTAAAAAAGTGTGTTAATCCTTTAGATTTTGTATAAAAGTTGTGAAAAATCCGCTAGATTTGGAGCCAATCTTGGTTAAATGGTGCTCCTCAACAGTTTGCATAAGCAACCGGGTGGGAAAACACCTTCAAGAGGCCCAAATCAACTGGTTTTTGAGTGTTCGTGTGATTTTGATGAAGATTATGGTGTAGAAGTGATTAAGGATGAAGGTTGTACAAGATTTGAGGAGATATATTTACGAAATTGGCCTTGAATCGTGATTAAAGTGACTGAGAGTGACTTGAATGTAGGTGGTCGGATGGCAGAGTGAAAGGTGAGAATGAAGGGTCAAGTGTCCTATTTATAGGTGATAGTAACAGCCTCAATCGAATGGCATCAATTGGATGGGCTTAAGTCGGTGCAAGTGTGTAGGCGATCGGATGGCCTTCAGGTCGAATGGCCATCCGGTCGGATGGTCATCCGAGCGGATGGTCATCTGATCGGATATCCGTTCGGACCAGCCGATTCTCGTTGCTAGTTTTTTTTTTCTAAATTTGGTTCGTTTTGCGAGCTAGGTTAGGTGTTGCGTTGCGTATTTTTGTGAGTAACCATTGTATGTATCATAAGTATCACAAGAAGTTTCCGTGTTTCAAGTTTGCGTTTAAGCTAGGTTCTTGTTTAGTAAGTATCAAGCATAACAAGTGTCAAGTTTCTATGATATATGCGTCGTTCACACATAAAGTATCACAAGAGTCAAGATTCACATTGTTCATATATAAAGCATCGAAAGAGTCAAGATTCACATTGTTCATATATGAGAAGTGTCACAAAAGCATCACATAGAGTAGAAGTCTCACATAGTTTAACAAAAATTAAGATTCAAATAGTATCATTTCTCACTATGATCAATCGTCTCGAGTGTAAAGCATCACTAGATAGGAAGTACGGGAATACTTGCTATCGATCGGTTAGCATCAAAACGCAGGGCGTTACAGTCTCCCCTGCTTTAGGATATTTTGTCCCCAAAATCTGAGAGGAAGACCGGGCGAAGAGCTGTGGATACTTGGTTTTCATTTCACTCTCGAGTTCCCAAGTGAATTCGGCGCCACGCTTTCCTTCCCATCGAACCTTAACTATAGAAATTTTGCTGCGCCTTAGTCGCTTAGTACCTCGGTCCATGATTTTGACCGGTCTTTCCACAAAATGAAGACTCTCGTTTATTTGCAAGTCTTCGATGGGAACCTGAAGTTCCTCATTTGCTAAGAACTTCCTGAGATTAGAAACATGGAACGTCGGATGTACGTTGCTAAGCTCTTGAGGCAAATCGAGTCGGTAAGCCACCTTGCCAATCCTTTCAAGTATCTTGAAAGGCCCGACATAGCGAGGGGCAAGCTTTCCCTTTTTACCAAAATGTATCACTCCTTTCCAGGGAGATACTTTGAGTAGAACATGATCTCCAACATTGAATTCCAGAAGCTTACGCCTTTTGTCAGCATAGCTCTTTTGTCTGCCCCTAGCCTTGATCAAGTTATCGCGGATTTGAAGAATCTTATCTGTCATCTCTTGAATAATCTTAGGGCCAATAAGTTGCTTGTCACCAATCTCATGCCAACTGAGGGGAGATCGACACTTGCGACCGTATAAAGCTTCGAAAGGAGCCATCTGAATACTGGAATGGTAGCTGTTGTTGTACGAGAACTCGATCAATGGTAAATGTACAACCCAATTACCACCAAAGTCAATGACACAAGAATGGAGCATATCCTCTAGGGTTTGAATAGTGCGTTCAGTCTGTCCATCCGTTTGAGGATGAAAGGCTGTACTAAGATTCAAGTGAGAACCCATAGCGGATTGAAAAGTTTGCCAAAGACGCGAAGTGAAACGACCATCGCGGTCAGAGATAATGTCAATGGGTATACCATGACGACATATGATTTCATCAGTGTAGACTCGAGCAAGTTTCTCCATTTTGAAATCTTCACGAATAGTAAGAAAGTGGGCTGATTTGGTCAAATGATCAATGATTACCCATATACTATCATGACCGGAAGGTGTTCGAGGGAGTTTATTTATAAAGTCCGTAGCTATGTTATCCCATTTCCAAATAGGGATTTTGGGTTATTCAAGGAGACCTGAAGGACGTTGATGTTCAGCTTTGACTTTTGAGCAAGTAAGGCACTTCGAGACGTATGCGGCGATTTCCTTCTTCACACCAGGCCACCAATAGGATGTACGCAAGTCATGATACATCTTATCAAAACCGGGATAAATAGAGTATCGGGATTTTTGAGCCTCATTCATAATGAGCTCACGAAGATTATCGCGATCTGGCACCCAGATGCGATTGAGGTAGTATTGAAGTCCATCAGACTTCGTTTCAAGTTGGTCTATAGTAGCGCGTCGTATTTCAACGATTAGACTTCCTTCGTTGTTGATGAGTTGCATGAAGATCACTAGTGATCTGGAAACATCGGATGCTACTAACATGAGTCTTACGACTAAGAGCGTCGGCCACGACATTCGCTTTGCCAGGATGGTAGCGAATCTCGCAGTCGTAGTCATTAAGCAACTCTACCCATCGTCGCTGATGCATATTCAGTTCCTTCTGGCTAAAGATGTGCTGCAGGCTCTTATGGTCAGTGAAAACCACACACTTAGTTCCATATAGGTAGTGTCGCCAAATCTTTAACGCAAAAACAACTGCGCCAAGCTCTAAATCATGGGTAGTATAGTTTTTCTCATGCATTTTGAGCTGTCGGGAGGCATAAGCGATGACCTTGTCCCGCGCATGAGCACACAGCCAAGACCACGGTTCGAGGCATCGCAGTATACCACGAAATCATCATTCCCATCAGGGAGAGCAGGTACATGAGCGTTACAAAGCAGATTCTCAAGAGTTTGGAAAGATTCCTCTTGCTCAGGCCCCCAAGCAAAATGTTTCTCTTTCTGAGTCAAAGAAGTGAGAGGAACGGAGATTTTTGAAAAGTCTGAGATGAATCAACGATAATAACCCGCCAATCCTAAGAAGGAATGAATCTCAGATGCAGATTTAGGCGTACTCCAATTCTTCACTGCTTCGATTTTGGCAGGGTTAACATGAATTTCCTGCTTGCTAACAACGTGCCCGAGAAATTGTACTTCATTAATCCAAAATTCGCCCTTAGAAAACTTTGCGTATAAGCGTTCACCACGTAAAAGTTCTAACATGAGGCGTCGATGTCGTGCATGATCAGCTTGGTTCTTCGAATAAATAAGAATGTCATCAATGAAGACTATTACAAAACGATCCAAGTAAGGTTTACAAACACGATTCATAAGGTCCATGAACACGGCGGGTGCGTTAGTCAAGCCAAAAGGCATAACCACGAACTCGTAGTGTCCATAACGAGTGCGAAATGCAGTTTTGGGGATATCTTCTTCGAGAACACGGAATTGATGATAACCCGATAGAAGGTCGATTTTAGAGAAACAACTCATGCCTTGTAGATGGTCAAATAGATCATCGATACGAGGGAGAGGATAACGGTTCTTGACGTTGAGTTTGTTAAGTTCACGGTAGTCGATGCACATGCGAAATGAACCATCTCTCTTCTTGACGAATAGCACAGGAGCACCCCAAGTTGAGGTACTTGGACGTATAAAGCCTTTGTCGAGTAGTTCTTGCAGTTGACTAGATAATTCCTGCATCTTAGAGGGTGCAAGTCGGTAAGGAGCCTTGGTGACATGAGTCGAACCAGGTATAAGATCGATACGAAAATCGACGGATCGAGGAGGAGGAAGACCAGGAAGACCTTTAGGAAATACATCGGCGAAATCACACACTACCGGAACATCACTTACGTTCTTTCCCTGGCCCTTTTGTTCCACCACGTGAGCCAGAAAGGCAAAGTACTGTTTACGTAAGCATCTATTCTCTTGAGTGCATGACATCAATTTCAGTCCCCTATGATATCGAAACTACCCAATTGCATGGGTATAAGGTCAATGGTGAAAACGTGATCGTTAAGAGTCAGGGAACAATCATGGAGAATAGAATCAACTAGAATAGACTTACCATCGGCAATCTCAACAGAGAATGACTTAGGTAGTTTAGAGCATGCACAGTTTAACAAAGATTCAAATTCTACGGACACAAAGCTTCTGTCGGCACCAGTATCAAATAGTATCGAAGCTTAAAGGTTATTAACGAGGAACGTACCATTAACGACGTCATTGTCGTTACGTTCCTGATTCACGTTGATGTTGAACGCTCGTCCTCGAGCGGCTTGCTGTGGCTCCTGATTCAGCTGGGGACATTGGGGACGAAGGTGAGTGGTGTCCCCACACTTGTAGCATGCTCGCACGTTGTTTGCTGGTTTGGGGTTCTGCTGATCTAGCCGTGCTGGTGGTGCTTGCTGAACCTGATTAGCTTGACGGCAGTAAGGGGCTGTATGACCATAGCGTTTGTAGGTGGTACACTAGCGACAAGTTGCGCCAACAGGGTGATGACAGTTGTAAGTGGCGCACTTGGGGTGAACCCCAGTGTACGACTTCTTGGTGTTTTCTGGAGCAGGAGGGTTCGGGGTAGCAGCAGGCACAATAGCATTGCAAGCTGGGTTTGGATTCGCAGCAGGGATGATTGCATTGCAGCCAGAATTTTGAGACTCTCGTTTCTTGTTCTTGCTGCCACCTGGTTGCTGGGTAATCTGGTTAGCTGGTTTCGATGGAGCAGGTGTGCCAAACTATTTATCACGTACGCGATTGTTGTTCAGACTTGTAGTAAGACGGTAAACTTCTTCGATGGAGTCGAGCTGAGCTGCTTCAATGGAGTCACGCATAGCAGGAGGTAATCCATGAATGTACTTCATAATCATGCGCTTGGGAGTAGACACCAAGTGAAGTACCATTATGCTGAGTTGCTTGAAACGGGTAGTAAAAGCCAGATTGTCATCTCCAACTTGTTTGAGATGCCAGAAGTCATCCTCAAGTTTTTGCTGCTCATGAGGAGGGAAGAATTCGAGCATCATCAGTTCCCTAACCTCGGTCCATGGTAAAGCATAAGCTTCATCATTGGAGCGGATGTTTCTCTCATTGGTCCACCATTCCAGAGCTCGGCCTTGAAACACTCCAGTTGCACTTTTAGTATTTAGATGCTCAGGGCATTCACTGTTGATGAAAGTAACTTCTATGCTGTCGAACCACTCCAGCATTGCAGTCACCCCATCACTGCCCGTGAAAGGCTTAGGGTTTCAAGAGACAAAGTGTTTGTAGTTGAAGCTCACAGGCTTAGGTTGGACTGCTTTAGAGTCAACAGAGGAGGGAGGAGTGTTTGATCCCTGGATTTCAGTGCCAATCTTGGGAACAATGCGTGCAATTTGGTTGGCCATAAAAGACATCATCTTCTTCTGGGTGTTAGCCGTTGACCTCTTGCGTGGGTTGGAGAGACGACTTGATGACATCTAAAGAGTCAGAGTAAGTATCGGGTGAGACTCGATCATGATGTCTTGTTTAATAGTATAGTTTAACGAACACGTAGCATAGCATAAAGTTTCACATGATCACATAAAAGGCTCAAGTTGTTCAACACATCACAAAACGTTCAACATGTTTCACATAGTTTAATCGAGGCTTCCACGTAGTATCATATGAATGAATAAAGTATCATAAATTTAGTTTGTTCACGAGAGATTATTATTGTTTTAGATTGCGAAGATACGTGCGAGGTGTGTAACAATTTCGAAATGAACAAAGTATCAAGTATAAAAACCACATGTAAATCGAGACAACATAAAAGATAGACTCATAAAACGTAGGATTGTTTCGGGTAGAGAAACGTTGACTAACCAAAGTAAATCGAGCCCCTTTTCGAATTAAGGTATCGTGCTTTGGCCTACTTAGACAAATACGTTCATCGATGTTAGGCCTACGATATTTTTCCTTTCGGTTACCACACGTCCTTAATCGATTGAGCACATTCGAGACTTTGGCGAGGTTGAAAAAAAAAATCAAAGAGTGGGACTAGTTATCAAGATGCGAGTTTTACCTCTAACTTGGTAACATTGTACCCTAGTATGGTTGGTACTTATCAAAAGATAAGACCATTAGAATAAGAGATGGAAATTTCCCTTCAAGGTTTGGATGTCACTCCTAACTTGAGGGTAAATCTCGTGCAAAATATAAGCTTCGCTGAGTGAAAGTCGTCATCAAAGGAGGGAATCACCCCTGTTTGGATGAGTCGTTTCGATTTTGTTACAAGAGTGTCTTCAAAGCATTAAAATGTGTATTGTGTTAGCCTTAGGAAAGGCATGTAAGTTTAACAAGGAAGTACTGCTAGGAAGCATGTAAGGTAGAATGCAATAGTTTTAAACACCAGATAAGAGTCAAGGTTCCTCGAACTATAGACTAAGGCAAAGCATTCCTACTTTTCCTAATTCCCTATAGTTATGGCTCTGATACCAAACTGTCACACCCCAACCAATGGCGGAAACATCGGGGCGCGACACTAAGCGAACCAGATTGCTCGAGAGAATCCATAACACTACTTGTTTCGATATAGATTAATCAAAGTTTCATAATTTAAAAGTTAAATTGTTTTACAAGCCAAACACAATCAAAATTGTATAAAAAACATCTCAAAAAATTCAAACATCACTTAAAACATTGTTTATCTAAGGTGTGTATCTAAAGTTACCCAAGCTTGATTTCTTTAGCATCCAAACTTATCATCTTGCAACATGTATACAAGTTTGAATACATAAAATAATAGTTTAAACGTTTTAAACTCATATCCAGCATGAACAACATATCACAAGTTTCAGCATGCTAGTTAAGATGGTTCATATGATAACCCAAGTCTCCAACGCGTTAACGTGCCTTTCCTACTTCGTTGCAAAGAAGAGGAGGTAAAAGAATCAAAACTTAACAATTCTCCCCAAGACTCAAAGAGCGATGCGTTACCCCTATAGCGCTATAATTGTTAAGGCGAGCTACACATAAGAATCAAACGTTCACATAGCACAAAAGTCTCAAGTTTCACAAGTATCATGTTTTCATGTTTAATGAGGATAGAGTCTGTTTATAAACAATATTCAAGTGTCAAGTGTTTTGATATAGAATACATGCTGCATCCCAAAAGTGTTTAAAACAAAAAGGGATCGAGTATACTCACAGTGGGTGCTTAGAACCAAACACTGCCTAATTGGATCGAAGGGAGTGCTGGATCAGCCTGCGTGCGGGGAACAGAGCATAAGTCCTCTAAGTGCTGACCCGGTCGGGAACAGAGTGTCGAATCGTGTAAAATCGAGTTAAAGTGTTTGACGTACTACCTGGGCCAAACCAACCACCCAAGAATGGAATCATCGAGCGAAAAATACTTGACAACCACCTAGAAGCAGCTGTTCTTGCCACCAGACCTTTCTCCATCAATTAGGAATCTGATGCCGTCACTAAACACATTCCTTAAATTGAGCCATTTTTTGACTGTTTATTTTTTGGTGTCTAATCCGCATATATATCACCATTGCTCTTGATTTTCATGACTATATATCTCTTAAATGTCAACATATACACGTGTGATTTAGTTTACGAATATTTTCAATGCCGAGAACCAAGATCAGAGAGTAAAAAAGGCGTAAGGTTCACAATGGTGTAAAACTAAAATGGGATATACCGGGCTTGGATTCGAGTTACCGGAACAAGGGCAAACCAACCACCCAAGAATGGAATCGTCGAGCGAAAACACTTGACACCCTCCTGGACGCAACTTTTCTTGCCACCAAACCTTTCTCCATCAATTAGGAATCTGATGCCGTCACTAAACACCTTAAATTGTAGCCATTTATTGAGTGTTTATTTTTTGGTGTCTAATCCGCATATATAACACCATTGCTCTTGATTTTCTTGACTGTATGTTTCTTAAATGTCAACATATACACGTGTGATTTAGTTTACAAAGATTTTTCAATGTCGAGAACCTCGATCAGAGAGTTAAAAAGGCGTAAGGTTCACAATGGTGTAAAACTAAAATGGGATATACCGGGCTAGGATTCGAGTTTCAGGAACAAGGGCCAAACCAACCACCCAAGAATGGAATCCTCGAGCGAAAACACTTGACAACCTCCTGGAAGCAGCTATTCTTGCCACCAGACCTCTCTACATCAATTAGGAATCTGATGCCGTCACTAAACACATTCCTTAAATTATAGCCATTTTTTGAGTGTTTATTTTTTGGTGTATAATCCGCATATATATCACAATTGCTCTTGATTTTCATGACTGTATGTCTCTTTAATGCCAACATATACACGTGTGATTTAGTTTACGAAGATTTTTCAATGCCGAGAACCTCGATTAGAGAGTAAAAAAGGCGTAAGGTTCACAATGGTGTAAAACTAAAATGGGATATACCGGGCTAGGATTCGAGTTACAGGAACAATGGCCAAACCAACCACCCAAGAATGGAATCGTCAAGCGAAATCACTTGACAACATCCTGTAAGCAGCTTTTCTTGCCACCAGACCTTTCTCCATCAATTAGAAATCTGATGCCGTCACTAAACACATTCCTTAAATTGTAGCCATTTTTGAGTGTTTATTTTTTGGGGTCTAATCCGCATATATATCACCATTGCTCTTGATTTTCTTGACTGTATATCTCTTAAATGTCAACATATAGACGTGTGATTTAGTTTACGAAGATTTTTCAATGCCGAGAACCTCTATCAGAGAGTAAAAAAGGCGTAAGGTTCACAATGGTGTAAATCTAAATTGGGATATACCGGGCTAGGATTCGAGTTACAGGAACAAGGGCCAAACCAACCACCCAAGAATGAAATCGTCGAGCAAAAACACATGACAACCTCCTGGAAGCAGCTTTTCTTGCCACCAGACCTTTCTCCATCAATTAGGAATCTGATGCCTTCACTAAACACATTCCTTAAATTGTAGCCATTTTTTGAGTGTTTATTTTTTGGTGTCTAATCCACATATATGTCACCATTGCTCTTGATTTTCTTGACTGTATATCTCTTAAATGTCAACATATACACGTGTGATTTAGTTTTCGAAGATTTTTCAATGCTAGAACCTCGATCAGAGAATAAAAAAGGCGTAAGGTTCACAATGGTGTAAAACTAAAATGAGATATACCGGGCAAGGATTCGAGTTACAGGAACTAGGGCCAAACCAACCACCCAAGAATGGAATCGTTGAGCGAAAACACTTGACAACCTTCTGGAAGCAGCTTTTCTTGCCACCAGACCTTTCTCCATCAATTAGGAATCTGATGTCGTCACTAAACACATTCCTTAAATTGTACCCATATTTTGAGTGTTTATTTTTTGGTGTCTAATCCGCATATATATCACCATTGCTCTGGATTTTCTTGACTGTATATCTCTTAAATGTCAACATATACATGTGTGATTTAGTTTACGAAGATTTTTCAATGCCGAGAACCTCGATCAGAGAGAAAAAATGGTGTAAGGTTCACAAAGGTGTAAAACTAAAATGTGATATACTGGGCTAGGCTTCGAGTTACAGGAAAAAGGGCCAAACCAACCACCCAAGAATGGAATCCTCGAGCGAAAATACTTGACAATCTCCTGGAAGCAGCTATTCTTGCCACCAGACCTTTCACCATCAATTAGGAATCTGATGCCGTCACCAAACACATTCCTTAAATTGTAGCCATTTTTTGAGTGTTTATTTTAGGTGTATAACCCGCATATATATCACCATTGCTCTTGATTTTCTTTACTGCATGTCTCTTAAATGTCAACATATACACGTGTGATTTAGTTTACGAAGATTTTTCAATGCTGAGAACCTCGATTAGAGAGTAAAAAAGGCGTAAGGTTCACAATGGTGTAAACTAAAATCGTATATACCGGGCTAGGATTCGAGTTACAGGAACCAGGGCCAAACCAATCACCCAAGAATGGAATCGTCGAGTGAAAACACTTGACAACCTCCTGGAAGCAGCTTTTCTTACCACCAAACCTTTCTCCATCAATTAGAAATCTGATGCCGTCACTAAACGCATTCCTTAAATTGTAGCCATTTTTTGAGTGTTTATTTTATGGTGTCTAATCCGCATATATATCACCATTGCTCTTGATTTTCTTGACTGTATATCTCTTAAATGTCGACATATACACGTGTGATTTAGTTTAGGAAGATTTTTCAATGCCAAGAACCTCGGTCAGAGAGTAAAAAAGGCGTAAGGTTCACAATGGTATAAAACTAAAATGGGATATACCGGGCTAGGATTCGAGTTAAAGGAACAGGGGTCAAACCAACCACCCAAGAATGGAATCGTCGAGCGAAAACACTTAACAACCTACTGGAAGCAGCTTTTCTTGCTACCAGACCTTTCTCTATAAATTAAGAATCTGATGCCGTTACTAAACACGTTCCTTAAATTGTAACCATTTTTTGAGTGTTTATTTTTTGGTGTCTAATCCGCATATATATCACCATTGCTCTTGATTTTCTTGACTGTATATCTCTTAAATGTCGACATATACACGTGTGATTTAGTTTAGGAAGATTTTTCAATGCCAAGAACCTCGATCAGAGAGTAAAAAAGGCGTAAGGTTCACAATGGTATAAAACTAAAATGGGATATACCGGGCTAGGATTCGAGTTAAAGGAACAGGGGTCAAACCAACCACCCAAGTATGGAATCGTCGAGCGAAAACACTTAACAACCTACTGGAAGTAGCTTTTCTTGCTACCAGACCTTTCTCTATAAATTAAGAATCTGATGCCGTTACTAAACACGTTCCTTAAATAGTAACCATTTTTTGAGTGTTTATTTTTTGGTGTCTAATCCGCATATATATCACCATTGCTCTTGATTTTCTGGACTGTATATCTTTTAAATGTCAGCATATACATGTGTGATTTAGTTTACGAAGATTTTTCAATGCCGAGAACCTTGATCAGAGAGTAAAAAAGGCGTAAGGTTCACAATGGTGTAAAACTAAAATGGGATGTACCGGGCTAGGATTCGAGTTAAAGGAACAAGGGTAAAACCAACCACCTAAGAATGAAATCGTCGAGCGAAAACATTTGACAACCTCCGGGAAGGAGCTTTTCTTGCCACCATACCATTCTCCATCAATTACGGAATCTGATGCCGTAACTAAACTCATTCCTTTAATTACAACCATTTTTTGAGTGTTTATTTTTTAGTGTCTAATCCGCATATATATATCACCATTGCTCTTGATTTTCTTGACTGTATATCTCTTAAATGTCAACATATACACGTTTGATTTAGTTTATGAAGATTTTTCAATGCCGAGAACCTCGATCAGAGAGTTAAAAAGGCGTAAGGTTCACAATGGTGTAAAACTAAAACGGTATATACCAGGCTTGGATTTGAGTTACAGGAACAAGGGCCAAACCAACCACCCAAGAATGGAATCGTCGAGCGAAAACACTTGACAACCTCCTGGAAGTAGCTTTTCTTGCCACCAGACATTTCTCCTTTAATTAGGAATTTGATGCCGTTACTAAACACATTCCTTAAATTGTGACCATTTTTTGAGTGTTTATTTTTTGGGGTCTAATCCGCATATATATCAACATTGCTCTTGATTTTCTTGACTGTATATCTCTTAGATGTCAACATATACACGTGTGATTTAATTTACGAAGATTTTTCAATGCCCAGAACCTCGATTAGAGAGTAAAAAAGACGTAAGGTTCACAGTGGTGTAAAACTAAAATGGGATATACCGGGCTTGGATTCGAGTTACAGGAACAAGGGCCAAACCAACAACCCAAGAATGGAATCGTTGAGTGAAAACACTTGACAACCTCCTGGAAGCAGCTTTTCTTGCCACCAGACCTTTCTCCATCAATTAGGAATCTGATGCCGTCACTAAACACATTCCTTAAATTGTAGCCATTTTTTGAGTGTTTATCTTTTGGTGTCTAATCCGCATATATATGTCACCATTGCTCTTGATTTTCTTGACTGTATATCTCTTAAATGTCAACATATACACGTGTGATTTAGTTTACGAATATTTTTCAATGCCGAGAACCTCGATCAGATCGTAAAAAGGGCGTAAGTTTCACAATGATGTAAAACTAAAATGGGATATACTGGGCTAGGATTCGAGTTACAGGAACAAGGGCCAAAACAACCACCCAAGAATGGAATCGTCGAGCAAAAACACTTGACAACCTCCTAGAAGCAGCTTTTCTTGCCACCAGACCTTTCTCCATCAATTAGGAATCTGATGCCGTCACTAAACACATTCTTAAATTGTAGCCATTTTTTGAGTTTTTATTTTTTGGTGTCTAATCCGTATATATATCACCATTGCTCTTGATTTTCTTGACTGTATATCTCTTTAATATCAACATATACACGTGTGATTTAGTTTATGAAGATATTTCAATGCCGAGAACCTCGATCAGAGAGTTAAAAAAGGGTAAGGTTCACAATGGTGTAAAACTAAAACGGGATATACCAGTCTAGGATTTGAGTTACAGGAACAAGGGCCAAACCAACCACCCAAGAATGAAATCGTCGAGCGAAAACACTTGACAACCTCCTGGAAGCAGCTTTTCTTGCCACCAGACATTTCTCCTTTAATTAGGAATTTGATGCCGTTACTAAACACATTCCTTAAATTGTAACCATTTTTTGAGTGTTTATTTTTTGGGGTCTAATCCGCATATATATTAACATTGCTCTTGATTTTCTTGACTGTATATCTCTTAGATGTCAACATATACACGTGTGATTTAGTTTACAAAGATTTTTCAATGCCTAGAACCTCGATTAGAGAGTAAAAAAGACGTAAGGTTCACAGTGGTGTAAAACTAAAATGAGATATACCGGGCTAGGATTCGAGTTACAGGAACAAGGGCCAAACCAACCACCCAAGAATGGAATCGTTGAGTGAAAACACTTGACAACCTCCTGGAAGCAGCTTTTCTTGCCACCAGACCTTTCTCCATCAATTAGGAATCTGATGCCGTCACTAAACACATTCCTTAAATTGTAGCCATTTTTTGAGTGTTTATTTTTTGGTGTCTAATCCGCATATATATGTCACCATTGCTCTTGATTTTCTTGACTGTATATCTCTTAAATGTCAACATATACACGTGTGATTTAGTTTACGAAGATTTTTCAATGCCGAGAACCTCGATCAGATCGTAAAAAGGGCGTAAGGTTCACAATGGTGTAAAACTAAAATGGGATATACCGGGCTAGGATTCGAGTTACAGGAACAAGGGCCATACCAACCACCCAAGAATGGAATCGTCGAGCAAAAACACTTGACAACCTCCTGGAAGCAGCTTTTCTTGCCACCAGACCTTTCTCCATCAATTAGGAATCTGATGCCGTCACTAAACACATTCCTTAAATTGTAGCCATTTTTTGAGTTTTTATTTTTTGGTGTCTAATCCGCATATATATCACCATTGCTCTTGATTTTCTTGACTGTATATCTCTTTAATATCAACATATACACGTGTGATTTAGTTTATGAAGATTTTTCAATGCCGAGAACCTCGATCAGAGAGTTAAAAAAGGGTAAGGTTCACAATGGTGTAAAACTAAAACGGGATATACCAGTCTAGGATTTGAGTTACAGGAACAAGGGCCAAACCAACCACCCAAGAATGGAATCGTCGAGCGAAAACACTTGACAACCTCCTGGAAGCAGCTTTTCTTGCCACTAGACCTTTCTCCATCAATTAGGAATCTGATGCCGTCACTAAACACATTCCTTAAATTGTAGCCATTTTTTGAGTGTTTATCTTTTGGTGTCTAATCAGCATATATATGTCACCATTGCTCTTGATTTTCTTGACTGTATATCTCTTAAATGTCAACATATACACGTGTGATTTAGTTTACGAATATTTTTCAATGCCGAGAACCTCGATCAGATCGTAAAAAGGGCGTAAGGTTCACAATGATGTAAAACTAAAATGGGATATACTGGGCTAGGATTCGAGTTACAGGAACAAGGGCCAAACCAACCACCCAAGAATGGAATCGTCGAGCAAAAACACTTGACAACCTCCTAGAAGCTGCTTTTCTTGCCACCAGACCTTTCTCCATCAATTAGGAATCTGATGCCGTCACTAAACACATTCTTATATTGTAGCCATTTTTTGAGTTTTTATTTTTTGCTGTCTAATCCGCATATATATCACCATTGCTCTTGATTTTCTTGACTGTATATCTCTTTAATATCAACATATACACGTGTGATTTAGTTTATGAAGATTTTTCAATGCCGAGAACCTCGATCAGAGAGTTAAAAAAGGGTAAGGTTCACAATGGTGTAAAACTAAAACGGGATATACCAGTCTAGGATTTGAGTTACAGGAACAAGGGCCAAACCAACCACCCAAGAATGGAATCGTCGAGCGAAAACACTTGACAACCTCCTGGAAGCAGCTTTTCTTGCCACCAGACATTTCTCCTTTAATTAGGAATTTGATGCCGTTACTAAACACATTCCTTAAATTGTAACCATTTTTTGAGTGTTTGTTTTTTGGGGTCTAATCCGCATATATATCAACATTGCTCTTGATTTTCTTGACTGTATATCTCTTAGATGTCAACATATACACGTGTGATTTAGTTTACGAAGATTTTTCAATGCCTAGAACCTCGATTAGAGAGTAAAAAAGACGTAAGGTTCATAGTGGTGTAAAACTAAAATGAGATATACCGGGCTAGGATTCGATTTACAGGAACAAGGGCCAAACCAACCACCCAAGAATGGAATCGTTGAGTGAAAACACTTGACAACCTCCTGGAAGCAGCTTTTCTTGCCACCAGACCTTTCTCCATCAATTAGGAATCTGATGCCGTCACTAAACACATTCCTTAAATTGTAGCCATTTTTTGAGTGTTTATTTTTTGGTGTCTAATCCGCATATATATGTCACCATTGCTCTTGATTTTCTTGACTGTATATCTCTTAAATGTCAACATATACACGTGTGATTTAGTTTACGAAGATTTTTCAATGCCGAGAACCTCGATCAGATCGTAAAAAGGGCGTAAGGTTCACAATGGTGTAAAACTAAAATGGGATATACCGGGCTAGGATTCGAGTTACAGGAACAAGGGCCATACCAACCACCCAAGAATGGAATCGTCGAGCAAAAACACTTGACAACCTCATGGAAGCAGCTTTTCTTGCCACCAGACCTTTCTCCATCAATTAGGAATCTGATGCCGTCACTAAACACATTCCTTAAATTGTAGCCATTTTTTGAGTTTTTATTTTTTGGTGTCTAATCCGCATATATATCACCATTGCTCTTGATTTTCTTGACTGTATATCTCTTTAATATCAACATATACACGTGTGATTTAGTTTACGAAGATTTTTCAATGCTAAGAACCTCTATCAGAGAGTAAAAAAGGGTAAGGTTCACAATGGTGTAAAACTAAAATGGGATATACCGGGCTAGGATTCGAGTTACAGGAACAAGGGCCAAACCAATCACCCAAGAACAGAATCGGGCGAAGTTGTTAGGGGTTGTACATTAGAACATGGTGAGCGAAGATTTAGCATCGACCTCTTGCCTATCCAATTGGGTAGCTTCGATGTGGTGGTCGGAATGGACTGGTTGTCCAAGAACAAGGCTGAAGTTGTTTGTCACGAGAAAATCATTCGCATCCCTCTTGCGAATGATGAAACTCTCATCGTGCATGGAGAAAAACGATATGCATCTCTACGAATCATCAGTTGTATGAAGGCATAGAAGTGCTTAAGGAAAGGATGTGTTGCTTTCCTGGCACATGTTGTAGATAAGAAGGCTGAGGAGCCGAAACTCAAAGACATTCCTGTAGTGAAGGAATTCCCTAATGTTTTTCCTGAAGATCTGCCAGGGCTACCTCCGCAACGACAAGTCGAATTCCTTATAGACTTGGTTCCAGGAGCCGCTCCTGTAGCCAAGGCACCCTATCGGCTTGCACCATCCGAGATGCAAGAATTGTCTACACAACTCCAGGAGTTGTTGGATAAAGGATTCATAAGGCCATGCTTCTCGCCTTGGGGAGCTCCAGTATTGTTCGTAAAGAAGAAGGATGGAACTTTGCGGATGTTTATCGACTATAGAGAGTTGAATAAGCTCACTGTCAAGAATCGGTACGCACTACCGAGGATTGATGACTTATTAGATCAGTTGCAAGGATCGAGCTACTATTCCAAGATCGACCTTCGATCGGGATACCATCAGTTAAGGATCCAAGAGGAGAGCGTACCAAAGACTGCATTCAGAACACGTTACGGGCATTACGAGTTCCTTGTGATGCCATTCGGACTGACGAACGCGCCAGCGGTATTTATGGATCTGATGAACCGCGTTTGCAAACCATATATCGATAAATGCGTGATTGTATTTATCGATGATATCCTAATTTACTCACGAACAAGAGAAGAGCACGAGCAACACCTCAGGACCATCTTGGAACTACTGAAGAAAGAAAAACTCTATGAAAAGTTTTCAAAGTGCGAATTCTGGATTCGCGAAGTACAGTTCCTTGGTCACGTTGTGAACGAGAAGGGCATTTACGTAGACCCAGCCAATATTGAAGCAATAAAGAACTGGGAAGCCCCCAAAACCCCAACTGAAGTTCGACAATTTTTGGGCTTAGCGGGCTATTACCGGCGATTTATCGAGAATTTGTCCAAGATAGCTCAACCGCTGACTACCCTTACGCAGAAAGACAAGAAGTACGACTGGGGTAATAAGCAGGAAGAAGCCTTCCAACTGCTCAAAAATAAGCTATGCGATGCACCGATACTATCCTTACCCGAAGGCACTGAAGACTTCGTGGTATACTACAACGCTTCGCGTCAAGGTTTGGGTTGCGTGCTCATGCAACGCCAAAAAGTCATCTCTTACGCTTCAAGACAGTTGAAGGTGCATGAAAGGAATTACACCACGCACGACTTGGAGCTAGGCGCGGTGGTATTCGCTTTGAAGATCTGGCGACACTATTTATATGGTACTCGATGTACAATCTTCACAGATCACAAAAGCCTACAACACATATTTGATCAGAAGGAATTAAACATGCGTCAGCGACGATGTGTCGAGCTGCTAAACGATTATGACTGTGAGATTAAGTACCATCCTGGAAAGGCAAACGTTGTAGCAGACGCGTTAAGCCGAAAAGAAAGGGTTAAGACCCTAAGAGTTCAAGCATTGGAAATGACAATTCGGACGAACCTCACTGCACGCATTCGTGACGCACAACAAGAAGCCCTTAAGGGGGAGAATCGTAGAGCTGAATACCTCCGGGGTATGCTGAAGAATTTGGTGCCAAACAAAGAGGGAACCTTATACTTTAAGAGGCGTATTTGGGTTCCGTTCTATGGCGGTATTCGAGAAGTCATCCTTAATGAAGCCCACAAGTCGAGATACTCGATCCATCCAGGATCGGACAAAATGTATCAAGACTTGAACGAATACTATTGGTGGCCGAGGCTTAAAAGCGATGTTGCTGTTTATGTTGGAAAGTGCCTAACCTGTGCTAAGGTCAAGGCCGAATATCAGAAACCGTCCGGGCTACTGCAACAACCAGAGATACCCATGTGGAAGTGGGAGCAAATCTCAATGGACTTCATAACAAAATTACCCAGGACTCCTAGAGGACACGATATGATATGGGTGATAGTAGATCGGTTAACGAAGTCTGCGCATTTCCTACCGATCCGAGAAAAGGATAGCACTGGAAAGCTTGCTGAGCTGTACTTGAAAGAAATCGTGGCACGTCATGGAGTGCCTACCTCAATTATTTCAGACAGAGATGGACGTTTTGTCTCGAGGATCTGGAAATCCTTCCAGGAAGCCTTTGGATCTCAACTAGATCTAAGCACGGCCTTCCATCCGCAAACAGACGGCCAGAGCGAACGGACCATACAAACGCTGGAAGATATGCTTCGGGCATGTGTTATGGATCTAGGCGGCAGCTGGTATACTCACGTACCTTTAGTTGAGTTTTCCTACAATAACAGTTACCATACGAGCATAAAAGCCGCACCGTTCGAAGCTCTATATGGCCGCAAGCGCCGCTCGCCGTTATGTTGGGCAGACGCTGGAGGCAAACGTATGGTTGGTCCTGAACTTTTTCAAGAGACAACTGACAAGATTATGCAGATCCGAGAGCGCATCAGGGCGGCTCGAGATTGACAAAAGAGCAACGCAGATCGAAGACGGAAACCTCTAGAATTCGAGGTGGGAGACAAAGTTTTGTTGAAGGTCTCACCTTGGAAGGGCATAGTAAGATTCGGAAAACGTAGAAAGCTAAACCCGCGATACATCGGACCATTCAAGATCTTGTAAAGAATTGGTACCGTGGCATACAAGTTGGAGTTATCGGAAGAACTTAATGGAGTACATGATACATTTCATGTGTCCAACCTCAAGAAGAGTCCGACCAAAGAAACAGTGATCATCCCTGCGGATGAAGTGCATATCAACGACACACTCCGATTTAGAGAACAACCCGTTGAGGTTACAGACTAGAAACTCAACAAGACTCGAAGGAGTAGTGTCAAACTTGTCAAAGTACGATGGAACTCTAAGCACGGACCCGAGTACACGTGGGAACGTGAACACCAGTTTAAAGACAAGTACCCCCACCTGTTCAAGAAAACTCCTGCGAGACATAGCTCAGTCTGAATTTCTGGACGAAATTCTTTTAACGGGGGGAGACTGTGACAACTGGCACAAAACCGGTAGTTTCCGTACAATTTAATTATTATTTAATATCTGCAATTATGTGCTTAAATGTCAACATTGTCTGATTACATGCTATATTTGTGAATTCATGCACGTTTTATACTTCAAATATTGCTTTATGCATTACTATTAGCGTTGCGTCAGAAAGACTAGTAAACTCACCGGTAAGACACATTGTGTCAGCAACTCTACAGAAAGCAGTTAGATAATGGAATTAGGGCCAAGGAGTAGGTCCAACATTTACAATACATCAAAACCCAAGTATGGATACAAGGGTTAACATATAGACTTCCCGGAAGCTAATATATGCACTAAAAAGTACCCGAAACACACTTTAAATGCTGAATTTTACATATTTCAGCAAAATTCAGCATTGTAACGAGTTAGTAACATATAAAAACATGACTAAATGGCCCTGAATGCTTTCCTAAGTGTCGGGAATTAAAAGTGTCACAAAAGGGTACTTAAAGATCACTAAACGGAATAGTTTGACACTTTAACGAACCGGTATCTAACCGAACAACCGGACACTACCCGAAACATCAAAATTACACTAGAAGCATGGTTTTATTATTTCTGAGCTAGTTATGATCACCGAACACCCAAACACACTATACAACACATCATGTACATAAACACTAACTAAATCTCTTGAAATCTAATTAGATTACCTAACTATCCATCAAACTTACACTTTACTCCCCCCCCCCTTTTAAAATGGACGGTCATGGGGTAACCCCCATCAAGATCCTTACTTGATCCTTCTTGATTTCCTATGATCTTATAAGATATAGTGGAAGATTATGTATGTACTATATGAAACACAATATACATTGGATAAGAGAATTAGATGAATATAAGTTAGAACTTGGAGCTCATTCATCTTCACACCTTCTTCCACCCTACCTTGTACCCACTCACGGCCGAGATCACCATCCCACACCACCACCTCCATCCAATCTTGTTCATCCAATCTAAGTTCATCTCAAGGTGTAAGAAGGTGTTTAATGAAGCTTGGTGGCCTTGGAGATTGAAGGACCTCTCCCGATTTCTTTTATCCAACCCATTTGTCATCTACAACATCAAGTGTTCTTCCCTAGCCTTGTGCTAGTAGTTAGACCCTTATGATTCCTTGTTACTTCACATTTTGATGGATAATAGATGATGAACATTGTTAAACATAAAGAACACTAAAGTACATGATCATGAATCTTTAACATAAGCTTAAATAACATAAGAATACATGTTGATTGTGTTGATTTGCTTCTTGATGATTGATTATTTATGTTAGCGATGTTAGACATCATAAGCAACCTACTAGATTGTGATTAAACACATGATCTAGTAAGTTAAGGTGATGATCTTGTGAAAGACCAAGATCATCATGCTTTATGTTTTCATGAACTTGAAGTATGGAAGTGATTTTATGAATAATAAAGCATGTAATATGATTACTAGTCTTAAACTTGGATGATTTCAAAACTAGTTCTTTCAAGAAACTAAAGTGATACACAAGATTTACAAAGTCATGGTTTCTAAGTAAACCAATCATATTTTTGGTGTTTAAACAAGACTAGAAACATATTTGTGACAAGAAAAATACCAAAGAATTAATTTTGGAAAGATCATCCTACAAGTTGTAAATGACTAAATCTTTCAATAGTGTGATTTACAAACAAATAAATACGTTTTAAAGGGTAACTAAACCCACTAAATAACATGGTAAGTTACTACAAGTCTTACAAAAACTTCAAGTTCATGATGTCGTGTAATTTACATGATTTTGGCTTATGGTAAGTCTTGATTGTGTTGTTGATGATTGATGATGATTTTAAAAGAAAATAAACACATGTTTTGAAAACATGGGAAACCTCCATTTTTAGGGGAAACCATGTCAAAATTTTTATAAAATTTTGACACTTAGAGAAATATAAGTTTTGGTAAAACTTAATCCCTAAAAATTCACCTAAAAATATTTACCAAGGTTTCCCTAAATTTTGTGTAAATTTCAAGTTAAGAAATGATGATTTCTTCAAGATAAAAATTGATACTAAGTATGTATATTTTTGAGGAAAATATATATATTTATTGGTCACCGAATTTCGTGCTAAGTGTATGTAATATGTATTATATGTAATAGTGTATTAGGACTTGAAAATGCACTAAATACTCCCAAGGAGTAAAAATACGAAAATACACATACAACATACATAAACAAATACAAGAAGATATATTTATGAAAATATATTTCCAAATAGATTATGTAACTTGGACAAGTTATGAACTTAAAATGCATTTTTGGACGAAAATATATAACTCGGGTGAAAAATACAAGATACTTACATTTGTTTTTGGGAAAATAATACACATAAAATACATAGTTAAAAATATAAATTATTTTTAACAACAAAGAACACATACATAAAAGATGGTGACTTGTACTTGTGCGATACAAGTCTAGTGACTAACGTTAATAAAACACGTATAGGTCACGATGCTATAAAAGAACAACCAGTGAAGTTTACGGCGCAGGATACGCAAAGTTGTGAGTTCATGTCCCCACTTTTAAACTTTTACTTGTTTTCTAAACTTGGGGAAAATACATGTGCTATGGTATGTTTATTACAAAAACTAAGGAATGATACTTTTGATCATGTCACGAATAGGGTGCCATAAGCACCATTAATCAGTTACATACCAAGACCACGGAACAAAAGGTTAGATCTAATGGGTTTCAGGCAACGACACTCTTGGTCATACTAGTACCAAGCAGTGCTTTTGTGTCTTTAGTCGTGAATCGACAGTCGTGGGTTCAACAGCTAAAAATTTGGATGCTTCCTATGTCGTGTCACATGTTAATGGCTTTGCAAACCATTAGAGATCTCGATTTCCTTATATTTACAGAAATACTTGTTTCATACAAATTACATACCATGTTTTCATTCAAGTATACAAACGTTTAATACAAAAACTGCATGAATTGACACCAACATTATGTTGACGATTTTCCAAAAACTCACATGTATTTCAGGTAACTAAAGTGGATGTGCGCGCACTCTTACTTTTGCTCCTGGATGTTGTTTATGTTGTTAGCTATGTCGTGTCAAGACTCCAATGCCTGTTTTGTGGGATTGATTACTATATTCCATCTCGTGTGGGATATGAGAATCAAAACCTTTATGTTCATCTTTAAATAAAGCTGTAACTTTTCAGACAATATTTTATTTTGTGATGTAAACACTAAACTTATGTTATGTCAATGGCATTTTGGAGTTATTTTACGAGCATGTAGTAAGTTTACCTTTCGTATGCAATGAGAACCTTTCAAGATCACACCTCGTGCTTCCGCCTTAGAAAGGGGTGTGACAGATTGGTATCAGAGCTGCGATTGTAGTGAACCAGGATTCCTTCTCGAGTCTAGACTACAATCTTTAGGATCCTCTCACGAATACAAATTTTTCAAAAGTTTTCATTGCATAAAACTTTCCGCGACATCCACTACCTGAAACTGTTTTCGAAGAGTCGAGTAAGAACACTACAAGACTTAGGGTGCACTGGAGTAGCACTTGTCTTTGACTAAGAATTACTTGCAACTATGTGTAATAATTAATATATACATATACTAGAAATAGAATATAACAGGTACATGTGTCTTCGTCTGAAAGCAGTGACCTATCTGAAGGAAGTGATCCGAGGATGAAACGAACTGTGCGGACTGTGCAAGGAATTACGTAATTATGGATGCATACATAATTATGGAATTCAGTGCACAGAAACCACAACAAGTCTTGTCACGTATCAAGCAAGATTCTTTCAATACAAGAGAAGGTCAAACGTGAACACCATTCCCCTAGCCTAATAAATACTCTTTTGGAGTAATAATTTAGGGTATAAAGACAAGGACCGCCAATGTGAAGAAAGATATTTTGTCATTTACATATATTAAACTTGTACAATGGGGTGATGTAACCCTTATGCATTTTGTTTTCTTCGCAAACAATGATGTAACAAGTTGTCTTGATATGTGTAAAGACTCGGTGAATATCTTATGACACGTCAGTATTTATCTATTTATGCATGCTTGTTGCTATATGAATTGATTTATATGTTTGGCGGATTGTTTGATGTCACTTATGTTGGTATATGTTTGTGTATATACACTACTACTGTCTCGTATGACGATATCAAACAAATGTCTAACCCTACTATGTTGTGTTCTGATAGAACATGGCGCCCAGGAAAGTTGTGAATGCTCGTGATAATGATCAACCTCCTCCTCCTCCTCTACTGCTAAGGACTGCTGAGGAACTGAACTCCCTGCTGGAAGAAAGGATCTCCGAAGCAATCGCCCAGTATGAGGTGAACTGTACTGAACACAGTGGTGGACCAAGTGGTACTAGACGTAACGAACATGGAGATTCGTCTGGAGGAAACACAGCTTAAGGCTGCACCTTCAAGCAATTCCTCGACTGCAAGCCACTGAACTACGACGGCACTGGAGGTGCAGTGGCTTTTGTACGCTGGACGGAGAAGACTGATTCCACTATCCGCATGAGCAAGTGTACCGCAGACCAGCAAGTCACTTTTGTTACTGGGTTGTTCGTTGACGAGGCTTTAACATGGTGGAATTTTCAAGTCCAAACTCTGGGAGATGATGCCGCGTATGGCATGACTTGGGATGAGTTGAAGGAAAGGATGAGAGAGAAGTATTGTTGTCGTGCTGAACTCCAAAGGTTGAAAACTGAGTTCTGGAAACTATCCATGGAAGGTGCGGATATTGTTGGTTATACTCGAAGGTTCCACAATCTGTCAAGAGTGATCCCTTATATGGTGACTCCCGAATTTAAGCGCATCGAGCGCTACATCTGGGGATTGGCGCACGAATTTCGCAGCATGGTAACTTCGGCTAAATGTGAAACAATCACACAGGCTGTAACTCTGGCTGTCAGCCTTACTGAAGATGCTGTTCGTATGAAGAAGCTATCACTGAACCCAACTGAAAAGACCGAGACGCATGCTGAGTCGTCTGGTGACAAGAAAAGGAAGCATGCGAGCCTGAATCAAGCGACACGCAACAACAAGGGTTCCAACAATAAGAAGCGCGACCCCAACCTGCCACAAGAGGCGAGAACTCTTGCAGCCATGAATGACGCTCCTACCAGGGGATACCAGGGCACTCTGCCCAAATGCAATCAGTGCAAGCGTCATCACAAAGGAGTTTGTCGCGTTCCAAAATGTGAAAAGTGTGGAAAACTGGGTCACCATACCGAGAGCTGTTGGGGAAAAAGAAATGGAAGTGGAAATAGGAACGGGAATGGAAACCGTGACGGTGCTGGTAATGGAAACGGTGAAGGAAACGACAATGGTAATGGTAATCGGAATGGTAACGGAGCTGGGCAAAACCAAGGATGCTTTGGTTGTGGAAGAAAGGATCATTTCAAGAAAGATTGCCCAAGGAAGAACAATGCTCAGGCTCGAGCATTCGTGATTGGAGCAAGGAACGCACGCGAGGACCCTAATGTGGTCACCGGTACGTTTCTCGTGAACCATCACTTTGCATCCATACTTTTTGACACTGGTGCCGATTATAGCTTCATGTCTGTGGAATTTAAACGTATGCTTGGAATAGAATCTAGTAGATTAGATATTCCTTATTCCAAAGAACTAGCCAATGGAAAACTTGTTGAATCGGGCGAAGTTGTTAAGGGTTGTACATTAGAACTTGGTGAGCGAAGATTTAGCATCGACCTCTTGCCTATCCAATTGGGTAGCTTCGATGTAGTGGTCGGAATGGACTGGTTGTCCAAGAACAAGGCTGAAGTTGTTTGTCACTAGAAAATCATTCGCATCCCTCTTGCGAATGATGAAACGCTCATCGTGCATGGAGAAAAACGAGACGTTCCTCTGCGAATCATCAGTTGTATGAAGGCACAGAAGTGCTTAAGGAAATGATGTGTTGCTTTCCTGGCACACGTTGTAGATAAGAAGGCTGAGGAGCCGAAACTCGAAGACATTCTTGTAGTGAAGGAATTCCCTAATGTTTTTCCTGAAGATCTGCCAGGGCTACCTCCGCAATGACAAGTCGAATTCCATATAGACTTGGTTCCAGGAGCCGCTCCTGTTGCCAAGGCACCCTATCGGCTTGCACCATCCGAGATGCAAGAATTGTATACACAACTCCAGGAGTTGTTGGATAAAGGATTCATAAGGCCAAGCTTCTCGCCTTGGGGAGCTCCAGTATTGTTCGTAAAGAAGAAGGATGGAACTTTGCGGATGTGTATCGACTATTGAGAGTTGAATAAGCTCACTGTCAAGAATCGGTACCCACTACCGAGGATTGATGACGTATTAGATCAGTTGCAAGGATCGAGCTACTATTCGAAGATCGACCTTCGATCGGGATACCATCAGTTAAGGATCCAAGAGGAGAGCGTACCAAAGACTACATTCAGAACACGTTACGGGCATTACGAGTTCCTTGCGATGCCATTCGGACTGACGAACGCGCCAGTGGTATTTATGGATCTGATGAACCGCGTTTGCAAACCATATCTCGATAAATTCGTGATTGTATTTATCGATGATATCCTAATTTAATCACGAACAAGAGAAGAGCACGAGCAACACCTCAGGACCATCTTGGAACTACTGAAGAAAGAAAAACTCTATGCAAAGTTTTCAAAGTGCGAATTCTGGATTCGCGAAGTACAGTTCCTTGGTCACGTTGTGAACGAGAAGGGCATTCACGTAGACCCAGCCAAGATTGAAGCAATAAAGAACTGGGAAGCCCCCAAAACCCCAACTGAAGTTCGACAATTTTTGGGCTTAGCGGGCTATTACCGGCGATTTATCGAGAATTTTTCCAAGATAGCTCAATCGCTGACTACCCTTACGCAGAAAGACAAGAAGTACGACTGGGGTAATAAGCAGGAAGAAGCCTTCCAACTGCTCAGAAATAAGCTATGCGATGCACCGATACTATCCTTACTCGAAGGTACTGAAGACTTCGTGGTATACTGCGACGCTTCGCGTCAAGGTTTGGGTTGCGTGCTCATGCAACGCCAAAAAGTCATTGCTTACGCTTCAAGACAGTTGAAGGTGCATGAAAGGAATTACACCACGCACGACTTGGAGCTAGGCGCGGTGGTATTCGCTTTGAAGATTTGGCGACACTATTTATATGGTACTCGATGTACAATCTTCACAGATCCCAAAAGCCTACAACACATATTTGATCAGAAGGAATTAAACATGCGTCAGCGACGATGGGTCGAGCTGCTAAACGATTATGACTGTGAGATTAAGTACCATCCTGGAAAGGCAAACGTTGTAGCAGATGCGTTAAGCCGAAAAGAAAGGGTTAAGACCCTAAGAGTTCGAGCATTGGAAATGACTATTCGGACGAACCTCACTGCACGCATTCGTGACGCACAACAAGAAGCCCTTAAGGGGGAGAATCGTAGAGCTGAATACCACCGGGGTATGCTGAAGAATTTGGTGCCAAACAAAGAGGGAACCTTATACTTTAAGAGGCGTATTTGGGTTCCGCTCTATGGCGGTATTCGAGAAGTCATCCTTAATGAAGCCCACAAGTCGAGATACTCGATCCATCCAGGATCGGACAAAATGTATCAAGACTTGAAAGAATACTATTGGTGGCCAAGGCTTAAAAGCGATGTTGCTGTTTATGTTGGAAAGTGCCTAACCTGTGCTAAGGTCAAGGCCGAATATCAGAAACCGTCCGGGCTACTACAACAACTAGAGATACCCATGTGGAAGTGGGAGCAAATCTCAATGGACTTCATAACAAAATTACCCATGACTCCTAGAGGACACGATATGATATGGGTGATAGTAGATTGATTAATGAAGTCTGCGCATTTCCTACCGATCCGAGAAAAGGATAGCACTGGAAAGCTTGCTGAGCTGTACTTGAAAGAAATCGTGGCACGTCATGGAGTGCCTACCTCAATTATTTCAGACAGAGATGGACGTTTTGTCTCGAGGATCTGGCAATCCTTCCAGGAAGCCTTTGGATCTCAACTAGATCTAAGCACGGCCTTCCATCCGCAAACAGACAGCCAGAGCGAACGGACTATACAAACGTTGGAAGATATGCTTCGCGCATGTGTTATGGACCTAGGCGGCAGCTGGGATACTCACCAACCTTTAGTTGAGTTTTCCTACAATAACAGTTACCATACGAGCATAAAAGCCGCACCGTTCGAAGCTCTATATGGCCGCAAGTGCCGCTCGCCGTTATGTTGGGCAGACACTGGAGACAAACGTATGGTTGGTCCTGAACTTGTTCAAGAGACAACTAACAAGATTATGCAGATCCGAGAGCGCATCAGGGCGGCTCGAGATCGACAAAAGAGCTACGCAGATCGAAGACGGAAACCTCTAGAATTCGAGGTGGGAGACAAAGTTTTGTTGAAGGTCTCACCTTGGAAGGGCGTTGTAAGATTTGGAAAACATGGAAAGCTGAACCCGCGATACATCGGACCATTCAAGATCTTGGAAAGAATTGGTATCATGGCATACAAGTTGGAGTTACCGGAAGAACTTAATGGAGTACATGATACATTTCATGTGTCCAACCTCAAGAAGAGTCTGACCCAAGAAACAGTGATCATCCCTGCGGATGAAGTGCATATCAACGACACACTCCGATTTAGAGAACAACCCGTTGAGGTTACAGACTAGAAAGTCAACAAGACTCGAAGGAGCAGTGTCAAACTTGTCAAAGTACGATGGAACTCTAAGCATGGACCCGAGTACACGTGGGAACGTGAAGACCAGTTTAAAGACAAGTACCCCCACCTGTTCAAGAAAACTCCTACGAGAGATAGCTCAGCCTGAATTTCGGGACGAAATTCTTTTAACGGGGGAGACTGTGACAACTGGCACAAAACCGGTAATTTTCGTACAATTTAATTATTATTTAATATCTGCAATTATGTGCTTAAATGTCAACATTGTCTGATTACATGCTATACTTGTGAATTCATGCACGTTTTATGCATTACTATTAGCGTTGCGTCAGAAAGACTAGTAAACTCACCGGTAAGACACACCGTGTCAGCAACTCTACAGAAAGCAGTCGGATAATGGAATTAGGGCCAAGGAGTAGGTCCAACGTCTACAATACATCAAAACCCAAGTATGGATACACGGGTTAACATATAGACTTCCCGGAAGCTAATATATGCACTAAAAAGCACCCGAAACACACTTTAAATACTGAATTTTACATATTTCAGCAAAATTCAGCATTGTAACGAGTTAGTAACATATAAAAACATGACTAAATGGCCCTGAATGCTTTCCTAAGTGTCGGGAATTAAAAGTGTCACAAAATGGTACTTAAAGATCACTAAACGGAATAGTTTGACACTTTAACGAACCGGTATCTAACCGAACAACCGGACACTACCCAAAACATTAAAATTACACTAGAAGCATGGTTTTATTATTTCTGAGCTAGTTATGATCACCAAACACCCTAACACACTATACAACACATCATGCACATAAACACTAACTAAATCTCTTGAAATATAATTAGATTACCTAACCATCCAACAAACTTACACTTTACCCCCCCCCCCTTTTAAAGTGGACGGTCATGGGGTGGCCCCCATCAAGATCCTTACTTGATCCTTCTTGATTTCCTATGATCATATAAGATTTAGTGGAAGATTATGTATGTACTATATGAAATACAATATACATTGGATAAGAGAATTAGATGGATATAAGTTAGAACTTGGAGCTCATTCATCTTCACACCTTCTTCCTCCCTCCCTTGCACCCACTCACGGCCGAGATCACCATCCCACACCACCACCTCCATCCAATCTTGTTCATCCAATCTAAGTTCATCTCAAGGTGTAAGAAGGTGTTTAATGAAGCCTGCTGGCCTTGGAGATTGAAAGACCTCTCCCGATTTCTTTTATCCAACCCATTTGTCATCTACAACATCAAGTGTTCTTCCCTTGCCTTGAGCTAGTAGTAAGACCCTTATGATCCCTTGTTAATTCATATTTTGATGGATAATAGATGATGAACATTGTTAAACATAAAGAACACTAAAGTACATGATCATGAATCTTTAACATAAGCTTAAATAACATAAGAATACATGTTGATTGTGTTGATTTGCTTCTTGATGATTGATTATTTATGTTAGTGATGTTAGACATCATAAGCAACCTACTAGATTATGATTAAACACATGATCTAGTAAGTTAAGGTGATAATCTTGTGAAAGACCAAGATCATCATGCTTTATGTTTTCATGAACTTGAAGTATGGAAGTGATTTTATGAATAATAAAGCATGTAATATGATTACTAGTCTTAAACTTGGATGATTTCAAAACTAGTTCTTTTAAGAAACTAAAGTGATACACAAGATTTACAAAGTCATGGTTTCTATGTAAACCAATCATATTTTTAGTGTTTAAACAAGACTAGAAACATATTTGTGACAAGAAAAATACCAAAGAATTAATTTTGGAAAGATCATCCTACAAGTTGTAAATGACTAAATCTTTCAATAGTGTGATTTACAAACAAATAAATATGTTTTAAAGGGTAACTAAACCCACTAAATAACATGGTAAGTTACTACAAGTCTTACAAAAACTTCAAGTTCATGATGTGGTGTAATTTACATGATTTTGGCTTATGGCAAGTCTTGATTGTGTTGTTGATGATTTTAAAAGAAAATAAACACATGTTTTGAAAACATGGGAAACCTCCATTTTTAGGGGAAACCATGTCAAAATTTTTATAAAATTTTGACACTTAGAGAAATATAAGTTTTGGTGAAACTTATTCCCTAAAAATTCTCCTAAAAATATTTACTAAGGTTTCCCTAAATTTTGTGTAAATTTCAAGTTAAGAAATGATGATTTCTTCAAGATAAAAATTGATACTAAGTATGTATATTTTTGAGGAAAATATATATATTTATTGGTCACCGAATTTCGTGCTAAGTGTATGTAATATGTATTATATGTAATAGTGTATTAGGACTTGAAAATGCACTAAATACTCCCAAGGAGTAAAAATACGAAAATACACATACAACATACATAAACAAATGCAAGAAGATATATTTATGAAAATATATTTCCAAATAGATTGTGTAACTTGAACAAGTTATGAACTTAAAATGCATTTTTGGACGAAAATATATAACTCGGGTGAAAAATACAAGATACTTACATTTGTTTTTGGGAAAATAATACAAGTAAAATACATAGTTAAAAATATAAATTATTTTTAACAACAAAGAACACATACATAAAAGATGGTGACTTTTACTTGTGCGATACAAGTCTAGTGACTAACGTTAATAAAACACGTATAGGTCACGACGCTATAAAAGAACAACCGGTGAAGTTTACGGCGCAGGATACGCAAAGTTGTGAGTTCATGTCCCCACTTTTAAACTTTTACTTGTTTTCTAAACTTGGGGAAAATACATGTGCTATGGTATGTTTATTACAAAAACTAAGGAATGATACTTTTGATCATGTCACGAATAGGGTGCCATAAGCACCATTAATCAGTTACATACCAAGACCGCGGAACAAAAGGTTAGATCTAATGGGTTTCAGGCAACCACACTCTTGGTCATACTAGTACCAAGCAGTGCTTTTGTGTCTCTAGTTGTGAATCGATAGTCGTAGGTTCGACAGCTAAAAATGCCTATGGTTTTGATGCTTCCTATGTCGTGTCACATGTTAATGGCTTTGCAAACCATTAGCGATCTCGATTTCCTTATATTTACAGAAATACTTGTTTCATACAAATTACATACCATGTTTTCATTCAAGTATACAAACGTTCAATACAAAAACTGCATGAATTCACACCAACATTATGTTGACGATTTTCCAAAAACTCACATGTATTTCAGGTAACTAAAGTGGATGTGCACGCAGTCTTACTCTTGCTCCTGGATGTTGTTTATGTTATTAGCTATGTCGTGTCAAGACTCCGATGCCTGTTTTGTGGGATTGATTACTATATTCTATCTAGTGTGGGATATGAGAATCAAAACCTTTATGTTCATCTTTAAATAAAGCTGTAACTTTTCAGACAATATTTTATTTTGTGAGGTAAACACTAAACTTATGTTATGTCAATGGCATTTTGGAGTTGTTTTACAACCATGTAGTAAGTTTACCTTTCATATGAAATGAGAACCTTTCAAGATCACACCTCGTGCTTTCGCCTTAGAAAGGGGTGTGACAGATTGGTATCAGAGCTGCAATTGTAGTGAACCAGGATTCCTTCTCGAGTCTAGACTACAATCTTTAGGATCCTCTCACGAAAACAAAATTTTCAAAAGTTTTCATTGCATAAAACTTTCCGCGACATCCACTACCTGAAACTGTATTCAAAGAGTCGAGTAAGGACACAACGAGACTTAGGGTGCACTGGAGTAGCACTTGTCTTTGACTAAGAATTACTTGCAACTATGTGTAATAATTAATATATACATATACTAGAAATAGAATATAACAGGTACATGTGTCTTCGTCTAAAAGCAGTGACCTATCTGAAGGAAGTGATCCGACGATGACATTTAAAAGATATACAGTCAAGAAAATCAAGGGCAATGGTGATATATATGCGGATTAGACACAAAACAAACACTCAATAAATGGCTACAATTTAAGGAATGTGTTTAGTGACGACAATAGGTTCCTAATTGATGGAGAAAGGCTGGTGGCAAGAAAAGCTGCTTCTAGGAGGTTGTCAAGTGTTTTCGCTCGACGATTCCATTCTTGGGTGGTTGGTTTGGCCCTTGTACCTGTAACTCGAATCCTAGCCCGGTATATCCCATTTTAATTTTACACCATTGTGAACCTTACGCCTTTTTTACTCTTTGATCGAGGTTCTCGACATTGAAAAATCTTCGTAAACTAAATCACACGTGTATATGTTGACATTTAAGAGATATACAGTCAAGAAAATCCAGGGCAATGGTGATATATATGCGGATTAGACACAAAAAATAAAACACTCAACAAATGGCTACAATTTAAGGAATGTGTTTAGTGACGGCATCAGATTCCTAATTGATGGAGAAAAGACTGGTGGCAAGAAAAGCTGCTTCTAGGAGGTTGTCAAGTCTTTTCGCTCGACGATTCCATTCTGGGGTGGTTGGTTTGGCCCTTGTTCCTGTAACTCGAATCCTAGCCCGGTATATCCCATTTTAATTTTACACCATTGTGAACCTTACGCCTTTTTTACTCTCTGATCGAGGTTCTCGGCATTGAAAAATCTTCGTAAACTAAATCACACGTGTATATGTTGACATTTAAGAGATATACAGTCAAGAAAATCAAGGGCAATGGTGATATATATGCGGATTAGACACCAAAAAAAAACACTCAACAAATGGCTACAATTTAAGGAATGTGTTTAGTGACGACTTTAGGTTACTAATTGATGGAGAAAGGCTGGTGGCAAGAAAAGCTGCTTCTAGGAGGTTGTAAAGTGTTTTCGCTCGACGATTCCATTCTTGGGTGGTTGGTTTGGCCCTTGTTCCTGTAACTCGAATCCTAGCCCGGTATATCCCATTTTAATTTTACACCATTGTGAACCTTACGCCTTTTTTACTCTTTGATCGAGGTTCTCGACATTGAAAAATCTTCGTAAACAAAATCACACGTGTATATGTTGACATTTAAGAGATATACAGTCAAGAAAATCAAGGGCAATGGTGATATATATGCGGATTAGACACCAAAAAAAAACACTCAACAAATGGCCACAATTTAAGGAATGTGTTTAGTGACATCATCAGATTCCTAATTGATGGAGAAAGGACTGGTGGCAAGAAAAACTGCTTCGAGGAGGTTGTCAAGTGTTTTCGCTCGACGATTCCATTCTTGGGTGGTTGGTTTGGCCCTTGTTCCTGTAACTCGAATCCTAGCCCGGTATATCCCATTTTAATTTAACACCATTGTGAACCTTACGCCTTTTTTACTCTCTGATCTAGGTTCTCGGCATTGAAAAATCTTCGTAAACTAAATCACACGTGTATACGTTGATATTTAAGAGATATACAGTCAAGAAAATCAAGGGCAATTGTGATATATATGCGGATTAGACACCAAAAAAAAACACTCAACAAATGGCTAGAGTTTAAGGAATGTGTTTAGTGACGGCAAGAGATTCCTAATTGATGGAGAAAGGACTGGTGGCAAGAAAGGCTGCTTCTAGGAGGTTGTCAAGTCTTTTCGCTCGACGATTCCATTCTTGGGTGGTTGGTTTGGCCCTTGTTACTGTAACTCGAATCATAGCCCGGTATATCCCATTTTAATTTTACACCATTGTGAACCTTACGCCTTTTTTACTCTCTGATCGAGGTTTTCGGCATTGAAAAATTTCGTAAACTAAATCACACGTGTATATGTTGACATTTAAGAGATATACAGTCAAGAAAATCAAGGTTAATGGTGATATATATGCGGATTAGACACAAAAAAAAACACTCAACAAATGGCTACAATTTAAGGAATGTGTTTAGTGACGGCATCAGATTCCTAATTGATGGAGAAAGGACTGGTGGCAAGAAAAGCTGCTTCTAGGAAGTTATCAAGTGTTTTTGGTCGACGATTTCATTCTTGGGTGGTTGGTTTGGCCCTTGTTCCTGTAACTCGAATCCTAGCCCGGTATATCCCATTTTAATTAAACACCGTTGTGAACCATACGCGTTTTTTACTCTCTGATCGAGGTTCTCGGCATTGAAAAATCTTCGTAAACTAAATCACACGTGTATATGTTGACATTTAAGAGATAGACAGTCAAGAAAATCAAGGGCAATGGTGATATATATGCGGATTAGACTCAAAAAAAAAACACTCAACAAATGGCTACAATTTAAGGAATGTGTTTAGTGACGACATTAGATTCCTAATTGATGGAGAAAGGACTGGTGGCAAGAAAAGCTGTTTCTAGGAGGTTGTCAAGTGTTTTCGCTCGACGATTCCATTCTTGGGTGGTTGGTTTGGCCCTTGTTCCTGTAACTCGAATCCTAGCCCGGTATATCCCATTTTAATTTAACACCTTTGTGAACCTTACGCCCTTTTTAATCTCTGATCTAGGTTCTCGGCTTTGAAAAATCTTCGTAAACTAAATCACACGTGTATACGTTGACATTTAAGAGATATACAGTCAAGAAAATCAAGGGCAATGGTGATATATATGTGGATTAGACACAAAAAAACACTCAATAAATGACTACAATTTAAGGAATGTGTTTAGTGACGGCATCAGATTCCTAATTGATGGAGAAAGGTCTGGTGGAAAGAAAAGCTGCTTCTAGGAGGTTGTCAAGTGTTTTCGCTCGACGATTCCATTCTTGGGTGGTTGGTTTGGCCCTTGTTTCTGTAACTCGAATCCTAGCCCGGTATATCCCATTTAAATTTTACACCATTGTGAACCTTACGCCTTTTTTTCTCTCTGATCGAGGTTCTCGGCATTGAAAAATCTTCGTAAACAAAATCACACGTGTATATGTTGACATTTAAGAGATATACAGTCAAGAAAATCAAGGGCAATGGTGATATATATGCGGATTAGACACAAAAAAAAAACACTCAACAAATGGCTACAATTTAAGAAATGTGTTTAGTGATGCCATCAGATTCCTAATTGATGGAGAAATGTCTGGTGGCAAGAAAAGCTGCTTGAAGGAGGTTGTCAAGCCTTTTCGCTCGACGATTCTATTCTTGGGTGGTTGGTTTGGCCCTTGTTCCTGTAACTCGAATCCTAGCCCGGTATATCCCATTTTAATTTTACCCCATTGTGAACCATACGCCTTTTTTACTCTCTGATCGAGGTTATCGGCGTTGAAAAATCTTCGTAAACTAAATCACACGTGTATATGCTGACATTTAAGAGATATACAGTCAAGAAAATCAAGGGCAATGGTGATATATATGCGGATTAGACACCAAAAAAACACTCAACAAATGGCTACAATTTAAGGAAAATGTTTAGTGACGGCATCAGATTCCTAATTGAGGGATAAAGGACTGGTGGCAAGAAAAACTGCTTCTAGGAGGTTGTCAAGTCTTTTCGCTCGACGATTCCATTCTTGGGTGGTTGGTTTGGCCCTTGTTCCTGTAACTCGAATCCTAGCCCGGTATATCCCATTTTAATTTAACACCTTTGTGAACCTTACGCCCTTTTTAATCTCTGATCTAGGTTCTCGGCTTTGAAAAATCTTCGTAAACTAAATCACACGTGTATACGTTGACATTTAAGAGATATACAGTCAAGAAAATCAAGGGCAATGGTGATATATATGTGGATTAGACACAAAAAAACACTCAATAAATGGCTACAATTTAAGGAATGTGTTTAGTGACGTCATCAGATTCCTAATTGATGGAGAAAGGTCTGGTGGAAAGAAAAGCTGCTTCTAGGAGGTTGTCAAGTGTTTTCGCTCGACGATTCCATTCTTGGGTGGTTGGTTTGGCCCTTGTTTCTGTAACTCGAATCCTAGCCCGGTATATCCCATTTAAATTTTACACCATTGTGAACCTTACGCCTTTTTTTCTCTCTGATCGAGGTTCTCGGCATTGAAAAATCTTCGTAAACTAAATCACACGGGTATATGTTGACATTTAAGAGATATACAGTCAAGAAAATCAAGGGCAATGGTGATATATATGCGGATTAGACACAAAAAAAAAACACTCAACAAATGGCTACAACTTAAGAAATGTGTTTAGTGACGCCATCAGATTCCTAATTGATGGAGAAATGTCTGGTGGCAAGAAAAGCTGCTTGAAGGAGGTTGTCAAGTCTTTTCGCTCGACGATTCTATTCTTGGGTGGTTGGTTTGGCCCTTGTTCCTGTAACTCGAATCCTAGCCCGGTATATCCCATTTTAATTTTACCCCATTGTGAACCATACGCCTTTTTTACTCTCTGATCGAGGTTATCGGCGTTGAAAAATCTTCGTAAACTAAATCACACGTGTATATGCTGACATTTAAGAGATATACAGTCAAGAAAATCAAGGGCAATGGTGATATATATGCGGATTAGACACCAAAAAAACACTCAACAAATGGCTACAATTTAAGGAAAATGTTTAGTGACGGCATCAGATTCCTAATTGAGGGATAAAGGACTGGTGGCAAGAAAAACTGCTTCTAGGAGGTTGTCAAGACTTTTCGCTCGACGATTCCATTCTTGGGTGGTTGGTTTGCCCCTTGTTCCTGTAACTCGAATCCTATCCCGGTATATCCCATTTTAATTTAACACCATTGTGAACCTTACGCCTTTTTTACTCCCTGATCTAGGTTCTCGGCATTGAAAAATATTCGTAAACTAAATCACACGTGTATACGTTGATATTTAAGAGATATACAGTCATGAAAATCAAGGGCAATGGTGATATATATGCGGATTAGACACAAAAGAAAAACTCAACAAATGGCTACAATTTAAGGAATGTGTTTAGTGACGACATGAGAATCCTAATTGATGGAGAAAGGTCTGGTGGCAAGAAAAGCTGCTTCTAGGAGGTTGTCAAGTGTTTTTGCTTGACGATTCCATTCTTGGGTGGTTGGTTTGGCCCTTGTTCCTGTAACTCGAATCCTAGCCCGGTATATCCCATTTTAATTTTACACCATTGTGAACCTTACGCCTTTTTTACTCTCTGATCGAGGTTCTCGGCATTGACAAATCTTCGTAAACTAAATCACACGTGTATATGTTGACATTTAAGAGATATACAATCAAGAAAATCAAGGGCAATGGTGATATATATGCGGATTAGACACCAAAAAAAACACTCAACAAATGGCTACAATTTAAGAAATGTATTTAGTGACGACATCAGATTCCTAATTGATGGAGAAAGGTCTGGTGGCAAGAAAAGCTGCTTGAAGGAGGTTGTCAAGTCTTTTCGCTCGACGATTCTATTCTTGGGTGGTTGGTTTGGCCCTTGTTCCTGTAACTCGAATCCTAGCCCGGTATATCCCATTTTAATTTTACAGCATTGTGAACCATACGCCTTTTTTACTCTCTGATCGAGGTTCTCGGCGTTGAAAAATCTTCGTAAACTAAATCACACGTGTATATGTTGACATTTAAGAGATATACAGTCAAGAAAATCAAGGGCAATGGTGATATATATGCGGATTAGACACCAAAAAAAACACTCAACAAATGGCTACAATTTAAGGAATGTGTTTAGTGACGGCATCAGATTCCTAATTGATGGAGAAAGGACTGGTCGCAAGAAAAGCTGCTTGTAGGAGGTTGTCAAGTCTTTTCGCTCGACGATTCCATTCTTGGGTGGTTGGTTTGGCCCTTGTTCCTGTAACTCGAATCCTTGCCCGGTATATTCCATTTTAATTTTACACCATTGTGAACCTTACGCCTTTTTTACTCTCTGATCGAGGTTCTCGGCATTGAAAAATCTTCGTAAACTAAATCACACGTGTATATGTTGACATTTAAGAGATATACAGTCAAGAAAATCAAGGGCAATGGTTATATATATGTGGATTAGACACAAAAAAAAAACACTCAACAAATGGCTACAATTTAAGGAATGTGTTTAGTGACGGCATTAGATTCCTAATTGATGGAGAAAGGTCTGGTGGTAAGAAAAGCTGCTTCTAGGAGGTTTTCAAGTGTTTTCACTTGACGATTCCATTCTTGGGTGGTTGGTTTGGCCCTTGTTCCTGTAACTCGAATCCTAGCCCGGTATATCCCATTTTAATTTTACACCATTGTGAACCTTACGCCTTTTTTACTCTCTGATCGAGGTTCTCGGCATTGAAAAATCTTCGTAAACTAAATCACACGTGTATATGTTGATATTTAAGAGATATACAGTCAAGAAAATCAAGGGCAATGGTGATATATATGCGGATTAGACACAAAAAAAAAAACACTCAACAAATGGCTACAATTTAAGGAATGTGTTTAGTGACGGCATCAGATTCCTAATTGTTGGAGAAAGGTCTGGTGGTATGAAAAGCTGCTTCTAGGAGGTTGTCAAGTGTTTCGCTTGACGATTCCATTCTTGGGTGGTTGGTGTGGCCCTTGTTCCTGTAACTCGAATCCTAGCCCGCTATATCTCATTTTGATTTTACACCATTGTGAACCTTACGCCTTTTTTACTCTCTAATCGAGGTTCTCGGCATTGAAAAATCTTCGTAAACTAAATCACAGTTGTATATGTTGACATTTAAGAGATATACAGTCAAGAAAATCAAGGGCAATGGTGATATATATGCGGATTAGACACAAAAAAAACACTCAACAAATGGCTACAATTTAAGGAATGTGTTTAGTGACTGCATCAGATTTCTAATTGATGGAGAATGGTCTGGTGGTAAGAAAAGCTTCTTCTAGGAGGTTGTCAAGTGTTTTCGCTCGACGATTCCATTCTTGGGTGGTTGGTGTAACACCCCGTGTTTTCGGGAAGTCAAAGTCAAAGTCAAGGTCAAAGTCAACGACTGATTTCGCGCAACTTGATTTGTAGTTAATGTCTTTTATGTGTTTAATTTAGTTGTATTATGTGGAGTAAGTGTCAATGATTACAACAATTGACGTATTTCAATCTCCATTTAAACGACTTACGACTGTGAACTATAGGAAGTAACAATGCGATAAAGATAACTAAGCAATTATCAAACTATGCTAATCGAATCGACATCAAACCGCAACTCGAACTGCGCACTTAGTTATTGATTATACTTGTGTGTGTGCCCTATGTGTTGCTTGTGCTTGTGCATGTTCATTTTGTTATGTGTGGTACTCAATAGAATCACAATCAAACTCGAATTGTAATCGAACCCAGTCGAAATCGAACCATGATTATTAATTCTAGATATAGTAGTTGGGACTAAAAGTAATTTGAATAGGAAACTCTATCGTATCGCACCAATCGCAATCGAAATCGAACCAGCAAAAATCATCGCGTCAAACACACAAACCAAGTGCCATCCGGCCGGATAGCCATCCGACCGGATAGCCACTTGGTCATGGGTGTCAGGTGCCATCCGACAGGATAGTCATCCGGGCGGTGTGCCATCCGACCGGACAGCCCTTTCCTCTTTTGGAATCCTATAAATACCCCTGTCATTGTCATCATTTCCACTTTTGGAAATCCTCTGTCCGAACAACACGCTCAGGTTACCTTTTCTTCGATTTCTCTTAATCCAGGTAAGATCTCGTCCTAAATCTTGTACTTTCTTGATCTACACGCACTCCTACACCTTTCTATCTTTTGAATCTTAACTTTTAACCGCGAAATCACTAGATTTGAGGTGTCCTAGGGTGATGTCATCATGTGTTCTTGAAGAACTTCATGTTTGGCTTCAATCCGCCAAGAACAACTCGGATCTAACCGATTTTCACACAAATAAACAAAGATCTAGCCTAGATCTAAACTCATTCATGGTGAAAAAGGATTGAAAGATGGTTTCTAAATTTCTTTCAACTCTTTTACACTCAATGCCCTCAAAACCGATAGAATCGGACCTTGTTCTAGTCTCCTACTCATCCTTAGTGTTGTACTAGTCCCAGATCTGTATTCTACTCACGAGACTACCGATTCCGGGTTAAACAAGAATAATCGTCTCGAACCGACTAACTGGCCGAGCTAGGGTGATTCCTGGTTGATCAGGTTACTTGGATCAAGATGGGATTCTATTTGTTAACACGTTGTCAAAACGTCTCGATAAAACTACAAACAAACAGAACGACCAATTGTAAGACGAACAAAACAACCGGAACGGAATGCTTTCCGACCGGATTGCTGTCCGAACGGATAGGTCACCCGAACGGATCACACTTTGGGTCCCACACTTAATCAACTTTATCTGAAGTCTGAGTATTGAACGGATTGCTATCCGATCGGACTACCATCCGACCGGATTACTCTTCGGATCATGAGATACTAGGACTTTAAAGACTCAAACAATTTTCAACATGTTCATTAACAGGATTGCCACCCGGTCGAATGGACATCCGACCGAGTGACTCTTCTGCTATGAATTGTTTACACTAAGTAATCTCATCACTAAGGTCGCCGTCCGACCGGACTACCGTCCGACCGGATGACAATCCGAACGGATTGCTGTCCGTACGAATGACCGTCCGATCTACTGACTTGAAGGATAGAGATACTTCAATGTTTTCAAAATGCTACAACGAAAACTTCAAAGGACAAACCATCATACACAAACACATTCATCTCTTAGGAAGAAACAATCCACTCGAATAGTCGTCCGACCAGATGACCATTCGAACGGATTGCCATTCCACACAAGACAAGCCGTCCGATCGGATTACCATCCGACCGAACTGCTATCCGACCCTTTCACACTTTGTATCGTTTTACGCGTCACTTATCGTTATGCTATCAATCCATTCAGGCTAACTTTACTCGCTAAGCGCTCCCTTCAATCCATCAACCGCTGTGAGTATACTCGATCCCTTTTTGCTTTATGCACTTTTGGGTGTTACATACGCTACAACTATTCAAATCACACCAAACACACTACTCAATACTATTTGAACGCTAACCGTTAATGCATGTTATACGTGGCTTATGAATGCTTGTTTGTTATGTTTACACATGGAATGCTGTCTACCTGCCTTAGCAACGATAGTACTATAGTATGGACTCAGCACCTGTTCACACGGGGGTTGTTAAGGACAATTACTTGCATGGATTACGGTGGTAATCATGTATTGCGAACTGCCTCGGGCAGTCAACCCGCAGTCATTGGTATTGATGGATCTATGTCGATAACTAACGTTCTTCATTTCACTATGTGTACGTGCTGGTTATGCGTAAACGAATTCGAACTCTATATGCTATTATCAAACTTGTATGCTCACCTTTACATTATATGTATTGACTTTATTTTAACGTATGTGACAAGTGCTTAGGTTGCACACATGGAAGGAATTTGAAGCTAGAATAAAGCTTTAGAGCCCAACAAATAGTTGTATGTAGTAATTGAATCAAGGGTCTCTAGAAGCAGATAAACAATTGCTCTATTTATATCTGAGTTGTCGGAACAGAATTATTTGCCTAGTTTTTATCTGTAATAATTTGTTTACTGTTTGAGACATGGTATGGGACATGTTATTTAATTGAATAGTAATGATAATTGTTATGGAAACTTCTGGACAATCTGTTTCGCTCAGTGCCATGCCCCAATGTTTCTGCCATCCGTTGGGGTGTGACAGTTGGTTTGGCCCTTGTTCCTGTAACTCGAATCCTAGCCCGGTATATCCCATTTTAATCTTACACCATTGTGAACCTTACGCCTTTTTTACTCTCTGATCGAGGTTCTCGGCATTGAAAAATCTTCGTAAACTAAATCACACGTGTATATGTTGACATTTAAGAGATATACAGTTAAGAAAATCAAGGGCAATGGTGATATATATGAGGCTTAGACACCAAAAAAATAACACCCAATAAATGGCTACAATTTAAGGAATGTGTTTAGTGACGGCATCAGATTCCTAATTGATGGAGAAAGGTCTGGTGGCAAGAAAAGCTGCTTCTAGGAGGTTGTCAAGTGTTTTCGCTCGACGATTCCATTCTTGGGTTGTTGGTTTGGCCCTTGTTCCTGTAACTCGAATCCTAGCCCGGTATATCCCATTTTAATTTTACACCATTGTGAACCTTACGCCTTTTTTACTCTCTGATCGAGGTTCTCGGCATTGAAAAATCTTCGTAAACTAAATCACACGTGTATATGTTGATATTTAAGAGATATACAGTTAAGAAAATCATGGGCAATGGTGATATATATGCGGATTAGACACCAAAAAAAACACTCAACAAATGGCTACAATTTAAGGAATGTGTTTAGTGACGGCATCAGATTCCTAATTGATGGAGAAAGGTCTGGTGGCAAGAAAAGCTGCTTCTAGGAGGTTGTCAAGTGTTTTCGCTCGACGATTCAATTCTTGGGTGGTTGGTTTGGCCCTTGTTCCTGTAACTCGAATCCTAGCCCAGTATATCCCATTTTAATTTTACACCATTGTGAACCTTACGCCTTTTTACTCTCTGATCGAGGTTCTCGGCATTGAAAAATGTTCGTAAACTAAATCACACGTGTATATGTTGATATTTAAGAGATATACAGTCAAGAAAATCAAGGGCAATGGTGATATATATGTGGATTAGACACAAAAAAAAACACTCAACAAATGGCTACAATTTAAGGAATGTGTTTAGTGACGGCATCAGATTCCTAATTGATGGAGAAAGGTCTGGTGGTAAGAAAAGCTGCTTCTAGGAGGTTGTCAAGTGTTTTCGCTCGACGATTCTATTCTTGGGTGGTTGGTTTGGCCCTTGTTCCTGTAACTCGAATCCTAGCCCGGTATATCCCATTTTAATTTTACACCATTGTGAACCTTACGCCCTTTTTACTCTCTGATAGAGGTTCTCGGCATTGAAAAATCTTCGTAAACTAAATCACACGTGTATATGTTGGCATTTAAGAGATATACAGTCAAGAAAATCAAGTGCAATGGTGATATATATATGCGGATTAGACACCAAAAAAAAAACACTCAACAAATGGCTACAATTTAAGGAATGTGTTTAGTGACGACATCAGATTCCTAATTGATGGAGAAAGGTCTGGTGGCAAGAAAATATGCTTCTAGGAGGTTGTCAAGTGTTTTCGCTCGATGATTCCATTCTTGGGTGGTTGGTTTGGCCTTTGTTCCTGTAACTCGACTCCTAGCGCGGTATATCCCATTTTAATTTTACACCATTGTGAAGCTTACGCTTTTTTTACTCTCAGATCGAGGTTCTCGGCATTGAAAAATCTTTGTAAACTAAATCACACGTGTATATGTTGACATTTAAGAGATATACAGTCAAGAAAATCAAGGGTAATGGTGATATATATGCGGATTAGAGACAAAAAAAAACACTCAACAAATGGCTAAAATTTAAGGAATGTGTTTATTGACGGCATCATATTCATAATTGATGGAGAAAGGTCTGGTGGCAAGAAAAGCTGCTTCTAGGAGGTTGTCAAGTGTTTTCGCTCGACGATTCCATTCTTGGGTGGTTGGTTTGGCCCTTGTTCGTGTAACTCGAATCCTAGCCCGGTATATCCCATTTTAATTTTACACAATTGTGAACCTTATGCATTTTTCACTCTCTGATCGAGGTTCTCGGCATTGAAAAACTGTGTAAACTAAATCACACGTGTATATGTTGACATTTAAGAGATATACAGTCAAGAAAATCAAGGGAAATGGTGATATATATGCGGATTAGACACCAAAAAAAAAACACTCAACAAATTGCTACAATTTAAGGAATGTGTTTAGTGACGGCATCAGATTCTTAATTGATGGAGAAATGTCTGGTGGCAAGAAAAGCTGCTTTTAGGAGGGTGTCAAGTGTTTTTGCTCGACGATTCCATTCTTGGGTGGTTGGTTTGGCCCTTGTTCCTATAACTCGAATCCTAGCCAGGTATATCCCATTTTAATTTTACACCATTGTGAACCTTACGCGTTTTTTACTCTCTGATCGAGGTTCTCGGCATTGAAAAATCTTCGTAAACAAAATCACACGTGTATATATTGACATTTAAGAGATATACAATCAAGAAAATCAAGGGAAATGGTGATATATATGCGGATTAGACACCAAAAAAAAAAACATTCAACAAATGGCTACAATTTAAGGAATGTGTTTAGTGACGACATCAGATTCCTAATTGATGGAGAAAGGTCTGGTGGCAAGAAAATATGCTTCTAGGAGGTTGTCAAGTGTTTTCGCTCGATGATTCCATTCTTGGGTGGTTGGTTTGGCCCTTGTTTCTGTAACTCGAATCCTAGCCCGGTATATCCCATTTTAATTTTACACCATCGTGAACCTTAAGCCTTTTTTACTCTCTGATTGAGGTTCTCGGCATTGAAAAATCTTCGTAAACTTAATCAAATGTGTATATGTTGACATTTAAGAGATATACAGTCAAGAAAATCAAGGGCAATGGTCATACATATGCGGATTAGACACCAAAAAAAAAAAAAAAAACACTCAACAAATGGCTACAATTTAAGGAATGTGTTTAGTGACGGCACCGGATTCCTAATTAATGGAGAAAGGTCAGGTGGCAAGAAAAGCTGCTTCTAGTAGGTTGTCAAGTGTTTTTGCTCGACGATTCCATTCTTGGGTGGTTAGTTGGCCCTTGTTCCTGTAACTCGAATCCTAGCCCGGTATTTCCCATTTTAATTTTTCACCATTGTGAACCTTACGCCTTTTTTACTCTCTGATCGGGTTCTCGGCATTGAAAAATCTTCATAAACTAAATCACACGTGTATATATTGATATTTAAGAGATATACAGTCAAGAAAATCAAGGGCAATGATGAAATATATGCGGATTAGACACAAAAAAAAAACACTCAACAAATGGCTACAATTTATGGAATGTGTTTAGTAACGGCATCAGATTCCTAATTGATGGAGGAAGGTCTGGTAGCAAGAAAAGTTGCTTCTAGGAGGTTGTCAAGTGTTTTCGCTCGATGATTCCATTCTTGGGTGGTTGGTTTGGCCCTTGTTCCTGTAACTCGAATCCTATCCCGGTATATCCCATTTTAATTTTACACCATTGTGAACCTTACGCCTTTTTTACTCTCTGATCGAGGTTCTCGGCATTGAAAAATCTTCGTAAACTAAATCACACATGTATATGTTGACATTTAAGAGATATACAGTCAAGAAAATCAAGGGAAATGGTGTTATATATGCGGATTAGACACCAAAAAAAAGACACTCAACAAATTGCTACAATTTAAGGAATGTGTTTAGTGACGGCATCAGATTCTTAATTGATGGAGAAATGTCTGGTGGCCAGAAAAGTTGCTTCAAGGAGGTTGTCAAGTGTTTTTGCTGGACGATTCCATTCTTGGGTGGTTGGTTTGGTCCTTGTTCCTATAACACGAATCCTAGCCCGGTATATCCCATTTTAATTTTATACCATTGTGAACCTTACGCCTTTTTTACTCTCTGATCGAGGTTCTTGGCATTGAAAAATCTTCGTAAACTAAATCACACGTGTATATGTTGACATTTAAGAGATATACAGTCAAGAAAATCAAGGGCAATGGTGATATATATGCGGATTAGACACAAAAAAAAAACACTCAACGAATGGCTACAATTTAAGGAATGTGTTTAGTGACGACATCAGATTCCTAATTGATGGAGAAAGGTCTGGTGGCAAGAAAAGCTGCTTCTAGGAGGTTGTCAAGTGTTTTCGTTCGGTGATTCCATTCTTGGGTGGTTGGTTTGGCCCTTGTTCCTGTAACTCAAATCCTAGCCCGGTAATCCCATTTTAATTTTACACCATTGTGAACCTTACGCCTTTTTTACTCTCTGATCGAGGTTCTCGGCATTGAAAAATCTTCGTAAACTAAATCACACGTATATATGTTGACATTTAAGAGATATACAGTCAAGAAAATCAAGGGCAATGGTGATATATATGCGGATTAGACACCAAAAAAAACACTAAACAAATGGCTACAATTTAAGGAATGTGTTTAGTGACGGCATCAGATTCCTAATTGATGGAGAAAGGACTGGTGGCAAGAAAAGCTGCTTCTAGGAGGTTGTCAAGTGTTTTCGCTCGACGATTCCATTCTAGGGTGGTTAGTTTGGCCCTTGTTCCTGTAACTCGAATCCTAGCCCGGTATATCCCATTTTAATTTTACACCATTGTGAACCTTACGCCTTTTTTACTCTCTGATCGAGGTTCCCGGCATTGAAAAATCTTCGTAAACTAAATCACACGTATATATGTTGACATTTAAGAGATATACAGTCAAGAAAATCAAGGGCAATGGTGATATATATGCGGATTAGACACCAAAAAAAACACTAAACAAATGGCTACAATTTAAGGAATGTGTTTAGTGACGGCATCAGATTCCTAATTGATGGAGAAAGGACTGGTGGCAAGAAAAGCTGCTTCTAGGAGGTTGTCAAGTGTTTTCGCTCGACGATTCCATTCTAGGGTGGTTGGTTTGGCCCTTGTTCCTGTAACTCGAATCCTAACCCGGTATATCCAATTTTAATTTTACACAATTGTGAACCTTACGCCTTTTTTACTCTCTGATCGAGGTTCTCGGAATTGAAAAATCTTCGTAAACTAAATCAAACGTGTATATGTTGATATTTAAGAGATATAAAGTCAAGAAAATCAAGAGCAATGGTGATATATATGCGGATTAGACACCCAAGAAAAAAAAACACTCAACAAATGGCTACAATTTAAGGAACGTGTTTTGTGGCGGCATCAGATTCCTAATTGATGGAGAAAGGACTGATGGCAAGAAAAGCTGCTTCTAGGAGGTTGTCAAGTGTTTTCGCTCGACGATTCCTTTCTTGGGTGGTTGGTTTGGCCCTTGTTCCTGTAACTCGAATCCTAGCCCGGTATATCCCATTTTAATTTTACACCATTGTGAACCTTACGCCTTTTTTACTCTCTGATCGAGGTTCTCGGCATTGAAAAATCTTCGTAAACTAAATCACACGTGTATATGTTGACATTTAAGAGATATACAGTCACGAAAATCAAGGGTAATGGTGATATATATGCGGATTAGACACCAAAAAAAACACTCAACAAATGGCTACAATTTAAGGAATGTGTTTAGTGACGGCATCGGATTCCTAATTGATGGAGAAAGGTCAGGTGGCAAGAAAAGCTGCTTCTAGGAGGTTGTCAAGTGTTTTTGCTCGACGATTCCATTCTTGGGTGCTTGGTTTGGCCCTTGTTCCTGTAACTCGAATCCTAGCCCGGTATATCCCATTTTAATTTTACACCATTGTGAACCTTACGCCTTTTTTACTCTCTGATCGGGTTCTCGGCATTGAAAAATTTTCGTAAACTAAATCAAACGTCTATATGTTGATATTTAAGAGATATGCAGTCAAGAAAATGAAGGGCAATGGTGATATATATGCGGATTAGACACAAAAATAAACACTCAACAAATGGCTACAATTTAGGAATGTGTTTAGAGACGGCATCAGATTCCTAATTGAAGGAGAAAGGTCTGGTGGCAAGAAAAGCTGCTTCTAGGAGGTTGTCAAGTGTTTTCGCTCGACGATTCCATTCTTGGGTGGTTGGTTTGGCCCTTGTTCCTGTTACTCGAATCCTAGCCCGGTATATCCCATTTTAATTTTACACCATGGTGAACCTTACGCCTTTTTTACTCTCTGATCGAGGTTCTCGGCATTGAAAAATCTTCGTAAACTAAATCACACGTGTATATGTTGACATTTAAGAGATATATACAGTCAAGAAAATCAAGGGAAATGGTGATATATATGCGAATTAGACATCAAAAAAAAAACTCAACAAATGGCTACAATTTAAGGAATGTGTTTAGTGACGGCATCAGATTCCTAATTGATGGAGAAAGGTCTGTTGGCAAGAAAAGCTGCTTCTAGGAGGTTGTCAGGTGTTTTTGCTCGATGATTCCATTCTTGGGTGGTTGGTTTGGCCCTTGTTCCTGTAACTCGAATCCTAGCCCGGTATATCCCATTTTAATTTTACACAATTGTGAACCTTACGCCTTTTTTACTCTCTGATCGAGGTTCTCGGCATTGAAAAATCTTCGTAAACTAAATCACACGTGTATATGTTGATATTTAAGAGATATACGGTCAAGAAAATCAAGGGCAATGGTGATATATATGCGGATTAGACACAAAAAAAACACTCAACAAATGACTATAATTTAAGGAATGTATTTAGTGACGGCATCAGATTCCTAATTGATAGAGAAAGGTCTGGTGGCAAGAAAAGCTGCTTCTAGGAGGTTGTCAAGTGTTTTCGCTCGACGATTCCATACTTGGGTGGTTGGTTTGGCCCTTGTTCCTATAACTCGAATCCTAGCCCGGTATATCCCATTTTAATTTTACACCATTGTGAACCTTACGCTTTTTTTACTCTCTGATCGAGGTTCTCAGCATTGAAACATCTTCGTAAACTAAATCACACGTGTATATGTTGATATTTAAGAGATATACAGTCAAGAAAATCAAGGGCAATGGTGATATATATGCGGATTAAAAACAAAAAAAAACACTCAACAAATGGCTACAATTTAGGAATGTGTTTAGTGACGGCATCAGATTCCTAATTGATGGAGAAAGGTCTGGTGGCAAGAAAAGCTGCTTCTAGGAGGTTGTCAGGTGTTTTCGCTCGACGATTCCATTCTTGGGTGGTTGGTTTGGCCCTTTTTCCTGTTACTCGAATCCTAGCCCGGTATATCCCATTTTAATTTTACACCATTGTGAACCTTACGCCTTTTTTACTCTCTGATCGAGGTTCTCGGCATTGAAAAATCTTCGTAAACTAAATCACACTTGTATATGTTGATATTTAAGAGATATACAGTCAAGAAAATCAAGGGTAATGGTGATATATGTGCGGATTAGACACCAAAAAAAACACTCAATAAATGGTTACAATTTAAGGAATGTGTTTAGTGACGGCATCAGATTTCTAATTGATGGAGAAAGGTCTGGTGGAGAGAAAAGTTGCTTCTAGGAGGTTGTCAAGTGTTTTCGCTCGACAATTCCATTCTTGGGTGGTTGGTTTGGCCCTTGTTCCTGTAACTCGAATCCTAGCCCGGTATATCCCATTTTAATCTTACACCACTGTGAACCTTACGCCTTTTTTACTCTTTGATCGAGGTTCTCGGCATTGAAAAATCTTCGTAAACTAAATCACACGTCTATATGTTGACATTTAAGAGATATACAGTCAAGAAAATCAAGGGCAATGGTGATATATATGCGGATTAGACACAAAAAAAAAACACTCAACAAATGGCTACAATTTAAGGAACGTGTTTAGTGACGGCATCAGATTCCTAATTGATGGAGAAAGGACTGGTGGCATGAAAAGCTGCTTCTAGGAGGTTGTCAAGTGTTTTCGCTCGACGATTCCATTCTTGGGTGGTTGGTTTGGCCCTTGTTCCTGTAACTCGAATCCTAGCCCGGTATATCGAATTTTAATTTTACACCATTGTGAACCTTACGCCTTTTTTACTCTCTGATCAAGGTTCTCGGCATTGAAAAATCTTTGTAAACTAAATCACACGTGTATATGTTGATATTTAAGAGATATACTGTCAAGAAAATCAAGGGCAATGGTGATATATATGCGGATTAGACACCCAAAAAAAAAAAACACTAAACAAATGGCAACAATTTAAGGAATGTGTTTAGTGACGGTATCAGATTCCTAATTGATGGAGAAAGGACTGGTAGCAAGAAAAGCTGCTTCGAGGAGGTTGTCAAGTGTTTTCGCTCGACGATTCCATTCTTGGGTGGTTGGTTTTGCCCTTGTTCCTGTAACTCGAATCCTAGCCCGGTATATCCCATTTTAATTTTTCACCATTGTGAACCTTACGCCTTTTTTTACTCTCTGATCGAGGTTCTCGGCATTGAAAAATCTTCGTAAACTAAATCAAACGTCTATATGTTGATATTTAAGAGATATACAGTCAAGAAAATCAAGGGCAATGGTGATATATATGCGGATTAGACACCAAAAAAAACACTCAACAAATGGCTACAATTTAAGGAACGTGTTTTGTGACGGCATCAGATTCCTAATTGATGGAGAAAGGACTGGTGGCAAGAAAAGCTGCTTCTAGGAGGTTGTCAAGTGTTTTCGCTCGCGATTCCATTCTTGGGTTGTTGGTTTGGCCATTGTTCCTGTAACTCGAATCCTAGCCCGGTATATCCCATTTTAATTTTACACCATTGTGAACCTTAAGACTTTGTTACTCTCTGATCGAGGTTCTCGGCATTAAAAAATCTTCGTAAACTAAATCAAACGTGTATGTGTTGATATTTAAGAGATATACAGTCAAGAAAATCAAGGGCAATGGTGATATATATGCGGATTAGACACCAAAAAAAGAAACACTCAACAAATGGCTACAATTTAAGGAACGTGTTTTGTGACGGCATCAGATTCCTAAATAATGGAGAAAGGACTGGTGGCAAGAAAAGCTGCTTCTAGGAGGTTGTCAAGTGTTTTCGCTCGACGATTCCATTCTTGGGTGGTTGGTTTGGCCCTTTTTCCTGTTACTCGAATCCTAGCCCGGTATATCCCATTTTAATTTTACACTATTGTGAACCTTACGCCTTTTTTACTCTCTGATCGAGATTCTTGGCATTGAAAAATCTTCGTAAACTAAATCACAGGTGTATATGTTGACATTTAAGAGATATATACAGTCAATAAAATCAAGGGCAATGATGATATTTATGCGGATTAGACACCAAAAAAAACACTCAACAAATGGCTACAATTTATGGAATGTGTTTAGTGACGGCATCAGATTCCTAATTGATGGAGAAAGGTTTGGTGGCAAGAAAAGCTGCTTCTAGGAGGTTGTCAGGTGTTTTTGCTCGACGATTCCATTCTTGGGTGGTTGGTTTGGCCCTTGTTCCTGTAACTCGAATCCTAGCCCGTTATATCCCATTTTAATTTTACACCATTGTGAACCTTACGCCTTTTTTACTCTCTGATCGAGGTTCTCGGCATTGAAAAATCTTCGTAAACTAAATCACACTTGTATATGTTGATATTTAAGAGATATATAGTCAAGAAAATCAAGGGCAATGGTGATATATATGCGGATTAGACTCCAAAAAAAAAACACTCAATAAATGGTTACAATTTAAGGAATGTGTTTAGTGACGGCATCAAATTTCTAATTGATGGAGAAAGGTCTGGTGGCAAGAAAAGCTGCTTCTAGGAGGTTGTCAAGTGTTTTCGCTCGACAATTCCGTTCTTGGGTGGTTGGTTTGGTCCTTGTTCCTGTAACTCGAATCCTAGCCCGGTATATCCCATTTTAATCTTACACCACTATGAACTTTACGCCTTTTTTACTCTCTGATCGAGGTTCTCGGCATTGAAAAATCTTCGTAAACTAAATCACACGTCTATATGTTGACATTTACGAGATATACAGTCAAGAAAATCAAGGGCAATGGTGATATATATGCGGATTAGACACCAAAAAAAACACTCAACAAATGGCTACAATTTAAGGAACATGTTTAGTGACGGCATCAGATTCCTAATTGATGGAGAAAGGACTGGTGGCAAGAAAAGCTGATTCTAGTAGGTTGTCAAGTGTTTTCGCTCGACGATTCCATTATTGGGTGGTTGGTTTGGCCCTTGTTCCTGTAACTCGAATCCTAGCCCGGTATATCCCATTTTAATTTTACACCATTGTGAACCTTACGCCTTTTTTACTCTCTGATCGAGGATCTCGGCATTGAAAAATCTTCGTAAACTAAATCACACGTCTATATGTTGACATTTAAGAGATATACAGTCAAGAAAATCAAGGGCAATGGTGATATATATGCGGATTAGACACCAAAAAAAAACACTCAACAAATGGCTACAATTTAAGGAACATGTTTAGTGACGGCATCAGATTCCTAATTGATGGAGAAAGGTCTGGTGGTAAGAAAAGCTGCTTCTAGGAGGTTTTCAAGTGTTTTCGCTCGACGATTCCATTCTTGGGTGGTTGGTTTGGCCCTTTTTCCTGTAACTCGAATCCTAGCCCGGTATATCTCATTTTAATCTTACACCATTGTGAACCTTACACCTTTATTACTCTCTGATCGAGGATCTCGGCATTGAAAAATCTTCGTAAACTAAATCACACGTCTATATGTTGACATTTAAGAGATATACAGTCAAGAAAATCAAGGGCAATGGTGATATATATGCGTATTAGACACCAAAAAAAAACACTCAACAAATGGCTACAATTTAAGGAACGTGTTTTGTGACGGCATCAGATTCCTAATTGATGGAGAAAGGACTGGTGGCAAGAAAAGCTGCTTCTAAGAGGTTGTCAAGTGTTTTCGCTCGACGATTCTATTCTTGGGTGGTTGGTTTGGCCCTTGTTCCTGTAACTCGAATCCTAGCCCGGTATATCCCATTTTAATTTTACACCATTGTGAACCTTACGCCTTTTTTACTCTCTGATCGAGGTTCTCGGCATTGAAAAATCTTCGTAAACTAAATCACACGGGTATATGTTGATATTTAAGAGATATACAGTCAAGAAAATCAAGGGCAATAGTGATATATATGCGGATTAGACACCAAAAAAAACACTCAACAAATGGCTACAATTTAAGAAATGTGTTTAGTGACGGCATTAGATTCCTAAATGATGGAGAAAGGTCTGGTGGCAAGAAAAGCTACTTCTAGCAGGTTGTCAAGTGTTTTCGCTCGACGATTCCATTCTTGGGTGGTTGGTTTGGCCCTTGTTCTTGTAACTCGAATCCTAGCCAGGTATATCCCATTTTAATTTTACACCATTGTGAACCTTACGCCTTTTTTACTCTCTGATCGAGGTTCTCGACATTGAAAAATCTTTGTAAATTAAATCACACGTGTATATGTTGACATTTAAGAGATATACCGTCAAGAAAATCAAGGGCAATGGTGATATATATGCGGAGTAGACACAAAAAAAAACACTCAACAAATGGCTACAATTTAAGGAATGTGTTTAGTGACGGCATCAGCTTCCTAATTGATGGAGAAAGGTCTGGTGGTAAGAAAAGCTGCTTCTAGGAGGTTGTCAAGTGTTCTCGCTTGAAGATTCCATTCTTGGGTGGTTGGTTTGGCCCTTGTTCCTGTAACTCGAATCCTAGCCCGGTATATCCCATTTTAATTTTACACCATTGTGAAACTTACGCCTTTTTTACTCTCTGATCGAGGTTCTCGGCATTGAAAAATATTCGTAAACTAAATCACACGGGTATATGTTGACATTTAAGAGATATACAGTCAAGAAAATCAAGGGCAATGGTGATATATATGCGGATTAGACACCCAAGAAAAAAACCACTCAACAAATGGCTGCAATTTAAGGAACGTGTTTTGTGACGGCATCAGATTCCTAATTGATGGAGAAAGGACAGATGGCAAGAAAAGCTGCTTCTAGGAGGTTGTCAAGTGTTTTCGCTCGACGTTTCCTTTCTTGGGTGGTTGGTTTGGCCCTTGTTCCTGTAACTCGAATCCTAGCCCGGTATATCCCATTTTAATTTTACACCATTGAGAACCTTACGCCTTTTTTACTCTCTGATCGAGGTTCTCGGCTTTGAAAAATCTTCGTAAACTAAATCACACGTGTATATGTTGGCATTTAAGAGATATACAGTCAAGAAAATCAAGTGCAATGGTGATATATATATGCGGATTAGACACCAAAAAATAACACTCAACCTATGGCTACAATTTAAGGAATGTGTTTAGTGACGGCATCAGATTCCTAATTGATGGAGAAAGGTCTGGGGGTAAGAAAAGCTGCTTCTAGGAGGTTGTCAAGTATTTTCGCTTGACGATTCCATTCTTGGGTGGTTGGTTTGGCCCTAGTTTCCTGTAACTCGAATCCTAGCCAGGTATATCCCATTTTAATTTTACACCATTGTTAACCTTACGCCTTTTTTACTCTCTGGTCGAGGTTCTCGGCATTGAAAAGTCTTCGTAAACTAAATCACACGTGTATATGTTGACATTTAAGAGATATACAGTCAAGAAAATAAAGGGCAGTGGTGATATATATGTGGATTAGACACCAAAAAAAACACTCAACAAATGGCTACAATTTAAGGAATGTGTTTAATGACGGCATCAGATTCCTAATTGATGGAGAAAGGTCTAGTGGCAAGAAAAGCTGCTTCTAGAAGGTTGTCAAGTATTATAGCTCGACGAGTCCATTCTTGGGTGGTTGGTTTGGCCCTTGTTCCCGTAACTCGAATCCTAGCCCGGTATATCCCATTTTAATTTTACACCATTGTGAACCTTACGCCTTTTTTACTCTCTGATCGAGGTTCTCGGCATTGAAAAATCTTCGTAAACTAAATCACACGTGTATATGTTGACATTTAAGAGATATACCGTCAAGAAAATCAAGGGCAATTGTGAAATATATGCGGATTAGACACAAAAAAAACACTCAACAAATGGCTACAATTTAAGGAATGTGTTTAGTGACGGCATCAGCTTCCTAGTTGATGGAGAAAGGTCTGGTGGTAAGAAAAGCTGCATCTAGGAGGTTGTAAAGTGTTTTCGCTTGACGATTCCATTCTTGGGTGGTTGGTTTGGCCCTTGTTCCTGTAACTCGAATTCTAGCCCAGTATATCCCATTTTAATTTTACACCATTGTGAACCTTACGCCTTTTTTACTCTCTGATTGAGGTTCTCGGCATTGAAAAATATTCGTAAACTAAATCACACGGGTATTTGTTGACATTTAAGAGATATACAGTCAAGAAAATCAAGGGCAATGGTGATATATATGCGGATTAGACACCAAAAAAACACTCAAAAAATGGCTACAATTTAAGGAATGTTTTTAGTGACGGCATTAGATTCCTAATTGATGGAGAAAGGTCTGGTGGTAAGAAAAGCTGCTTCTAGGAGGTTGTCAAGTGTTCTCGCTTGACGATTCCATTCTTGGGTGGTTGGTTTGGCCCTTGTTCCTGTAACTCGAATCCTAGCCCGGTATATCCCATTTTAATTTACACCATTGTGAACCTTACGCCTTTTTTACTCTCTGATCGAGGTTCTTGGCATTGAAAAATATTCGTAAACGCAATCACATGGGTATATGTTGACATTTAAGAGATATACAGTCAAGAAAATCAAGGGCAATGGTGATATATATGCGGATTAGACACCAAAAAAAAACAATCAACAAATGGCTACAATTTAAGGAATGTGTTTAGTGGCGGCATCAGATTCCTAATTGATGGAGAAAGGTCTGGTGGTAAGAAAAGCTGCTTCTAGAAGGTTGTCAAGTATTTTCGCTTGACGATTCCATTCTTGGGTGGTTGGTTTGGCCCTTGTTCCTGTAACTCGAATCCTAGCCAGGTATATCCCATTTTAATTTTACACCATTGTGAACCTTACGCCCTTTTTACTCTCTGATCGAGGTTCTCGGCATTGAAAAATATTCGTAAACTAAATCACACGGGTATATGTTGACATTTAAGAGATATACAGTCAAGAAATTCAAGGGCAATGGTGATATATATGCGGATTAGACACAAAAAAAAACACTCAACAAATGGCTACAATTTAAGGAATGTGTTTAGTGACGGCATTAGATTCCTAATTGATGGAGAAAAGTCTGGTGGCAAGAAAAGCTACTTCTAGGAGGTAGTCAAGTGTTTTCGCTCGACGATTCCATTCTTGGGTGGTTGGTTTGGCCCTTGTTCCTGTAACTCAAATCCTAGCCTGGTATATCCCATTTTAATTTCACACCATTGTGAACCTTACGCCTTTTTTACTCTCTGATCGAGGTTCTCGGCATTGAAAAATCTTCGTAAACTAAATCACACGTGTATATGTTGACATTTAAGAGATATACCGTCAAGAAAATCAAGGGCAATTGTGAAATATATGCGGATTAGACACAAAAAAAACACTCAACAAATGGCTACAATTTAAGGAATGTGTTTAGTGACGGCATCAGCTTCCTAGTTGATGGAGAAAGGTCTGGTGGTAAGAAAAGCTGCATCTAGGAGGTTGTAAAGTGTTCTCGCTTGACGATTCCATTCTTGGGTGGTTGGTTTGGCCCTTGTTCCTGTAACTCGAATTCTAGCCCAGTATATCCCATTTTAATTTTACACCATTGTGAACCTTACGCCTTTTTTACTCTCTGATCGAGGTTCTCGGCATTGAAAAATATTCGTAAACTAAATCACACGGGTATATGTTGACATTTAAGAGATATACAGTCAAGAAAATCAAGGGCAATGGTGATATATATGCGGATTAGACACCAAAAAAACACTCAACAAATGGCTACAATTTAAGGAATGTTTTTAGTGACGGCATTAGATTCCTAATTGATGGAGAAAGGTCTGGTGGTAAGAAAAGCTGCTTCTAGGAGGTTGTCAAGTGTTCTCGCTTGACGATTCCATTCTTGGGTGGTTGGTTTGGCCCTTGTTCCGGTAACTCGAATCCTAGCCCGGTATATCCCATTTTAATTTTACACCATTGTGAACCTTACGCCTTTTTTACTCTCTGATCGAGGTTCTTGGCATCGAAAAATATTCGTAATCTTAATCACATGGGTATATGTTGACATTTAAGAGATATACACTCAAGAAAATCAAGGGCAATGGTGATATATATGCGGATTAGACACCAAAAAAAAACAATCAACAAATGGCTACAATTTAAGGAATGTGTTTAGTGGCGGCATCAGATTCCTAATTGATGGAGAAAGGTCTGGTGGTAAGAAAAGCTGCTTCTAGAAGGTTGTCAAGTATTTTCGCTTGACGATTCCATTCTTGGGTGGTTGGTTTGGCCCTTGTTCCTGTAACTCGAATCCTAGCCAGGTATATCCCATTTTAATTTTACACCATTATGAACCTTACGCCCTTTTTACTCTCTGATCGAGGTTCTCGGCATTGAAAAATGTTCGTAAACTAAATCACACGGGTATATGTTGACATTTAAGAGATATACAGTCAAGAAAATCAAGGGCAATGGTGATATATATGCGGATTAGACACCAAAAAAAACACTCAACAAATGGTTACAATTTAAGGAATGTGTTTAGTGACGGCATTAGATTCCTAATTGATGGAGAAAGGTCTGGTGGCAAGAAAAGCTACTTCTAGGAGGTAGTCAAGTGTTTTCGCTCGGCGATTCCAATCTTGGGTGGTTGGTTTGGCCCTTGTTCCTGTAACTCGAATCCTAGCCCGGTATATCCCATTTTAATTTTACACCATTGTGAACCTTACGCCTTTTTTACTCTCTGATCGAGGTTCTCGGCATTGAAAAATCTTCGTAAACTAAATCACACGTGTATATGATGGCATTTAAGAGATATACAGTCAAGAAAATCAAGTGCAATGGTGATATATATATATATATATGCGGATTAGACACAAAAAAAAACACTCAACAAATGGCTACAATTTAAGGAATGTGTTTAGTGACGACATCAGATTCCTAATTGATGGAGAAAGGTCTGGTGGTAAGAAAAGCTGCTTCTAGGAGGTTGTCAAGTATTTTCGCTTGACGATTCCATTCTTGGGTGGTTGGTTTGGCCCTTGTTCCTGTAACTCGAATCCTAGCCAGGTATATCCCATTTTAATTTTACACCATTGTGAACCTTACGCCTTTTTTACTCTCTGGTCGAGGTTCTCGGCATTGAAAAGTCTTCGTAAATTAAATCACACGTGTATATGTTGACATTTAAGAGATATACAGTCAAGAAAATAAAGGGCAATGGTGATATATATGTGGATTAGACGCCAAAAAAAAACAATCAACAAATGGCTACAATTTAAGGAATGTGTTTAGTGGCTGCATCAGATTCTTAATTGATGGAGAAAGGTCTGGTGGTAAGAAAAGCTGCTTCTAGAAGGTTGTCAAGTATTTTCGATTGACGATTCCATTCTTGGGTGGTTGGTTTGGCCCTTGTTCCTGTAACTCGAATCCTAGCCAGGTATATCCCATTTTAATTTTACACCATTGTGAACCTTACGCCTTTTTTACTCTCTGGTCGAGGTTATCGGCATTGAAAAGTCTTCGTAAACTAAATCACACGTGTATATGTTGACATTTAAGAGATATACAGTCAAGAAAATAATGGGCAGTTGTGATATATATACGGATTAGACACCAAAAAAAACACTCAACAAATGGCTACAATTTAAGGAATGTGTTTAGTGACGGCATCAGATTCCTAATTGATGGAGAAAGCTCTAGTGGCAAGAAAAGCTGCTTCTAGGAGGTTGTCAAGTATTTTCGCTCGACGATCCCATTCTTGTGTGGTTGGTTTGGCCCTTGTTCCTGTAACTCGAATCCTAGCCCGGTATATCCCATTTTAATTTTACACCATTGTGAACCTTACGCCTTTTTTACTCTCTGATCGAGGTTCTCGACATTGAAAAATCTTCGTAAACTAAATCACACGTGTATATGTTGACATTTAAGAGATATACAGTCAAGAAAATAATGGGCAGTGGTGATATATATACGGATTAGACACCAAAAAAACACTCAACAAATGGCTACAATTTAAGGAATGTTTTTAGTGACGGCATTAGATTCCTAATTGATGGAGAAAGGTCTGGTGGTAAGAAAAGCTGCTTCTAGGAGGTTGTCAAGTGTTCTCGCTTGACGATTCCATTCTTGGGTGGTTGGTTTGGCCCTTGTTCCTGTAACTCGAATCCTAGCCCGGTATATCCCATTTTAATTTTACACCATTGTGAACCTTACGCCTTTTTTACTCTCTGATCGAGGTTCTCGGCATTGAAATATCTTCGTAAACTAAATCACACGTGTATATGTTGACATTTAAGAGATATATCGTCAAGAAAATCAAGGCCAATGGTGATATATATGCAGAGTAGACACAAAAAAAAAACACTCAACAAATGGCTACAATTTAAGGAATGTGTTTAGTGACGGCATCAGCTTCCTAATTGATGGAGAAAGGTCTGGTGGTAAGAAAAGCTGCTTCTAGGAGGTTGTCAAGTGTTCTCGCTTGACGATTCTATTCTTGGGTGGTTGGTTTGGCCCTTGTTCCTGTAACACGAATCCTAGCCCGGTATATCCCATTTTAATTTTAAACCATTGTGAACCTTACGCCTTTTTTACTCTCTGATCGAGGTTCTCGGCATTGAAAAATATTCGTAAACTAAATCACACGGGTATATGTTGACATTTAAGAGATATACAGTCAAGAAAATCAAGGGAAATGGTGATATATATGCGGATTAGACACCAAAAAAAACACTCAACAAATGGCTACAATTTAAGGAATGTGTTTAGCGACGGCATTAGAATCCTAATTGATGGAGAAAGGTCTGGTGGCAAGAAAAGCTACTTCTAGGAGGTTGTCAAGTGTTTTCGCTCGACGATTCCATTCTTGGGTGGTTGGTTTGGCCCTTGTTCCTGTAACTCAAATCCTAGCCAGGTATATCCCATTTTAATTTTACACCATTGTGAACCTTACGCCTTTTTTACTCTCTGGTCGAGGTTCTCGGCATTGAAAAGTCTTCGTAAAGTAAATCAAACGTGTATATGTTGACATTTAAGAGATATACAGTCAAGAAAATAAAGGGCAATGGTGATATATATGTGGATTAGACACCAAAAAAAAAACAATCAACAAATGGCTACAATTTAAGGAATGTGTTTAGTGGCTGCATCAGATTCTTAATTGATGGAGAAAGGTCTGGTGGTAAGAAAAGCTGCTTCTAGAAGGTTGTCAAGTATTTTCGCTTGACGATTCCATTCTTGGGTGGTTGGTTTGGCCCTTGTTCCTGTAACTCGAATCCTAGCCAGGTATATCCCATTTTAATTTTACACCATTGTGAACCTTACGCCTTTTTTACTCTCTGGTCAAGGTTATCGGCATTGAAAAGTCTTCGTAAACTAAATCACACGTGTATATGTTGACATTTAAGAGATATACAGTCAAGAAAATAATGAGCAGTGGTGATATATATACGGATTAGACACCAAAAAAAACACTCAACAAATGGCTACAATTTAAGGAATGTGTTTAGTGACGGCATCAGATTCCTAATTGATGGAGAAAGCTCTAGTGGCAAGAAAAGCTGCTTCTAGGAGGTTGTCAAGTATTTTCGCTCGACGATTCCATTCTTGTGTGGTTGGTTTGGCCCTTGTTCCTGTAACTCGAATCCTATCCCGGTATATCCCATTTTAATTTTACACCATTGTGAACCTTACGCCTTTTTTACTCTCTGATCGAGGTTCTCGGCATTGAAAAATCTTCGTAAACTAAATCACACCTGTATATGTTGACATTTAAGAGATATACCGTCAAGAAAATCAAGGGCAATGGTTTTATATATGCGGATTAGACACCAAAAAAAAACACTCAACAAATGGCTACAATTTAAGGAATGTGTTTAGTGACGGCATCAGATTGCTAATTGATGGAGAAAGCTCTAGTGGCAAGAAAAGCTGCTTCTAGGAGGTTGTCAAGTATTTTCGCTCGACGATTCCATTCTTGGGTGGTTGGTTTGGCCCTTGTTCCTGTAACTCGAATCCTAGCCCGGTATATCCCATTTTAATTTTACACAATTGTGAACCTTACGCCTTTTTTACTCTCTGATCGAGGTTCTCGGCATTGAAATATCTTCGTAAACTAAATCACACGTGTATATGTTGACATTTAAGAGATATATCGTCAAGAAAATCAAGGCCAATGGTGATATATATGCAGAGTAGACACAAAAAAAAACACTCAACAAATGGCTACAATTTAAGGAATGTGTTTAGTGACGGCATCAGCTTCCTAATTGATGGAGAAAGGTCTGGTGGTAAGAAAAAGCTGCTTCTAGGAGGTTGTCAAGTGTTCTCGCTTGACGATTCTATTCTTGGGTGGTTGGTTTGGCCCTTGTTCCTGTAAGTCGAATCCTAGCCCGGTATATCCCATTTTAATTTTACACCATTGTGAACCTTACGCCTTTTTTACTCTCTGATCGAGGTTCTCGGCATTGAAAAATATTCGTAAACTAAATCACACGGGTATATGTTGACATTTAAGAGATATACAGTCAAGAAAATAAAGGGCAGTTGTGATATATATGCGGATTAGACACCAAAAAAACCACTCAACAAATGTCTACAATTTAAGGAATGTGTTTAGTGACGGCATTAGATTCCTAGTTGATGGAGAAAGGTCTGGTGGCAAGAAAAGCTACTTCTAGGAGGTTGTCAAGTGTTTTCGCTCGACGATTCCAATCTTGGGTGGTTGGTTTGGCCCTTGTTCCTGTAACTCGAATCCTAGCCCGGTATATCCCATTTTAATTTTACACCATTGGGAACCTTACGCCTTTTTTACTCTCTGATCGAGGTTCTCGGCATTGAAAAATATTCGTAAACTAAATCACACGGGTATATGTTGACATTTAAGAGATATACAGTCAAGAAAATAAAGGGCAGTGGTGATATATATGCGGATTAGACACCAAAAAAAACACTCAACAAATGGCTATAATTTAAGGAATGTGTTTAGTGACGGCATCAGATTCCTAATTGATGGAGAAAGGTCTAGTTGCAAGAAAGGCTGCTTCTAGGAGGTTGTCAAGTATTTTCGCTTGACGATTCCAATCTTGGGTGGTTGGTTTGGCCCTTCTTCCGGTAACTCGAATCCTAGCCCGGTATATTACATTTTAACTTTACACCATTGTGAACCTTACGCCTTTTTTACTCTCTGATCGAGGTTCTCGACATTGAAAAATCTTCGTAAACTAAATCACACGTGTATATGTTGGCATTTAAGAGATATACAGTCAAGAAAATCAAGTGCAATGGTGATATATATATGCGGATTAGACACAAAAAAAACACTCAACAAATGGCTACAATTTAAGGAATGTGTTTAGTGACGGCATCAAATTCCTAATTGATGGAGAAAGGTCTGGTGGTAGGAAAAGCTGCTTCTAGGAGGTTGTCAAGTGTTATCGCTTGACGATTCCATTCTTGGGTGTTTGGTTTGGCCCTTGTTCCTGTAACTCGAATCCTAGACCGGTATATCCCATTTTAATTTTACACCATTGTGAACCTTACGCCTTTTCTACTCTCTGATCGAGGTTCTCGGCATTGAAAAATATTCGTAAACAAAATCACACGGGTATATGTTGACATTTAAGAGATATACAGTCAAGAAAATCAAGGGCAATGGTGATATATATGCGGATTAGACACCAAAAAAAACACTCAACAAATGGCTACAATTTAAGGAATGTGTTTAGTGACGGCATTAGATTTCTAATTGATGGAGAAAGGTCTGGTGGCAAGAAAAGCTACTTCTAGGAGGTTGTCAAGTGTTTTCGCTCGACGATTCCAATCTTGGGTGGTTGGTTTGGCCCTTGTTCCTGTAACTCGAATCCTAGCCCGGTATATCCCATTTTAATTTTACACCATTGTGAACCTTACGCCTTTTTTACTCTCTCATCGAAGTTCTCGGCATTGAAAAATCTTCGTAAACTAAATCACACGTGTATATGTTGGCATTTAAGAGATATACAGTCAAGAAAATCAAGTGCAATGATGATATATATATATATATGCGGATTAGACACAAAAAAAAAACACTCAACAAATGGCTACAATTTAAGAAATGTGTTGAGTGACGGCATCAGATTCCAAATTGATGGAGAAAGGTCTGGTGGTAAGAAAAGCTGCTTCTAGGAGGTTGTCAAGTATTTTCGCTTGACGATTCCATTCTTGGGTGGTTGGTTTGGCCCTTGTTCCTGTAACTCAAATCCTAGCCAAGTATATCCCATTTTAATTCTACACCATTGTGAACCTTACGCCTTTTTTACTCTCTGGTCGAGGTTCTCGGCATTGAAAAGTCTTCGTAAACTAAATCACACGTGTATATGTTGACATTTAAGAGATATACAGTCAAGAAAATAAAGGGAAGTGGTGATATATATGCGGATTAGACACCAAAAAAAACACTCAACAAATGGCTATAATTTAAGGAATGTGTTTAGTGACGGCATCAGATTCCTAATTGATGGAGAAAGGTCTAGTGGCAAGAAAAGCTGCTTCTAGGAGGTTGTCAAGTATTTTCGCTTGACGATTCCAATCTTGGGTGGTTGGTTTGGCCCTTGTTCCTGTAACTCGAATCCTAGCCCGGTATATCCCATTTTAACTTTACACCATTGTGAACCTTACGCCTTTTTTACTCTCTGGTCGAGGTTCTCGGCATTGAAAAGACTTCGTAAACTAAATCACACGTGTATATGTTGACATTTAAGAGATATACGGTCAAGAAAATAAAGGGCAGTGGTGATATATATGCGGATTAGACACCAAAAAAAACACTCAACAAATGGCTACAATTTAAGAAATGTGTTTAGTGACGGCATCAGATTCCTAATTGATGAAGAAAGGTCTAGTGGCAACAAAAGCTGCTTCAAGGAGGTTGTCAAGTATTTTCGCTCGACGATTCCATTCTTGGGTGGTTGGTTTGGCCCTTGTTCCTGTAACTCGAATCCTAGCCCGATATATCCCATTTTAATTTTACACCATTGTGAACCTTACGCCTGTTTTACTCTCTGATCGAGGTTCTCGGCATTGAAAAATCTTCGTAAACTAAATCACACGTGTATATGTTGACATTTAAAAGATATACAGTCAAGAAAATCAAGGGCAATGATGATATATATGCGGATTAGACACAAAAAAAAAACTCAACAAATGGCTACAATTTAAGGAATGTGTTTAGTGACGGAATCAGCTTCCTAATTGATGGAGAAAGGTCTGGTGGTAAGAAAAGCTGCTTCTAGGAGGTTGTCAAGTGTTCTCGCTTGACGATTCCAATCTTGGGTGGTTGGTTTGGCCCTTGTTCCTGTAACTCGAATCCTAGCCCGGTATATCCCATTTTAACTTTACACCATTGTGAAGCTTACGCCTTTTTTACTCTCTGATCGAGGTTCTCGGCATTGAAAAATCTTCGTAAACTAAATCACACGTGTATATGTTGGCATTTAAGAGATATACAGTCAAGAAAATCAAGTGCAATGCTGATATATATATGCGGATTAGACACAAAAAAAAAACACTCAACAAATGGCTACAATTTAAGGAATGTGTTTAGTGACGGCATCAGATTCCTAATTGATGGAGAATAATTGATGGAGAAAGGTCTGGTGGTAAGAAAAGCTGCTTCTAGCAGGTTGTCAAGTATTTTCGCTTGACGATTCCATTCTTGGGTTGTTGGTTTGGCCCTTGTTCCTGTAACTCGAATCCTAGCCAGGTATATCCCATTTTAATTTTACACCATTGTGAACCTTATGCCTTTTTTACTCTCTGGTCGAGGTTCTCGGCATTGAAAAGTCTTCGTAAACTAAATCACACGTGTATATGTTGACATTTAAGAGATATACAGTCAAGAAAATAAAGGGAAGTGGTGATATATATGCGGATTAGACACCAAAAAAAACACTCAACAAATGGCTATAATTTAAGGAATGTGTTTAGTGACGGCATCAGATTCCTAATTGATGGAGAAAGGTCTAGTGGCAAGAAAAGCTGCTTCTAGGAGGTTGTCAAGTACTTTCGCTTGACGATTCCAATCTTGGGTGGTTGGTTTGGCCCTTGTTCCTGTAACTCGAATCCTAGCCCGGTATGTCCCATTTTAACTTTACACCATTGTGAACCTTACGCCTTTTTTACTCTCTGGTCGAGGTTCTCGGCATTGAAAAGTCTTCGTAAACTAAATCACACGTGTATATGTTGACATTTAAGAGATATACGGTCTAGAAAATAAAGGGCAGTGGTGATATATATGCGGATTAGACACCAAAAAAAACACTCAACAAATGGCTACAATTTAAGAAATGTGTTTAGTGACGGCATCAGATTCCTAATTGATGAAGAAAGGTCTAGTGGCAACAAAAGCTGCTTCAAGGAGGTTGTCAAGTATTTTCGCTCGACGATTCCATTCTTGGGTGGTTGGTTTGGCCCTTGTTCCTGTAACTCGAATCCTAGCCCGATATATCCCATTTTAATTTTACACCATTGTGAACCTTACGCCTGTTTTACTCTCTGATCGAGGTTCTCGGCATTGAAAAATCTTCGTAAACTAAATCACACGTGTATATGTTGACATTTAAAAGATATACAGTCAAGAAAATCAAGGGCAATGATGATATATATGCGGATTAGACACAAAAAAAAAACTCAACAAATGGCTACAATTAAAGGAATGTGTTTAGTGACGGAATCAGCTTCCTAATTGATGGAGAAAGGTCTGGTGGTAAGAAAAGCTGCTTCTAGGAGGTTGTCAAGTGTTCTCGCTTGACGATTCCAATCTTGGGTGGTTGGTTTGGCCCTTGTTCCTGTAACTCGAATCCTAGCCCGGTATATCCCATTTTAACTTTACACCATTGTGAAGCTTACGCCTTTTTTACTCTCTGATCGAGGTTCTCGGCATTGAAAAATCTTCGTAAACTAAATCACACGTGTATATGTTGGCATTTAAGAGATATACAGTCAAGAAAATCAAGTGCAATGCTGATATATATATGCGGATTAGACACAAAAAAAAAACACTCAACAAATGGCTACAATTTAAGGAATGTGTTTAGTGACGGCATCAGATTCCTAATTGATGGAGAATAATTGATGGAGAAAGGTCTGGTGGTAAGAAAAGCTGCTTCTAGGAGGTTGTCAAGTATTTTCGCTTGACGATTCCATTCTTGGGTGGTTGGTTTGGCCCTTGTTCCTGTAACTCGAATCCTAGCCAGGTATATCCCATTTTAATTTTACACCATTGTGAACCTTATGCCTTTTTTACTCTCTGGTCGAGGTTCTCGGCATTGAAAAGTCTTCGTAAACTAAATCACACGTGTATATGTTGACATTTAAGAGATATACAGTCAAGAAAATAAAGGGAAGTGGTGATATATATGCGGATTAGACACAAAAAAAAAACACTCAACAAATGGCTATAATTTAAGGAATGTGTTTAGTGACGGCATCAGATTCCTAATTGATGGAGAAAGGTCTAGTGGCAAGAAAAGCTGCTTCTAGGAGGTTGTTAAGTACTTTTGCTTGACGATTCCAATCTTGGGTGGTTGGTTTGGCCCTTGTTCCTGTAACTCGAATCCTAGCCCGGTATGTCCCATTTTAACTTTACACCATTGTGAACCTTACGCCTTTTTTACTCTCTGGTCGAGGTTCTCGGCATTGAAAAGTCTTCGTAAACTAAATCACACGTGTATATGTTGACATTTAAGAGATATACGGTCAAGAAAATAAAGGGCAGTGGTGATATATATGCGGATTAGACACCAAAAAAAACACTCAACAAATGGCTACAATTTAAGAATTGTGTTTAGTGACGCCATCAGATTCCTAATTGATGAAGAAAGGTCTAGTGGCAACAAAAGCTGCTTCAAGGAGGTTGTCAAGTATTTTCGCTCGACGATTCCATTCTTGGGTGGTTGGTTTGGCCCTTGTTCCTGTAACTCGAATCCTAGCCCGATATATCCCATTTTAATTTTACACCATTGTGAACCTTACGCCTATTTTACTCTCTGATCGAGGTTCTCGGCATTGAAAAATCTTTGTAAACTAAATCACACGTGTATATGTTGACATTTAAGAGATATACAGTCAAGAAAATCAAGGGCAATGATGATATATATGCGGATTAGACACAAAAAAAAACACTCAACAAATGGCTACAATTTAAGGAATGTGTTTAGTGACGGAATCAGCTTCCTAATTGATGGAGAAAGGTCTGGTGGTAAGAAAAGCTGCTTCTAGGAGGTTGTCAAGTGTTCTCGCTTGACGATTCCATTCTTGGGCGGTTGGTTTGGCCCTTATTCCTGTAACTCGAATCCTAGCCCGGTATATCCCATTTTAATTTTACACCATTGTGAACCTTACGCCTTTTCTACTCTCTGATCGAGGTTCTCGGCATTGAAAAATATTCGTAAACTAAATCACACGGGTATATGTTGATATTTAAGAGATATACAGTCAAGAAAATCAAGGGCAATGGTGATATATATGCGGATTAGACACCAAAAAAAACACTCAACAAATGGCTACAATTTAAGGAATGTGTTTAGTGACGGCATTAGATTACTAATTGATGGAGAAAGGTCTGGTGGCAAGAAAAGCTACTTCTAGGAGGTTGTCAAGTGTTTTCGCTCGACGATTCCATTCTTCGGTGGTTGGTTTGGCCCTTGTTCCTGAACTCGAATCCTAGCCTGGTATATCCCATTTTAATTTTACACCATTGTGAACCTTACGCCTTTTTTACTCTCTGATCGAGGTTCTCGGCATTGAAAAATCTTCGTAAACTAAATCACACGTGTATATGTTGACATTTAAGAGATATACCGTCAAGAAAATCAAGGGCAATGGTGATATATATGCGGAGTAGACTCAAAAAAAAAAAAACACTCAACAAATGGCTACAATTTAAGGAATGTGTTTAGTGACGGCATCAGCTTCCTAATTGATGGAGAAAGGTCTGGTGGTAAGAAAAGCTGCTTCTAGGAGGTTGTCAAGTGTTCTCGCTTGACGATTCTATTCTTGGGCGGTTGGTTTGGCCCTTGTTCCTGTAACTCGAATCCTAGCCCGGTATATCCCATTTTAATTTTACACCATTGTGAACCTTACGCCTTTTTTACTCTCTGATCGAGGTTCTCGGCATTGAAAAATATTCGTAAACTAAATCACACGGGTATATGTTGACATTGAAGAGATATACAGTCAAGAAAATCAAGGGCAATGGTGATATATATGCGGATTAGACACAAAAAAAAAAAAACACTCAACAAATGGCTAGAATTTAAGGAATGTGTTTAGTGACGGCATAAGATTACTAATTGATGGAGAAAGGTCTGGTGGCAAGAAAAGCTACTTCTAGGAGGTTGTCAAGTGTTTTCGCTCGACGATTCCATTCTTGGGTGGTTAGTTTGGCCCTTGTTCCTGAACTCGAATCCTAGCCTGGTATATCCCATTTTAATTTTACACCATTGTGAACCTTACGCCTTTTTTACTCTCTGATCGAGGTTCTCGGCATTGAAAAATATTCGTCAACTAAATCACACGGGTATATGTCGACATTTAAGAGATATACAGTCAAGAAAATCAAGGGCAATGGTGATATATATGCGGAGTAGACTCAAAAAAAAAACACTCAACAAATGGCTACAATTTAAGGAATGTCTTTAGTGACGGCATCAGCTTCCTAATTGATGGAGAAAGGTCTGGTGGTAAGAAAAGCTGCTTCTAGGAGGTTGTCAAGTGTTCTCGCTTGACGATTCTATTCTTGGGTGGTTGGTTTGGCCCTTGTTCCTGTAACTCGAATCCTAGCCCGGTATATCCCATTTTAATTTTACACCATTGTGAACCTTACGCCTTTTTTACTCTCTGATCGAGGTTCTCGGCATTGAAAAATATTCGTAAACTAAATCATACGGGTATATGTTGACATTTAAGGGATATACAGTCAAGAAAATCAAGGGCAATGGTGATATATATGCGGATTAGACACAAAAAAAAACACTCAACAAATGGCTACAATTTAAGGAATGCGTTTAGTGACGGCATAAGATTCCTAATTGATGGAGAAAGGTCTGGTGGCAAGAAAAGCTACTTCTAGGAGGTTGTCAAGTGTTTTCGCTCGATGATTCCATTCTTGGGTGGTTGGTTTGGCCCTTGTTCCTGTAACTCGAATCCTAGCCTGGTATATCCCATTTTAATTTTACACCATTGTGAACCTTACGCCTTTTTTACTCTCTGATCGAGGTTCTCGGCATTGAAATATCTTCGTAAACTAAATCACACGTGTATATGTTGACATTTAAGAGATATATCGTCAAGAAAATCAAGGCCAATGGTGATATATATGCGGAGTAGACACAAAAAAAAAGAAAACACTCAACAAATGGCTACAATTTAAGGAATGTGTTTAGTGACGGCATCAGCTTCCTAATTGATGGAGAACGGTTTGGTGGTAAGAAAAGCTGCTTCTAGGAGGTTGTCAAGTGTTCTCGCTTGATGATTCTATTCTTGGGTGGTTGGTTTGGCCCTTGTTCCTGTAACTCGAATCCTAACCCGGTATATCCCATTTTAATTTTACACCATTGTGAACCTTACGCCTTTTTTACTCTCTGATCGAGGTTCTCGGCATTGAAAAATATTCGTAAACTAAATCACACGGGTATATGTTGATATTTAAGAGATATACAGTCAAGAAAATAAAGGGCAGTGGTGATATATATGCAGATTAGACACCAAAAAAACCACTCAACAAATGGCTACAATTTAAGGAATGTGTTTAGTGACGGCATTAGATTCCTAATTGATGGAGAAATGTCTGGTGGCAAGAAAAGCTACTTCTAGGAGGTTGTCAAGTGTTTTCGCTCGACGATTCCAATCTTGGGTGGTGGGTTTGGCCCTTGTTCCTGTAACTCGAATCCTAGCCCGGTATATCCCATTTTAATTTTACACCATTGGGAACCTTACACCTTTTTTATTCTCTGATCGAGGTTCTCGGCATTGAAAAATCTTCGTAAACTAAATCACACGTGTATATGTTGACATTTAAGAGATATACAGTCAAGAAAATCAAGTGCAATGGTGATATATATATATGCGGATTAGACACCAAAAAAAAACACTCAACAAATGGCTACAATTTAAGGAATGTGTTTAGTGACGGCATCAGATTCCTAATTGATGGAGAAAGGTCTGGTGGTAAGAAAAGCTGCTTCTAGGAGGTTGTCAAGTATTTTCGCTTGACGATTCCATTCTTGGGTGGTTGGTTTGGCCCTTGTTCCTGTAACTCGAATCCTACCCAGGTATATCCCATTTTAATTTTACACCATTGTGAACCTTACGCCTTTTTTACTCTCTGGTCAAGGTTCTCGGCATTGAAAAGTCTTCGTAAACTAAATCACACGTGTATATGTTGACATTTAAGAGATATACAGTCAAGAAAATAAAGGGCAGTGGTGATATATATGCGGATTAGACACCAAAAAAAACACTCAACAAATGGCTAGAATTTAAGGAATGTGTTTAGTGACGGCATCAGATTCCTAATTGATGGAGAAAGGTCTAGTTGCAAGAAAAGCTGCTTCTAGGAGGTTGTCAAGTATTTTCGCTTGACGATTCCAATCTTGGGTGGTTGGTTTGGCCCTTGTTCCGGTAACTCGAATCCTAGCCCGGTATATCACATTTTAACTTTACACCATTGTGAACCTTACGCCTTTTTTACTCTCTGATCGAGGTTCTCGACATTGAAAAATCTTCGTAAACTAAATCACACATGTATATGTTGGCATTTAAGAGATATATAGTCAAGAAAATCAAGTGCAATGGTGATATATATATATATATATGCGGATTAGACACAAAAAAAAAACACTCAACAAATGGCTACAATTTAAGGAATGTGTTTAGTGACGGCATCAAATTCCTAATTGATGGAGAAAGGTCTGGTGGTAAGAAAAGCTGCTTCTAGGAGGTTGTCAAGTGTTCTCGCTTGACGATTCCATTCCTGGGTGGTTGGTTTGGCCCTTGTTCCTGTAACTCGAATCCTAGCCCGGTATATCCCATTTTAATTTTACACCATTGGGAACCTTACGCCTTTTTTACTCTCTGATCGAGGTTCTCGGCATTGAAAAATCTTCGTAAACTAAATCACACGTGTATATGTTGACATTTAAGAGATATACAGTCAAGAAAATCAATTGCAATGGTGATATATATATGCGGATTAGACACAAATAAAAAACACTCAACAAATGGCTACAATTTAAGGAATGTGTTTAGTGACGGCATCAAATTCCTAATTGATGGAGAAAGGTCTGGTGGTAGGAAAAGCTGCTTCTAGGAGGTTGTCAAGTGTTCTCGCTTGACGATTCCATTCTTGGGTGTTTGGTTTGGCCCTTGTTCCTGTAACTCGAATCCTAGACCGGTATATCCCATTTTAATTTTACACCATTGTGAACCTTACGCCTTTTCTACTCTCTGATCGAGGTTCTCGGCATTGAAAAATATTCGTAAACAAAATCACACGGGTATATGTTGACATTTAAGAGATATACAGTCAAGAAAATCAAGGGCAATGGTGATATATATGCGGATTAGACACCAAAAAAAACACTCAACAAATGGCTACAATTTAAGGAATGTGTTTAGTGACGGCATTAGATTCCTAATTGATGGAGAAAGGTCTGGTGGCAAGAAAAGCTACTTCTAGGAGGTTGTCAAGTGTTTTCGCTCGACGATTCCAATCTTGGGTGGTTGGTTTGGCCCTTGTTCCTGTAACTCGAATCCTAGCCCGGTATATCCCATTTTAATTTTACACCATTGTGAACCTTACGCCTTTTTTTACTCTCTGATCGAGGTTCTCGGCATTGAAAAATCTTCGTAAACTAAATCACACGTGTATATGTTGGCATTTAAGAGATATACAGTCAAGAAAATCAAGTGCAATGGCGATATATATATGCGGATTAGACACCAAAAAAAAAAACACTCAACAAATGGCTACAATTTAAGAAATGTGTTGAGTGACGGCATCAGATTCCTAATTGATGGAGAAAGGTCTGGTGGTAAGAAAAGCTGCTTCTAGGAGGTTGTCAAGTATTTTCGCTTGACGATTCCATTCTTGGGTGGTTGGTTTGGCCCTTGTTCCTGTAACTCGAATCCTAGCCAAGTATATCCCATTTTAATTTTACACCATTGTGAACCTTACGCCTTTTATACTCTCTGGTCGAGGTTCTCGGCATTTAAAAGTCTTCGTAAACTAAATCGCACGTGTATATGTTGACATTTAAGAGATATACAGTCAAGAAAATATAGGGCAGTGGTGATATATATGCGGATTAGACACCAAAAAAAACACTCAACAAATGGCTAAAATTTAAGGAATGTGTTTAGTGACGGCATCAGATTCCTAATTGATAGAGAAAGGTCTAGTGGAAAGAAAAGCTGCTTCTAGGAGGTTGTCAAGTATTTTCGCTTGACGATTCCAATCTTGGGTGGTTGGTTTGGCCCTTGTTCCTGTAACTCGAATCCTAGCCCGGTATATCCCATTTTAACTTTACACCATTGTGAACCTTACGCCTTTTTTACTCTCTGATCGAGGTTCTCGGCATTGAAAAATCTTCGTAAACTAAATTACACGTGTATATGTTGGCATTTAAGAGATATACAGTCAAGAAAATCAAGTGCAATGGTGATATATATATGCGGATTAGACACAAAAAAAAAACACTCAACAAATGGCTACAATTTAAGGAATGTGTTTAGTGACGGCATCAGATTCCTAATTGATGGAGAAAGGTCTGGTGGTAAGAAAAGCTGCTTCTAGGAGGTTGTCAAGTATTTTCGCTTGACGATTCCATTCTTGGGTGGTTGGTTTGGCCCTTGTTCCTGTAACTCGAATCCTAGCCAGGTATATCCCATTTTAATTTTACACTATTGTGAACCTTACGCCTTTTTTACTCTCTGGTCGAGGTTCTCGGCATTGAAAAGTCTTCGTAAACTAAATCACACGTGTATATGTTGACATTTAAGAGATATACAGTCAAGAAAATAAAGGGAAGTGGTGATATATATACGGATTAGACACCAAAAAAAACACTCAACAAATGGCTATAATTTAAGGAATGTGTTTAGTGACGGCATCAGATTCCTAATTGATGGAGAAAGGTCTAGTGGCAAGAAAAGCTGCTTCTAGGAGGTTGTCAAGTATTTTCTCTTGACGATTCCAATCTTGGGTGGTTGGTTTGGCCCTTGTTCCTGTAACTCGAATCCTAGCCCGGTATATCCCATTTTAACTTTACACCATTGTGAACCTTACGCCTTTTTTACTCTCTGGTCGAGGTTCTCGGCATTGAAAAGTCTTCGTAAACTAAATCACACGTGTATATGTTGACATTTAAGAGATATACGGTCAAGAAAATAAAGGGCAGTGGTGATATATATGCGGATTAGACACCAGAAAAAACACTCAACAAATGGCTACAATTTAAGAAATGTGTTTTGTGACGGCATCAGATTCCTAATTGATGAAGAAAGGTCTAGTGGCAACAAAAGCTGCTTCAAGGAGGTTGTCAAGTATTTTCGCTCGACGATTCCATTCTTGGGTGGTTGGTTTGGCCCTTGTTCCTGTAACTCGAATCCTAGCCCGATATATCCCATTTTAATTTTACACCATTTTGAACCTTACGCCTATTTTACTCTCTGATCGAGGTTCTCGGCATTGAAAAATCTTCGTAAACTAAATCACACGTGTATATGTTGACATTTAAGAGATATACAGTCAAAAAAATCAAGGGCAGTGATGATATATATGCGGATTAGACACAAAAAAAAACACTCAACAAATGGCTACAATTTAAGGAATGTGTTTAGTGACGGAATCAACTTCCTAATTGATGGAGAAAGGTCTGGTGGTAAGAAAAGCTGCTTCTAGGAGGATGTCAAGTGTTCTCGCTTGACGATTCCATTCTTGGGCGGTTGGTTTGGCCCTTATTCCTGTAACTCGAATCCTAGCCCGGTATATCCTATTTTAAGTTTACACCATTGTGAACCTTACGCCTTTTCTACTATCTGATCGAGGTTCTCGGCATTGAAAAATATTCGTAAACTAAATCACACGGGTATATGTTGACATTTAAGAGATATAGAGTCAAGAAAATCAAGGGCAATGGTGATATATATGCGTATTAGACACCAAAAAAAACACTCAACAAATGGCTACAATTTAAGGAATGTGTTTAGTGACGACAATAGATTACTAATTGATGGAGAAAGGTCTGGTGGCAAGAAAAGCTACTTCTAGGAGGTTGTCAAGTGTATTCGCTCGACGATTCCATTCTTGGGTGGTTGGTATGGCCCTTGTTCCTGAACTCGAATCCTAGCCTGGTATATCCCATTTTAATTTTACACCATTGTGAACCTTACGCCTTTTTTACTCTCTGATCGAGGTTCTCGGCATTGAAAAATCTTCGTAAACTAAATCACACGTGTATATGTTGACATTTAAGAGATATACCGTCAAGAAAATCAAGGGCAATGGTGATATATATGCGGAGTAGAAAAAAAAAACACTCAACAAATGGCTACAATTTAAGGAATGTGTTTAGTGACGGCATAAGATTACTAATTGATGGAGAAAGGTCTGGTGGCAAGAAAATCAAGGGCAATGGTGATATATATGCGGATTAGACACCAAAAAAAACACTCAACAAATGGCTACAATTTAAGGAATGTGTTTAGTGACGGCATCAGCTTCCTAATTGATGGAGAAAGGTCTGGTGGTAAGAAAAGCTGCTTCTAGGAGGTTGTCAAGTTTTCTCGCTTGACGATTCTATTCTTGGGCGGTTGGTTTGGCCCTTGTTCCTATAACTCGAATCCTAGCCCGGTATATCCCATTTTAATTTTACACCATTGTGAACCTTACGCCTTTTTTACTCTCTGATCGAGGTTCTCGGCATTGAAAAATATTCGTAAACTAAATCACACGGGTATATGTTGACATTTAAGAGATATACAGTCAAGAAAATTAAGGGCAATGGTGATATATATGCGAATTAGACACAAAAAAAAAACACTCAACAAATGGCTACAATTTAAGGAATGTGTTTAGTGACGGCATAAGATTACTAATTGATGGAGAAAGGTCTGGTGGCAAGAAAATCAAGGGCAATGGTGATATATATGCGGATTAGACACCAAAAAAAACACTCAACAAATGGCTACAATTTAAGGAATGTGTTTAGTGACGGCATCAGCTTCCTAATTGATGGAGAAAGGTCTGGTGGTAAGAAAAGCTGCTTCTAGGAGGTTGTCAAGTTTTCTCGCTTGACGATTCTATTCTTGGGCGGTTGGTTTGGCCCTTGTTCCTGTAACTCGAATCCTAGCCCGGTATATCCCATTTTAATTTTACACCATTGTGAACCTTACGCCTTTTTTACTCTCTGATCGAGGTTCTCGGCATTGAAAAATATTCGTAAACTAAATCACACGGGTATATGTTGACATTTAAGAGATATACAGTCAAGAAAATTAAGGGCAATGGTGATATATATGCGAATTAGACACAAAAAAAAAAACACTCAACAAATGGCTACAATTTAAGGAATGTGTTTAGTGACGGCATAAGATTACTAATTGATGGAGAAAGGTCTGGTGGCAAGAAAAGCTACTTCTAGGAGGTTGTCAAGTGTTTTCGCTCGACGATTCCATTCTTGGGTGGTTGGTTTGGCCCTTGTTCCTGAACTCGAATCCTAGCCTGGTATATCCCATTTTAATTTTACACCATTGTGAACCTTACGCCTTTTTTACTCTCTGATCGAGGTTCTCGGCATTGAAAAATATTCGTAAACTAAATCACACGGGTGGTTGGTTTGGCCCTTGTTCCTGTAACTCGAATCCTAGCCCGGTATATCCCATTTTAACTTTACACCATTGTGAACCTTACGCCTTTTTTACTCTCTGGTCGAGGTTCTCGGCATTGAAAAGTCTTCGTAAACTAAATCACACGTGTATATGTTGACATTTAAGAGATATACGGTCAAGAAAATAAAGGGCAGTGGTGATATATATGCGGATTAGACACCAGAAAAAACACTCAACAAATGGCTACAATTTAAGAAATGTGTTTTGTGACGGCATCAGATTCCTAATTGATGAAGAAAGGTCTAGTGGCAACAAAAGCTGCTTCAAGGAGGTTGTCAAGTATTTTCGCTCGACGATTCCATTCTTGGGTGGTTGGTTTGGCCCTTGTTCCTGTAACTCGAATCCTAGCCCGATATATCCCATTTTAATTTTACACCATTGTGAACCTTACGCCTATTTTACTCTCTGATCGAGGTTCTCGGCATTGAAAAATCTTCGTAAACTAAATCACACGTGTATATGTTGACATTTAAGAGATATACAGTCAAAAAAATCAAGGGCAGTGATGATAAGATATATGCGGATTAGACACAAAAAAAAAACACTCAACAAATGGCTACAATTTAAGGAATGTGTTTAGTGACGGAATCAACTTCCTAATTGATGGAGAAAGGTCTGGTGGTAAGAAAAGCTGCTTCTAGGAGGATGTCAAGTGTTCTCGCTTGACGATTCCATTCTTGGGCGGTTGGTTTGGCCCTTATTCTTGTAACTCGAATCCTAGCCCGGTATATCCTATTTTAAGTTTACACCATTGTGAACCTTACGCCTTTTCTACTATCTGATCGAGGTTCTCGGCATTGAAAAATATTCGTAAACTAAATCACACGGGTATATGTTGACATTTAAGAGATATAGAGTCAAGAAAATCAAGGGCAATGGTGATATATATGCGTATTAGACACCAAAAAAAAACACTCAACAAATGGCTACAATTTAAGGAATGTGTTTAGTGACGACAATAGATTACTAATTGATGGAGAAAGGTCTGGTGGCAAGAAAAGCTACTTCTAGGAGGTTGTCAAGTGTATTCGCTCGACGATTCCATTCTTGGGTGGTTGGTATGGCCCTTGTTCCTGAACTCGAATCCTAGCCTGGTATATCCCATTTTAATTTTACACCATTGTGAACCTTACGCCTTTTTTACTCTCTGATCGAGGTTCTCGGCATTGAAAAATCTTCGTAAACTAAATCACACGTGTATATGTTGACATTTAAGAGATATACCGTCAAGAAAATCAAGGGCAATGGTGATATATATGCGGAGTAGAAAAAAAAACACTCAACAAATGGCTACAATTTAAGGAATGTGTTTAGTGACGGCATAAGATTACTAATTGATGGAGAAAGGTCTGGTGGCAAGAAAATCAAGGGCAATGGTGATATATATGCGGATTAGACACCAAAAAAAACACTCAACAAATGGCTACAATTTAAGGAATGTGTTTAGTGACGGCATCAGCTTCCTAATTGATGGAGAAAGGTCTGGTGGTAAGAAAAGCTGCTTCTAGGAGGTTGTCAAGTTTTCTCGCTTGACGATTCTATTCTTGGGCGGTTGGTTTGGCCCTTGTTCCTGTAACTCGAATCCTAGCCCGGTATATCCCATTTTAATTTTACACCATTGTGAACCTTACGCCTTTTTTACTCTCTGATCGAGGTTCTCGGCATTGAAAAATATTCGTAAACTAAATCACACGGGTATATGTTGACATTTAAGAGATATACAGTCAAGAAAATTAAGGGCAATGGTGATATATATGCGAATTAGACACAAAAAAAAAAAACACTCAACAAATGGCTACAATTTAAGGAATGTGTTTAGTGACGGCATAAGATTACTAATTGATGGAGAAAGGTCTGGTGGCAAGAAAAGCTACTTCTAGGAGGTTGTCAAGTGTTTTCGCTCGACGATTCCATTCTTGGGTGGTTGGTTTGGCCCTTGTTCCTGAACTCGAATCCTAGCCTGGTATATCCCATTTTAATTTTACACCATTGTGAACCTTACGCCTTTTTTACTCTCAGATCGAGGTTCTCGGCATTGAAAAATATTCGTAAACTAAATCACACGGGTATATGTCAACATTTAAGAGATATACAGTCAAGAAAATCAAGGGCAATGGTGATATATATGCGGAGTAGACACAAAAAAAAAACACTCAACAAATGGCTACAATTTAAGGAATGTGTTTAGTGACGGCATCAGCTTCCTAATTGATGGAGAAAGGTCTGGTGGTAAGAAAAGCTGCTTCTAGGAGGTTGTCAAGTGTTCTCGCTTGACGATTCTATTCTTGGGTGGTTGGTTTGGCCCTTGTTCCTGTAACTCGAATCCTAGCCCGGTATATCCCATTTTAATTTTACACCATTGTGAACCTTACGCCTTTTTTACTCTCTGATCGAGGTTCTCGGCATTGAAAAATATTCGTAAACTAAATCACACGGGTATATGCTGACATTTAAGAGATATACAGTCAAGAAAATCAAGGGCAATGGTGATATATATGCGGATTAGACACAAAAAAAAAAACCTCAACAAATGGCTACAATTTAAGGAATGCGTTTAGTGACGGCATAAGATTCCTAATTGATGGAGAAAGGTCTGGTGGCAAGAAAAGCTACTTCTAGGAGGTTGTCAAGTGTTTTCGCTCGACGATTCCATTCTTGGGTGGTTGGTTTGGCCCTTGTTCCTGTAACTCGAATCCTAGCCTGGTATATCCCATTTTAATTTTACACCATTGTGAACCTTACGCCTTTTTTACTCTCTGATCGAGGTTCTCGGCATTGAAAAATATTCGTAAACTAAATCACACGGGTATATGTCGACATTTAAGAGATATACAGTCAAGAAAATCAAGGGCAATGGTGATATATATGCGGATTAGACAACAAAAAAAACACTCAACAAATGGCTACAATTTAAGGAATGTGTTTAGTGACGGCATTAGATTCCTAATTGATGGAGAAAGGTCTGGTGGCAAGAAAAGCTACTTCTAGGAGGTTGTCAAGTGTTTTCGCTCGACGATTCCAATCTTGGGTGGTTGGTTTGGCCCTTGTTCCTGTAACTCGAATCCTAGCCCGGTATATCCCATTTTAATTTTACATCATTGTGAACCTTACGCCTTTTTTACTCTCTGATCGAGGTTCTCGGCATTGAAAAATATTCGTAAACTAAATCACACGGGTATATGTCGACATTTAAGAGATATACAGTCAAGAAGATCAAGGGCAATGGTGATATATATGCGGATTAGACAACAAAAAAAACACTCAACAAATGGCTACAATTTAAGGAATGTGTTTAGTGACGGCATTAGATTCCTAATTGATGGAGAAAGGTCTGGTGGCAAGAAAAGCTACTTCTAGGAGGTTGTCAAGTGTTTTCGCTCAACGATTCCAATCTTGGGTGGTTGGTTTGGCCCTTGTTCCTGTAACTCGAATCCTAGCCCGGTATATCCCATTTTAATTTTACATCATTGTGAACCTTACGCCTTTTTTACTCTCTGATCGAGGTTCTCGGCATTGAAAAATATTCGTAAACTAAATCACACGGGTATATGTTAGCATTTAAGAGATATACAGTCAAGAAAATCAAGTGCAATGGTGATATATATATGCGGATTAGACACCAAAAAAAAACACTAAACAAATGGCTACAATTTAAGGAATGTGTTTAGTGACGGCATCAGATTCCTAATTGATGGAGAAAGGTCTGGTGGTAAGAAAAGCTGCTTCTAGGAGGTTGTCAAGTATTTTCGCTTGACGATTCCATTCTTGGGTGGTTGGTTTGGCCCTTGTTCCTGTAACTCGAATCCTAGCCAGGTATATCCCATTTTAATTTTACACAATTGTGAACCTTACGCCTTTTTTACTCTCTGGTCGAGGTTCTCGGCATTGAAAAGTCTTCGTAAACTAAATCACACGTGTATATGTTGACATTTAAGAGATATACAGTCAAGAAAATCAAGGGCAATGGTGATATATATGCGGATTAGACACAAAAAAAAAACACTCAACAAATGGCTACAATTTAAGGAATGCGTTTAGTGACGGCATAAGATTCCTAATTGATGGAGAAAGGTCTGGTGGCAAGAAAAGTTACTTCTAGGAGGTTGTCAAGTGTTTTCGCTCGACGATTCCATTCTTGGGTGGTTTGTTTGTCCCTTGTTCCTGTAACTCGAATCCTAGCCTGGTATATCCCATTTTAATTTTACACCATTGTGAACCTTACGCCTTTTTTACTCTCTGATCGAGGTTCTCGGCATTGAAAAATATTCGTAAACTAAATCACACGGGTATATGTCGACATTTAAGAGATATACAGTCAAGAAAATCAAGGGCAATGGTGATATATATGCGGATTAGACAACAAAAAAACACTCAACAAATGGCTACAATTTAAGGAATGTGTTTAGTGACGGCATTAGATTCCTAATTGATGGAGAAAGGTCTGGTGGCAAGAAAAGCTACTTCTAGGAGGTTGTCAAGTGTTTTCGCTCGACGATTCCAATCTTGGGTGGTTGGTTTGGCCCTTGTTCCTGTAACTCGAATCCTAGCCCGGTATATCCCATTTTAATTTTACATCATTGTGAACCTTACGCCTTTTTTACTCTCTGATCGAGGTTCTCGGCATTGAAAAATCTTCGTAAACTAAATCACACGTGTATATGTTAGCATTTAAGAGATATACAGTCAAGAAAATCAAGTGCAATGGTGATATATATATGCGGATTAGACACCAAAAAAAAAACACTAAACAAATGGCTACAATTTAAGGAATGTGTTTAGTGACGGCATCAGATTCCTAATTGATGGAGAAAGGTCTGGTGGTAAGAAAAGCTGCTTCTAGGAGGTTGTCAAGTATTTTCGCTTGACGATTCCATTCTTGGGTGGTTGGTTTGGCCCTTGTTCCTGTAACTCGAATCCTAGCCAGGTATATCCCATTTTAATTTTACACAATTGTGAACCTTACGCCTTTTTTACTCTCTGGTCGAGGTTCTCGGCATTGAAAAGTCTTCGTAAACTAAATCGCACGTGTATATGTTGACATTTAAGAGATATACAGTCAAGAAAATAAAGGGCAGTGGTGATATATATGCGGATTAGACACAAAAAAAAACTCAACAAATGGCTACAATTTAAGGAATGTGTTTAGTGACGGCATCAGATTCCTAATTGATGGAGAAAGGTCTAGTGGCAAGAAAAGCTGCTTCTAGGAGGTTGTCAAGTATTTTCGCTTGACGATTCCAATCTTGGGTGGTTGGTTTGGCCCTTGTTCCTGGAACTCGAATCCTAGCCCGGTATATCCCATTTTAACTTTACACCATTGTGAACCTTACGCCTTTTTTACTCTCTGATCGAGGTTCACGGCATTGAAAAATCTTCGTAAACTAAATCACACGTGTATATGTTGGTATTTAAGAGATATACAGTCAAGAAAATCAAGTGCAATGGTGATATATATATGCGGATTAGACACCAAAAAAAACACTCAACAAATGGCTACAATTTAAGGAATGTGTTTAGTGACGGCATCAGATTCCTAAGTGATGGAGAAAGGTCAGGTGGTAAGAAAAGCTGCTTCTAGGAGGTTGTCAAGTGTTTTCGCTCGACGATTCCAATCTTGGGTGGTTGGTTTGGCCCTTGTTCCTGTAACTCGAATCCTAGCCCGGTATAACCCATTTTAATTTTACACCATTGTGAACCTTACGCCTTTTTTACTCTCTGATCGAGGTTTTCGGCATTGAAAAATCTTCGTAAACTAAATCACACGTGTATATGTTGGCATTTAAGAGATATACAGTCAAGAAAATCAAGTGCAATGGTGATATATATATGCGGATTAGACACCAAGAAAAAAACACTCAACAAATGGCTACAATTTAAGGAATGTGTTTAGTGACGGCATCAGATTCCTAATTGATGGAGAAAGGTCTGGTGGTAAGAAAAGCTGCTGCTAGGAGGTTGTCAAGTATTTTCGCTTGACGATTCCATTCTTGGGTGGCTGGTTTGGCCCTTGTTCCTGTAACTCGAATCCTAGCCAGGTATATCCCATTTTAATTTTACACCATTGTGAACCTTACGCCTTTTTTACTCTCTGGTCGAGGTTCTCGGCATTGAAAAGTCTTCGTAAACTAAATCACACGTGTATATGTTGACATTTAAGAGATATACAGTCAAGAAAATATAGAGCAGTGGTGATATATATGCGGATTAGACACAAAAAAAAAACTCAACAAATGGCTACAATTTAAGGAATGTGTTTAGTGACGGCATCAGATTCCTAATTGATGGAGAAAGGTCTAGTGGCAACAAAAGCTGCTTCTAGGAGGTTGTCGAGTATTTTCGCTCGACGATTCCATTCTTGGGTGGTTGGTTTAGCCCTAGTTCCTGTAGCCTGAATCCTTGCCCGGTATATCCCATTTTAATTTTACACCATTGTGAACCTTACGCCTTTTTTACTCTCTGATCGAGATTCTCGGCATTGAAAAATCTTCGTAAACTAAATCACACGTGTATATGTTGACATTTAAGAGATATACCGTCAATAAAATCAAGGGCAATGGTGATATATATGCGGATTAGACACAAAAAAAAAACACTCAACAAATGGCTACAATTTAAGGAATGTGTTTAGTGACGGCATCAGCTTCCTAATTGATGGAGAAAGGTCTGGTGGTAAGAAAAGCTGCTTCTAGGAGGTTGTCAAGTGTTCTCGCTTGAAGATTCCATTCTTGGGTGGTTGGTTTGGCCCTTGTTCCTGTAACTCGAATCCTAGCCCGATATATCCCATTTTAATTTTACACCATTGTGAACCTTACGCCTTTTTTACTCTCTGATCGAGGTTCTCGGCAATGAAAAATATTCGTAAACTAAATCACACCGGTATATGTTGACATTTAAGAGATATACAGTCAAGAAAATCAAGGGCAATGGTGATATATATGCGGATTAGAAACCAAAAAAAACACTCAACAAATGGCTACAATTTAAGGAATGTGTTTAGTGACGGCATTAGATTCCTATTTGATGGAGAAAGGTCTGGTGGCAAGAAAAGCTACTTCTAGGAGGTTGTCAAGTGTTTTTGCTCGACGATTCCATTCTTGGGTGGTTGGTTTGGCCCTTGTTCCTGTAACTCGAATCCTAGCCTGGTATATCCCATTTTAATTTTACACCATTGTGAACCTTACGCCTTTTTTACTCTCTGATCAAGGTTCTCGGCATTGAAAAATATTCGTAAACTAAATCACACGGGTATATGTTGACATTTAAGAAATATACAGTCAAGAAATCAAGTGCAATGGTGATATATATGCGGACTACACACAAAAAAAAACACTCAACAAATGGCTACAATTTAAGGAATGTGTTTAGTGACGGCATCAGATTGCTAATTGATGGAGAAAGGTCTGGTTGTAAGAAAAAGCTGCTTCTAGGAGGTTGTCAAGTGTTTTTGCTCGTCGATTGCATTCTTGGGTGTTTGGTTTGGTCCTTGTTCCTGTAACTCGAATCCTAGCCCGGTATATCCCATTTTAATTTTACACCATTGTGAACCTTACGCCTTTTTTACTCTCTGATCGAGGTTCTCGACATTGAAAAATCTTCGTAAACTAAATCACACGTGTATTTGTTGACATTTAAAAGATATACAGTCAAGAAAATCAAGGGCAATGGTGATATATACGCGGATTAGACACCAAAAAAAACACTCAACAAATGGCTACAATTTAAGGAATGTGTTTAGTGATGGCATTAGATTACTAATTGATGGAGAAAGGTCTGGTGGCAAGAAAAGCTACTTCTAGGAGGTTGTCAAGTGTTTTCGCTCGACGATTCCATTCTTGGGTGGTTGGTTTGAACCTTGTTCCTGAACTCGAATCCTAGCCTGGTATATCCCATTTTAATTTTACACCATTGTGAACCTTACGCCTTTTTTACTCTCTGATCGAGGTTCTCGGCATTGAAAAATCTTCGTAAACTAAATCACACGTGTATATGTTGACATTTAAGAGATATACCGTCAAGAAAATCAAGGGCAATGGTGATATATATGCGGAGTAGACACAAAAAAAAACACTCAACAAATGGCTACAATTTAAGGAATGTGTTTAGTGACGGCATCAGCTTCCTAATTGATGGAGAAAGGTCCGGTGGTAAGAAAAGCTGCTTCTAGGAGGTTGTCAAGTGTTCTCGCTTGACGATTCTATTCTTGGGTGGTTGGTTTGGCCCTTGTTCCAGTAACTCGAATCCTAGCCCGGTATATCCCATTTTAATTTTACACCATTGTGAACCTTACGCCTTTTTTACTCTCTGATCGAGGTTCTCGGCATTGAAAAATATTCGTAAACTAAATCACACGGGTCTATGTTGACATTTAAGAGATATACAGTCAAGAAAATCAAGGGCAATGGTGATATATATGCGGATTAGACACAAAAAAAAAACACTCAACAAATGGCTACAATTTAAGGAATGCGTTTAGTGACGGCATAAGATTCCTAATTGATGGAGAAAGGTCTGGTGGCAAGAAAAGCTACTTCTAGGAGGTTGTCAAGTGTTTTCGCTCGACGATTCCATTCTTGGGTGGTTGGTTTGCCCTTGTTCCTGTAACTCGAATCCTAGCCTGGTATATCCCATTTTAATTTTACACCATTGTGAACCTTACGCCTTTTTTACTCTCTGATCGAGGTTCTCGGCATTGAAAAATATTCGTACACTAAATCACACGGGTATATGTCGACATTTAAGAGATATACAGTCAAGAAAATCAAGGGCAATGATGATATATATGCGGATTAGACAACAAAAAAAACACTCAACAAATGGCAACAATTTAAGGAATGTGTTTAGTGACGGCATTAGATTCCTAATTGATGGAGAAAGGTCTGGTGGCAAGAAAAGCTACTTCTAGGAGATTGTCAAGTGTTTTCGCTCGACGATTCCAATCTTGGGTGGTTGGTTTGGCCCTTGTTCCTGTAACTCGAATCCTAGCCCGGTATATCCCATTTTAATGTTACATCATTGTGAACCTTACGCCTTTTTTACTCTCTGATCGAGGTTCTCGGCATTGAAAAATATTCGTAAACTAAATCACACGGGTATATGTTGACATTTAAGAGATATACAGTCAAGAAAATCAAGGGCAATGGTGATATATATGCGGATTAGACACAAAAAAAAAAACACTCAACAAATGGCTACAATTTAAGGAATGCGTTTAGTGACGGCATAAGATTCCTAATTGATGGAGAAAGGTCTGGTGGCAAGAAAAGCTACTTCTAGGAGGTTGTCAAGTGTTTTCGCTCGACGATTCCATTCTTGGGTGGTTGGTTTGGCCCTTGTTCCTGTAACTCGAATCCTAGCCTGGTATATCCCATTTTAATTTTACACCATTGTGAACCATACGCCTTTTTTACTCTCTGATCGAGGTTCTCGGCATTGAAAAATATTCGTAAACTAAATCACACGGGTATATGTCGACATTTAAGAGATATACAGTCAAGAAAATCAAGGGCAATGGTGATATATATGCGGATTAGACAACAAAAAAACACTCAACAAATGGCTACAATTTAAGGAATGTGTTTAGTGACGGCATTAGATTCCTAATTGATGGAGAAAGGTCTGGTGGCAAGAAAAGCTACTTCTAGGAGGTTGTCAAGTGTTTTCGCTCGACGATTCCAATCTTGGGTGGTTGGTTTGGCCCTTGTTCCTGTAACTCGAATCCTAGCCCGGTATATCCCATTTTAATTTTACATCATTGTGAACCTTACGCCTTTTTTACTCTCTGATCGAGGTTCTCGGCATTGAAAAATATTCGTAAACTAAATCACACGGGTATATGTTGACATTTAAGAGATATACAGTCAAGAAAATCAAGGGCAATGGTGATATATATGCGGATTAGACACAAAAAAAACACTCAACAAATGGCTACAATTTAAGGAATGTGTTTAGTGACGGCATAAGATTCCTAATTGATGGAGAAAGGTCTGGTGGCAAGAAAAGCTACTTCTAGGAGGTTGTCAAGTGTTTTCGCTCGACGATTCCATTCTTGGGTGGTTGGTTTGGCCCTTGTTCCTGTAACTCGAATCCTAGCCTGGTATATCCCATTTTAATTTTACACCATTGTAAAACTTACGCCTTTTTTACTCTCTGATCGAGGTTCTCGGCATTGAAAAATATTCGTAAACTAAATCACACGGGTATATGTTGACATTTAAGAGATATACAGTCAAGAAAATCAAGGGCAATGGTGATATATATGCGGATTAGACACAAAAAAAACACTCAACAAATGGCTACAATTTAAGGAATGTGTTTAGTGACGGCATAAGATTCCTAATTGATGGAGAAAGGTCTGGTGGCAAGAAAAGCTACTTCTAGGAGGTTGTCAAGTGTTTTCGCTCGACGATTCCATTCTTGGGTGGTTGGTTTGGCCCTTGTTCCTGTAACTCGAATCCTAGCCTGGTATATCCCATTTTAATTTTACACCATTGTAAACCTTACGCCTTTTTTACTCTCTGATCGAGGTTCTCGGCATTGAAAAATATTCGTAAACTAAATCACACGGGTATATGTTGACATTTAAGAGATATACAGTCAAGAAAATCAAGGGAAATGGTGATATATATGCGGATTAGACACAAAAAAAAAACACTCAACAAATGGCTACAATTTAAGGAATGCGTTTAGTGACGGCATAAGATTCCTAATTGATGGACAAAGGTCTGGTGGCAAGAAAAGCTACTTCTATGAGGTTGTCAAGTGTTTTCGCTCGACGATTCCAATCTTGGGTGGTTGGTTTGGCCCTTGTTCCTGTAACTCGAATCCTAGCCCGGTATATCCCATTTTAATTTTACATCATTGTGAACCTTACGCCTTTTTTACTCTCTGATCGAGGTTCTCGGCATTGAAAAATCTTCGTAAACTAAATCACACGTGTATATGTTGGCATTTAAGAAATATACAGTCAAGAAAATCAAGTGCAATGGTGATATATATATGCGGATTAGACACCAAAAAAAAACACTCAACAAATGGCTACAATTTAAGGAATGTGTTTAGTGACGGCATCAGATTCCTAATTGATGGAGAAAGGTCTGGTGGTAAGAAAAGCTGCTTCTAGGAGGTTGTCAATTATTTTCGCTTGACGATTCCATTCTTGGGTGGTTGGTTTGGCCCTTGTTCCTGTAACTCGAATCCTAGCCAGGTATATCCCATTTTAATTTTACACCATTGTGAACCTTACGCCTTTTTTACTCTCTGGTCGAGGTTCTCGGCATTGAAAAGTCTTCGTAAACTAAATCACACGTGTATATGTTGACATTTAAGAGATATACAGTCAAGAAAATAAAGGGCAGTGGTGATATATATGCGGATTAGACACCAAAAAAAACACTCAACAAATGGCTACAATTTAAGGAATGTGTTTAGTGACGGCATCAGATTCCTAATTGATGGAGAAAGGTCTAGTGGCAAGAATAGCTGCTTCTAGGAGGTTGTCAAGTATTTTCGCTTGACGATTCCAATCTTGGTTTGTTGGTTTGGCCCTTGTTCCTGTAACTCGAATCCTAGCCCGGTATATCCCATTTTAACTTTACACCATTGTGAACCTTACGCCTTTTTTACTCTCTGATCGAGGTTCTCGGCATTGAAAAATCTTCGTAAACTAAATCACACGTGTATATGTTGGCATTTAAGAAATATACAGTCAAGAAAATCAAGTGCAATGGTGATATATATATGCGGATTAGACACCAAAAAAAAAACACTCAACAAATGGCTACAATTTAAGGAATGTGTTTAGTGACGGCATCAGATTCCTAATTGATGGAGAAAGGTCTGGTGGTAAGAAAAGCTGCTTCTAGGAGGTTGTCAATTATTTTCGCTTGACGATTCCATTCTTGGGTGGTTGGTTTGGCCCTTGTTCCTGTAACTCGAATCCTAGCCAGGTATATCCCATTTTAATTTTACACCATTGTGAACCTTACGCCTTTTTTACTCTCTGGTCGAGGTTCTCGGCATTGAAAAGTCTTCGTAAACTAAATCACACGTGTATATGTTGACATTTAAGAGATATACAGTCAAGAAAATAAAGGGCAGTGGTGATATATATGCGGATTAGACACCAAAAAAAAAACACTCAACAAATGGCTACAATTTAAGGAATGTGTTTAGTGACGGCATCAGATTCCTAATTGATGGAGAAAGGTCTAGTGGCAAGAATAGCTGCTTCTAGGAGGTTGTCAAGTATTTTCGCTTGACGATTCCAATCTTGGTTTGTTGGTTTGGCCCTTGTTCCTGTAACTCGAATCCTAGCCCGGTATATCCCATTTTAACTTTACACCATTGTGAACCTTACGCCTTTTTTACTCTCTGATCGAGGTTCTCGGCATTGAAAAATCTCCGTAAACTAAATCACACGTGTATATGTTGGCATTTAAGAGATATACAGTCAAGAAAATCAAGTGCAATGGTGATATATATATGCGGATTAGACACCAAAAAAAAAACACTCAACAAATGGCTACAATTTAAGGAATGTGTTTAGTGACGGCATCAGATTCCTAAGTGATGGAGAAAGGTCAGGTGGTAAGAAAAGCTGCTTCTAGGAGGTTGTCAAGTGTTTTCGCTCGACGATTCCAATCTTGGGTGGTTGGTTTGGCCCTTGTTCCTGTAACTCGAATCCTAGCCCGGTATATCCCATTTTAATTTTACACCATTGTGAACCTTACGCCTTTTTTACTCTCTGATCGAGGTTTTCGGCATTGAAAAATCTTCGTAAACTAAATCACACGTGTATATGTTGGCATTTAAGTGATATACAGTCAAGAAAATCAAGTGCAATGGTGATATATAAATGCGGATTAGACACCAAGAAAAAAACACTCAACAAATGGCTACAATTTAAGGAATGTGTTTAGTGACGGCATCAGATTCCTAATTGATGGAGAAAGGTCTGGTGGTAAGAAAAGCTGCTTCTAGGAGGTTGTCAAGTATTTTCGCTTGACGATTCCATTCTTGGGTGGCTGGTTTGGCCCTTGTTCCTGTAACTCGAATCCTAGCCAGGTATATCCCATTTTAATTTAGGTTAACTTTGTACAATAGTAACCAAGTTTCAAGCGTGTTCTAATTAGGTCACTCATAATTTTTTTTGTTCCAATTTGGTCATTCAAGTTTCATTTGATGTTTCAATCCTAGATATTTTACCTAAATAGAAGGTCATTGATCCTACATGGCATTTATTTAGGTTTTTTATTAAAAAAATTTGTTGACATGGCACATAAATGCCGAATGGATTAGGAAAAACTATGAAATTGGTTTAATTTTTTTTAAAAAAATTGTAGAAAACTTAAAAAAATGTGAAAAAAATTAAAAAATGTGATTTTTTTTATAATGTCTAAAAAGTTATCAAAATTTTTATAAAATCGTGAAAAATAGCTAGATATCAGTAAATTTTAATAAAAGAAAGTACTAATTACTCCTACGCCAAATACGTCCAAACTGGTCAAAATAAACCAAATACGTCCAAACGGGTCAAAATAAACCAAATACGTCCAAACGAGTCAAAATAAACCAAATACGTCCAAACGGGTCAAAATACACCAAAATACGTCCAAACGAGTCAAAATAAACCAAATACGTCCAAACATATCAAAATTCGCCAAACGGGCCAAAATCACCTAGTCTACCTTCTCGCACGTCACACTTCTTGAGCCAAACTTTTTATTTCTACCTTTTGCTCTCGCCTTCTTTGGTTGTGGGTTTTTTTTCTCGTTATTGCAAGACCTGATATTATGTCCGGTTCCTTGGCAGTTTTGACATGTCACTTTTCTTCCGATTCCAACTTTTTTGTTTTTCTTCTCTTTCTCTGAAGGATCTCTTTTCCTTTTTACTGCCGGCCTACCAGGCATTCGTCTTACTTTTGGAGGTAGGGGTTTGATATCATCTGTTTTAGGCCAATGCATACTTCCCTTCAACAGTTTGATACAATGTTTATATGCTTCCTTAAACATCCCCTTTTTAAACCAGTCACTAACATAAGTTTCCGGGTCTTTGTTGATGAACACTAAAGCCGCTACCGTATGAACACAAGGTATGCCAGACAATTGCCATGATCCACAAGTGCAAATTTGTTCTTGAATCTTCACTACATATGCATTTTTTTCACTCCTTACTTCAAATATGTTGTTACCACTTGGAATAACGTTGTAATGCCTACATCATCAAACCAAAAGTCTACTAAAATTCATAACAAAATAACAAAAATATTGAATATAATCATTACCTTTGATTCTCTTTAATCTTTTCTAGTTTTTCTCTGATTGCAGGGCATACTTCATGTTTAAAGCTTTCAGATTTTTTCGCCATTAAGAACGTTCTACGCATCACAAATATTCTAATATCTTCTAACATACTGATAATAGGCTTCCTTCGTGCGATTCGTATACGTGAATTAAAGCTTTCACTCACTCCATTCTCGAACGCGTCACATGCCCTACCAACTTCAAAAAAAGCTCTTGACCAAGTAATTGGTTTTCTTTCCATAAGATGATCATACGCACATTTGTTAATGGTTTTCAACTCTTCCATATGTATTTCAAACCAATGCTTACTTGTAGAATATGCAGCTTTCCAAAACAAATTTCTAGGTTCAAGCGAACGAAATTTCTTCTTAAAGTTAGCATAGATGTGTCTTGTACATTGCCTATGCTCAGCATTTGGAAATACATCCTTCACGCCCTGTATAATACCCTAATAAATGACCAAAACACAACAAATAAGTTAAAAAGACCAACAATTAGATAGGTGTGTAATAAGTACAAAATACCTTATGTTGATCTGAAATTAAAGTTAGTCCAAGTCCATCTTCCATTTCAATGTCATCCCTCAATAGATTAAGAAACCATTTCCAGTTTTCCTTATTCTCAACAGACACAACCGCCCATGCTAAGGGAAAAATATGATTATTGGCATCTCTTCCAACAGCCGAGAGTAATTGGCCGCTATTTTTTAGAAAACATCCATCCAAACAAATAACTTTCCTACAACCATTGATCCATCCATCTTTGACAGCTTTAAAACAAACATAGTAACTACTAAAATAAATATCTCCATTTGGCATCGTTTCCACGACCATCTTCACAGTACTCCCCGGGTTTGTTTCCAATATCTCAGCTTGATAATCCGAAAGTCTTGCATAATGTTCTTTCAACCCACCATCAAAGTCATCCAATACCTTCTTTTTAGCTCTACTACATTGACCAATACTCACTCTGCATTGGTATTTTCTCATGATATCTTGTTGCATTTCCCTTAAACTAATTTCACGATTTTGAACTATTTTTTTTGAAATATCGTTTTGCAAGCCAAGAATATGTAACAAGCGAACCCAAATGAAATTGTCTTGAGCATGTATGGTTATCATTTAGTGATTTTATTTGAAAAGAATCCTCGCCTGTAATCCTAGAGGCCCAAAGCCTAAATGGACACTTCCACACTTTCTTTTCCCCCCCTTCCCATCGTCTTCAGTTTCTTCTTTCCCACATTTTACTAACAACCTATTGTAGTCGTTTACTGTGAACACTAACTGGTAACCATTTGCAACACCATAATCAATCAACATGTCTTTCAGATGTGCAGGACTCTCAAATTTCATTGCTAGTATGGGCTTTACCAATTTCCAATCCATATTAGGATTATAACAAGGATACACAACACCTTCGTCCTCAGAATCTTCATCCTCGCTATCCTTGTCATAATCTTGTTCATTTCCACTCCAATCTTCAACAGAACTGAGATCAACTTCATCTTCATCATCCTTGTCAAAACAAAGTAAATTCAAGAAGGGATCATTCACACTAAAATCATCATCATCATCCTGTACAATATCTGTCAAGTTCACCTGGCAAACAACAAAAAGATAAGTTAAAAAAATCATAGATTATGTAGAATATTATGATGTGGTATTACTACATGGGTATACAAGTATAAAATGTGAGTTCATGATTAGTATGCACTAACGATTCCGAACCCCCTTTTTTGGTATAAGACGATGGTTGAGACCTCTTAAAAACAAGCAACCCGAATTCGAATCGGGGTTTCTCCAAACTAAACTCCATTTAGTTCGGTTTCGGCATTTAGTTTAACATGAAAAAAAGTCAACACAAGATACACGTTAAATTAGTCTATACCCATCTACACTTAAGCTTGTAAATGTGTCATGAGGAGATATGTTCCAAGTTATACGAAGGAATGCTTATCATACAATTTTTTTAAAATTAAGAACATCTTGGTCACATGGCTAAGGTCCAAAATTCAAACCACGTTCTATAATTACTCCCCATTAATACCATCAAACCTATTAATATTTCTTCAATTCACAGTATCATTAAAATAAAAACAAAAGTCAAAGTGACAAACAATTCATATAACACAGCATGCTGGATTACAGTAAAAGACACCGGCAGTGCATATACCACATCAAAAAGGGTAATGCATATACCACATAAAAAACAATTACCTCTTGTTCGATTGGTACTGAGTTGTTCGGTTGGTCGAAGGTTTGATCGATTGGTACTGAGTTGTTCGGTTGGTCGAAGGCTTGGTCGAAGGCTTGATCGATTGGTACTGAGTTGTTCGATTGTTCTTGATTCGCCATGTTGAAACCCGGCAGTGCGTGAATGGATGGCAGGGTTTCAAGTTTCAACTGTTATAGATAAATTTGATCACGATTCTTAATATTTGAATGTTTTGGGTTTTGATATTGTTTTGATTTATTATCTTTCTTTTTTTTAATTCCATGTCATTATATTTAAAAAAAAGTTAAATAAATGCCATGTAGGATTATGTGACCTGCTATTCAGGTAAAATATCTAGCATTAAAACACCAAAATAAAGTAGAATGACCTAATTGGAACAATAAATTTTATTAGTGACTTAATTGGAACACTCCTAAAACTTCATTACTATTCTGTGGTATATTCCCTTTTAATTTTACACCATTGTGAACCTTACGCCTTTTTTACTCTCTGGTCGAGGTTCTCGGCATTGAAAAATATTCGTAAACTAAATCACACCGGTATATGTTGACATTTAAGAGATATACAGTCAAGAAAATCAAGGGCAATGGTGATATATATGCGGATTAGACACCAAAGAAAACACTCAACAAATGGCTACAATTTAAGGAATGTGTTTAGTGACGGCATTAGATTCCTATTTGATGGAGAAAGGTCTGGTGGCAAGAAAAGCTACTTCTACGAGGTTGTCAAGTGTTTTTGTTCGACGATTCCATTCTTGGGTGGTTGGTTTGGCCCTTGTTCCTGTAACTCGAATCCTAGCCTGGTATATCCCATTTTAATTTTACACCATTGTGAACCTTACGCCTTTTTTACTCTCTGATCGAGGTTCTCGGCATTGAAAAATATTCGTAAACTAAATCACACGGGTATATGTTGACATTTAAGAAATATGCAGTCAAGAAAATCAAGGGCAATGGTGATATATATGCGGACTACACACAAAAAAAACACTCAACAAATGGCTACAATTTAAGGAATGTGTTTAGTGACGGCATCAGATTCCTAATTGATGGAGAAAGGTCTGGTTGTAAGAAAAGCTGCTTCTAGGAGGTTGTCAAGTGTTTTCGCTCGTCGATTGCATTCTTGGGTGGTTGGTTTGGCCCTTGTTCCTGTAACTCGAATCCTAGCCCGGTATATCCCATTTTAATTTTACACCATTGTGAACCTTACGCCTTTTTTACTCTCTGATCGAGGTTCTCGACATTGAAAAATCTTCGTAAACTAAATCACACGTGTATATGTTGACATTTAAAAGATATACAGTCAAGAAAATTAAGGGCAATGGTGATATATACGCGGATTAGACACCAAAAAAAACACTCAACAAATGGCTACAATTTAAGGAATGTGTTTAGTGACGACATCAGATTCCTAATTGATGGAGAAAGGTCTGGTGGCAAGAAAAGCTGCTTCTAGGAGGTTGTCAAGTGTTTTCGCTCGACGATTCCATTCTTGGGTGGTTGGTTTGGCCCTTGTTCCTGTAACGCGAATCCTAGCCCGGTATATCCCATTTTAATTTTACACCATTGTGAACCTTACGCCTTTTTTACTCTCTAATCAAGGTTCTCGGCATTGAAAAATCTTCATAAACTAAATCACACGTGTATATGTTGACATTTAAGAGATATACAGTCAAGAAAATCTAGGGCAATGGTGATATATATGCGGATTAGACACAAAAAAGAAAAAAACACTCAACAAATGGCTACAATTTAAGGAATGTGTTTAGTGACGGCATCAGATTCCTAATTGATGGAGAAAGGTCTGGTTGTAAGAAAAGCTGCTTCAAGGAGGTTGTCAAGTGTTTTCGCTCGTCGATTGCATTCTTGGGTGGTTGGTTTGGCCCTTGTTCCTGTAACTCGAATCCTAGCCCGGTATATCCCATTTAAATTTTACACCATTGTGAACCTTACGCCTTTTTTACTCTCTGATCGAGGTTCTCGACATTGAAAAATCTTCGTAAACTAAATCACACGTGTATATGTTGACATTTAAAAGATATACAGTCAAGAAAATCAAGGGCAATGGTGATATATATGCGGATTAGACACAAAAAAAAACACTCAACAAATGGCTACAATTTAAGGAATGTGTTTAGTGACGGCATCAGATTCCTAATTGATGGAGAAAGGTCTGGTTGTAAGAAAAGCTGCTTCTAGGAGGTTGTCAAGTGTTTTCGCTCGTCGATTGCATTCTTGGGAGGTTGGTTTGGCCCTTGTTCCTGTAACTCGAATCGTAGCCCGGTATATCCCATTTTAATGTTACACCATTGTGAACCTTACGCCTTTTTTACTCTCTGATCGAGGTTCTCGGCATTGAAAAATCTTTGTAAACTAAATCAAACGTGTATGTGTTGATATTTAAGAGATTTACAGTCAAGAAAATCAAGGGCAATGGTGATATATATGCGGATTAGACACCAAAAAAAGAAACACTTAACAAATGGCTACAATTTAAAGAACGTGTTTTGTGACGGCATCAGATTCCTAATTAATGGAGAAAGGACTGGTGGCAAGAAAAGCTGCTTCTCGGAGGTTGTCAAGTGTTTTCGCTCGACGATTCCATTCTTGGGTGGTTGGTGGGGCCTTTGTTCCTGTAACTCGAATCCTAGCCCGGTATATCCCATTTTAATTTTACACCATTGTGAACCTTACGCCTTTTTTACTCTCTGATCGAGGATCTCGGCATTAAAAAAACCTTCGTAAACTAAATCACACGTCTATATGTTGACATTTAAGAGATATACAGTCAAGAAAATCAAGGGCAATGGTGATATATATGCGTATTAGACACCAAAAAAAACACTCAACAAATGGCTACAATTTAAGGAACGTGTTTTGTGACGGCATCAGATTCCTAATTGATGGAGAAAGGACTGGTGGCAAGAAAAGCTGCTTCTAGGAGGTTGTCAAGTGTTTTCGCTCGACGATTCCATTCTTGGGTGGTTGGTTTGGCATTTGTTCCTGTAACTCGAATCCTAGCCCGGTATATCCCATTTTAATTTTACACCGTTGTGAACCTTACGCCTTTTTTACTCTCTGATCAGGTTCTCGGCTTTGAAAAATCTTCATAAACTAAATAACACGTGTATATGTTGATATTTAAGAGATATACAGTCAAAAAAATCAAGGGCAATGGTGATATATATGCGGATTAGACACAAAAAAAAAACACTCAACAAATGGCTACAATTTAAGGAATGTGTTTAGTGACGGCATCAGATTCCTAATTGATGGAGAAAGGTCTGGTTGTAAGAAAAGCTGCTTCTAGGAGGTTGTCAAGTGTTTTCGCTCGTCGATTGCATTCTTGGGTGGTTGGTTTGGCCCTTGATCCTGTAACTCGAATCCTAGCCCGGTATATCCCATTTTAATTTTACACCATTGTGAACCTTACGCCTTTTTTACTCTCTGATCGAGGTTCTCGACATTGAAAAATCTTCGTAAACTAAATCACACGTGTATATGTTGACATTTAAAAGATATACTGTCAAGAAAATCAAGGGCAATGGTGATATATACGCGGATTAGACACCAAAAAAAAAAACACTCAACAAATGGCTACAATTTAAGGAATGTGTTTAGTGACGGCATCAGATTCCTAATTGATGGAGAAAGGTCTGGTGGCAAGAAAAGCTGCTTCTAGGAGGTTGTCAAGTGTTTTCGCTCGACGATCCCATTCTTGGGTGGTTGGTTTGGCTCTTGTTCCTGTAACTCGAATCCTAGCCCGGTATATCCCATTTTAATTTTACACCATTGTGAACCTTACGCCTTTTTTACTCTCTGATCGAGGATCTCGGCATTGAAAAATCTTCATAAACTAAATCACACGTGTATATGTTGACATTTAAGAGATATACAGTCAAGAAAATCTAGGGCAATGGTGATATATATGCGGATTAGACACAAAAAAGAAAAAAACACTCAACAAATGGCTACAATTTAAGGAATGTGTTTGGTGACGGCACCAGATTCCTAATTGATGGAGAAAGGTCTGGTTGTAAGAAAAGCTGCTTCTAGGAGGTTGTCAAGTGTTTTCGCTCGTCGATTGCATTCTTGGGTGGTTGGTTTGGCCCTTGTTCCTGTAACTCGAATCCTAGCCCGGTATATCCCATTTAAATTTTACACCATTGTGAACCTTACGCCTTTTTTACTCTCTGATCGAGGTTCTCGACATTGAAAAATCTTCGTAAACTAAATCACACGTGTATATGTTGACATTTAAAAGATATACAGTCAAGAAAATCAAGGGCAATGGTGATATATATGCGGATTAGACACAAAAAAAAAACACTCAACAAATGGCTACAATTTAAGGAATGTGTTTAGTGACGGCATCAGATTCCTAATTGATGGAGAAAGGTCTGGTTGTAAGAAAAGCTGCTTCTAGGAGGTTGTCAAGTGTTTTCGCTCGTCGATTGCATTCTTGGGAGGTTGGTTTGGCCCTTGTTCCTGTAACTCGAATCGTAGCCCGGTATATCCCATTTTAATGTTACACCATTGTGAACCTTACGCCTTTTTTACTCTCTGATCGAGGTTCTCGGCATTGAAAAATCTTAGTAAACTAAATCAAACGTGTATGTGTTGATATTTAAGAGATTTACAGTCAAGAAAATCAAGGGCAATGGTGATATATATGCGGATTAGACACCAAAAAAAGAAACACTCAACAAATGGCTACAATTTAAATAACGTGTTTTGTGACGGCATCAGATTCCTAATTAATGGAGAAAGGACTGGTGGCAAGAAAAGCTGCTTCTAGGAGGTTGTCAAGTGTTTTCGCTCGACGATTCCATTCTTGGGTGGTTGGTGGGGCCTTTGTTCCTGTAACTCGAATCCTAGCCCGTTATATCCCATTTTAATTTTACACCATTGTGAACCTTACGCCTTTTTTACTCTCTGATCGAGGATCTCGGCATTAAAAAAACCTTCGTAAACTAAATCACACGTCTATATGTTGACATTTAAGAGATATACAGTCAAGAAAATCAAGGGCAATGGTGATATATATGCGTATTAGACACCAAAAAAAACACTCAACAAATGGCTACAATTTAAGGAACGTGTTTTGTGACGGCATCAGATTCCTAATTGATGGAGAAAGGACTGGTGGCAAGAAAAGCTGCTTCTAGGAGGTTGTCAAGTGTTTTCGCTCGACGATTCCATTCTTGGGTGGTTGGTTTGGCATTTGTTCCTGTAACTCGAATCCTAGCCCGGTATATCCCATTTTAATTTTACACCGTTGTGAACCTTACGCCTTTTTTACACTCTGATCGAGGTTCTCGGCTTTGAAAAATCTTCATAAACTAAATAACACGTGTATATGTTGATATTTAAGAGATATACAGTCAAAAAAATCAAGGGCAATGGTGATATATATGCGGATTAGACACAAAAAAAAAACACTCAACAAATGGCTACAATTTAAGGAATGTGTTTAGTGACAGCATCAGATTCCTAATTGATGGAGAAAGGTCTGGTGGTAAGAAAAGCTGCTTCTAGGAGGTTGTCAAGTGTTTTCGCTCGACGATTCCATTCTTGGGTGGTTGGTTTGGCCCTTGTTCCTGTAACTCGAATCCTAGCCCGGTATATCCCATTTTAACTTTACACCATTGTGAACCTTACGCCTTTTTTACTCTCTGATCGAGGTTCTCGGCATTGAAAAATCTTCGTAAACTAAATCACACGTGTATATGTTGGCATTTAAGAGATATACAGTCAAGAAAATCAAGTGCAATGGTGATATATATATGCGGATTAGACACCAAAAAAAAAACACTCAACAAATGGCTACAATTTAAGGAATGTGTTTAGTGACGGCATCAGATTCCTATGTGATGGAGACAGGTCTGGTGGTAAGAAAAGCTGCTTCTAGGAGGTTGTCAAGTGTTTTCGCTCGACGATTCCAATCTTGGGTGGTTGGTTTGGCCCTTGTTCCTGTAACTCGAATCCTAGCCCGGTATATCCCATTTTAATTTTACACCATTGTGAACCTTACGCCTTTTTTACTCTCTGATCGAGGTTCTCGGCATTGAAAAATCTTCGTAAACTAAATCACACGTGTATATGTTGGCATTTAAGAGATATACAGTCAAGAAAATCAAGTGCAATGGTGATATATATATGCGGATTAGACACCAAAAAAAAAACACTCAACAAATGGCTACAATTTAAGGAATGTGTTTAGTGACGGCATCAGATTCCTAATTGATGGAGAAAGGTCTGGTGGTAAGAAAAGCTGCTTCTAGGAGGTTGTCAAGTATTTTCGCTTGACGATTCCATTCTTGGGTGGCTGGTTTGGCCCTTGTTCCTGTAACTCGAATCCTAGCCAGGTATATCCCATTTTAATTTTACACCATTGTGAACCTTACACCTTTTTTACTCTCTGGTCGAGGTTCTCGGCATTGAAAAGTCTTCGTAAACTAAATCACACGTGTATATGTTGACATTTAAGAGATATACAGTCAAGAAAATCTAGGGCAATGGTGATATATATGCGGATTAGACACAAAAAAGAAAAAAACACTCAACAAATGGCTACAATTTAAGGAATGTGTTTAGTGACGGCATCAGATTCCTAATTGATGGAGAAAGGTCTGGTTGTAAGAAAAGCTGCTTCTAGGAGGTTGTCAAGTGTTTTCGCTCGTCGATTGCATTCTTGGGAGGTTGGTTTGGCCCTTGTTCCTGTAACTCGAATCCTAGCCCGGTATATCCCATTTTAATTTTACACCATTGTGAACCATACGCCTTTTTTACTCTCTGATCGAGGTTCTCGACATTGAAAAATCTTGGTAAACTAAATCACACGTGTATATGTTGACATTTAAAAGATATACAGTCAAAAAAATCAAGGGCAATGGTGATATATATGCGGATTAGACACAAAAAAAACACTCAACAAATGGCTACAATTTAAGTAATGTGTTTAGTGACGGCATCGGATTCCAAATTGATGGAGAAAGGTCTGGTTGTAAGAAAAGCTGCTTCTAGGAGGTTGTCAAGTGTTTTCGCTCGTCGATTGCATTCTTGGGTGGTTGGTTTGGCCCTTGTTCCTGTAACTCGAATCGTAGCCCGGTATATCCCATTTTAATGTTACACCATTGTGAACCTTACACCTTTTTTACTCTCTGATCGAGGTTCTCGGCATTGAAAAATCTTCGTAAACTAAATCAAACGTGTATGTGTTGATATTTAAGAGATTTACAGTCAAGAAAATCAAGGGCAATGGTGATATATATGCGGATTAGACACCAAAAAAAGAAACACTCAACAAATGGCTACAATTTAAAGAACGTGTTTTGTGACGGCATCAGATTCCTAATTAATGGGGAAAGGACTGGTGGCAAGAAAAGATGCTTCTAGGAGGTTGTCAAGTGTTTTCGCTCGACGATTCCATTCTTGGATGGTTGGTGTGGCCTTTGTTCCTGTAACTCGAATCCTAACCCGGTATATCCCATTTTAATTTTACACCATTGTGAACCTTACGCCTTTTTTACCCTCTGATCGAGGATCTCGGCATTGAAAAATCTTCGTAAGCTAAATCACACGTCTATATGTTGACATTTAAGAGATATACAGTCAAGAAAATCAAGGGCAATGGTGATATATATGCGTATTAGACACCAAAAAAAACACTCAACAAATTGCTACAATTTAAGGAATGTCTTTTGTGACGGCATCAGATTCCTAATTTATGGAGAAAGGACTGGTGGCAAGAAAAGCTGCTTCTAGGAGGTTGTCAAGTGTTTTCGCTCGACGATTCCATTCTTGGGTGGTTGGTTTGGCCTTTGTTCCTGTAACTCGAATCCTAGCCCGGTATATCTTATTTTAATTTTACACCATTGTGAACCTTACGCCTTTTTTACTCTCTGATCGAGGTTCTTGGCTTTGAAAAATCTTCATAAACTAAATCACACGTGTATATGTTGATATTTAAGAGATATACAGTCAAAAAAATCAAGGGCAATGGTGATATATATGCGGATTAGACACCAAAAAAAGAAACACTCAACAAATGGCTACAATTTAAAGAACGTGTTTTGTGACGGCATCAGATTCCTAATTAATGGGGAAAGGACTGGTGGCAAGAAAAGATGCTTCTAGGAGGTTGTCAAGTGTTTTCGCTCGACGATTCCATTCTTGGGTGGTTGGTGTGGCCTTTGTTCCTGTAACTCGAATCCTAACCCGGTATATCCCATTTTAATTTTACACCATTGTGAACCTTACGCCTTTTTTACCCTCTGATCGAGGATCTCGGCATTGAAAAATCTTCGTAAACTAAATCACACGTCTATATGTTGACATTTAAGAGATATACAGTCAAGAAAATCAAGGGCTATGGTGATATATATGCGTATTAGACACCAAAAAAAAACACTCAACAAATGGCTACAATTTAAGGAACGTGTTTTGTGACGGCATCAGATTCCTAATTGATGGAGAAAGGACTGGTGGCAAGAAAAGCTGCTTCTAGGAGGTTGTCAAGTGTTTTCGCTCGACGATTCCATTCTTGGGTTGTTAGTTTGGCCTTTGTTCCTGTAACTCGAATCCTAGCCCGGTATATCTCATTTTAATTTTACACCATTGTGAACCTTACGCCTTTTTTACTCTCTGATCGAGGTTCTTGGCTTTGAAAAATCTTCATAAACTAAATCACACGTGTATATGTTGATATTTAAGAGATATACAGTCAAAAAAATCAAGGGCAATGGTGATATATATGCGGATTAGACACAAAAAAAAAACACTCAACAAATGGCTACAATTTAAGGAATGTGTTTAGTGACGGCATCAGATTCCTAATTGATGGAGAAAGGTCTGGTGGTAAGAAAAGCTGTTTCTAGGAGGTTGTCAGGTGTTTTCGCTCGACGATTCCATTCTTGGGTGGTTGGTTTGGCCCTTGTTCCAGTAACTCGAATCCTAGCCCGGTATATCCCATTTTAATCTTACACCATTGTGAACCTTACGCCTTTTTTACTCTCTAATTGAGGTTCTCGGCATTGAAAAATCTTCGTAAACTAAATCACACGTGTATATGTTGACATTTAAGAGATATACCGTCAAAAAAATCAAGGGCAATGGTGATATATATGCGGATTAGACACCAAAAAAAAACACTCAACAAATTGCTACAATTTAAGGAATGTGTTTTGTGACGGCATCAGATTCCTAATTTATGGAGAAAGGACTGGTGGCAAGAAAAGCTGCTTCTAGGAGGTTGTCAAGTGTTTTCGCTCGAAGATTCCATTATTGGGTGGTTGGTTTGGCCCTTGTTCCTGTAACTCGAATCGTAGCCCGGTATATCCCATTTTAATTTTACAGCATTGTGAACCTTACTCCTTTTTTACTCTCTAATCGAGGTTCTCGGCATTGAAAAATCTTCGTAAACTAAATCACACGTGTATATGTTGACATTTAAGAGATATACAGTCAAAAAAATCAAGGGCAATGGTGATATATATGCGGATTAGACACCAAAAAAAAAACACTCAACAAATGGCTACAATTTATGGAACGTGTTTTGTGACGGCATCAGATTCCTAATTTATGGAGAAAGGACTGGTGGCAAGAAAAGCTGCTTCTAGGAGGTTGTCAAGTGTTTTCGCTCGAAGATTCCATTATTGGGTGATTGGTTTGGCCCTTGTTCCAGTAACTCGAATCCTAGCCCGGTATATCCCATTTTAATCTTTCACCATTGTGAACCTTACGCCTTTTTTACTCTCTAATCGAGGTTCTCGGCATTGAAAAATCTTCGTAAACTAAATCACACGTGTATATGTTGACATTTAAGAGATATACAGTCAAAAAAATCAAGGGCAATGGTGATATATATGCGGATTAGACACAAAAAAAAAACACTCAACAAATTGCTACAATTTAAGGAACGTGTTTTGTGACGGCATCAGATTCCTAATTTATGGAGAAAGGACTGGTGGCAAGAAAAGCTGCTTCTAGGAGGTTGTCAAGTGTTTTCGCTCGAAGATTCCATTATTGGGTGGTTGGTTTGGCCCTTGTTCCTGTAACTCGAATCGTAGCCCGGTATATCCCATTTATATTTTACAGCATTGTGAACCTTACTCCTTTTTTACTCTCTGATCGAGGTTCTCGGCATTGAAAAATCTTCGTAAACTAAATCAAACGTGTATGTGTTGATATTTAAGAGATATACAGTCAAGAAAATCAAGGGCAATGGTGATATATATGCGGATTAGACACCAAAAAAAGAAACACTCAACAAATGGCTACAATTTAAGGAACGTGTTTTGTGACGGCATCAGATTCCTAATTAATGGAGAAAGGACTGGTCGCAAGAAAAGCTGCTTCTAGGAGGTTGTCAAGTGTTTTCGCTCGACGATTCCATTCTTGGGTGGTTGGTTTAGCCCTTGTACCTGTAACTCGAATCCTAGCCCGATATATCCCATTTTAATTTTACACCATTGTGAACCATACACCTTTTTTACTCTCTGATCGAGGATCTCGGCATTGAAAAATCTTCGTAAACTAAATCACACGTCTATATGTTGACATTTAAGAGATATACAGTCAAGAAAATCAAGGGCAATGGTGATATATATGCGTATTAGACACCAAAAAAAACACTCAACAAATGGCTACAATTTAAGGAACGTGTTTTGTGACGGCATCAGATTCCTAATTGATGGAGAAAGGAATGGTGGCAAGAAAAGCTGCTTCTAAGAGGTTGTCAAGTGTTTTCGCTCGACGATTCCATTCTTGGGTGGTTGGTTTGGCCCTTGTTTCTGTAACTCGAATCCTAGCCCGGTATATCCCATTTTAATTTTACACCATTGTGAACCTTACGCCTTTTTTACTCTCTGATCGAGGTTCTCGGCATTGAAAAATCTTCGTAAACTAAATCACACGTGTATATGTTGATATTTAAGAGATATACAGTCAAGAAAATCAAGGGCAATGGTGATATATATGCGGATTAGACACCAAAAAAAACACTCAACAAATGGCTACAATTTAAGGAATGTGTTTAGTGACAACATCAGATTCCTAATTGATGAAGAAAGGTCTGGTGGCAAGAAAAGCTGCTTCTAGGAGGTTGTCAAGGGTTCTCGCTTGACGATTCCATTCTTGGGTGGTTGGTTTGGCCCTTGTTCCTGTAACTCGAATCCTAGCCCGGTATATCCCATTTTAATTTTACAGCATTGTGAACCTTACTCCTTTTTTACTCTCTGATCGAGGTTCTCGGCATTGAAAAATCTTCGTAAACTAAATCAAACGTGTATGTGTTGATATTTAAGAGATATACAGTCAAGAAAATCAAGGGCAATGGTGATATATATGCGGATTAGACACCAAAAAAAGAAACATTCAACAAATGGCTACAATTTAAGGAACGTGTTTTGTGACGGCATCAGATTCCTAATTAATGGAGAAAGGACTGGTCGCAAGAAAAGCTGCTTCTAGGAGGTTGTCAAGTGTTTTCGCTCGACGATTCCATTCTTGGGTGGTTGGTTTGGCCCTTGTTCCAGTAACTCGAATCCTAGCCCGGTATATCCCATTTTAATCTTTCACCATTGTGAACCTTACGCCTTTTTTACTCTCTAATCGAGGTTCTCGGCATTGAAAAATCTTCGTAAACTAAATCACACGTGTATATGTTGACATTTAAGAGATATACAGTCAAAAAAATCAAGGGCAATGGTGATATATATGCGGATTAGACACCAAAAAAAAACACTCAACAAATTGCTACAATTTAAGGAACGTGTTTTGTGACGGCATCAGATTCCTAATTTATGGAGAAAGGACTGGTGGCAAGAAAAGCTGCTTCTAGGAGGTTGTCAAGTGTTTTCGCTCGAAGATTCCATTATTGGGTGGTTGGTTTGGCCCTTGTTCCTGTAACTCGAATCTTAGCCCGGTATATCCCATTTATATTTTACAGCATTGTGAACCTTACTCCTTTTTTACTCTCTGATCGAGGTTCTCGGCATTGAAAAATCTTCGTAAACTAAATCAAACGTGTATGTGTTGATATTTAAGAGATATACAGTCAAGAAAATCAAGGGCAATGGTGATATATATGCGGATTAGACACCAAAAAAAGAAACACTCAACAAATGGCTACAATTTAAGGAACGTGTTTTGTGACGGCATCAGATTCCTAATTAATGGAGAAAGGACTGGTCGCAAGAAAAGCTGCTTCTAGGAGGTTGTCAAGTGTTTTCGCTCGACGATTCCATTCTTGGGTGGTTGGTTTAGCCCTTGTTCCTGTAACTCGAATCCTAGCCCGATATATCCCATTTTAATTTTACACCATTGTGAACCATACACCTTTTTTACTCTCTGATCGAGGATCTCGGCATTGAAAAATCTTCGTAAACTAAATCACACGTCTATATGTTGACATTTAAGAGATATACAGTCAAGAAAATCAAGGGCAATGGTGATATATATGCGTATTAGACACCAAAAAAAACACTCAACAAATGGCTACAATTTAAGGAACGTGTTTTGTGACGGCATCAGATTCCTAATTGATGGAGAAAGGAATGGTGGCAAGAAAAGCTGCTTCTAAGAGGTTGTCAAGTGTTTTCGCTCGACGATTCCATTCTTGGGTGGTTGGTTTGGCCCTTGTTTCTGTAACTCGAATCCTAGCCCGGTATATCCCATTTTAATTTTACACCATTGTGAACCTTACGCCTTTTTTACTCTCTGATCGAGGTTCTCGGCATTGAAAAATCTTCGTAAACTAAATCACACGTGTATATGTTGATATTTAAGAGATATACAGTCAAGAAAATCAAGTGCAATGGTGATATATATGCGGATTAGACACCAAAAAAAACACTCAACAAATGGCTACAATTTAAGGAATGTGTTTAGTGACAGCATCAGATTCCTAATTGATGAAGAAAGGTCTGGTGGCAAGAAAAGCTGCTTCTAGGAGGTTGTCATGTGTTCTCGCTTGACGATTCCATTCTTGGGTGGTTGGTTTGGCCCTTGTTCCTGTAACTCGAATCCTAGCCCGGTATATCCCATTTTAATTTTACAGCATTGTGAACCTTACTCTTTTTTTACTCTCTGATCGAGGTTCTCGGCATTGAAAAATCTTCGTAAACTAAATCAAACGTGTATGTGTTGATATTTAAGAGATATACAGTCAAGAAAATCAAGGGCAATTGTGATATATATGCGGATTAGACACCAAAAAAAGAAACATTCCACAAATGGCTACAATTTAAGGAACGTGTTTTGTGACGGCATCAGATTCCTAATTAATGGAGAAAGGACTGGTCGCAAGAAAAGCTGCTTCTAGGAGGTTGTCAAGTGTTTTCGCTCGACGATTCCATTCTTGGGTGGTTGGTTTGGCCCTTGTTCCTGTAACTCGAATCCTAGCCCGATATATCCCATTTTAATTTTACACCATTGTGAACCTTACACCTTTTTTACTCTTTGATCGAGGATCTCGGCATTGAAAAATCTTCGTAAACTAAATCACACGTCTATATGTTGACATTTAAGAGATATATAGTCAAGAAAATCAAGGGCAATGGTGATATATATGCGTATTAGACACCAAAAAAAACACTCAACAAATGGCTACAATTTAAGGAACGTGTTTTGTGACGGCATCAGATTCCTAATTGATGGAGAAAGGACTGGTGGCAAGAAAAGCTGCTTCTAAGAGGTTGTCAAGTGTTTTCGCCCGACGATTCCATTCTTGGGTGGTTGGTTTGGCCCTTGTTTCTGTAACTCGAATCCTAGCCCGGTATATCCCATTTTAATTTTACACCATTGTTTTTACTCTCTGATCGAGGTTCTCGGCATTGAAAAATCTTCGTAAACTAAATCACACGTGTATATGTTGATATTTAAGAGATATACAGTCAAGAAAATCAAGGGCAATGGTGATATATATGCGGATTAGACACCAAAAAAAACACTCAACAAATGGCTACAATTTAAGGAATGTGTTTAGTGACAGCATCAGATTCCTAATTGATGGAGAAAGGTCTGGTGGTAAGAAAAGCTGCTTCTAGGAGGTTGTCAAGTGTTCTCGCTTGACGATTCCATTCTTGGGTGGTTGGTTTGGCCCTTGTTCCTGTAACTCGAATCCTAGCCCGGTATATCCCATTTTAATTTTACAGCATTGTGAACCTTACTCCTTTTTTACTCTCTGATCGAGGTTCTCGGCATTGAAAAATCTTCGTAAACTAAATCAAACGTGTATGTGTTGATATTTAAGAGATATACAGTCAAGAAAATCAAGGGCAATGGTGATATATATGCGGATTAGACACTAAAAAAATAAACATTCAACAAATGGCTACAATTTAAGGAACGTGTTTTGTGACGGCATCAGATTCCTAATTAATGGAGAAAGGACTGGTCGCAAGAAAAGCTGCTTCTAGGAGGTTGTCAAGTGTTTTCGCTCGACGATTCCATTCTTGGGTGGTTGGTTTGGCCCTTGTTCCTGTAACTCGAATCCTAGCCCGATATATCCCATTTTAAATTTACACCATTGTGAACCTTACACCTTTTTTACTCTTTGATCGAGGATCTCGGCATTGAAAAATCTTCGTAAACTAAATCACACGTCTATATGTTGACATTTAAGAGATATACAGTCAAGAAAATCAAGGGCAATGGTGATATATATGCGTATTAGACACCAAAAAAAAACACTCAACAAATGGCTACAATTTAAGGAACGTGTTTTGTGACGGCATCAGATTCCTAATTGATGGAGAAAGGACTGGTGGCAAGAAAAGTTGCTTCTAAGAGGTTGTCAAGTGTTTTCGCTCGACGATTCCATTCTTGGGTGGTTGGTTTGGCCCTTGTTTCTGTAACTCGAATCCTAGCCCGGTATATCCCATTTTAATTTTACACCATTTTTTTTACTCTCTGATCGATGTTCTCGGCATTGAAAAATCTTCGAAAACTAAATCACACGTGTATATGTTGATATTTAAGAGATATACAGTCAAGAAAATCAAGGGCAATGGTGATATATATGCGGATTAGACACCAAAAAAAACACTCAACAAATGGCTACAATTTAAGGAATGTGTTTAGTGACAGCATTAGATTCCTAATTGATGGAGAAAGGTCTGGTGGCAAGAAAAGCTGCTTCTAGGAGGTTGTCAAGTGTTCTCGCTTGACGATTCCATTCTTGGGTGGTTGGTTTGGCCCTTGTTCCTGTAACTCGAATCCTAGCCCGGTATATCCCATTTTAATTTTACACCATTGTGAACCTTACGCCTTTTTTACTCTCTAATCGAGGTTCTCGGCATTGAAAAATATTCGAAAACTAAATCACACGGGTATATGTTGACATTTAAGAGATATATAGTCAAGAAATTAAGGGCAATGGTGATATATATGCGGATTAGACACAAAAAAAAACACTCAACAAATGGCTACAATTTAAGGAATGTGTTTAGTGACGGCATTAGATTCCTAATAGATGGAGAAAGGTCTGGTGGCAAGAAAAACTACTTCTAGGAGGTTGTCAAGTGTTTTCGCTCGACGATTCCATTCTTGGGTGGTTGGTTTGGCCCTTGTTTCTGTAACTCGAATCCTAGCCTGGTATATCCCATTTTAATTTTACACCATTGTGAACCTTACGCCTTTTTTACTCTCTGATCGAGGTTCTCGGCATTGAAAAATCTTCGTAAACTAAATCACACGTGTATATGTTGACATTTAAAAGATATACCGTCAAGAAAATCAAGGGCAATGGTGATATATATGCGGAGTAGACACAAAAAAAAACACTCAACAAATGGCTACAATTTAAGGAATGTGTTTAGTGACGGCATCAGCTTCCTAATTGATGGAGAAAGGTCTGGTGGTAAGAAAAGCTGCTTCTAGGAGGTTGTCAAGTGTTTTCGCTCGACGATTCCATTCTTGGGTGGTTGGTTTGGCCCTTGTTCCTGTAACTCGAATCCTAGCCCGATATATCCCATTTTAATTTTACACCATTGTGAACCTTACACCTTTTTTACTCTCTGATCGAGGATCTCGGCATTGAAAAATCTTCGTAAACTAAATCACACGTCTATATGTTGACATTTAAGAGATATACAGTCAAGAAAATCAAGGGCAATGGTGATATATATGCGTATTAGACACCAAAAAAAAACACTCAACAAATGGCTACAATTTAAGGAACGTGTTTTGTGACGGCATCAGATTCCTAATTGATGGAGAAAGGACTGGTGGCAAGAAAAGCTGCTTCTAAGAGGTTGTCAAGTGTTTTCGCTCGACGATTCCATTCTTGGGTGGTTGGTTTGGCCCTTGTTTCTGTAACTCGAATCCTAGCCCGGTATATCCCATTTTAATTTTACACCATTGTTTTTACTCTCTAATCGAGGTTCTCGGCATTGAAAAATCTTCGTAAACTAAATCACACGTGTATATGTTGGCATTTAAGAGATATACAGTCAAGAAAATCAAGTGCAATGGTGATATATATATGCGGATTAGACACAAAAAAAAAACACTCAACAAATGGCTACAATTTAAGGAATGTGTTTAGTGACGGCATCAGATTCCTAATTGATGGAGAAAGGTCTGGTGGTAAGAAAAGCTGCTTCTAGGAGGTTGTCAAGTATTTTCGCTTGACGATTCCATTCTTGGGTGGTTGTTTTGGCCCTTGTTCCTGTAACTCGAATCCTAGCCAGGTATATCCCATTTTAATTTTACACCATTGTGAACCTTACGCCTTTTTTACTCTCTGGTCGAGGTTCTCGGCATTGAAAAGTCTTTGTAAACTAAATCACACGTGTATATGTTGACATTTAAGAGATATGCAGTCAAGAAAATAAAGGGCAGTGGTGATATATATGCGGTTTAGACACCAAAAAAAACACTCAACAAATGGCTACAATTTAAGGAATGTGTTTAGTGACGGCATCAGATTCCTAATTGATGGAGAAAGGTCTAGTGGCAACAAAAGCTGCTTCTAGGAGGTTGTCAAGTATTTTCGCTCGACGATTCCATTCTTGGGTGGTTGGTTTGGCCCTTGTTCCTGTAACTCGAATCCTAGCCCGGTATATCCCATTTTAATTTTACACCATTGTGAACCTTACACCTTTTTTACTCTCTGATCGAGGTTCTCGGCATTGAAAAATCTTCGTAAACTAAATCACACGTGTATATGTTGACATTTAAGAGATATACCGTCAAGAAAATCAAGGGCAATGGTGATATATATGTGGATTAGACGCAAAAAAAAAACACTCAACAAATGACTACAATTTAAGGAATGTGTTTAGTGACGGCATCAGCTTCCTAATTGATGGAGAAACGTCTGGTGGCAAGAAAAGCTGCTTCTAGGAGGTTGTCAAGTGTTCTCGCTTGATGATTCCATTCTTGGGTGGTTGGTTTGGCCGTTGTTCCTGTAACTCGAATCCTAGCCCGGTATATCCCATTTTAATTTTACACCATTGTGAACCTTACGCCTTTTTTACTCTCTGATCGAGGTTCTCGGCATTGAAAAATATTCGTAAACTAAATCACTCGTGTATATGTTGATATTTAAGAGATATACAGTCAAGAAAATCAAGGGCAATGGTGATATATATGCGGATTAGACACCAAAAAAAACACTCAACAAATGGCTACAATTTAAGGAATGTGTTTAGTGACGGCATTAGATTCCTATTTGATAGAGAAAGGTCCGGTGGCAAGAAAAGCTACTTCTAGGAGGTTGTCAGGTGTTTTCACTTGACGATTCCATTCTTGGGTGGTTGGTTTGGCCCTTGTTCCTGTAACTCGAATCCTAGCCTGGTATATCACAATTTAATTTTACACCATTGTGAACCTTACGCCTTTTTTACTCTCTGATCGAGGTTCTCGGCAATGAAAAATATTCGTAAACTAAATCACACGGGTATATGTTGACATTTAAGAAATATACAGTCAAGAAAATCTAGGGCAATGGTGATATATATGCGGACTACACACCAAAAAAAACACTCAACAAATGGCTACAATTTAAGGAATGTGTTTAGTGACGGCATCAGATTCCTAATTGATGGAGAAAGGTCTGGTTGTAAGAAAAGCTGCTTCTAGGAGGTTGTCAAGTGTTTACGCTCGTCGATTGCATTCTTGGGTGGTTGCTTTGGCCCTTGTTCCTGTAACTCGAATCCTAGCCCGGTATATCCCATTTTAATTTTACACCATTGTGAACCTTACGCCTTTTTACTCTCTGATCGAGGTTCTCGACATTGAAAAATCTTTGTAAACTAAATCATACGTGTATATGTTGACATTTAAAAGATATACAGTCAAGAAAATCAAAGGCAATGGTGATATATATGCGGATTAGACACCAAAAAAAAAACACTCAACAAATGGCTACAATTTAAGGAATGTGTTTAGTGACGGCATCAGATTCCTAATTGATGGAGAAAGGTCTGGTGGCAAGAAAAGCTGCTTCTAGGAGGTTGTCAAGTGTTTTCGCTCGACGATTCCATTCTTGGGTGGTTGGTTTGGCCCTTGTTCCTGTAACTCGAATCCTAGCCCGGTATATCCCATTTTAATTTTATACCATTGTGAACCTTACGCCTTTTTTACTCTCTGATCGAGGTTCTCGGCATTGAAAAATCTTCGTAAACTAAATCACACGTGTATATGTTGACATTTAAGAGATATACCGTCAAGAAAATCAAGGGCAATGGTGATATATATGTGGATTAGACGCAAAAAAAAAAACACTCAACAAATGACTACAATTTAAGGAATGTGTTTAGTGACGGCATCAGCTTCCTAATTGATGGAGAAACGTCTGGTGGGAAGAAAAGCTGCTTCTAGGAGGTTGTCAAGTGTTCTCGCTTGATGATTCCATTCTTGGGTGGTTGGTTTGGCCGTTGTTCCCGTAACTCGAATCCTAGCCCGGTATATCCCATTTTAATTTTACACCATTGTGAACCTTACGCCTTTTTTACTCTCTGATCGAGGTTCTCGGCATTCAAAAATATTCGTAAACTAAATCACTCGTGTATATGTTGATATTTAAGAGATATACAGTCAAGAAAATCAAGGGCAATGGTGATATATATGCGGATTAGACACCAAAAAAAAACACTCAACAAATGGCTACAATTTAAGGAATGTGTTTAGTGACGGCATTAGATTCCTATTTGATAGAGAAAGGTCTGGTGGCAAGAAAAGCTACTTCTAGGAGGTTGTCAAGTGTTTTCGCTTGACGATTCCATTCTTGGGTGGTTGGTTTGGCCCTTGTTCTTGTAACTCGAATCCTAGCCTGGTATATCACAATTTAATTTTACACCATTGTGAACCTTACGCCTTTTTTACTCTCTGATCGAGGTTCTCGGCAATGAAAAATATTCGTAAACTAAATCACACGGGTATATGTTGACATTTAAGAAATATACAGTCAAGAAAATCTAGGGCAATGGTGATATATATGCGGACTACACACCAAAAAAAACACTCAACAAATGGCTACAATTTAAGGAATGTGTTTAGTGACGGCATCAGATTCCTAATTGATGGAGAAAGGTCTGGTTGTAAGAAAAGCTGCTTCTAGGAGGTTGTCAAGTGTTTACGCTCGTCGATTGCATTCTTGGGTGGTTGCTTTGGCCCTTGTTCCTGTAACTCGAATCCTAGCCCGGTATATCCCATTTTAATTTTACACCATTGCGAACCTTACGCCTTTTTACTCTCTGATCGAGGTTCTCGACATTGAAAAATCTTCGTAAACTAAATCATACGTGTATATGTTGACATTTAAAAGATATACAGTCAAGAAAATCAAAGGCAATGGTGATATATATGCGGATTAGACACCAAAAAAAAACACTCAACAAATGGCTACAATTTAAGGAATGTGTTTAGTGACGGCATCAGATTCCTAATTGATGGAGAAAGGTCTGGTGGCAAGAAAAGCTGCTTCTAGGAGGTTGTCAAGTGTTTTCGCTCGACGATTCCATTCTTGGGTGGTTGGTTTGGCCCTTGTTCCTGTAACTCGAATCCTAGCCCGGTATATCCCATTTTAATTTTATACCATTGTGAACCTTACGCCTTTTTTACTCTCTGATCGAGGTTCTCGGCATTGAAAAATCTTCGTAAACTAAATCACACGTGTATATGTTGACATTTAAGAGATATACAGTCAAGAAAATCTAGGGCAATGGTGATATATATGCGGATTAGACAACAAACAAAAAACACTCAACAAATGGCTACAATTTAAGGAATGTGTTTAGTGACGGCATCAGATTCCTAATTGATGGAGAAAGGTCTGGTGGCAAGAAAAGCTGCTTCTAGGAGGTTGTCAAGTGTTTTCGCTCGACGATTCCATTCTTGGGTGGTTGGTTTGGCCCTTGTTCCTGTAACTCGAATCCAAGCCTGGTATATGCCATTTTAATTTTACACTATTGTGAACCTTACGCCTTTTTTACTCTCTGATCGAGGTTCTCGGCATTGAAAAATCTTCGTAACATAAATCACACGTGTATATGTTGACATTTAAGAGATATACAGTCAAGAAAATCAAGGGCAATGGTGATATATATGCGGATTAGACACAAAAAAAACACTCGACAAATGGCTACAATTTAAGGAATGTGTTTAGTGACGGTATCAGATTCATAAATTGATGGAGAAAGGTCTGGTGGCGTGAAAAGCTGCTTCTAGGAGGTTGTCAAGTGTTTTCGCTCGACGATTCCATTCTTGGGTGGTTAGTTTGGCCCTTGTTCCTGTAACTCGAATCCTAGCTCGTAATATCTCATTTAAATTTACACCGTTGTGAACGTTACGCCTTTTTTACTCTCTGATCGAGGTTCTCGGCATTGAAAAATCTTCGTAAACTAAATCACACGTGTATATGTTGACATTTAAAAGATATATACAATCTAGAAAATCAAGAGCAATGGTGATATATATGCAGATTAGACACAAAAAAAAAACACTCAACAAATGGCTACATTTTAAGGAATGTGTTTAGTGACGGCCTCAGATTCCTAATTGATGGAGAAAGGTCTGGTTGTAAGAAAAGCTGCTTCTAGGAGGTTGTCAAGTGTTTTCGCTCGATGATTCCAATCTTGGGTGGTTGGTTTGGCCCTTGTTCCTGAAACTCGAATCCTAGCCCGGTATAACCCATTTTAATTTTACACCATTGTGAACCTTACGCCATTTTTACTCTCTGATCGAGGTTCTCGGCATTGAAAAATCTTCGTAAACTAAATCACACGTGTATATGTTGACATTTAAGAGATATACAGTCAAGAAAATCAAGGGCAATGGTGATATATATATGCGGATTAGACACCCAAAAAAAACACTCAACAAATGGCTACAATTTAAGGAATGTGTTTAGTGACGGCATCAGATTCCTAATTGATGGAGAAAGGTCTGGTGGCAAGAAAAGCTGCTTCTAGGAGGTTGTCAAGTGTTTTCGCTCGACGATCCCATTCTTGGGTGGTTGGTTTGGCTCTTGTTCCTGTAACTCGAATCCTAGCCCGGTATATCCCATTTTAATTTTACACCATTGTGAACCTTACGCCTTTTTTACTCTCTGATCGAGGTTCTCGGCATTGAAAAATCTTCATAAACTAAATCACACGTGTATATGTTGACATTTAAGAGATATACAGTCAAGAAAATCTAGGGCAATGGTGATATATATGCGGATTAGACACAAAAAAGAAAAAAACACTCAACAAATGGCTACAATTTAAGGAATGTGTTTAGTGACGGCATCAGATTCCTAATTGATGGAGAAAGGTCTGGTTGTAAGAAAAGCTGCTTCTAGGAGGTTGTCAAGTGTTTTCGCTCGTCGATTGCATTCTTGGGAGGTTGGTTTGGCCCTTGTTCCTGTAACTCGAATCCTAGCCCGGTATATCCCATTTTAATTTTACACCATTGTGAACCATACGCCTTTTTTACTCTCTGATCGAGGTTCTCGACATTGAAAAATCTTGGTAAACTAAATCACACGTGTATATGTTGACATTTAAAAGATATACAGTCAAAAAAATCAAGGGCAATGGTGATATATATGCGGATTAGACACAAAAAAAAACACTCAACAAATGGCTACAATTTAAGGAATGTGTTTAGTGACGGCATCGGATTCCAAATTGATGGAGAAAGGTCTGGTTGTAAGAAAAGCTGCTTCTAGGAGGTTGTCAAGTATTTTCGCTCGTCGATTGCATTCTTGGGTGGATGGTTTGGCCCTTGTTCCTGTAACTCGAATCGTAGCCCGGTATATCCCATTTTAATGTTACACCATTGTGAACCTTACGCCTTTTTTACTCTCTGATCGAGGTTCTCGGCATTGAAAAATCTTCGTAAACTAAATCAAACGTGTATGTGTTGATATTTAAGAGATTTACAGTCAAGAAAATCAAGGGCAATGGTGATATATATGCGGATTAGACACCAAAAAAAGAAACACTCAACAAATGGCTACAATTTAAAGAACGTGTTTTGTGACGGCATCAGATTCCTAATTAATGGGGAAAGGACTGGTGGCAAGAAAAGATGCTTCTAGGAGGTTGTCAAGTGTTTTCGCTCGACGATTCCATTCTTGGGTGGTTGGTGTGGCCTTTGTTCCTGTAACTCGAATCCTAACCCGGTATATCCCATTTTAATTTTACACCATTGTGAACCTTACGCCTTTTTTACCCTCTGATCGAGGATCTCGGCATTGAAAAATCTTCGTAAACTAAATCACACGTCTATATGTTGACATTTAAGAGATATACAGTCAAGAAAATCAAGGGCAATGGTGATATATATGCGTATTAGACACCAAAAAAAACACTCAACAAATTGCTACAATTTAAGGAATGTGTTTTGTGACGGCATCAGATTCCTAATTTATGGAGAAAGGACTGGTGGCAAGAAAAGCTGCTTCTAGGAGGTTGTCAAGTGTTTTCGCTCGACGATTCCATTCTTGGGTGGTTGGTTTGGCCTTTGTTCCTGTAACTCGAATCCTAGCCCGGTATATCTTATTTTAATTTTACACCATTGTGAACCTTACGCCTTTTTTACTCTCTGATCGAGGTTCTCGGCTTTGAAAAATCTTCATAAACTAAATCACACGTGTATATGTTGATATTTAAGAGATATACAGTCAAAAAAATCAAGGGCAATGGTGATATATATGCGGATTAGACACCAAAAAAAGAAACACTCAACAAATGGCTACAATTTAAAGAACGTGTTTTGTGACGGCATCAGATTCCTAATTAATGGGGAAAGGACTGGTGGCAAGAAAAGATGCTTCTAGGAGGTTGTCAAGTGTTTTCGCTCGACGATTCCATTCTTGGGTGGTTGGTGTGGCCTTTGTTCCTGTAACTCGAATCCTAACTCGGTATATCCCATTTTAATTTTACACCATTGTGAACCTTACGCCTTTTTTACCCTCTGATCGAGGATCTCGGCATTGAAAAATCTTCGTAAACTAAATCACACGTCTATATGTTGACATTTAAGAGATATACAGTCAAGAAAATCAAGGGCAATGGTGATATATATGCGTATTAGACACCAAAAAAAAAACACTCAACAAATGGCTACAATTTAAGGAACGTGTTTTGTGACGGCATCAGATTCCTAATTGATGGAGAAAGGACTGGTGGCAAGAAAAGCTGCTTCTAGGAGGTTGTCAAGTGTTTTCGCTCGACGATTCCATTCTTGGGTGGTTAGTTTGGCCTTTGTTCCTGTAACTCGAATCCAAGCCCGGTATATCTCATTTTAATTTTACACCATTGTGAACCTTACGCCTTTTTTACTCTCTGATCGAGGTTCTTGGCTTTGAAAAATCTTCATAAACTAAATCACACGTGTATATGTTGATATTTAAGAGATATACAGTCAAAAAAATCAAGGGCAATGGTGATATATATGCGGATTAGACAAAAAAAAAAAACACTCAACAAATGGCTACAATTTAAGGAATGTGTTTAGTGACGGCATCAGATTCCTAATTGATGGAGAAAGGTCTGGTGGTAAGAAAAGCTGTTTCTAGGAGGTTGTCAGGTGTTTTCGCTCGACGATTCCATTCATGGGTGGTTGGTTTGGCCCTTGTTCCAGTAACTCGAATCCTAGCCCGGTATATCCCATTTTAATCTTACACCATTGTGAACCTTACGCCTTTTTTACTCTCTAATTGAGGTTCTCGGCATTGAAAAATCTTCGTAAACTAAATCACACGTGTATATGTTGACATTTAAGAGATATACAGTCAAAAAAATCAAGGGCAATGGTGATATATATGCGGATTAGACACAAAAAAAAAACACTCAACAAATTGCTACAATTTAAGGAATGTGTTTTGTGACGGCATCAGATTCCTAATTTATGGAGAAAGGACTGGTGGCAAGAAAAGCTGCTTCTAGGAGGTTGTCAAGTGTTTTCGCTCGAAGATTCCATTATTGGGTGGTTGGTTTGGCCCTTGTTCCTGTAACTCGAATCGTAGCCCGGTATATCCCATTTTAATTTTACAGCATTGTGAACCTTACTCCTTTTTTACTCTCTAATCGAGGTTCTCGGCATTGAAAAATCTTCGTAAACTAAATCACACGTGTATATGTTGACATTTAAGAGATATACAGTCAAAAAAATCAAGGGCAATGGTGATATATATGCGGATTAGACACCAAAAAAAAACACTCAACAAATGGCTACAATTTAAGGAACGTGTTTTGTGACGGCATCAGATTCCTAATTTATGGAGAAAGGACTGGTGGCAAGAAAAGCTGCTTCTAGGAGGTTGTCAAGTGTTTTCGCTCGAAGATTCCATTATTGGGTGGTTGGTTTGGCCCTTGTTCCAGTAACTCGAATCCTAGCCCGGTATATCCCATTTTAATCTTTCACCATTGTGAACCTTACGCCTTTTTTACTCTCTAATCGAGGTTCTCGGCATTGAAAAATCTTCGTAAACTAAATCACACGTGTATATGTTGACATTTAAGAGATATACAGTCAAAAAAATCAAGGGCAATGGTGATATATATGCGGATTAGACACACAAAAAAACACTCAACAAATTGCTACAATTTAAGGAACGTGTTTTGTGACGGCATCAGATTCCTAATTTATGGAGAAAGGACTGGTGGCAAGAAAAGCTGCTTCTAGGAGGTTGTCAAGTGTTTTCGCTCGAAGATTCCATTATTGGGTGGTTGGTTTGGCCCTTGTTCCTGTAACTCGAATCGTAGCCCGGTATATCCCATTTATATTTTACAGCATTGTGAACCTTACTCCTTTTTTACTCTCTGATCGAGGTTCTCGGCATTGAAAAATCTTCGTAAACTAAATCAAACGTGTATGTGTTGATATTTAAGAGATATACAGTCAAGAAAATCAAGGGCAATGGTGATATATATGCGGATTAGACACCAAAAAAAGAAACACTCAACAAATGGCTACAATTTAAGGAACGTGTTTTGTGACGGCATCAGATTCCTAATTAATGGAGAAAGGACTGGTCGCAAGAAAAGCTGCTTCTAGGAGGTTGTCAAGTGTTTTCGCTCGACGATTCCATTCTTGGTTGGTTGGTTTAGCCCTTGTTCCTGTAACTCGAATCCTAGCCCGATATATCCCATTTTAATTTTACACCATTGTGAACCATACACCTTTTTTACTCTCTGATCGAGGATCTCGGCATTGAAAAATCTTCGTAAACTAAATCACACGTCTATATGTTGACATTTAAGAGATATACAGTCAAGAAAATCAAGGGCAATGGTGATATATATGCGTATTAGACACCAAAAAAAACACTCAACAAATGGCTACAATTTAAGGAACGTGTTTTGTGACGGCATCAGATTCCTAATTGATGGAGAAAGGAATGGTGGCAAGAAAAGCTGCTTCTAAGAGGTTGTCAAGTGTTTTCGCTCGACGATTCCATTCTTGGGTGGTTGGTTTGGCCCTTGTTTCTGTAACTCGAATCCTAGCCCGGTATATCCCATTTTAATTTTACACCATTGTGAACCTTACGCCTTTTTTACTCTCTGATCGAGGTTCTCGGCATTGAAAAATCTTCGTAAACTAAATCACACGTGTATATGTTGATATTTAAGAGATATACAGTCAAGAAAATCAAGGGCAATGGTGATATATATGCGGATTAGACACCAAAAAAAACACTCAACAAATGGCTACAATTTAAGGAATGTGTTTAGTGACAGCATCAGATTCCTAATTGATGAAGAAAGGTCTGGTGGCAAGAAAAGCTGCTTCTAGGAGGTTGTCAAGTGTTCTCGCTTGACGATTCCATTCTTGGGTGGTTGGTTTGGCCCTTGTTCCTGTAACTCGAATCCTAGCCCGGTATATCCCATTTTAATTTTACAGCATTGTGAACCTTACTCTTTTTTTACTCTCTGATCGAGGTTCTCGGCATTGAAAAATCTTCGTAAACTAAATCAAACGTGTATGTGTTGATATTTAAGAGATATACAGTTAAGAAAATCAAGGGCAATGGTGATATATATGCGGATTAGACATCAAAAAAAGAAACATTCAACAAATGGCTACAATTTAAGGAACGTGTTTTGTGACGGCATCAGATTCCTAATTAATGGAGAAAGGACTGGTCGCAAGAAAAGCTGCTTCTAGGAGGTTGTCAAGTGTTTTCGCTCGACGATTCCATTCTTGGGTGGTTGGTTTGGCCCTTGTTCCTGTAACTCGAATCCTAGCCCGATATATCTCATTTTAATTTTACACCATTGTGAACCTTACACCTTTTTTACTCTTTGATCGAGGATCTCGGCATTGAAAAATCTTCGTAAACTAAATCACACGTCTATATGTTGACATTTAAGAGATATACAGTCAAGAAAATCAAGGGCAATGGTGATATATATGCGTATTAGACACCAAAAAAAACACTCAACAAATGGCTACAATTTAAGGAACGTGTTTTGTGACGGCATCAGATTCCTAATTGATAGAGAAATGACTGGTGGCAAGAAAAGCTGCTTCTAAGAGGTTGTCAAGTGTTTTCGCCCGACGATTCCATTCTTGGGTGGTTGGTTTGGCCCTTGTTTCTGTAACTCGAATCCTAGCCCGGTATATCCCATTTTAATTTTACACCATTGTTTTTACTCTCTGATCGAGGTTCTCGGCATTGAAAAATCTTCGTAAACTAAATCACACGTGTATATGTTGATATTTAAGAGATATACAGTCAAGAAAATCAAGGGCAACGGTGATATATATGCGGATTAGACACCAAAAAAAACACTCAACAAATGGCTAATTGATGGAGAAAGGTCTGGTGGCAAGAAAAGCTGCTTCTAGGAGGTTGTCAAGTGTTCTCGCTTGACGATTCCATTCTTGGGTGGTTGGTTTGGCCCTTGTTCCTGTAACTCGAATCCTAGCCCGGTATATCCCATTTTAATTTTACAGCATTGTGAACCTTACTCCTTTTTTACTCTCTGATCGAGGTTCTCGGTATTGAAAAATCTTCGTAAACTAAATCAAACATGTATGTGTTGATATTTAAGAGATATACAGTCAAGAAAATCAAGGGCAATGGTGATATATATGCGGATTAGACACCAAAAAAAGAAACATTCAACAAATGGCTACAATTTAAGGAACGTGTTTTGTGACGGCATCAGATTCCTAATTAATGGAGAAAGGACTGGTCGCAAGAAAAGCTGCTTCTAGGAGGTTGTCAAGTGTTTTCGCTCGACGATTCCATTCTTGGGTGGTTGGTTTGGCCCTTGTTCCTGTAACTCGAATCCTAGCCCGATACATCCCATTTTAAATTTACACCATTGTGAACCTTACACCTTTTTTACTCTTTGATCGAGGATCTCGGCATTGAAAAATCTTCGTAAACTAAATCACACGTCTATATGTTGACATTTAAGAGATATACAGTCAAGAAAATCAAGGGCAATGGTGATATATATGCGTATTAGACACCAAAAAAAAAACACTCAACAAATGGCTACAATTTAAGGAACGTGTTTTGTGACGGCATCAGATTCCTAATTGATGGAGAAAGGACTGGTGGCTAGAAAAGCTGCTTCTAAGAGGTTGTCAAGTGTTTTCGCTCGACGATTCCATTCTTGGGTGGTTGGTTTGGCCCTTGTTTCTGTAACTCGAATCCTAGCCCGGTATATCCCATTTTAATTTTACACCATTGTTTTTACTCTCTGATCGATGTTCTCGGCATTGAAAAATCTTCGAAAACTAAATCACACGTGTATATGTTGATATTTAAGAGATATACAGTCAAGAAAATCAAGGGCAATGGTGATATATATGCGGATTAGACACCAAAAAAAACACTCAACAAATGGCTACAATTTAAGGAATGTGTTTAGTGACAGCATCAGATTCCTAATTGATGGAGAAAGGTCTGGTGGCAAGAAAAGCTGCTTCTAGGAGGTTGTCAAGTGTTCTCGCTTGACGATTCCATTCTTGGGTGGTTGGTTTGGCCCTTGTTCCTGTAACTCGAATCCTAGCCCGGTATATCCCATTTTAATTTTACAGCATTGTGAACCTTACGCCTTTTTTACTCTCTAATCGAGGTTCTCGGCATTGAAAAATATTCGAAAACTAAATCACACGGGTATATGTTGACATTTAAGAGATATACAGTCAAGAAATTAAGGGCAATGGTGATATATATGCGGATTAGACACAAAAAAAAACACTCAACAAATGGCTACAATTTAAGGAATGTGTTTAGTGACGGCATTAGATTCCTAATTGATGGAGAAAGGTCTGGTGGCAAGAAAAACTACTTCTAGGAGGTTGTCAAGTGTTTTCGCTCGACGATTCCATTCTTGGGTGGTTGGTTTGGCCCTTGTTCCTGTAACTCGAATCCTAGCCTGGTATATCCCATTTTAATTTTACACCATTGTGAACCTTACGCCTTTTTTACTCTCTGATCGAGGTTCTCGGCATTGAAAAATCTTCGTAAACTAAATCACACGTGTATATGTTGACATTTAAAAGATATACCGTCAAGAAAATCAAGGGCAATGGTGATATATATGCGGAGTAGACACAAAAAAAAACACTCAACAAATGGCTACAATTTAAGGAATGTGTTTAGTGACGGCATCAGCTTCCTAATTGATGGAGAAAGGTCTAGTGGTAAGAAAAGCTGCTTCTAGGAGGTTGTCAAGTGTTTTCGCTCGACGATTCCATTCTTGGGTGGTTGGTTTGGCCATTGTTCCTGTAACTCGAATCCTAGCCCGATATATCCCATTTTAATTTTACACCATTGTGAACCTTACACCTTTTTTACTCTCTGATCGAGGATCTCGGCATTGAAAAATCTTCGTAAACTAAATCACACGTCTATATGTTGACATTTAAGAGATATACAGTCAAGAAAATCAAGGGCAATGGTGATATATATGCGTATTAGACACCAAAAAAAAACACTCAACAAATGACTACAATTTAAGGAACGTGTTTTGTGACGGCATCAGATTCCTAATTGATGGAGAAAGGACTGGTGGCAAGAAAAGCTGCTTCTAAGAGGTTGTCAAGTGTTTTCGCTCGACGATTCCATTCTTGGGTGGTTGGTTAGGCCCTTGTTTCTGTAACTCGAATCCTAGCCCGGTATATCCCATTTTAATTTTACACCATTGTTTTTACTCTCTGATCGAGGTTCTCGGCATTGAAAAATCTTCGTAAACTAAATCACACGTGTATATGTTGATATTTAAGAGATATACAGTCAAGAAAATCAAGGGCAATGGTGATATATATGCGGATTAGACACCAAAAAAAAACACTCAACAAATGGCTACAATTTAAGGAATGTGTTTAGTGACAGCATCAGATTCCTAATTGATGGAGAAAGGTCTGGTGGCAAGAAAAGCTGCTTCTAGGAAGTTGTCAAGTGTTCTCGCTTGACGATTCCATTCTTGGGTGGTTGGTTTGGCCCTTGTTCCTATAACTCGAATCCTAGCCCGGTATATCCCATTTTAATTTTACACCATTGTGAACCTTACGCCTTTTTTACTCTCTAATCGAGGTTCTTGGCATTGAAAAATATTCGAAAACTAAATCACACGGGTATATGTTGACATTTAAGAAATATACAGTCAAGAAAATCTAGGGCAATGGTGATATATATGCGGACTACACACCAAAAAAAAACACTCAACAAATGGCTACAATTTAAGGAATGTGTTTAGTGACGGCATCAGATTCCTAATTGATGGAGAAAGGTCTCGTTGTAAGAAAAGCTGCTTCTAGGAGGTTGTCAAGTGTTTTCGCTCGTCGATTGCATTCTTGGGTGGTTGCTTTGGCCCTTGTTCCTGTAACTCGAATCCTAGCCCGGTATATCCCATTTTAATTTTACATCATTGTGAACCTTACGCCTTTTTTACTCTCTGATCGAGGTTCTCGGCATTGAAAAATATTCGTAAACTAAATCACACGGGTATATGTTGACATTTAAGAGATATACAGTCAAGAAAATCAAGGGCAATGGTGATATATATGCGGATTAGACACCAAAAAAAAACACTCAACAAATGGCTACAATTTAAGGAATGTGTTTAGTGATGGCATTAGATTCCTAATTGATGGAGAAAGGTCTGGTGGCAAGAAAAGCTACTTCTAGGAGGTTGTCAAGTGTTTTCGCTCGACGATTCCATTCTTGGGTGGTTGGTTTGGCCCTTGTTCCTGTAACTCGAATCCTAGCCTGGTATATCCCATTTTAATTTTACACCATTGTGAACCTTACGCCTTTTTTACTCTCTGATCGAGGTTCTCGGCAATGAAAAATATTCGTAAACTAAATCACACGGGTATATGTTGACACTTAAGAGATATACAGTCAAGAAAATCAAGGGCAATGGTGATATATATGCGGATTAGACACCAAAAAAAACACTCAACAAATGGCTACAATTTAAGGAATGTCTTTAGTGACGGCATTAGATTCCTAATTGATGGAGAAAGGTCTGGTGGCAAGAAAAGCTACTTCTAGGAGGTTGTCAAGTGTTTTCGCTAGTCGATTCCAATCTTGGGTGGTTGGTTTGGCCCTTGTTCCTGTAACTCGAATCCTAGCCCGGTATATTCCATTTCAATTTTACACCATTGTGAACCTTACGCCTTTTTTACTCTCTGATCGAGGTTCTCGGCATTGAAAAATCTTCGTAAACTAAATCACACGTGTATATGTTGGCATTTAAGAGATATACAGTCAAGAAAATCAAGTGCAATGGTGATATATATATGCGGATTAGACACAAAAAAAAACACTCAACAAATGGCTACAATTTAAGGAATGTGTTTAGTGACGGCATCAGATTCCTAATTGATGGAGAAAGGTCTGGTGGTAAGAAAAGCTGCTTCTAGGAGGTTGTCAAGTATTTTCGCTTGACGATTCCATTCTTGGGTGGTTGGTTTGGCCCTTGTTCCTGTAACTCGAATCCTAGCCAGGTATATCCCATTTTAATTTTACACCATTGTGAACCTTACGCCTTTTTTACTCTCTGGTCGAGGTTCTCGGCATTGAAAAGTCTTTGTAAACTAAATCACACGTGTATATGTTGACATTTAAGAGATATGCAGTCAAGAAAATAAAGGGCAGTGGTGATATATATGCGGTTTAGACACCAAAAAAAACACTCAACAAATGGCTACAATTTAAGGAATGTGTTTAGTGACGGCATCAGATTCCTAATTGATGGAGAAAGGTCTAGTGGCAACAAAAGCTGCTTCTAGGAGGTTGTCAAGTATTTTCGCTCGACGATTCCATTCTTGGGTGGTTGGTTTGGCCCTTGTTCCTGTAACTCGAATCCTAGCCCGGTATATCCCATTTTAATTTTACACCATTGTGAACCTTACACCTTTTTTACTCTCTGATCGAGGTTCTCGGCATTGAAAAATCTTCGTAAACTAAATCACACGTGTATATGTTGACATTTAAGAGATATACCGTCAAGAAAATCAAGGGCAATGGTGATATATATGTGGATTAGACGCAAAAAAAAAACACTCAACAAATGACTACAATTTAAGGAATGTGTTTAGTGACGGCATCAGCTTCCTAATTGATGGAGAAACGTCTGGTGGGAAGAAAAGCTGCTTCTAGGAGGTTGTCAAGTGTTCTCGCTTGATGATTCCATTCTTGGGTGGTTGGTTTGGCCGTTGTTCCTGTAACTCGAATCCTAGCCCGGTATATCCCATTTTAATTTTACACCATTGTGAACCTTACGCCTTTTTTACTCTCTGATCGAGGTTCTCGGCATTGAAAAATATTCGTAAACTAAATCACTCGTGTATATGTTGATATTTAAGAAATATACAGTCAAGAAAATCTAGGGCAATGGTGATATATATGCGGATTAGACACCAAAAAAAAACACTCAACAAATGGCTACAATTTAAGGAATGTGTTTAGTGACGGCATTAGATTCCTATTTGATAGAGAAAGGTCTGGTGGCAAGAAAAGCTACTTCTAGGAGGTTGTCAAGTGTTTTCGCTTGACGATTCCATTCTAGGGTGGTTGGTTTGGCCCTTGTTCCTGTAACTCGAATCCTAGCCTGGTATATCACAATTTAATTTTACACCATTGTGAACCTTACGCCTTTTTTACTCTCTGATTGAGGTTCTCGGCAATGAAAAATATTCGTAAACTAAATCACACGGGTATATGTTGACATTTAAGAAATATACAGTCAAGAAAATCTAGGGCAATGGTGATATATATGCGGACTACACACCAAAAAAAACACTCAACAAATGGCTACAATTTAAGGAATGTGTTTAGTGACGGCATCAGATTCCTAATTGATGGAGAAAGGTCTGGTTGTAAGAAAAGCTGCTTCTAGGAGGTTGTCAAGTGTTTACGCTCGTCGATTGCATTCTTGGGTGGTTGCTTTGGCCCTTGTTCCTGTAACTCGAATCCTAGCCCGGTATATCCCATTTTAATTTTACACCATTGTGAACCTTACGCCTTTTTACTCTCTGATCGAGGTTCTCGACATTGAAAAATCTTCGTAAACTAAATCATACGTGTATATGTTGACATTTAAAAGATATACAGTCAAGAAAATCAAAGGCAATGGTGATATATATGCGGATTAGACACCAAAAAAAAAAACACTCAACAAATGGCTACAATTTAAGGAATGTGTTTAGTGACGGCATCAGATTCCTAATTGATGGAGAAAGGTCTGGTGGCAAGAAAAGCTGCTTCTAGGAGGTTTTCAAGTGTTTTCGCTCGACGATTCCATTCTTGGGTGGTTGGTTTGGCCCTTGTTCCTGTAACTCGAATCCTAGCCCGGTATATCCCATTTTAATTTTATACCATTGTGAACCTTACGCCTTTTTTACTCTCTGATCGAGGTTCTCGGCATTGAAAAATCTTCGTAAACTAAATCACACGTGTATATGTTGACATTTAAGAGATATACAGTCAAGAAAATCTAGGGCAATGGTGATATATATGCGGATTAGACAACAAACAAAAAACACTCAACAAATGGCTACAATTTAAGGAATGTGTTTAGTGACGGCATCAGATTCCTAATTGATGGAGAAAGGTCTGGTGGCAAGAAAAGCTGCTTCTAGGAGGTTGTCAAGTGTTTTCGCTCGACGATTCCATTCTTGGGTGGTTGGTTTGGCCCTTGTTCCTGTAACTCGAATCCAAGCCTGGTATATGCCATTTTAATTTTACACTATTGTGAACCTTACGCCTTTTTTACTCTCTGATCGAGGTTCTCGGCATTGAAAAATCTTCGTAACATAAATCACACGTGTATATGTTGACATTTAAGAGATATACAGTCAAGAAAATCAAGGGCAATGGTGATATATATGCGGATTAGACACAAAAAAAACACTCGACAAATGGCTACAATTTAAGGAATGTGTTTAGTGACGGTATCAGATTCCTAATTGATAGAGAAATGACTGGTGGCAAGAAAAGCTGCTTCTAAGAGGTTGTCAAGTGTTTTCGCCCGACGATTCCATTCTTGGGTGGTTGGTTTGGCCCTTGTTTCTGTAACTCGAATCCTAGCCCGGTATATCCCATTTTAATTTTACACCATTGTTTTTACTCTCTGATCGAGGTTCTCGGCATTGAAAAATCTTCGTAAACTAAATCACACGTGTATATGTTGATATTTAAGAGATATACAGTCAAGAAAATCAAGGGCAACGGTGATATATATGCGGATTAGACACCAAAAAAAACACTCAACAAATGGCTAATTGATGGAGAAAGGTCTGGTGGCAAGAAAAGCTGCTTCTAGGAGGTTGTCAAGTGTTCTCGCTTGACGATTCCATTCTTGGGTGGTTGGTTTGGCCCTTGTTCCTGTAACTCGAATCCTAGCCCGGTATATCCCATTTTAATTTTACAGCATTGTGAACCTTACTCCTTTTTTACTCTCTGATCGAGGTTCTCGGTATTGAAAAATCTTCGTAAACTAAATCAAACATGTATGTGTTGATATTTAAGAGATATACAGTCAAGAAAATCAAGGGCAATGGTGATATATATGCGGATTAGACACCAAAAAAAGAAACATTCAACAAATGGCTACAATTTAAGGAACGTGTTTTGTGACGGCATCAGATTCCTAATTAATGGAGAAAGGACTGGTCGCAAGAAAAGCTGCTTCTAGGAGGTTGTCAAGTGTTTTCGCTCGACGATTCCATTCTTGGGTGGTTGGTTTGGCCCTTGTTCCTGTAACTCGAATCCTAGCCCGATACATCCCATTTTAAATTTACACCATTGTGAACCTTACACCTTTTTTACTCTTTGATCGAGGATCTCGGCATTGAAAAATCTTCGTAAACTAAATCACACGTCTATATGTTGACATTTAAGAGATATACAGTCAAGAAAATCAAGGGCAATGGTGATATATATGCGTATTAGACACCAAAAAAAAAACACTCAACAAATGGCTACAATTTAAGGAACGTGTTTTGTGACGGCATCAGATTCCTAATTGATGGAGAAAGGACTGGTGGCTAGAAAAGCTGCTTCTAAGAGGTTGTCAAGTGTTTTCGCTCGACGATTCCATTCTTGGGTGGTTGGTTTGGCCCTTGTTTCTGTAACTCGAATCCTAGCCCGGTATATCCCATTTTAATTTTACACCATTGTTTTTACTCTCTGATCGATGTTCTCGGCATTGAAAAATCTTCGAAAACTAAATCACACGTGTATATGTTGATATTTAAGAGATATACAGTCAAGAAAATCAAGGGCAATGGTGATATATATGCGGATTAGACACCAAAAAAAACACTCAACAAATGGCTACAATTTAAGGAATGTGTTTAGTGACAGCATCAGATTCCTAATTGATGGAGAAAGGTCTGGTGGCAAGAAAAGCTGCTTCTAGGAGGTTGTCAAGTGTTCTCGCTTGACGATTCCATTCTTGGGTGGTTGGTTTGGCCCTTGTTCCTGTAACTCGAATCCTAGCCCGGTATATCCCATTTTAATTTTACACCATTGTGAACCTTACGCCTTTTTTACTCTCTAATCGAGGTTCTCGGCATTGAAAAATATTCGAAAACTAAATCACACGGGTATATGTTGACATTTAAGAGATATACAGTCAAGAAATTAAGGGCAATGGTGATATATATGCGGATTAGACACAAAAAAAAAACACTCAACAAATGGCTACAATTTAAGGAATGTGTTTAGTGACGGCATTAGATTCCTAATTGATGGAGAAAGGTCTGGTGGCAAGAAAAACTACTTCTAGGAGGTTGTCAAGTGTTTTCGCTCGACGATTCCATTCTTGGGTGGTTGGTTTGGCCCTTGTTCCTGTAACTCGAATCCTAGCCTGGTATATCCCATTTTAATTTTACACCATTGTGAACCTTACGCCTTTTTTACTCTCTGATCGAGGTTCTCGGCATTGAAAAATCTTCGTAAACTAAATCACACGTGTATATGTTGACATTTAAAAGATATACCGTCAAGAAAATCAAGGGCAATGGTGATATATATGCGGAGTAGACACAAAAAAAAACACTCAACAAATGGCTACAATTTAAGGAATGTGTTTAGTGACGGCATCAGCTTCCTAATTGATGGAGAAAGGTCTAGTGGTAAGAAAAGCTGCTTCTAGGAGGTTGTCAAGTGTTTTCGCTCGACGATTCCATTCTTGGGTGGTTGGTTTGGCCATTGTTCCTGTAACTCGAATCCTAGCCCGATATATCCCATTTTAATTTTACACCATTGTGAACCTTACACCTTTTTTACTCTCTGATCGAGGATCTCGGCATTGAAAAATCTTCGTAAACTAAATCACACGTCTATATGTTGACATTTAAGAGATATACAGTCAAGAAAATCAAGGGCAATGGTGATATATATGCGTATTAGACACCAAAAAAAAACACTCAACAAATGACTACAATTTAAGGAACGTGTTTTGTGACGGCATCAGATTCCTAATTGATGGAGAAAGGACTGGTGGCAAGAAAAGCTGCTTCTAAGAGGTTGTCAAGTGTTTTCGCTCGACGATTCCATTCTTGGGTGGTTGGTTTGGCCCTTGTTTCTGTAACTCGAATCCTAGCCCGGTATATCCCATTTTAATTTTACACCATTGTTTTTACTCTCTGATCGAGGTTCTCGGCATTGAAAAATCTTCGTAAACTAAATCACACGTGTATATGTTGATATTTAAGAGATATACAGTCAAGAAAATCAAGGGCAATGGTGATATATATGCGGATTAGACACCAAAAAAAAACACTCAACAAATGGCTACAATTTAAGGAATGTGTTTAGTGACAGCATCAGATTCCTAATTGATGGAGAAAGGTCTGGTGGCAAGAAAAGCTGCTTCTAGGAAGTTGTCAAGTGTTCTCGCTTGACGATTCCATTCTTGGGTGGTTGGTTTGGCCCTTGTTCCTATAACTCGAATCCTAGCCCGGTATATCCCATTTTAATTTTACACCATTGTGAACCTTACGCCTTTTTTACTCTCTAATCGAGGTTCTTGGCATTGAAAAATATTCGAAAACTAAATCACACGGGTATATGTTGACATTTAAGAAATATACAGTCAAGAAAATCTAGGGCAATGGTGATATATATGCGGACTACACACCAAAAAAAAACACTCAACAAATGGCTACAATTTAAGGAATGTGTTTAGTGACGGCATCAGATTCCTAATTGATGGAGAAAGGTCTCGTTGTAAGAAAAGCTGCTTCTAGGAGGTTGTCAAGTGTTTTCGCTCGTCGATTGCATTCTTGGGTGGTTGCTTTGGCCCTTGTTCCTGTAACTCGAATCCTAGCCCGGTATATCCCATTTTAATTTTACATCATTGTGAACCTTACGCCTTTTTTACTCTCTGATCGAGGTTCTCGGCATTGAAAAATATTCGTAAACTAAATCACACGGGTATATGTTGACATTTAAGAGATATACAGTCAAGAAAATCAAGGGCAATGGTGATATATATGCGGATTAGACACCAAAAAAAACACTCAACAAATGGCTACAATTTAAGGAATGTGTTTAGTGATGGCATTAGATTCCTAATTGATGGAGAAAGGTCTGGTGGCAAGAAAAGCTACTTCTAGGAGGTTGTCAAGTGTTTTCGCTCGACGATTCCATTCTTGGGTGGTTGGTTTGGCCCTTGTTCCTGTAACTCGAATCCTAGCCTGGTATATCCCATTTTAATTTTACACCATTGTGAACCTTACGCCTTTTTTACTCTCTGATCGAGGTTCTCGGCAATGAAAAATATTCGTAAACTAAATCACACGGGTATATGTTGACACTTAAGAGATATACAGTCAAGAAAATCAAGGGCAATGGTGATATATATGCGGATTAGACACCAAAAAAAACACTCAACAAATGGCTACAATTTAAGGAATGTCTTTAGTGACGGCATTAGATTCCTAATTGATGGAGAAAGGTCTGGTGGCAAGAAAAGCTACTTCTAGGAGGTTGTCAAGTGTTTTCGCTAGTCGATTCCAATCTTGGGTGGTTGGTTTGGCCCTTGTTCCTGTAACTCGAATCCTAGCCCGGTATATTCCATTTCAATTTTACACCATTGTGAACCTTACGCCTTTTTTACTCTCTGATCGAGGTTCTCGGCATTGAAAAATCTTCGTAAACTAAATCACACGTGTATATGTTGGCATTTAAGAGATATACAGTCAAGAAAATCAAGTGCAATGGTGATATATATATGCGGATTAGACACAAAAAAAAACACTCAACAAATGGCTACAATTTAAGGAATGTGTTTAGTGACGGCATCAGATTCCTAATTGATGGAGAAAGGTCTGGTGGTAAGAAAAGCTGCTTCTAGGAGGTTGTCAAGTATTTTCGCTTGACGATTCCATTCTTGGGTGGTTGGTTTGGCCCTTGTTCCTGTAACTCGAATCCTAGCCAGGTATATCCCATTTTAATTTTACACCATTGTGAACCTTACGCCTTTTTTACTCTCTGGTCGAGGTTCTCGGCATTGAAAAGTCTTTGTAAACTAAATCACACGTGTATATGTTGACATTTAAGAGATATGCAGTCAAGAAAATAAAGGGCAGTGGTGATATATATGCGGTTTAGACACCAAAAAAAACACTCAACAAATGGCTACAATTTAAGGAATGTGTTTAGTGACGGCATCAGATTCCTAATTGATGGAGAAAGGTCTAGTGGCAACAAAAGCTGCTTCTAGGAGGTTGTCAAGTATTTTCGCTCGACGATTCCATTCTTGGGTGGTTGGTTTGGCCCTTGTTCCTGTAACTCGAATCCTAGCCCGGTATATCCCATTTTAATTTTACACCATTGTGAACCTTACACCTTTTTTACTCTCTGATCGAGGTTCTCGGCATTGAAAAATCTTCGTAAACTAAATCACACGTGTATATGTTGACATTTAAGAGATATACCGTCAAGAAAATCAAGGGCAATGGTGATATATATGTGGATTAGACGCAAAAAAAAAAAACACTCAACAAATGACTACAATTTAAGGAATGTGTTTAGTGACGGCATCAGCTTCCTAATTGATGGAGAAACGTCTGGTGGGAAGAAAAGCTGCTTCTAGGAGGTTGTCAAGTGTTCTCGCTTGATGATTCCATTCTTGGGTGGTTGGTTTGGCCGTTGTTCCTGTAACTCGAATCCTAGCCCGGTATATCCCATTTTAATTTTACACCATTGTGAACCTTACGCCTTTTTTACTCTCTGATCGAGGTTCTCGGCATTGAAAAATATTCGTAAACTAAATCACTCGTGTATATGTTGATATTTAAGAGATATACAGTCAAGAAAATCAAGGGCAATGGTGATATATATGCGGATTAGACACCAAAAAAAAACACTCAACAAATGGCTACAATTTAAGGAATGTGTTTAGTGACGGCATTAGATTCCTATTTGATAGAGAAAGGTCTGGTGGCAAGAAAAGCTACTTCTAGGAGGTTGTCAAGTGTTTTCGCTTGACGATTCCATTCTAGGGTGGTTGGTTTGGCCCTTGTTCCTGTAACTCGAATCCTAGCCTGGTATATCACAATTTAATTTTACACCATTGTGAACCTTACGCCTTTTTTACTCTCTGATTGAGGTTCTCGGCAATGAAAAATATTCGTAAACTAAATCACACGGGTATATGTTGACATTTAAGAAATATACAGTCAAGAAAATCTAGGGCAATGGTGATATATATGCGGACTACACACCAAAAAAAACACTCAACAAATGGCTACAATTTAAGGAATGTGTTTAGTGACGGCATCAGATTCCTAATTGATGGAGAAAGGTCTGGTTGTAAGAAAAGCTGCTTCTAGGAGGTTGTCAAGTGTTTACGCTCGTCGATTGCATTCTTGGGTGGTTGCTTTGGCCCTTGTTCCTGTAACTCGAATCCTAGCCCGGTATATCCCATTTTAATTTTACACCATTGTGAACCTTACGCCTTTTTACTCTCTGATCGAGGTTCTCGACATTGAAAAATCTTCGTAAACTAAATCATACGTGTATATGTTGACATTTAAAAGATATACAGTCAAGAAAATCAAAGGCAATGGTGATATATATGCGGATTAGACACCAAAAAAAAAAAACACTCAACAAATGGCTACAATTTAAGGAATGTGTTTAGTGACGGCATCAGATTCCTAATTGATGGAGAAAGGTCTGGTGGCAAGAAAAGCTGCTTCTAGGAGGTTTTCAAGTGTTTTCGCTCGACGATTCCATTCTTGGGTGGTTGGTTTGGCCCTTGTTCCTGTAACTCGAATCCTAGCCCGGTATATCCCATTTTAATTTTATACCATTGTGAACCTTACGCCTTTTTTACTCTCTGATCGAGGTTCTCGGCATTGAAAAATCTTCGTAAACTAAATCACACGTGTATATGTTGACATTTAAGAGATATACAGTCAAGAAAATCTAGGGCAATGGTGATATATATGCGGATTAGACAACAAACAAAAAACACTCAACAAATGGCTACAATTTAAGGAATGTGTTTAGTGACGGCATCAGATTCCTAATTGATGGAGAAAGGTCTGGTGGCAAGAAAAGCTGCTTCTAGGAGGTTGTCAAGTGTTTTCGCTCGACGATTCCATTCTTGGGTGGTTGGTTTGGCCCTTGTTCCTGTAACTCGAATCCAAGCCTGGTATATGCCATTTTAATTTTACACTATTGTGAACCTTACGCCTTTTTTACTCTCTGATCGAGGTTCTCGGCATTGAAAAATCTTCGTAACATAAATCACACGTGTATATGTTGACATTTAAGAGATATACAGTCAAGAAAATCAAGGGCAATGGTGATATATATGCGGATTAGACACAAAAAAAACACTCGACAAATGGCTACAATTTAAGGAATGTGTTTAGTGACGGTATCAGATTCATAAATTGATGGAGAAAGGTCTGGTGGCGTGAAAAGCTGCTTCTAGGAGGTTGTCAAGTGTTTTCGCTCGACGATTCCATTCTTGGGTGGTTAGTTTGGCCCTTGTTCCTGTAACTCGAATCCTAGCTCGGAATATCTCATTTAAATTTACACCGTTGTGAACGTTACGCCTTTTTTACTCTCTGATCGAGGTTCTCGGCATTGAAAAATCTTCGTAAACTAAATCACACGTGTATATGTTGACATTTAAAAGATATATACAATCTAGAAAATCAAGAGCAATGGTGATATATATGCGGATTAGACACAAAAAAAAACACTCAACAAATGGCTACAATTTAAGGAATGTGTTTAGTGATGGCATCAGATTCCTAATTGATGGAGAAAGGTCTGGTGGTAAGAAAAGCTGCTTCTAGGAGGTTGTCAAGTATTTTCGCTTGACGATTCCATTCTTGGGTGGTTGGTTTGGCCCTTGTTCCTGTAACTCGAATCCTAGCCAGGTATATCCCATTTTAATTTTACACCATTGTGAACCTTACGCCTTTTTTACTCTCTGGTCGAGGTTCTCGGCATTGAAAAGTCTTTGTAAACTAAATCACACGTGTATATGTTGACATTTAAGAGATATGCAGTCAAGAAAATAAAGGGCAGTGGTGATATATATGCGGTTTAGACACCAAAAAAAACACTCAACAAATGGCTACAATTTAAGGAATGTGTTTAGTGACGGCATCAGATTCCTAATTGATGGAGAAAGGTCTAGTGGCAACAAAAGCTGCTTCTAGGAGGTTGTCAAGTATTTTCGCTCGACGATTCCATTCTTGGGTGGTTGGTTTGGCCCTTGTTCCTGTAACTCGAATCCTAGCCCGGTATATCCCATTTTAATTTTACACCATTGTGAACCTTACACCTTTTTTACTCTCTGATCGAGGTTCTCGGCATTGAAAAATCTTCGTAAACTAAATCACACGTGTATATGTTGACATTTAAGAGATATACCGTCAAGAAAATCAAGGGCAATGGTGATATATATGTGGATTAGACGCAAAAAAAAAAACACTCAACAAATGACTTCAATTTAAGGAATGTGTTTAGTGACGGCATCAGCTTCCTAATTGATGGAGAAACGTCTGGTGGGAAGAAAAGCTGCTTCTAGGAGGTTGTCAAGTGTTCTCGCTTGATGATTCCATTCTTGGGTGGTTGGTTTGGCCGTTGTTCCTGTAACTCGAATCCTAGCCCGGTATATCCCATTTTAATTTTACACCATTGTGAACCTTACGCCTTTTTTACTCTCTGATCGAGGTTCTCGGCATTGAAAAATATTCGTAAACTAAATCACTCGTGTATATGTTGATATTTAAGAGATATACAGTCAAGAAAATCAAGGGCAATGGTGATATATATGCGGATTAGACACCAAAAAAAACACTCAACAAATGGCTACAATTTAAGGAATGTGTTTAGTGACGGCATTAGATTCCTATTTGATAGAGAAAGGACTGGTGGCAAGAAAAGCTACTTCTAGGAGGTTGTCAAGTGTTTTCGCTTGATGATTCCATTCTTGGGTGGTTGGTTTGGCCCTTGTTCCTGTAACTCGAATCCTAGCCTGGTATATCACAATTTAATTTTACACCATTGTGAACCTTACGCCTTTTTTACTCTCTGATCGAGGTTCTCGGCAATGAAAAATATTCGTAAACTAAATCACACGGGTATATGTTGACATTTAAGAAATATACAGTCAAGAAAATCTAGGGCAATGGTGATATATATGCGGACTACACACCAAAAAAACACTCAACAAATGGCTACAATTTAAGGAATGTGTTTAGTGACGGCATCAGATTCCTAATTGATGGAGAAAGGTCTGGTTGTAAGAAAAGCTGCTTCTAGGAGGTTGTCAAGTGTTTACGCTCGTCGATTGCATTCTTGGGTGGTTGCTTTGGCCCTTGTTCCTGTAACTCGAATCCTAGCCCGGTATATCCCATTTTAATTTTACACCATTGTGAACCTTACGCCTTTTTACTCTCTGATCGAGGTTCTCGACATTGAAAAATCTTCGTAAACTAAATCATACGTGTATATGTTGACATTTAAAAGATATACAGTCAAGAAAATCAAAGGCAATGGTGATATATATGCGGATTAGACACCAAAAAAAAACACTCAACAAATGGCTACAATTTAAGGAATGTGTTTAGTGACGGCATCAGATTCCTAATTGATGGAGAAAGGTCTGGTGGCAAGAAAAGCTGCTTCTAGGAGGTTTTCAAGTGTTTTCGCTCGACGATTCCATTCTTGGGTGGTTGGTTTGGCCCTTGTTCCTGTAACTCGAATCCTAGCCCGGTATATCCCATTTTAATTTTATACCATTGTGAACCTTACGCCTTTTTTACTCTCTGATCGAGGTTCTCGGCATTGAAAAATCTTCGTAAACTAAATCACACGTGTATATGTTGACATTTAAGAGATATACAGTCAAGAAAATCTAGGGCAATGGTGATATATATGCGGATTAGACAACAAACAAAAAACACTCAACAAATGGCTACAATTTAAGGAATGTGTTTAGTGACGGCATCAGATTCCTAATTGATGGAGAAAGGTCTGGTGGCAAGAAAAGCTGCTTCTAGGAGGTTGTCAAGTGTTTTCGCTCGACGATTCCATTCTTGGGTGGTTGGTTTGGCCCTTGTTCCTGTAACTCGAATCCAAGCCTGGTATATGCCATTTTAATTTTACACTATTGTGAACCTTACGCCTTTTTTACTCTCTGATCGAGGTTCTCGGCATTGAAAAATCTTCGTAACATAAATCACACGTGTATATGTTGACATTTAAGAGATATACAGTCAAGAAAATCAAGGGCAATGGTGATATATATGCGGATTAGACACAAAAAAAACACTCGACAAATGGCTACAATTTAAGGAATGTGTTTAGTGACGGTATCAGATTCATAAATTGATGGAGAAAGGTCTGGTGGCGTGAAAAGCTGCTTCTAGGAGGTTGTCAAGTGTTTTCGCTCGACGATTCCATTCTTGGGTGGTTAGTTTGGCCCTTGTTCCTGTAACTCGAATCCTAGCTCGGAATATCTCATTTAAATTTACACCGTTGTGAACGTTACGCCTTTTTTACTCTCTGATCGAGGTTCTCGGCATTGAAAAATCTTCGTAAACTAAATCACACGTGTATATGTTGACATTTAAAAGATATATACAATCTAGAAAATCAAGAGCAATGGTGATATATATGCGGATTAGACACAAAAAAAACACTCAACAAATGGCTACATTTTAAGGAATGTGTTTAGTGACGGCCTCAGATTCCTAATTGATGGAGAAAGGTCTGGTGGCAAGAAAAGCTGCTTCTAGGAGGTTGTCAAGTGTTTTCGCTCGATGATTCCAATCTTGGGTGGTTGGTTTGGCCCTTGTTCCTGAAACTCGAATCCTAGCCCGGTATAACCAATTTTAATTTTACACCATTGTGAACCTTACGCCATTTTTACTCTCTGATCGAGGTTCTCGGCATTGAAAAATCTTCGTAAACTAAATCACACGTGTATATGTTGACATTTAAGAGATATACAGTCAAGAAAATCAAGGGCAATGGTGATATATATATGCGGATTAGACACCCAAAAAAAACACTCAACAAATGGCTACAATTTAAGGAATGTGTTTAGTGACGGCATCAGATTCATAAATTGATGGAGAATGGTCTGGTGGCATGAAAAGCTACTTCTAGGAGGTTGTCAAGTGTTTTCGCTCGACGATTCCATTCTTGGGTGGTTGGTTTGGCCCTTGTTCATGTAACTCGAATCCAAGCCTGGTATATGCCATTTTAATTTTACACTATTGTGAACCTTACGCCTTTTTTACTCTCTGATCGAGGTTCTCGGCATTGAAAAATCTTCGTAACATAAATCACACGTGTATATGTTGACATTTAAGAGATATACAGTCAAGAAAATCAAGGGCAATGGTGATATATATGCGGATTAGACACAAAAAAAACACTCGACAAATGGCTACAATTTAAGGAATGTGTTTAGTGACGGTATCAGATTCATAAATTGATGGAGAAAGGTCTGGTGGCGTGAAAAGCTGCTTCTAGGAGGTTGTCAAGTGTTTTCGCTCGACGATTCCATTCTTGGGTGGTTAGTTTGGCCCTTGTTCCTGTAACTCGAATCCTAGCTCGGAATATCTCATTTAAATTTACACCGTTGTGAACGTTACGCCTTTTTTACTCTCTGATCGAGGTTCTCGGCATTGAAAAATCTTCGTAAACTAAATCACACGTGTATATGTTGACATTTAAAAGATATATACAATCTAGAAAATCAAGAGCAATGGTGATATATATGCGGATTAGACACAAAAAAAACACTCAACAAATGGCTACATTTTAAGGAATGTGTTTAGTGACGGCCTCAGATTCCTAATTGATGGAGAAAGGTCTGGTGGCAAGAAAAGCTGCTTCTAGGAGGTTGTCAAGTGTTTTCGCTCGATGATTCCAATCTTGGGTGGTTGGTTTGGCCCTTGTTCCTGAAACTCGAATCCTAGCCCGGTATAACCAATTTTAATTTTACACCATTGTGAACCTTACGCCATTTTTACTCTCTGATCGAGGTTCTCGGCATTGAAAAATCTTCGTAAACTAAATCACACGTGTATATGTTGACATTTAAGAGATATACAGTCAAGAAAATCAAGGGCAATGGTGATATATATATGCGGATTAGACACCCAAAAAAAACACTCAACAAATGGCTACAATTTAAGGAATGTGTTTAGTGACGGCATCAGATTCATAAATTGATGGAGAATGGTCTGGTGGCATGAAAAGCTACTTCTAGGAGGTTGTCAAGTGTTTTCGCTCGACGATTCCATTCTTGGGTGGTTGGTTTGTCCCTTGTTCCTGTAACTCGAATCCTAGCTCGGTATATCCCATTTAAATTTACACCGTTGTGAACGTTACGCCTTTTTTACTCTCTGATCGAGGTTCTCGGCATTGAAAAATCTTCGTAAACTAAATCACACGTGTATATGTTGACATTTAAAAGATATATACAATCTAGAAAATCAAGAGCAATGGTGATATATATGCGGATTAGACACAAAAAAAAACACTCAACAAATGGCTACAATTTAAGGAATGTGTTTAGTGACGACATCAGATTCCTAATTGATGGAGAAAGGTCTGGTGGCAAGAGAAGCTGCTTTTAGGAGGTTGTCAAGTGTTTTCGCTCGACGATTCCAATCTTGGGTGGTTGGTTTGGCCCTTGTTCCTGTAACTCGAATCCTAGCCCGGTATATCCCATTTTAATTTTACACCATTGTGAACCTTACGCCTTTTTTACTCTCTGATCAAGGTTCTCGGTATTGGAAAATCTTCGTAAACTAAATCACACGTGTATATGTTGGCATTTAAGATATATACAGTCAAGAAAATCAAGTGCAATGGTGATATATATATGTGGATTAGACACAAAAAAAAAACACTCAACAAATGGCTACAATTGAAGGAATGTGTTTAGTGACGGCATCAGATTCCTAATTGACGGAGAAAGGTCTGGTGGTAAGAAAAGCTGCTTCTAGGAGGTTGTCAAGTATTTTCGCTTGACGATTCCATTCTTGGGTGGTTGGTTTGGCCCTTGTTCCTGTAACTCGAATCCTAGCCAGGTATATCCCATTTTAATTTTACACCATTGTGAACCTTACGCCTTTTTTACTCTCTGGTCGAGGTTCTCGGCGTTGAAAAGTCTTCGTAAACTAAATTACACGTGTATATGTTGACATTTAAGAGATATACTGTCAAGAAAATAAAGGGCAGTGGTGATATATATGCGGATTAGACACCAAAACAAACACTCAACAAATGGCTACAATTTAAGGAATGTGTTTAGTCACGGTATCAGATTCCTAATTGAGGGAGAAATGTCTAGTGGCAAGAAAAGCTGCTTCTAGGAGGTTGTCAAGTATTTTCACTCGATGATTCCATTCTTGGGTGGTTGGTTTGGCCCTTGTTCCTGTGACTCGAATCCTAGCCCGGTATATCCCATTTTAATTTTACACCATTGTGAACCTTACGCCTTTTTTACTCTCTGATCGAGGTTCTCGGCATTGAAAAATATTCGTAAACTAAATCACACGGGTATATGTTGACATTTAAGAGATATACAGTCAAGAAAATCAAGGGCAATGGTGATATATATGCGGATTAGACACCAAAAAAAACACTCAACAAATGGCTACAATTTATGGAATGTTTTTAGTGACGGCATCAGATTCCTAATTGATGGAGAAAGGTCTGGTGGCAAGAAAAGCTGCTTCTAGGAGGTTGTCAAGTGTTTTCGCTCGACGATTCCATTCTTGGGTGGTTGGTTTGGCCCTTTTTCCTGTAACTCGAATCCTAGCCTGGTATATCTCATTTTAATTTTACACCATTGTGAACTTTACGCCTTTTTTACTCTTTGATCGAGGTTCTCGGCATTGAAAAATCTTCGTAAACTAAATCACACGTGTATATGTTGACATTTAAGAGATATACAGTCAAGAAATTCAAGGGCAATGGTGATATATATGCGTATTAGACACAAAAAAAAAACACTCAACAAATGGCTACAATTTAGGGAATGTGTTAAGTGACGGCATCAGATTCCTAATTGATGGGGAAAGGTCTGGTGGCAAGAAAAGCTGCTTCTAGGAGGTTGTCAAGTGTTTTCGCTCGACGATTCCATTCTTCGGTGGTTGGTTTGGCCCTTGTTCCTGTAACTCAAATCCTAACCTGGTATATCTCATTTTAATTTTACACCATTGTGAACCTTACGCCTTTTTTACTCTCTGATCGAGGTTCTCGGCATTGAAAAATCTTCGTAAACTAAATCACAAGTGTATATGTTGACATTTAAGAGATATACCGTTAAGAAAATCAAGGGCAATGGTGATATATATGCGGATTAGACACCAAAAAAAACACTCAACAAATGGCTACAATTTAAGGAATGTGTTTAGTGACGGCATCAGATTCCTAATTGATGGAGAAAGGTCTGGTGGCAAGAAAAGCTACTTCTAGGAGGTTGTCAAGTGTTTTCGCTCGACGATTCCATTCTTGGGTGGTTGGTTTGGCCCTAGTTGCAATAACTCGAATCCTAACCCGGTATATCCCATTTTAATTTTACACCGTTGTGAACCTTACGCCTTTTTTACTCTCTGATCGAGGTTCTCGGCCTTGAAAACTCTTCGTAAACTAAATCACTCGTGTATATGTTGATATTTAAGAGATATACAGTCAAGAAAATTAAGGGCAATGGTGATATATATGCGGATTAGACACCAAAAAAAAAACACTCAACAAATGGCTACAATTTAAGGAATGTGTTTAGTGACGGCATCTGATTCCTAATTGATGGAGAAAGGTCTGGTGGTAAGAAAAGTTGCTTCTAGGAGGTTGCCAAGTGTTTTCGCTCAACGATTCCATTCTTTGGTTGTTGGTTTGGCCCTTGTTCCTGTAACTCGAATCCTAGCCCGGTATATCCCATTTTAATTTTACACCATTGTGAACCTTACGCCATTTTTACTCTCTGATCGAGGTTCTCGGCATTGAAAAATCTTCGTAAACTAAATCACACGTGTATATGTTAACATTTAAGAGATATACAGTCAAGAAAATCAAGGGCAATGGTGATATATATGCGGATTAGACACCAAAAAAACACTCAACAAATGGCTACAATTTAAGGAATGTGTTTAGTGACTGCATCAGATTCATAAATTGATGGAGAAAGGTTTGGTGGCATGAAAAGCTGCTTCTAGGAGGTTGTCAAGTGTTTTTGCTCGACGATTCCATTCTTGGGTGGTTGGTTTGGCCCTTGTTCCTGTAACTCGAATCCTAGCCCGGTATATCCCATTTAATTTTACACCATTGTGAACGTTACCCCTTTTTTACTCTCTGATCGAGGTTCTTGGCATTGAAAAATCTTCGTAAACTAAATCACACGTGTATATGTTGACATTTAAAAGATATATACAATCTAGAAAATCATGAGCAATGGTGATATATATGCGGATTAGACACAAAAAAAACACTCAACAAATGGCTACCATTTAAGGAATGTGTTTAGTGACGACATCAGATTCCTCATTGATGGAGAAAGGTCTGGTGGCAAGAAAAGCTGCTTCTAGGAGTTTGTCAAGTGTTTTCGCTCGACGATTCCAATCTTGGATGGTTGGTTTGTCCCTTGTTCCTGTAACTCGAATCCTAGCCCGGTATATCTCATTTTAATTTTACACCATTGTGAACCTTACGCCTTTTTTACTCTCTGATCGAGGTTCTCGGCATTGAAAAATCTTCGTAAACTAAATCACACGTGTATATGTTGACATTTAAGAGATATACCGTCAAGAAAATCAAGGGCAATGGTGATATATATGCGGATTAGACACAAAAAAACACTCAACAAATGGCTACAATTTAAGGAATGTGTTTAGTGACGGCATCAGATTCCTAATTGATGGAGAAAGTTCGGGTGGCAAGAAAAGCTGCTTCTAGGAGGTTGTCAAGTGTTTTCGCTCGACGATTCCATTCTTGTGTGGTTGGTTTGTCCCTTTTTCCTGTAACTCGAATCCTAGCCCGATATATCCCATTTTAATTTTACACCATTGTGAACCTTACGCCTTTTTTACTCTCTGATCGAGGTTCTCGGCATTGAAAAGTCTTCGTAAACTAAATCACACGTGTATATGTTGACATTTAAGAGATATACAGTCAAGAAAATCAAGGGCAATGGTGATATATATGCGGATTAGACCCAAAAAAGAAAAAAACACTCAACAAATGGCTACAATTTAAGGAATGTGTTTAGTGACGGCATCAGATTCCTAAGAAAAGCTGCTTCTAGGAGTTTGTCATGTGTTTTCCATCAATTAGGAATCTGATTCCAAGAAGCAGCTTTTCTTACCACCAGACTTTTCTCCATCAATTAGGAATCTGATGCCGTCACTAAACACATTCCTTAAATTGTAGCCATTTGTTGAGTGTTTTTTTGGTGTCTAATCTGCATATATATCACCATTGCCCTTGAATTTCTTGACTGTATATCTCTTAAATGTTAACCTATACACGTGTGATTTAGTTTACGAAGATTTTTCAATGCCGAGAACCTCGATCAGAGAGTAAAAAAGGCTTAAGTTTCACAATGGCGTAAAATTAAAATGGGATATACCGGGCTAGGATTCGAGTTACAGGAACAAGGGCCAAACCAACCACCCAAGAATGGAATCGTCGAGCGAAAACACTTGACAAACTCCTAGAAGCAGCTTTTCTTGCCACCAGAGCTTTCTCCATCAATTAGGAATCTGATGCCGTCACTAAACACATTCCTTAAATTGTAGCCATTTGTTGAGTGTTTTTTTCTTTTTTGGGTCTAATCCGCATATATATCACCATTGCCCTTGATTTTCTTGACTGTATATCTCTTAAATGTCAACATATACACGTGTGATTTAGTTTACGAAGACTTTTCAATGCCGAGAACCTCGATCAGAGAGTAAAAAAGGCGTAAGGTTCACAATGGTGTAAAATTAAAATGGGATATACCGGGCTAGGATTCGAGTTACAGGAAAAAGGGACAAACCAACCACCCAAGAATGGAATCGTCGAGCGAAAACACTTGACAACCTCCTAGAAGCAGCTTTTCTTGCCACCAGAACTTTCTCCATCAATTAGGAATCTGATGCCGTCACTAAACACATTCCTTAAATTGTAGCCATTTGTTGAGTGTTTTTTTTGTGTCTAATCCGCATATATATCACCATTGACCTTGATTTTCTTGACTGTATATCTCTTAAATATCAACATATACACGTGTGATTTAGTTTACGAAGATTTTTCAATGCTTAGAACCTCGATCAGAGAGTAAAAAAGGCGTAAGGTTCACAATGGTGTAAAATTAAAATGGGATGTACCGGGCTAGGATTCGAGTTACAAGAACAAGGGCCAAACCAACCACCTAAGAATGGAATCGTCGAGCAAAAACACTTGACAACCTCTTAGAAGCAGCTTTTCTTACCACCAGACCTTTCTCCATCAATTAGGAATCTGATGCCGTCACTAAACACATTCCTTAAATTGTAGCCATTTGTTGAGTGTTTTTTTTGGTGTCTCATTCGCATATATATCACCATTATCATTGATTTTCTTAACTGTATATCTATTAAATATCAACTTATACACGTGTGATTTATTTACGAGGATTTTTCAATGCCGAGAACCTAGATCAGAGATTAAAAAAGACGTAAGGTTCACAATGGAGTAAAATTAAAATGGGACATACTGGGCTAGGATTCGAGTTACAGTAACAAGGGCCAAACAAACCACCCAAGAATGGAATCGTCGAGCGAAAAAACTTGACAACCTCCTAGAAGCAGCTTTTCTTGCCACCAGACCTTTCTCCTTCAATTAGGAATCTGATGCCGTCACTAAACACATTCCTTAAATTGTAGCCATTTGTTGAGTTTTTTTTTTTATGTCTAATCCGCATATATATCACCATTGCCCTTGATTTTCTTGACTGTATATCTCTTAAATACCAACATATACACGTGTGATTTAGTTTACGAAGATTTTTCAATGCCGAGAACCTCTATCTGAGAGTTAAAAAGGCGTAAGGTTCACAATGGTGTAAGATTAAAATGGGATATACCGGGCTCGGATTCGAGTTACAGGAACAAGGGCCAAACCAACCACCCAAGAATGGAATCGTCGAGTGAAAACACTTAACAACCTCCAAGAAGCAGCTTTTCTTACCACCAGACCTTTCTCCATCAATTAGGAATATGATGTCGTCAATAAACAGATTCCTTAAGTTGTAGCCATTTGTTGAGTATTTTTTTTTTGGTGTCTAATCTGCATATATATCACCATTGCCCTTGATTTTCTTGACTGTATATATCTTAAATGTCAACATATACACGTGTGATTTAGTTTACGAAGATTTTTCAATGCCGAGAACCTCGATCAGAGAGTAAAAAAGGCATAAGGTTCACAACGGTGTAAAATTAAAATGGGATATACCGGGCTAGGATTCGAGTTACAGGAACAAGGGCCAAACCAACCACCCAAGAATGGAATCGTCGAGCGAAAACACTTGACAACCTCCTAGAAGCAGCTTTTCTTGCCACCAGACCTTTCTCCATCAATTAGGAATCTGATGCCGTCACTAAACACATTCCTTAAATTGTAGCCATTTGTTGAGTGTTTTTTTTTTGTGTCCAATCCGCATATATATCACCATTGCCCTTGATTTTCTTGACTGTGTATCTCTTAAATATCAATATATACACGTGTGATTTAGTTTACGAAGATTTTTCAATGCCGAGAACGTCGATCAGAGAGTAAAAAAGGCGTATTGTTCACAATGTTGTAAAATTAAAATGGGATATACCGGGCTAGGATTCGAGTTACAGGAACAAGGTCCAAACCAACCACCCAAGAATAGAATCGTCAAGCGAAAAACTTGACAACCTCCTAGAAGCAGCTTTTCTTACCACCAGACCTTTCTCCATCAATTTGAAATCTGATGCCGTCACTAAACACATTCCTTAAATTGTAGCCATTTGTTGAGTGTTTTTTTTTGGTGTCTCATTCGCATATATATCACCATTACCATTGATTTTCTTAACTGTATATCTATTAAATATCAACTTATACACGTGTGATTTATTTACGAGGATTTTTCAATGCCGAGAACCTAGATCAGAGATTAAAAAAGACGTAAGGTTCACAATGGAGTAAAATTAAAATGGGACATACTGGGCTAGGATTCGAGTTACAGTAACAAGGGCCAAACAAACCACCCAAGAATGGAATCGTCGAGCGAAAAAACTTGACAACCTCCTAGAAGCAGCTTTTCTTGCCACCAGACCTTTCTCCTTCAATTAGGAATCTGATGCCGTCACTAAACACATTCCTTAAATTGTAGCCATTTGTTGAGTTTTTTTTTTATGTCTAATCCGCATATATATCACCATTGCCCTTGATTTTCTTGACTGTATATCTCTTAAATATCAACATATACACGTGTGATTTAGTTTACGAAGATTTTTCAATGCCGAGAACCTCTATCTGAGAGTTAAAAAGGCGTAAGGTTCACAATGGTGTAAGATTAAAATGGGATATACCGGGCTCGGATTCGAGTTACAGGAACAAGGGCCAAACCAACCACCCAAGAATGGAATCGTCGAGTGAAAACACTTAACAACCTCCAAGAAGCAGCTTTTCTTACCACCAGACCTTTCTCCATCAATTAGGAATATGATGTCGTCAATAAACAGATTCCTTAAGTTGTAGCCATTTGTTGAGTATTTTTTTTGGTGTCTAATCTGCATATATATCACCATTGCCCTTGATTTTGTTGACTGTATATATCTTAAATGTCAACATATACACGTGTGATTTAGTTTACGAAGATTTTTCAATGCCGAGAACCTCGATCAGAGAGTAAAAAAGGCATAAGGTTCACAACGGTGTAAAATTAAAATGGGATATACCGGGCTAGGATTCGAGTTACAGGAACAAGGGCCAAACCAACCACCCAAGAATGGAATCGTCGAGCGAAAACACTTGACAACCTCCTAGAAGCAGCTTTTCTTGCCACCAGACCTTTCTCCATCAATTAGGAATCTGATGCCGTCACTAAACACATTCCTTAAATTGTAGCCATTTGTTGAGTGTTTTTTTTTGTGTCTAATCCGCATATATATCACCATTGCCCTTGATTTTCTTGACTGTATATCTCTTAAATATAAACATATACACGTGTGATTTAGTTTACGAAGATTTTTCAATGCCGAGAACGTCGATCAGAGAGTAAAAAAGGCGTATTGTTCACAATGTTGTAAAATTAAAATGGGATATACCGGGCTAGGATTCGAGTTACAGGAACAAGGGCCAAACCAACCACCCAAGAATAGAATCGTCAAGCGAAAAACTTGACAACCTCCTAGAAGCAGCTTTTCTTACCACCAGACCTTTCTCCATCAATTTGAAATCTGATGCCGTCACTAAACACATTCCTTAAATTGTAGCCATTTGTTGTGTGTTTTTTTTGGTGTCTAATCCGCATATATATCACCATTGCCCTTGATTTTCTTGACTGTATATCTCTTAAATATCAACATATACATGTGTGATTTAGTTTACGAAGATTTTTCAATGCCGAGAACCTCGATCAGAGAGTAAAAAAGGCGTAAGGTTCACAATGGTGTAAAGTTAAAATGAGATATAACGGGCTAGGATTCGAGTTACATGAACAAGGGCCAAACCAACCACCCAAGAATGGAATCTTCGAGCGAAAACACTTGACAACCTCCTAGAAGCAGCTTTTCTTACCACCAGACCTTTCCCCATCAATTAGGAATCTGATGCCGTCACCAAACACATTCCTTAAATTGTAGCCATTTGTTGAGTGTTTTTTTTTGTGTCTAATCTGCATATATATCACCATTGCCCTTGATTTTCTTGAATGTATATCTTTTAAATGTCAATATATACACGTGTGATTTAGTTTACGAAGATTTTTCAATGCTGAGAACCTCGATCAAAGAGTAAAAAAGGCGTAAGGTTCACAATGGTGTAAGATTAAAATGGGATATACCGGGCTAGGATTCGAGTTACACGAACAAGGACCAAACCAACTACCCAAGAATGGAATCGTCGAGCGAAAACACTTGCCAACCTCCTAGAAGCAGCTTTTCTTGCCACCAGACCTTTCTCCATCAATTAGGAATCTGATGCCGTCACTAAACACATTCCTTAAATTGTAGCCATTTGTTGAGTGTTTTTTTTTGTGTCTAATCCGCCTATATACCACCATTGCCCTTGATTTTCTTGACTGTATATCTCTTAAATGTCAACATATACACGTGTGATTTAGTTTACGAAGATTTTTTAATGCCGAGAACCTCTATCAGAGAGTAAAAAGGCGTAAGGTTCACAATGGTGTAAAATTAAAATGGGATATACCGGGCTAGGATTCGAGTTACAGGAACAAGGGCCAAACCAACCACCCGAGAATGGAATCGTCGAGCGACAACACTTGACAACCTCCTAGAAGCAGCTTTTCATACCACCAGACCTTTCTCCATCAATTAGGAATCTGATGCCGTCACTAAACACATTCCTTAAATTGTAGCCATTTGTTGAGTGTTTTTTTTGGTGTCTAATCCGCATATATATCACCATTGCCCTTGATTTTCTTGATTGTATATCTCTTAAATGTCAACATATACACGTGTGATTTAGTTTACGAAGAGTTTTCAATGCCGAGAACCTCTATCAGAGAGTAAAAAAGGCGTAAGGTTCACAATGGTGTAAAATTAAAATGGGATTTAACGGGCTAGGATTCGAGTTACAGGAACAAGGGCTAAACCAACCACCCAAGAATGGAATCGTCGAGCGACAACACTTGACAACCTCCTAGAAGCAGCTTTTCTTGCCACCAGACCTTTCTCCATCAATTAGGAATCTGATGCCGTGACTAAACACATTCCTTAAATTGTAGCCATTTGTTGAGTGTTTTCTTTGGTGTCTAATCCGCCTATATATCACCATTGCCCTTGAATTTCTTGACTGTATATCTCTTAAATGTCAACATATACACGTGTGATTTAGTTTACGAAGATATTTTAATGCCGAGAACCTCTATCAGAGTGTAAAAAAGGCGTAAGGTTCACAATGGTGTAAAATTAAAATGGGATATACCGGGCTAGGATTCGAGTTACAGGAACAAGGGCCAGACCAACCACCCGAGAATGGAATCATCGAGCGAAAACACTTGACAACCTTCTAGAAGCAGCTTTTCATACCACCAGACCTTTCTCCATCAATTAGGAATCTGATGCCGTCACTAAACACATTCCTTAAATTGTTACCATTTGTTGAGTGTTTTTTTTGTGTCTAATCCGCATATATATCACCATTGCCCTTGATTTTCTTGACTGTATATCTTTTAAATGTCAACATATACACGTGTGATTTAGTTTACAAAGATTTTTCAATGCCGAGAACCTCTATCAGAGAGTAAAAAAGGCATAAGGTTCACAACGGTGTAAAATTAAAATGGGATATACCGGGCTAGGATTCGAGTTATAGGAACCAGGGCCAAACCAACCACCCAAGAATGGAATCGTCGAGCTACAACACTTGACAACCTCCTACAAGCAGCTTTTCTTGCCACCAGATCTCTCTCCATCAATTAGAAATCTGATGCCGTCACTAAACACATTCCTTAAATTGTAGCCATTTGTTGAGTGTTTTTTTTTTGTCTAATCCGCATATATATCACCATTTCCCTTGATTTTCTTGACTGTATATCTCTTACATGTCAACATATACACGTGTGATTTAGTTTACGAAGATTTTTCACTGCCAAGAACCTCTATCAGAGAGTTAAAAAGGCGTAAGGTTCACAATGGTGTAAAATTAAAATTGGATATACTGGGCTAGGATTCGAGTTACAGGAATAAGGGCCAAACCAACCACTCAAGAATAGAATCGTCGAGCTACAACACTAGACAACCTCCTAGAAGTAGTTTTTCTTGCCACCAGACCTTTTTCCATCAATTAGGAATCTAATGCCGTCACTAAACACATTCCTTAAATTGTAGCCATTTGTTGAGGGTTTTTTTTTTGGTGTCTAATCCACCTATATATCACCATTGACCTTGATTTTCTTGACTGTATATCTCTTAAATGTCAACATATACAAGTGTGATTTAGTTTTCGAAGATTTTTCAATGCCGAGAACATCTATCAGAGAGTAAAAAAGGCGTAAGGTTCACAATGGTGTAAAATTAAAATGGGATATACCGGGCTAGGATTCGAGTTACAGAAACATGGGCCAAACCAACCACCCGAGAATGGAATCGTCGAGCGAAAACACTTGACAACCTCCTAGAAGCAGCTTTTCATACCACCAGACCTTTCTCCATCAATTAGGAATCTGATGCCGTCACTAAACACATTCCTTAAATTGTAGCCATTTGTTGATTGTTTTTTTTTTTGTGTCTAATCTGCATATATATAACCATTGCCCTTGATTTCTTGACTGTATATCTCTTAAATGTCAACATATACACTTGTGATTTAGTTTACAAAGATTTTTCAATGCCGAGAACCTCTATCAGAGAGTAAAAGAGGCGTAATGTTCACAATGGTGTACAATTAAAATGGGATATACCGGGCAAGGATTCGAGTTACAGGAACAAGGGCCAAACCAACCACCCAAGAATGGAATCGTCGAGCGAAAACACTTGACAACCTCCTAGAAGCAGCTTTTCTTACCACCAAACCTTTCTCCATCAATTAGGAATCTGATGCCGTCACTAAACACATTCCTTAAATTGTAGCCATTTGTTGAGTGTTTTTTTTGGTGTCTAATCCGCATATATATCAACATTGCCCTTGATTTTCTTGACTGTATATCTCTTAAATGTCAACATATACACGTGTGATTTAGTTTACGAAGATTTTTCAATGTCGAGAACCACTATCAGAGAGTAAAAAAGGCGTAAGGTTCACAATGGTGTAAAATTAAAATGGGATATATAGGGTTAGGATTCGAGTTACAGGAACAAGGGCCAAACCAACCACCCAAGAATGGAATTGTTAAGCGACAACACTTCACAACCTCCTAGAAGCAGCTTTTCTTGCCACCAGACCTTTCTCCATCACTTAAGAATCTGTTGCCGTCACTAAACACATTCCTTAAATTGTAGCCATTTGTTGAGTGTTTTTTTTTTGTGTCTAATCTGTATATATATCACCATTGCCCTTGATTTTCTTGACTTTATATCTCTTAAATGTCAACATATACACGTGTTATTTAGTTTACGAAGATTTTTCAATGCCGAGAACTTCTATCAGAGAGTAAAAAAGGCGTAAGGTTCACAATGGTGTAAAATTAAAATGGGATATACTTGGCCAGGATTCGAGTTACAGGAACAAGGGCCAAACCAACCACCCAAGAATGGAATTGTCGTGCGAAAACACTTGACAACCACCTAGAAGCAGCTTTTCTTACCACCAGACATTTCTCCATCAATTAGGAATCTGATGCCGTCACTAAACACATTCCTTAAATTGTAGCCATTTGTTGAGTATTTTTTTTTGGTGTCTAATCCGCATATATATCACCATTTCCCTTGATTTTCTTGACTGTATATCTCTTAAATGTCAACATATACACGTGTGATTTAGTTTATGAAGATTTTTCAATGCCAAGAACCTCGATCAGAGAGTAAAAAAGGCATAAGGTTCACAATGGTGTAAAATTAAAATTGGATATACTGGGCTAGGATTCGAGTTACAGGAATAAGGGCCAAACCAACCACCAAGGAATGGAATCGTCGAGCGACAACACTAGACAACCTCCTAGAAGTAGCTTTTCTTGCCACCAGACCTTTCTCCATCAATTAGGAATCTGATGCCGTCACTAAACACATTCCTTAAATTGTAGCCATTTGTTGAGTGTTTTTTTTTTTTGGTGTCTAATCCGCCTATATATCACCATTGCCCTTGATTTTCTTGACTGTATATCTCTTAAATGTCAACATATACACGTGTGATTTAGTTTACGAAGATTTTTCAATGCCGAGAACCTCTATCAGAGAGTAAAAAAGGCGTAAGGTTCACAATGGTGTAAAATTAAAATGGGATATACTGGGCTAGGATTCGAGTTACAGGAACAAGGGCCGAACCAACCACCTGAGAATGGAATCGTCGAGCGAAAACACTTGACAACCTCCTAGAAGCAGCTTTTCATACCACCAGACCTTTCTCCATCAATTAGGAATTTGATGCCTTCACTAAACACATTCCTTAAATTGTAGCCATTTGTTGAGTGTCTTTTTTTGGTGTCTAATCCGCATATATACCACCATTGCCCTTGATTTTCTTGACTGTATATCTCTTAAATGTCAACATATACACGTGTGATTTAGTTTACGAAGATTTTTTAATGCCGAGAACCTCTATCAGAGAGTAAAAAGGCGTAAGGTTCACAATGGTGTAAAATTAAAATGGGATATACCGGGCTAGGATTCGAGTTACAGGAACAAGGGCCAAACCAACCACCCGAGAATGGAATCGTCGAGCGACAACACTTGACAACCTCCTAGAAGCAGCTTTTCATACCACCAGACCTTTCTCCATCAATTAGGAATCTGATGCCGTCACTAAACACATTCCTTAAATTGTAGCCATTTGTTGAGTGTTTTTTTTGGTGTCTAATCCGCATATATATCACCATTGCCCTTGATTTTCTTGATTGTATATCTCTTAAATGTCAACATATACACGTGTGATTTAGTTTACGAAGAGTTTTCAATGCCGAGAACCTCTATCAGAGAGTAAAAAAGGCGTAAGGTTCACAATGGTGTAAAATTAAAATCTGATTTAACGGGCTAGGATTCGAGTTACAGGAACAAGGGCTAAACCAACCACCCAAGAATGGAATCGTCGAGCGACAACACTTGACAACCTCCTAGAAGCAGCTTTTCTTGCCACCAGACCTTTCTCCATCAATTAGGAATCTGATGCCGTGACTAAACACATTCCTTAAATTGTAGCCATTTGTTGAGTGTTTTCTTTGGTGTCTAATCCGCCTATATATCACCATTGCCCTTGAATTTCTTGACTGTATATCTCTTAAATGTCAACATATACACGTGTGATTTAGTTTACGAAGATATTTTAATGCCGAGAACCTCTATCAGAGTGTAAAAAAGGCGTAAGGTTCACAATGGTGTAAAATTAAAATGGGATATACCGGGCTAGGATTCGAGTTACAGGAACAAGGGCCAGACCAACCACCCGAGAATGGAATCATCGAGCGAAAACACTTGACAACCTTCTAGAAGCAGCTTTTCATACCACCAGACCTTTCTCCATCAATTAGGAATCTGATGCCGTCACTAAACACATTCCTTAAATTGTTACCATTTGTTGAGTGTTTTTTTTGTGTCTAATCCGCATATATATCACCATTGCCCTTGATTTTCTTGACATTATATCTTTTAAATGTCAACATATACACGTGTGATTTAGTTTACAAAGATTTTTCAATGCCGAGAACCTCTATCAGAGAGTAAAAAAGGCATAAGGTTCACAACGGTGTAAAATTAAAATGGGATATACCGGGCTAGGATTCGAGTTATAGGAACCAGGGCCAAACCAACCACCCAAGAATGGAATCGTCGAGCTACAACACTTGACAACCTCCTACAAGCAGCTTTTCTTGCCACCAGATCTCTCTCCATCAATTAGAAATCTGATGCCGTCACTAAACACATTCCTTAAATTGTAGCCATTTGTTGAGTGTTTTTTTTTTGTCTAATCCGCATATATATCACCATTTCCCTTGATTTTCTTGACTGTATATCTCTTACATGTCAACATATACACGTGTGATTTAGTTTACGAAGATTTTTCACTGCCAAGAACCTCTATCAGAGAGTTAAAAAGGCGTAAGGTTCACAATGGTGTAAAATTAAAATTGGATATACTGGGCTAGGATTCGAGTTACAGGAATAAGGGCCAAACCAACCACTCAAGAATAGAATCGTCGAGCTACAACACTAGACAACCTCCTAGAAGTAGTTTTTCTTGCCACCAGACCTTTTTCCATCAATTAGGAATCTAATGCCGTCACTAAACACATTCCTTAAATTGTAGCCATTTGTTGAGGGTTTTTTTTTTGGTGTCTAATCCACCTATATATCACCATTGACCTTGATTTTCTTGACTGTATATCTCTTAAATGTCAACATATACAAGTGTGATTTAGTTTTCGAAGATTTTTCAATGCCGAGAACCTCTATCAGAGAGTAAAAAAGGCGTAAGGTTCACAATGGTGTAAAATTAAAATGGGATATACCGGGCTAGGATTCGAGTTACAGAAACATGGGCCAAACCAACCACCCGAGAATGGAATCGTCGAGCGAAAACACTTGACAACCTCCTAGAAGCAGCTTTTCATACCACCAGACCTTTCTCCATCAATTAGGAATCTGATGCCGTCACTAAACACATTCCTTAAATTGTAGCCATTTGTTGATTGTTTTTTTTTTTTGTGTCTAATCTGCATATATATAACCATTGCCCTTGATTTCTTGACTGTATATCTCTTAAATGTCAACATATACACGTGTGATTTAGTTTACAAAGATTTTTCAATGCCGAGAACCTCTATCAGAGAGTAAAAAAGGCGTAATGTTCACAATGGTGTACAATTAAAATGGGATATACCGGGCAAGGATTCGAGTTACAGGAACAAGGGCCAAACCAACCACCCAAGAATGGAATCGTCGAGCGAAAACACTTGACAACCTCCTAGAAGCAGCTTTTCTTACCACCAAACCTTTCTCCATCAATTAGGAATCTGATGCCGTCACTAAACACATTCCTTAAATTGTAGCCATTTGTTGAGTGTTTTTTTTGGTGTCTAATCCGCATATATATCAACATTGCCCTTGATTTTCTTGACTGTATATCTCTTAAATGTCAACATATACACGTGTGATTTAGTTTACGAAGATTTTTCAATGTCGAGAACCACTATCAGAGAGTAAAAAAGGCGTAAGGTTCACAATGGTGTAAAATTAAAATGGGATATATAGGGTTAGGATTCGAGTTACAGGAACAAGGGCCAAACCAACCACCCAAGAATGGAATTGTTAAGCGACAACACTTCACAACCTCCTAGAAGCAGCTTTTCTTGCCACCAGACCTTTCTCCATCACTTAAGAATCTGTTGCCGTCACTAAACACATTCCTTAAATTGTAGCCATTTGTTGAGTGTTTTTTTTTTGTGTCTAATCTGTATATATATCACCATTGCCCTTGATTTTCTTGACTTTATATCTCTTAAATGTCAACATATACACGTGTTATTTAGTTTACGAAGATTTTTCAATGCCGAGAACTTCTATCAGAGAGTAAAAAAGGCGTAAGGTTCACAATGGTGTAAAATTAAAATGGGATATACTTGGCCAGGATTCGAGTTACAGGAACAAGGGCCAAACCAACCACCCAAGAATGGAATTCTCGTGCGAAAACACTTGACAACCACCTAGAAGCAGCTTTTCTTACCACCAGACATTTCTCCATCAATTAGGAATCTGATGCCGTCACTAAACACATTCCTTAAATTGTAGCCATTTGTTGAGTATTTTTTTTTGGTGTCTAATCCGCATATATATCACCATTTCCCTTGATTTTCTTGACTGTATATCTCTTAAATGTCAACATATACACGTGTGATTTAGTTTATGAAGATTTTTCAATGCCAAGAACCTCGATCAGAGAGTAAAAAAGGCATAAGGTTCACAATGGTGTAAAATTAAAATTGGATATACTGGGCTAGGATTCGAGTTACAGGAATAAGGGCCAAACCAACCACCAAAGAATGGAATCGTCGAGCGACAACACTAGACAACCTCCTAGAAGTAGCTTTTCTTGCCACCAGACCTTTCTCCATCAATTAGGAATCTGATGCCGTCACTAAACACATTCCTTAAATTGTAGCCATTTGTTGAGTGTTTTTTTTTTTGGTGTCTAATCCGCCTATATATCACCATTGCCCTTGATTTTCTTGACTGTATATCTCTTAAATGTCAACATATACACGTGTGATTTAGTTTACGAAGATTTTTCAATGCCGAGAACCTCTATCAGAGAGTAAAAAAGGCGTAAGGTTCACAATGGTGTAAAATTAAAATGGGATATACTGGGCTAGGATTCGAGTTACAGGAACAAGGGCCGAACCAACCACCTGAGAATGGAATCGTCGAGCGAAAACACTTGACAACCTCCTAGAAGCAGCTTTTCATACCACCAGACCTTTCTCCATCAATTAGGAATTTGATGCCTTCACTAAACACATTCCTTAAATTGTAGCCATTTGTTGAGTGTTTTTTTTTTTGTGTCTAATCCGCATATATATCACCATTGCCCTTGATTTTCTTGACTGTATATCTCTTAAATGTCAACATATACACGTGTGATTTAGTTTACGAAGATTTTTCAATGCCGAGATCCTCTATCAGAGAGTAAAAAAGGCGTAATGTTCACAATGGTGTAAAATTAAAATGGGATATACCGGGCTAGGATTCGAGTTACAGGAACAAGGGCCAAACCAACCACCCAAGAATGGAATCGTCGAGCAAAAACACTTGACAACCTCCTAGAAGCAGCTTTTCTTACCACCAGACCTTTCTCCATCAATTAGGAATTTGATGCCGTCACTAAACACGTTCCTTAAATTGTAGCCATTTGTTGACTGTTTTTTTTGGTGTCTAATCCGCATATATATCACCATTGCCATTGATTTTCTTGACTGTATATCTCTTAAATGTCAACATATACATGTGTGATTTAGCTTACGAAGATTTTTCAATGCCGAGAACCTCTATCAGAGAGTAAAAAAGGCGTAATGTTCACAATGGTGTACAATTAAAATGGGATATACCGGGCAAGGATTCGAGTTACAGGAACAAGGGCCAAACCAACCACCCAAGAATGGAATCGTCGAGCGAAAACACTTGACAACCTCCTAGAAGCAGCTTTTCTTACCACCAAACCTTTCTCCATCAATTAGGAATCTAATGCCGTCACTAAACACATTCCTTAAATTGTAGCCATTTGTTGAGTGTTTTTTTTGGTGTCTAATCCGCATATATATCAACATTGCCCTTGATTTTCTTGACTGTATATCTCTTAAATGTCAACATATACACGTGTGATTTAGTTTACGAAGATTTTTCAATGCCGAGAACCACTATCAGAGAGTAAAAAAGGCGTAAGGTTCACAATGGTGTAAAATTAAAATGGGATATATAGGGTTAGGATTCGAGTTACAGGAACAAGGGCCGAACCAACCACCGAAGAATGGAATTGTTAAGCGACAACACTTCACAACCTCCTAGAAGCAGCTTTTCTTGCCACCAGACCTTTCTCCATCACTTAAGAATCTGTTGCCGTCACTAAACACATTCCTTAAATTGTAGCCATTTGTTGAGTGTTTTTTTTTGTGTCTAATCTGTATATATATATCACCATTGCCCTTGATTTTCTTGACTTTATATCTCTTAAATGTCAACATATACACGTGTTATTTAGTTTACGAAGATTTTTCAATGCCGAGAACTTCTATCAGAGAGTAAAAAAGGCGTAAGGTTCACAATGGTGTAAAATTAAAATGGGATATACTTGGCCAGGATTCGAGTTACAGGAACAAGGGCCAAACCAACCACCCAAGAATGGAATTGTCGTGCGAAAACACTTGACAAACACCTAGAAGCAGCTTTTCTTACCACCAGACATTTCTCCATCAATTAGGAATCTGATGCCGTCACTAAACACATTCCTTAAATTGTAGCCATTTGTTGAGTATTTTTTTTTGGTGTCTAATCCGCATATATATCACCATTTCCCTTGATTTTCTTGACTGTATATCTCTTAAATGTCAACATATACACGTGTGATTTAGTTTATGAAGATTTTTCAATGCCAAGAACCTCGATCAGAGAGTAAAAAAGGCATAAGGTTCACAATGGTGTAAAATTAAAATTGGATATACTGGGCTAGGATTCGAGTTACAGGAATAAGGGCCAAACCAACCACCAAAGAATGGAATCGTCGAGCGACAACACTAGACAACCTCCTAGAAGTAGCTTTTCTTGCCACCAGACCTTTCTCCATCAATTAGGAATCTGATGCCGTCACTAAACACATTCCTTAAATTGTAGCCATTTGTTGAGTGTTTTTTTTTTTGGTGTCTAATCCGCCTATATATCACCATTGCCCTTGATTTTCTTGACTGTATATCTCTTAAATGTCAACATATACACGTGTGATTTAGTTTACGAAGATTTTTCAATGCCGAGAACCTCTATCAGAGAGTAAAAAAGGCGTAAGGTTCACAATGGTGTAAAATTAAAATGGGATATACTGGGCTAGGATTCGAGTTACAGGAACAAGGGCCGAACCAACCACCTGAGAATGGAATCGTCGAGCGAAAACACTTGACAACCTCCTAGAAGCAGCTTTTCATACCACCAGACCTTTCTCCATCAATTAGGAATTTGATGCCTTCACTAAACACATTCCTTAAATTGTAGCCATTTGTTGAGTGTTTTTTTTTGGTGTCTAATCCGCATATATATCCCCATTGCCCTTGATTTTCTTGACTGTATATCTCTTAAATGTCAACATATACACGTGTGATTTAGTTTACGAAGATTTTTCAATGCCGAGATCCTCTATCAGAGAGTAAAAAAGGCGTAATGTTCACAATGGTGTAAAATTAAAATGGGATATACCGGGCTAGGATTCGAGTTACAGGAACAAGGGCCAAACCAACCACCCAAGAATGGAATCGCCGAGCGAAAACACTTCACAACCTCCTAGAAGCAGCTTTTCATACCACGAGACCTTTCTCCATCAATTAGGAATCTGATGCCGTCACTAAACACATTCCTTAAATTGTAGCCATTTCTTGAGTGTTTTTTTTTTTGTGTCTAATCCGCATATATATCACCATTACCCTTGATTTTCTTGACTCTATATCTCTTAAATGTCAACATATACACGTGTGATTTAGTTTACGAAGGTTTCTCAATGCCGAGAACCACTATCAGAGAGTAGAAAAGGCGTAAGGTTCCCAATGGTGTAAAATTAAAATGGGATATATAGGGCTAGGATTCGAGTTACAGGAACAAGGGCCAAACCAACCACCCAAGAATGGAACTGTTAAGCGACAACACTTCACAACCTCCTAGAAGCAGCTTTTCTTGCCACCAGACCTTTCTCCATCACTTAAGAATCTGATGCCGTCACTAAACACATTCCTTAAATTGTAGCCATTTGTTGAGTGTTTTTTTTTTGGTGTCTAATCCGCATATATATATCACCATTGCACTTGATTTTCTTGACTGTATATCTCTTAAATGTCAATATATACACGTGTGATTTAGTTTACGAAGATTTTTCAATGCCGAGAACCTCTAGCAGAGAGTAAAAAAGGCGTAAGGTTCACAGTGGTGTAAAATTAAAACGGGATATACCGGGCTAGGATTCGAGTTACAGGAACAAGGGCCAAACCAACCACCCAAGAATAGAATCGTCGAGCGAAAACACTTGACAACCTCCTAGAAGCAGCTTTTCATACCACCAGACCTTTCTCCATCAATTAGGAATCTGATGCCGTCACTAAACACATTCCTTAAATTGTAGCCATTTGTTGAGTGTTTTTTTTTTGTGTCTAATCCGCATATATATCACCATTGCCCTTGATTTTCTTGACTGTATATCTCTTAAATGTCAACATATACACGTGTGATTTAGTTTACGAAGATTTTCAATGCCGAGAACCTCTATCAGAGAGTAAAAAAGGCGTAAGGTTCACAATGGTGTAAAATTAAAATGGGATATACCGGGCTAGGATTCGAGTTACAGGAATAAGGGCCAAACCAACCACCCAAGAATGGAATCGTCGAGCGACAACACTAGACAACCTCCTAGAAGCAGCTTTTCTTGCCACTAGACCTTTCTCCATCAATTAGGAATCTGATGCCGTCACTAAACGCATTCCTTAAATTGTAGCCATTTGTTGAGTGTTTTTTTTGGTGTCCAATCCGCATATATATCACCATTGCCCTTTATTTTCTTGATTGTATATCTCTTAAATGTCAACATATACACGTGTGATTTAGTTTACGAAGATTTTTCAATGCCGAGAACCTCTATCAGAGAGTAAAAAAGCCGTAAGGTTCACAATGGTGTAAAATTAAAATGGGATATACCGGGCTAGGATTCGAGTCACAGGAACAAGGGCCAAACCAACCACTAGGGGTGAGCAAGAAAACCGATATAACCGAACCGTAACCGAAATAACCGAACCGAAAAAACCGAACCGAAACAAAAACCGACGGTTCGGTTTTCGGATTTTTAATAACTGAGAATTTCGGTTCGGTTTCGGATAAACTTTTTTAATAACCGAAAAAAACCGAACCGAACCAATAAGTTACGATCCATATATTTTTATGTTTAAGTTTAAATTGTTTAAGTGTTTAACCTAATGCTAGTACAAAATGTTAATTTTATTCTTGAATATTAAGTGTTGATAATAAAAACATTATAACTGAAATGATTTATTATTACCTATAAGATATAACAAAATTTAATATAAAGATTAAATATAATAAAAACTTTGAAGAAACATAAAAATAGATTAGAAAGTTAGGTGTATGTAAACAACATTAACTAAAGAGGTTAACTATAATAACTTAAACGTAAACATATAATGAGATTGTTATAATATAAATTATACTTTTTATTTTTGAATGTTACATAATTTTGTTCCAAAAACCAAAATAACCGAAAAACCAAACCGAACCGATGTAAAAACCGAAAAACCGAAACCGAACGGTTTTTAAAACCCGAAAACCGACATTTCGGTTACGGTTTCGATTTTACCCAAAAACCGAACCGAACCGAACCGTGCACACCCCTACCAACCACCCAAGAATGGAATCGACGAGCGAAAACACTTGACAACCTCCTAGAAGCAGCATTTCTTACCACCAGAGAGTAAAAAAGGAGTAAGGTTCACAATGGTGTAAAATTAAAATGGGATATACCAGGCTAGGATTCAAGTTACAGGAACAAAGGCCAAACCAACCACCCAAGAATGGAATCGTCGAGCGAAAACACTTGACAACCTCCTAGAAGCAGCTTTTCATACCACCAGACCTTTCTCCATCAATTAGGAATCTGATGCCATCACTAAACACGTTCCTTAAATTGTAGCCATTTGTTGAGTGTTTTTTTTTTGTGTCTAATCCGCATATATATCACCATTGCGCTTGATTTTTTTGACTGTATATCTCTTAAATGTCAACATATACACGTGTGATTTAGCTTACGAAGATTTTTCAATGCCGAGAACCTCTATCAGAGAGTAAAAAAGGAGTAAGGTTCACAATGGTGTAAAATTAAAATGGGATATACCAGGCTAGGATTCGAGTTACAGGAACAAAGGCCAAACCAACCACCCAAGAATGGAATCGTCGAGCGAAAACACTTGACAACCTCCTACAAGCAGCTTTTCTTACCACGAGACCTTTCTCCATCAATTAGGAATCTGATGCCGTCACTAAACACATTCCTTAAATTGTAGCCATTTGTTGAGTGTTTTTTTTGGTGTCTAATCCGCATATATATCACCTTTGCCGTTGATTTTCTTGACAGTATATCTCTTAAATGTCAACATATACACGTGTGATTTAGCTTACGAAGATTTTTCAATGCCGAGAACCTCTATCAGAAAGTAAAAAAGGCGTAAGGTTCACAATGGTGTAAAATTAAAATGGAATATACCGGGCTAGGATTCGAGTTACAGGAACAAGGGCCAAACCAACCACCCAAGAATGGAATCGTCGAGCGAAAACACTTGACAACCTCCTAGAAGCAGCTTTTCATACCACCAGACCTTTCTCCATCAATTAGGAATTTGATGCCGTCACTAAACACGTCCCTTAAATTGTAGCCATTTGTTGAGTGTTTTTTTTGGTGTCTAATCCGCATATATATCACCATTGCCCTTGATTTTCTTGACTGTATATCTCTTAAATGTCAACATATACATGTGTGATTTAGCTTACGAAGATTTTTCAATGCCGAGAACATCTATCAGAGAGTAAAAAAGGCGTAAGGTTCACAATGGTGTAAAATTAAAATGGGATATACCGGGCTAGGATTCGAGTTACTGGAACAAGGGCCAAACCAACCACCCAAGAATGGAATCGTCGTGCGAAAACACTTGACAACCTCCTAGAAGCAGCTTTTCATACCACCAGCCCTTTCTCCATCAATTTGGAATCTGATGCCGTCACTAAACACGTTCTTTAAATTGTAGCCATTTGTTGAGTGTTTTTTTTTTGTGTCTAATCCGCATATATATCACCTTTGCCCTTGATTTTCTTGACAGTATATCTCTTAAATGTCAACATATACACGTGTGATTTAGCTTACGAAGATTTTTCAATGCCGAGAACCTCTATCAGAAAGTAAAAAAGGCGTAAGGTTCACAATGGTGTAAAATTAAAATGGAATATACCGGGCTAGGATTCGAGTTACAGGAACAAGGGCCAAACCAACCACCCAAGAATGGAATCGTCGAGCGAAAACACTTGACAACCTCCTAGAAGCAGCTTTTCATACCACCAGACCTTTCTCCATCAATTAGGAATTTGATGCCGTCACTAAACACGTTCCTTAAATTGTAGCCATTTGTTGAGTGTTTTTTTTTGGTGTCTAATCCGCATATATATCACCATTGCCCTTGATTTTCTTGATTGTATATCTCTTAAATGTCAACATATACATGTGTGATTTAGCTTACTAAGATTTTTCAATGCCGAGAACCTCTATCAGAGAGTAAAAAAGGCGTAAGGTTCACAATGGTGTAAAATTAAAATGGGATATACCGGGCTAGGATTCGAGTTACTGGAACAAGGGCCAAACCAACCACCCAAGAATGGAATCGTCGAGCGACAACACTTGACAACCTTCTAAAAGCAGCTTTTCTTGCCACCAGACCTTTCTCCATCAATTAGGAATCTGATGTCGTCACTAAACACATTCCTTAAATTGTAGTCATTTGTTGAGTGTTTTTTTTTTGTGTCTAATCCGCATATATATCACCATTGCCCTTGATTTTCTTGACTGTATAACTCTTAAATGTTAACATATACACGTGTGATTTAGTTTACGAAGATTTTTCAATGCTGAGAACCTCTATTAGAGAGTAAAAAAGGCGTAAGGTTCACAATAGTGTAAAATTAAAATGGGACATACCGGGCTAGGATTCGAGTTACAGGAACAAGGGCTAAACCAACCACCCAATAATGGAATCGTCGAGCGAAAACACTTGACAACCTCCTATAAGCAGCTTTTATTACCACGAGACCTTTCTCCATCAATTAGGAATCTGATGCCGTCACTAAACACATTCCTTAAATTGTAGCCATTTGTTGAGTGTTTTTTTTGGTGTCTAATCCGCATATATATCACCTTTGCCCTTGATTTTATTGACAGTATATCTCTTAAATGTCAACATATACACGTGTGATTTAGCTTACGAAGATTTTTCAATGCCGAGAACCTCTATCAGAGAGTAAAAAACGCGTAAGGTTCACAATGGTGTAAAGTTAAAATGGAATATACCGGGCTAGGATTCGAGTTACAGGAACAAGGGCCAAACCAACCACCCAAAAATGGAATCGTCGAGCGAAAACACTTGACAACCTCCTAGAAGCAGCTTTTCATACCACCAGACCTTTCTCCATCAATTAGGAATTTGATGCCGTCACTAAACACGTTCCTTAAATTGTAGCCATTTGTTGAGTGTTTTTTTTGGTGTCTAATCCGCATATATATCACCATTGCCATTGATTTTCTTGACTGTATATCTCTTAAATGTCAACATATACATGTGTGATTTAGCTTACGAAGATTTTTCAATGCCGAGAACCTCTCTCAGAGAGTAAAAAAGGCGTATGGTTCACAATGGTGTAAAATTAAAATGGGATATACCGGGCTAGGATTCGAGTTACTGGAACAAGGGCCAAACCAACCACCCAAGAAAGGAATCGTCGTGCGAAAACACTTGACAACCTCCTAGAAGCAGCTTTTCATACCACCAGCCCTTTCTCCATCAATTTGGAATCTGATGCCGTCACTAAACACGTTCCTTAAATTGTAGCCATTTGTTGAGTGTTTTTTTTTTTGTGTCTAATCCGCATATATATCACCTTTGCCCTTGATTTTCTTGACAGTATATCTCTTAAATGTCAACATATACACGTGTGATTTAGCTTACGAAGATTTTTCAATGCCGAGAACCTCTATCAGAGAGCAGAAAAGGCGTAAGGTTCCCAATGGTGTAAAATTAAAATGGGATATATAGGGCTAGGATTCGAGTTACAGGAACAAGGGCCAAACCAACCACCCAAGAATGGAACTGTTAAGCGACAACACTTCACAACCTCCTAGAAGCAGCTTTTCTTGCCACCAGACCTTTCTCCATCACTTAAGAATCTGATGCCGTCACTAAACACATTCCTTAAATTGTAGCCATTTGTTGAGTGTTTTTTTTTTGTGTCTAATCTGCATATATATCACCATTGCCCTTGATTTTCTTGACTGTATATCTCCTAAATGTCAACATATACACGTGTTATTTAGTTTACGAAGATTTTTCAATGCTGAGAACCTCTATCAGAGAGTAAAAAAGGCGTAAGGTTCACAATGGTGTAAAATTAAAATGGGATATACTGGGCTAGGATTCGAGTTACAGGAACAAGGGCCAAACCTACCACCCAAGAATGGAATCGTCCTGCGAAAACACTTGACACCCACCTAGAAGCAGCTTTTCTTACCACCAGACCTTTCTCCATCAATTAGGAATCTGATGTCGTCACTAAACACATTCCTTAAATTGTAGCCATTTGTTGAGTGTTTTTTTTTGGTGTCTAATCCGCATATATATCACCATTGCCCTTGATTTTCTTGACTGTATATCTCTTAAATGTCAACATATACACGTGTGATTTAGTTTACGAAGATTTTTCAATGCCGATAACCTCTATCAGAGAGTAAAAAAGGCGTAAGGTTCACAATGATGTAAAATTAAAATGGGATATAGTGGGCTAGGATTCGAGTTACAGGAACAAGGGCCAAACCAACCACCCAAGAATGGAATCGTCGAGCGAAAACACTTGACAGCCACCTAGAAGCAGCTTTTCTTACCACCAGACCTTTCTCCATCAATTAGGAATCTGATGTCGTCACTAAACACATTACTTAAATTGTAGCCATTTGTTGAGTGTTTTTTTTTGTGTCTAATCCGCATATATATATCACCATTGCACTTGATTTTCTTGACTGTATATCTCTTAAATGTCAATATATACACGTGTGATTTAGTTTACGAAGATTTTTCAATGCCGAGAACCTCTATCAGAGAGTAAAAAAGGCATAAGGTTCACAATGGTGTAAAATTAAAACGGGATATACCGGGCTAGGATTCGAGTTACAGGAACAAGGGCCAAACCAACCACCCAAGAATGGAATCGTCGAGCGAAAACACTTGACAACCTCCTAGAAGCAGCTTTTCATACCACCAGACCTTTCTCCATCAATTAGGAATCTGATGCCGTCACTAAACACATTCCTTAAATTGTAGCCATTTGTTGAGTGTTTTTTTTTGTGTCTAATCCGCATATATATGACCATTGCCCTTGATTTTCTTGACTGTATATCTCTTAAATGTCAACATATACACGTGTGATTTAGTTTACGAAGATTTTCAATGCCGAGAACCTCTATCAGAGAGTAAAAAAGGCGTAAGGTTCACAATGGTGTAAAATTAAAATGGGATATACCGGGCTAGGATTCGAGTTACAGGAATAAGGGCCAAACCAACCACCCAAGAATGGAATCGTCGAGCGACAACACTAGACAACCTCCTAGAAGCAGCTTTTCTTGCCACTAGACCTTTCTCCATCAATTAGGAATCTGATGCCGTCACTAAACGCATTCCTTAAATTGTAGCCATTTGTTGAGTGTTTTTTTTTGGTGTCTAATCCGCATATATATCACCATTGCCCTTTATTTTCTTGATTGTATATCTCTTAAATGTCAACATATACACGTGTGATTTAGTTTACGAAGATTTTTCAATGCCGAGAACCTCTATCAGAGAGTAAAAAAGCCGTAAGGTTCACAATGGTGTAAAATTAAAATGGGATATACCGGGCTAGGATTCGAGTCACAGGAACAAGGGCCAAACCAACCACTAGGGGTGAGCAAGAAAACCGAAATAACCGAACCGTAACCGAAATAACCGAACCGAAAAAACCGAACCGAAACAAAAACCGACGGTTCGGTTTTCGGATTTTTAATAACTGAGAATTTCGGTTCGGTTTCGGATAAACTTTTTTAATAACCGAAAAAAACCGAACCGAACCAATAAGTTACGATCCATATATTTTTATGTTTAAGTTTAAATTGTTTAAGTGTTTAACCTAATGCTAGTACAAAATGTTAATTTTATTCTTGAATATTAAGTGTTGATAATAAAAACATTATAACTGAAATGATTTATTATTACCTATAAGATATAACAAAATTTAATATAAAGATTAAATATAATAAAAACTTTGAAGAAACATAAAAATAGATTAGAAGGTTAGGTGTATGTAAACAACATTAACTAAAGAGGTTAACTATAATAACTTAAACGTAAACATATAATGAGATTGTTATAATATAAATTATACTTTTTATTTTTGAATGTTACATAATTTTGTTCCAAAAACCAAAATAACCGAAAAACCAAACCGAACCGATGTAAAAACCGAAAAACCGAAACCGAACGGTTTTTAAAACCCGAAAACCGACATTTCGGTTACGGTTTCGATTTTACCCAAAAACCGAACCGAACCGAACCGTGCACACCCCTACCAACCACCCAAGAATGGAATCGACGAGCGAAAACACTTGACAACCTCCTAGAAGCAGCATTTCTTACCACCAGAGAGTAAAAAAGGAGTAAGGTTCACAATGGTGTAAAATTAAAATGGGATATACCAGGCTAGGATTCAAGTTACAGGAACAAAGGCCAAACCAACCACCCAAGAATGGAATCATCGAGCGAAAACACTTGACAACCTCCTAGAAGCAGCTTTTCATACCACCAGACCTTTCTCCATCAATTAGGAATCTGATGCCATCACTAAACACGTTCCTTAAATTGTAGCCATTTGTTGAGTGTTTTTTTTTTGTGTCTAATCCGCATATATATCACCATTGCGCTTGATTTTTTTGACTGTATATCTCTTAAATGTCAACATATACACATGTGATTTAGCTTACGAAGATTTTTCAATGCCGAGAACCTCTATCAGAGAGTAAAAAAGGAGTAAGGTTCACAATGGTGTAAAATTAAAATGGGATATACCAGGCTAGGATTCGAGTTACAGGAACAAAGGCCAAACCAACCACCCAAGAATGGAATCGTCGAGCGAAAACACTTGACAACCTCCTACAAGCAGCTTTTCTTACCACGAGACCTTTCTCCATCAATTAGGAATCTGATGCCGTCACTAAACACATTCCTTAAATTGTAGCCATTTGTTGAGTGTTTTTTTTGGTGTCTAATCCGCATATATATCACCTTTGCCGTTGATTTTCTTGACAGTATATCTCTTAAATGTCAACATATACACGTGTGATTTAGCTTACGAAGATTTTTCAATGCCGAGAACCTCTATCAGAAAGTAAAAAAGGCGTAAGGTTCACAATGGTGTAAAATTAAAATGGAATATACCGGGCTAGGATTCGAGTTACAGGAACAAGGGCCAAACCAACCACCCAAGAATGGAATCGTCGAGCGAAAACACTTAACAACCTCCTAGAAGCAGCTTTTCATACCACCAGACCTTTCTCCATCAATTAGGAATTTGATGCCGTCACTAAACACGTCCCTTAAATTGTAGCCATTTGTTGAGTGTTTTTTTGGTGTCTAATCCGCATATATATCACCATTGCCCTTGATTTTCTTGACTGTATATCTCTTAAATGTCAACATATACATGTGTGATTTAGCTTACGAAGATTTTTCAATGCCGAGAACATCTATCAAAGAGTAAAAAAGGCGTAAGGTTCACAATGGTGTAAAATTAAAATGGGATATACCGGGCTAGGATTCGAGTTACTGGAACAAGGGCCAAACCAACCACCCAAGAATGGAATCGTCGTGCGAAAACACTTGACAACCTCCTAGAAGCAGCTTTTCATACCACCAGCCCTTTCTCCATCAATTTGGAATCTGATGCCGTCACTAAACACGTTCCTTAAATTGTAGCCATTTGTTGAGTGTTTTTTTTTTGTGTCTAATCCGCATATATATCACCTTTGCCCTTGATTTTCTTGACAGTATATCTCTTAAATGTCAACATATACACGTGTGATTTAGCTTACGAAGATTTTTCAATGCCGAGAACCTCTATCAGAAAGTAAAAAAGGCGTAAGGTTCACAATGGTGTAAAATTAAAATGGAATATACCGGGCTAGGATTCGAGTTACAGGAACAAGGGCCAAACCAACCACCCAAGAATGGAATCGTCGAGCGAAAACACTTGACAACCTCCTAGAAGCAGCTTTTCATACCACCAGACCTTTCTCCATCAATTAGGAATTTGATGCCGTCACTAAACACGTTCCTTAAATTGTAGCCATTTGTTGAGTGTTTTTTTTTGGTGTCTAATCCGCATATATATCACCATTGCCCTTGATTTTCTTGATTGTATATCTCTTAAATGTCAACATATACATGTGTGATTTAGCTTACTAAGATTTTTCAATGCCGAGAACCTCTATCAGAGAGTAAAAAAGGCGTAAGGTTCACAATGGTGTAAAATTAAAATGGGATATACCGCGCTAGGATTCGAGTTACTGGAACAAGGGCCAAACCAACCACCCAAGAATGGAATCGTCGAGCGACAACACTTGACAACCTTCTAAAAGCAGCTTTTCTTGCCACCAGACCTTTCTCCATCAATTAGGAATCTGATGTCGTCACTAAACACATTCCTTAAATTGTAGTCATTTGTTGAGTGTTTTTTTTTTGTGTCTAATCCGCATATATATCACCATTGCCCTTGATTTTCTTGACTGTATAACTCTTAAATGTTAACATATACACGTGTGATTTAGTTTACGAAGATTTTTCAATGCTGAGAACCTCTATTAGAGAGTAAAAAAGGCGTAAGGTTCACAATGGTGTAAAATTAAAATGGGACATACCGGGCTAGGATTCGAGTTACAGGAACAAGGGCTAAACCAACCACCCAATAATGGAATCGTCGAGCGAAAACACTTGACAACCTCCTATAAGCAGCTTTTATTACCACGAGACCTTTCTCCATCAATTAGGAATCTGATGCCGTCACTAAACACATTCCTTAAATTGTAGCCATTTGTTGAGTGTTTTTTTTGGTGTCTAATCCGCATATATATCACCTTTGCCCTTGATTTTATTGACAGTATATCTCTTAAATGTCAACATATACACGTGTGATTTAGCTTACGAAGATTTTTCAATGCCGAGAACCTCTATCAGAGAGTAAAAAAGGCGTAAGGTTCACAATGGTGTAAAATTAAAATGGAATATACCGGGCTAGGATTCGAGTTACAGGAACAAGGGCCAAACCAACCACCCAAGAATGGAATCGTCGAGCGAAAACACTTGACAACCTCCTAGAAGCAGCTTTTCATACCACCAGACCTTTCTCCATCAATTAGGAATTTGATGCCGTCACTAAACACGTTCCTTAAATTGTAGCCATTTGTTGAGTGTTTTTTTTGGTGTCTAATCCGCATATATATCACCATTGCCATTGATTTTCTTGACTGTATATCTCTTAAATGTCAACATATACATGTGTGATTTAGCTTACGAAGATTTTTCAATGCCGAGAACCTCTATCAGAGAGTAAAAAAGGCGTAAGGTTCACAATGGTGTAAAATTAAAATGGGATATACCGGGCTAGGATTCGAGTTACTGGAACAAGGGCCAAACCAACCACCCAAGAATGGAATCGTCGTGCGAAAACACTTGACAACCTCCTAGAAGCAGCTTTTCATACCACCAGCCCTTTCTCCATCAATTTGGAATATGATGCCGTCACTAAACACGTTCCTTAAATTGTAGCCATTTGTTGAGTGTTTTTTTTTGTGTCTAATCCGCATATATATCACCTTTGCCCTTGATTTTCTTGACAGTATATCTCTTAAATGTCAACATATACACGTGTGATTTAGCTTACGAAGATTTTTCAATGCCGAGAACCTCTATCAGAAAGTAAAAAAGGCGTAAGGTTCACAATGGTGTAAAATTAAAATGGAATATACCGGGCTATGATTCGAGTTACAGGAACAAGGGCCAAACCAACCACCCAATAATGGAATCGTCGAGCGAAAACACTTGACAACCTCCTAGAAGCAGCTTTTCATACCACAAGACCTTTCTCCATCAATTAGGAATTTGATGCCGTCACTAAACACGTTCCTTAAATTGTAGCCATTTGTTGAGTGTTTTTTTTGGTGTCTATTCCGCATATATATCACCATTGCCCTTGATTTTCTTGACTGTATATCTCTTAAATGTCAACATATACATGTGTGATTTAGCTTACGAAGATTTTTCAATGCCTAGAACCTCTATCAGAGAGTAAAAAAGGCGTAAGGTTCACAATGGTGTAAAATTAAAATGGGATATACCGGGCTAGGATTCGAGTTACTGGAACAAGGGCCAAACCAACCACCCAAGAATGGAATCGTCGTGCGAAAACACTTGACAACCTCCTAGAAGCAGCTTTTCATACCACCAGCCCTTTCTCCATCAATTTGGAATCTGATGCCGTCACTTAACACGTTCCTTAAATTGTAGCCATTTGTTGAGTGTTTTTTTTTGTGTCTAATCCGCATATATATCACCTTTGCCCTTGATTTTCTTGACAGTATATCTCTTAAATGTCAACATATACACGTGTGATTTAGCTTACGAAGATTTTTCAATGCCGAGAACCTCTATCATAAAGTAAAAAAGGCGTAAGGTTCACAATGGTGTAAAATTAAAATGGAATATATTGGGCTAGGATTCGAGTTACAGGAACAAGGGCCAAACCAATCACCCAAGAATGGAATCGTCGAGCGAAAACACTTGACAACCTCCTAGAAGCAGCTTTTCATACCAACAGACCTTTCTCCATCAATTAGGAATTTGATGCCGTCACTAAACACGTTCCTTAAATTGTAGCCATTTGTTGAGTGTTTTTTTTGTGTCAAATCCACATATAGATCACCATTGCTCTTGATTTTCTTGAATGTATATCTCTTAAATGTTAACATATACACGTGTGATTTTGTTTACGAAGATTTTCAATACCGAGAAGCTCGATCAGAGAGTAAAAAACTCGTAAGGTTCATAATGGTGTAAAATTAAAATGGGATATACCGGGCTAGGATTCGAGTTACAGAAACAAGGGCCAAACCAACCACCCAAGAATGGAATCGTCGAGCGAAAACACTTGACAACCTCCTAGAAGCAGCTTTTCTTACCACCAGACCTTTCTCCATCAATTAGGAATCTGATGCCGTCGCTAAACACATTCCTTAAATTATAGCCATTTGTTGAGTGTTTTTTTTTGTGTCTAATCCGCATATATATCACCTTTGCCCTTGATTTTCTTGACTGTATATCTCTTAAATGTCAACATATACACGTGTGATTTAGTTTACGAAGATTTTTCAATGCCGAGAACCTCGATCAGAGAGTAAAAAAGGCGTAAGTTTTACAATGGTGTAAAATTAAAATGGGATATACCGGGCTAGGATTCGAGTTATAGGAACAAGGGCCAAACCAACCACCCAAGAATATAATAGTCGAGCGAAAACACTTGACAACCTCCTAGAAGCAGCTTTTCTTGCCACCAGACCTTTCTCCATCAATTAGGAATCTGATGCCGTCACTAAACACATTCCTTAAATTGTAGCCATTTGTTGAGTGTTTTTCTTTGTGACTAATCCGCATATATATCACCATTGCCCTTGATTTTCTTGACTGTATATATCTTAAATGTCAACATATACACGTGTGATTTAGTTTACGAAGATTTTTCAATGCCGAGAACCTCGATCAGAGAGTAAAAAAGGCTTAAGGTTCACAATGGTGTAAAATTAAAATGGGATATACCGGGCTAGGATTCGAGTTACAGGAACAAGGGCTAAACCAACCACCCAAGAATGGAATCATCGAGCGAAAACACTTGACAACCTCCTAGAAGCAGCTTTTCTTGCCACCAGACCTTTCTCCATCAATTAGGAATCTGATGCCGTCACTAAACACATTCCTTAAATTGTAGCCATTTGTTGAGTGTTTTTTTTGGTGTCTAATCCGCATATATATCACCTTTGCCCTTGATTTTCTTGACAGTATATCTCTTAAATGTCAACATATACACGTGTGATTTAGCTTACGAAGATTTTTCAATGCCGAAAACCTCTATCAGAAAGTAAAAAAGGCGTAAGGTTCACAATGGTGTAAAATTAAAATGGAATATACCGGGCTAGGAATCGAGTTACAGGAACAAGGGCCAAACCAACCACCCAAGAATGGAATCGTCGAGCGAAAACACTTGACAACCTCCTAGAAGTAGCTTTTCATACCACCAGACCTTTCTCCATCAATTAGGAATTTGATGCCGTCAGTAAACACGTTCCTTAAATTGTAGCCATTTGTTGAGTGTTTTTTTTGGTGTCTAATCCGCATATATATCACCATTGCCCTTGATTTTCTTGACTGTATATCTCTTAAATGTCAACATATACATGTGTGATTTAGCTTACGAAGATTTTTCAATGCCGAGAACCTCTATCAGAGAGTAAAAAAGGCGTAAGGTTCACAATGGTGTAAAATTAAAATGGGATATACCGGGCTAGGATTCGAGTTACAGGAACAAGGGCCAAACCAACCACCCAAGAATGGAATCGTCGTGCGAAAACACTTGACAACCTCCTAGAAGCAGCTTTTCATACCACCAGCCCTTTCTCCATCAATTTGGAATCTGATGCCGTCACTAAACACGTTCCTTAAATTGTAGCCATTTGTTGAGTGTTTTTTTTTGTGTCTAATCCGCATATATATCACCTTTGCCCTTGATTTTCTTGACAGTATATCTCTTAAATGTCAACATATACACGTGTGATTTAGCTTACGAATATTTTTCAATGCCGAGAACCTCGATCAGAGAGTAAAAAAGGCGTAAGGTTCACAATGGTGTAAAATTAAAATGGGATATACCGGGCTAGGATTCGAGTTACAGGAACAAGGGCCAAACCAACCACCCAAGAATGGAATCGTCGTGCGAAAACACTTGACAACCTCCTAGAAGCAGCTTTTCATACCACCAGCCCTTTCTCCATCAATTTGGAATATGATGCCGTCACTAAACACGTTCCTTAAATTGTAGCCATTTGTTGAGTGTTTTTTTTGGTGTCTAATCCGCATATATATCACCTTTGCCCTTGATTTTCTTGACTGTATATCTCTTAAATGTCAACATATACACGTGTGATTTAGTTTTCGAAGATTTTTCAATGCCGAGAACCTCGATCAGAGAGTAAAAAAGGCGTAAGGTTCACAATGGTGTAAAATTAAAATGGGATATACCGGGCTAGGATTCGAGTTACAGGAACAAGGGCTAAACCAACCACCCAAGAATGGAATCGTCGAGCGAAAACACTTGACAACCTCCTAGAAGCAGCTTTTCTTGCCACCAGACCTTTCTCCATCAATTAGGAATCTGATGCCGTCACTAAACACATTCCTTAAATTGTAGCCATTTGTTGAGTGTTTTTTTTGGTGTCCAATCCGCATATATATCACCTTTGCTCTTGATTTTCTTGACAGTATATCTCTTAAATGTCAACATATACACGTGTGATTTAGCTTACGAAGATTTTTCAATGCCGCGAACCTCTATCAGAAATTAAAAAAGGCGTAAGGTTCACAATGGTGTAAAATTAAAATGGAATATACCGGGCTAGGATTCGAGTTACAGGAACAAGGGCCAAACCAACCACCCAAGAATGGAATCGTCGAGCGAAAACACTTGACAACCTCTTAGAAGCAGCTTTTCATACCACCAGACCTTTCTCCATCAATTAGGAATTTGATGCCGTCACTAAACACGTTCCTTAAATTGTAGCCATTTGTTGAGTGTTTTTTTTGGTGTCTAATCCGCATATATATCACCTTTGCCCTTGATTTTCTTGACAGTATATCTCTTAAATGTCAACATATACACGTGTGATTTAGCTTACGAAGATTTTTCAATGCCGAGAACCTCTATCAGAAAGTAAAAAAGGCGTAAGGTTCACAATGGTGTAAAATTAAAATGGAATATACCGGGCTAGGATTCGAGTTACAGGAACAAGGGCCAAACCAACCGCCCAAGAATGGAATCGTCGAGCGAAAACACTTGACAACCTCCTAGAAGCAGCTTTTCTTGCCACCGGACCTTTCTCCATCAATTAGGAATCTGATGCCATCACTAAACACATTCCTTAAATTGTAGCCATTTGTTGAGTGGTTTTTTTTGTGTCTAATCCGCATATATATCACCATTGCCCTTGATTTTCTTGACTGTATATATCTTAAATGTCAACATATACACGTGTGATTTAGTTTACGAAGATTTTTCAATGCCGAGAACCTCGATCAGAGAGTAAAAAAGGCGTAAGGTTCACAATGGTGTAAAATTAAAATGGGATATACCGGGCTAGGATTCGAGTTACAAGAACAAGGGCTAAACCAACCACCCAAGAATGGAATCGTCGAGTGAAAACACTTGACAACCTCCTAGAAGCAGCTTTTCTTGCCACCAGACCTTTCTCCATCAATTTGGAATCTGATGCCGTCACTAAACACATTCCTTAAATTGTAGCCATTTGTTGAGTGTTTTTTGTGTCAAATCCGCATATATATCACCATTGCCCTTGATTTTCTTGACTGTATATCTCTTAAATATCAACATATACACCTGTGATTTAGTTTACGAAGATTTTTCAATGACGAGAACCTCGATCAGAGAGCAAAAAACGCGTAAGGTTCATAATGGTGTAAAATTAAAATGGGATATACCGGGCTAGGATTCGAGTTACGGGAACAAGGGCCAAACCAACCACCCAAGAATAGAATCGTCGAGCGAAAACACTTGACAACCTCCTAGAAGCTGCTGTTCTTACCACCAGACCTTTCTCCATCAATTAGGAATCTGATGCCGTCACTAAACCCATTCCTTAAATTGTAGCCATTTGTTGAGTTTTTTTTTGGTGTCTAATCCGCATATATATCACCATTGCCCTTGATTTTCTTGACTGTATATCTCTTAAATGTCAACATATACACTTGTGATTTAGTTTATGAAGATTTTTCAATGTCGAGAACCTAGATCAGAGAGTAAAAAGGCGTAAGGTTCACAACGGTGTAAAATTAAAATGGGATATATCGGGCTTGGATTCGAGTTACAGGAACAAGGGCCAAACCAACCACCCAAGAATGGAATCGTCGAGCGAAAACACTTGACAACCTCCTAGAAGCAGCTTTTCTTGCCACCAGAATTTTCTCCATCAATTAGGAATCTGATGCCGTCACTAAACACATTCCTTAACTTGTAGCCATTTGTTGAGTGTTTTTTTTGGGTCTAATCTGCATATATATCACCATTGCCCTAGATTTTCTTGACTGTATATCTCTTAAATGTCAACATACACACGTGTGATTTAGTTTACGAAGATTTTTCAATGTCGAGAACCTCGATCAGAGAGTAAAAAAGGCGTAACGTTCACAATGGTGTAAAATTAAAATGGGATATACCAGGCTAGGATTCGAGTTACAGGAACAAGGGCCAAACCAACCACCTAAGAATGGAATCGTCGAGCGAAAACACTTGACAACCTCCTAGAAGCAGCTTTTCTTGCCACCAGACCTTTCTCCATCAATTAGGAATCTGATGCCGTGACTAAACACATTCCTTAAATTGTAGCCATTAGTTGAGTGTTTTTTTTTTGGTGTCTAATCCGCATATATATCACCATTGCCCTTGATTTTCCTGACTGTATATCTCTTAAATATCAACATATACACGTGTGATTTAGTTTACAAAGATTTTTCAACGCCGAGAACCTCGATCAGAGAGTAAAAAAGGCATAAGGTTTACAATGGTGTAAAATTAAAATGGGATATACCGGGCTAGGATTCGAGTTACAGGAACAAGGGCCAAACCAACCACCCAAGAATGGAATCGTCTAGCGAAAACACTTGACAACCTCCTAGAAGCAGCTATTCTTGCCCCCAGACCTTTCTCCATCAATTAGGAATCTGATGCCGTCACTAAACACATTCCTTAAATTGTTGCCATTTGTTGAGTGTTTTTTTTTGTGTCTAATCGGCATATATATCACCCTTGCCCTTGATTTTCTTGACTATATATCTATTAAATGTCAACATATACATGTGTGATTTAGTTTACGAATATTTTTCAATGCCGAGAACCTCAATCAGAGAGTAAAAAAGGCGTAAGGTTCACAATGGTGTAAGATTAAAATGGGATATACCGGGCTAGGATTCGAGTTACAGGAACAAGGGCCAAACCAACCACCCAAGAATGGAATCGTCGAGTGAAAACACGTGACAACCTCCTAGAAGAAGCTTTTCTTACCACCAGACCTTTCTCCATCAATTAGGAATCTGATGCCGTCACTAAACACATTCCTTAAATTGTAGCCATTTGTTGAGTGTTTTTTTTTTGTGTCTAATCCGCATATATATCACCATTGCCCTTGATTTCTTGACTATATATCTCTTAAATATCAACATATACACGTGTGATTTAGTTTACGAAGATTTTTCAATGCCAAGAACCTCGATCAGAGAGTAAAAAAGGCGTAAGGTTCACAATGGTGTAAGATTAAAATGGGATATACCGGGCTAGGTTTCGAGTTACAGGAACAAGCGCCAAACCAACCACCCAAAAATGGAATCGTCGAGCGAAAACACTTGACAACCTCCTAGAAGCAGCTTTTCTTGCCACCAGACCTTTCTCCATCAATTAGGAATCTGATGCCGTCACTAAACACATTCCTTAAATTGTAGCCATATGTTGAGTGTTTTTTTTGTCTAATCCGCATATATATCACCATTGCCCTTGATTTTCTTGACTGTATATCTCTTAAATATCAACATATATATACGTTTGATTTAGTTTACGAAGATTTTTGAATGCCGAGAACCTCGATCAGAGAGTAAAAAAGGCGTAAGGTTCACAATGGTGTAAAATTAACATGGGATATACGGGGCTAGGATTCGAGTTACAGGAACAAGGGCCAAACCAACCACCAAAGAATGGAATCATCGAGCGAAAACACTTGACAACCTACTAGAAGAAGCTTTTCTTGCTACCAGACCTTTCTCAATCAATTAGGAATCTGATGCCATCACTAAACACATTCCTTAAATTGTAGCCATTTGTTGAGTGATTTTTTTTTGGAGTTTAATCCGCATATATATCACTATTGCCCTAGATTTTCTTGACTGTATATCTCTTAAATGTCAACATATACACGTTTGATTTAGTTTACGAAGATTTTTGAATGCCGAGAACCTCGATCAGAGAGTAAAAAAGGCGTAAGGTTCACAATGGTGTAAGATTAAAATGGGATATACCGGGCTAGGATTCGAGTTACAGGAACAAGGGCCAAACCAACCACCCAAAAATGGAATCGTCGAGCGAAAACACTTGACAAACCTCCTAGAAGCAGCTTTTCTTGCTACCAGACCTTTCTCAATCAATTAGGAATCTGATGCCATCACTAAACACATTCCTTAAATTGTAGCCATTTGTTGAGTGATTTTTTTTTGTGTCTAATCCGCATATATATCACCATTGCCCTTGATTTTCTTGACAGTATATCTCTTAAATATCAACATATACACGAGTGATTTAGTTTACGAAGATTTTTCAATGCCGAGAACCTCGATCAGAGAGGGAAAAAGGCGTAAGGTTCACAAAAGTGTAAAATTAAAATGGGATATACCGGGCTAGGATTCGAGTTACATGAACAAGGGCCAAACCAACCACCCAAGAATGGAATCATCGAGCGAAAACACTTGACAACCTCCTTGAAACAGCTTTTCTTACCACCAGACCTTTCTCCATCAATTAGGAATATGATGCCGTCACTAAACACATTCCTTAAATTGTAGCCATTTGTTGAGTGTTTTTTTTGTGACTAATCCGCATATATATCACCATTGCCCTTGATTTTCTTGACTGTATATCTCTTAAATATCAACATATACACGTTTGATTTAGTTTACGAAGATTTTTGAATGCCGAGAACCTCGATCAGAGAGTAAAAAAGGCGTAAGGTTTACAATGGTGTAAAATTAACATGGGATATACGGGGCTAGGATTCGAGTTAAAGGAACAAGGACCAAACCAACCACCAAAGAATGGAATCGTCGAGCGAAAACACTTGACAACCTCCTAGAAGCAGCTTTTCTTGCTACCAGACCTTTCTCAATCAATTAGGAATCTGATGCCATCACTAAACACATTCCTTAAATTGTAGCCATTTGTTGAGTGATTTTTTTTGTGTCTAATCCGCATATATATCACCACTGCCCTTGATTTTCTTGACGGTATATCTCTTAAATATCAACATATACACGAGTGATTTAGTTTACGAAGATTTTTCAATGCCGAGAACCTCGATCAGAGAGGGAAAAGGCGTAAGGTTCACAAAAGTGTAAAATTAAAATGGGATATAACGGGCTAGGATTCGAGTTACAGGAACAAGGGCCAAACCAACCATCTAAGATTGGAATCGTCGAGCGAAAACACTTGACAACCTCCTAGAAGCAGCTTTTCTTGCCACCAGATCCTTCTCCATCAATAGGGAATCTGATGCCGTCACTAAACACATTCCTTAAATTGTAGCCATTTATTGAGTGTTTTTTTGGGTGTCTAATCCGCATATATATCACCATTGCCCTTGATTTTCTTGACTGTATATCTCTTAAATGTCAACATATACACGTGTGATTTAGTTTACGAAGATTTTTTAATGCCGAGAACCTCTATCAGAGAGTAAAAAAGGCTTAAGGTTCACAATGGTGTAAAATTAAAATGGGATATACCGGGCTAGGATTCGAGTTACAGGAACAAGGGCCAAACCAACCACCCAAGAATGGAATCGTCGAGCGAAAACACTTGACAACCTCCTAGAAGTAGCTTTTCTTACCACCAGACCTTTCTCCATCAATTAGGAATATGATGCCGTCACTAAACACATTCCTTAAATTGTAGCCATTTGTTGAGTGATTTTTTTTTGTGTCTAATCCGCATATATATCATCATTGCCCTTGATTTTCTTGACAGTATATCTCTTAAATATCAACATATACACGAGTGATTTAGTTTACGAAGATTTTTCAATGCCGAGAACCTCGATCAGAGAGGGAAAAAGGCGTAAGGTTCACAAAAGTGTAAAATTAAAATGGGATATAACGGGCTAGGATTCGAGTTACAGGAACAAGGGCCAAACCAACCACCTAAGATTGGAATCATCGAGCGAAAACACTTGACAACCTCCTAGAAGCAGCTTTTCTTGCCACCAGACCCTTCTCCATCAATAAGGAATCTGATGCCGTCACTAACAACATTCCTTAAATTGTAGCCATTTATTGAGTGTTTTTTTGGGTGTCTAATCCGCATATATATCACCATTGCCCTTGATTTTCTTGACTGTATATCTCTTAAATGTCAACATATACACGTGTGATTTAGTTTACGAAGATTTTTTAATGCCGAGAACCTCTATCAGAGAGTAAAAAAGGCTTAAGGTTCACAATGGTGTAAAATTAAAATGGGATATACCGGGCTAGGATTCGAGTTACAGGAACAAGGGCCAAACCAACCACCCAAGAATGGAATCGTCGAGCGAAAACACTTGACAACCTCCTAGAAGTAGCTTTTCTTACCACCAGACATTTCTCCATCAATTAGGAATATGATGCCGTCACTAAACACATTCCTTAAATTGTAGCCATTTGTTGAGTGTTTTTTTTTTGTGTCTAATCCGCATATATATCACCATTGCCCTTGATTTTCTTGACTGTATATCTCTTAAATGTCAACATATACACGTGTGATTTAGGTTACTAAGATTTTTCAATTCCGAGAACCTCGATCAGAGAGTAAAAAAGGCGTAAGGTTCACAATGGTGTAAGATTAAAATGGGATATATCGTGCTAGGATTCGAGTTACAGGAACAAGGGGACCAAACCAACCACCCAAGAATGGAATCATCGAGCAAAAACATTTGACAACCTCCTAGAAGCAGCTTTTCTTACCACCTGACCTTTCTCCATCAATTAGGAATCTGATGTCGTCACTAAACACATTCCTTAAATTGTAGCCATTTGATGAGTGTTTATTTTGGTGTCTAATCCGTATATATATCACCATTGCCCTTGATTTTCTTGATTATATATTTCTTAAATTTCAACATATACATGTGTGATTTAGTTTACGAAGATTTTTCAATGCCGAGAACCTCAATCAGAGAGTAAAAAAGGCGTAAGGTTCACATTGGTGTAAGATTAAAATGGGATATACCGGGCTAGGATTCGAGTTACAGGAACAAGGGCCAAACCAACCACCCAAGAATGGAATCGTCGAGCGAAAACACTTGACAACCTCCTAGAAGCAACTTTTCTTCCCACCAGACCTTTCTCCATCAATTAGGAATCTGATGCCTTCACTAAACACATTCCCTAAATTGTAGCCATTTGTTGAGTGTTTTTTTTGTGTCTAATCCGCATATATATCACCATTGCCCTTGATTTTCTTGACTGTATATCTCTTAAATGTCAACATATACACGTGTAATTTAGTTTACGGAGATTTTTCAATGCCGAGAACCTCGATCAGAGAGTAAAAAAGGCGTAAGGTTCACAATGGTGTAAAATTAAAATGGGATATACCGGGCTAGGATTCGAGTTACAGGAACAAGGGCCAAACCAACCACCCAATAATGGAATCGTCGAGCGAAAACACTTGAAAACCACCTAGAAGCAGCTTTTCTTGCCACCAGACCTTTCTCCATCAATTAGGAATCTGATGCCGTCACTAAACACATTCCTTAAATTGTAGCCATTTGTTGAGTGTTTTTTTTTGTCTAATCCGCATATATATCACCATTGCCCTTGATTTTCTTGACTGTATATCTCTTAAATGTCAACATATACACGTGTGATTTAGTTTACGAAGATTTTTCAATGCCGAGAACCTCGATCAGAGAGTAAAAAAGGCGTAAGGTTCACAATGGTGTAAAATTAAATTGGGATATACCGGGGCTAGGATTCGAGTTACAGGAACAAGGGCCAAACCAACCACCCAAGAATGGAATCGTCGATCGAAAACACTTGAAAACCTCCTGGAAGCAACTTTTCTTGCCACCAGACCTTTCTCCATCAGTTAGGAATCTGATGCCGTCACTAAACACATTCCTTAAATTGTAGCCATTTGTTGAGTGTTTTTTTTTGGTGTCTAATCCGCATATATATCACAATTGCCCTTGATTTTCGTGACTGTATGTCTCTTAAATGTCAACATATACACGTGTTATTTAGTTTACGAAGATTTTTCAATGCCGAGAACCTCGATCAGAGAGTAGAAAAGGCGTAAGGTTCACAATGGTGTAAGATTAAAATGGGATATACCGGGCTAGGATTCGAGTTACAGGAACAAGGGCTAAACCAACCACCCAAGAATGGAATCGTCGAGCGAAAACACTTGACAACCTCCTAAAAGCAGATTTTCTTGCCACCAGACCTTTCTCCATCAATTAGAAATCTGATGCCGTCACTAAACACATTCCTTAAATTGTAGCCATTTATTGAGTGTTTTTTTTTTGGTGTCTAATCCGCATATATATCACCATTGCCCTTTATTTTCTTGACTGTATATCTCTTAAATGTCAACATATACATCTTTGATTTAGTTTATGAAGATTTTTCAATGCCGAGAACCTCTATCAGAGAGTAAAAAAGGCGTAAGGTTCACAATGGTGTAAAATTAAAATGGGATATACCGGGCTAGGATTCGAGTTACAGGAACAAGGGCCAAACCAACCACCCAAGAATGGAATCGTCGAGCGAAAACACTTGACAACCTCCTAGAAGCAGCTTTTCTTCCCACCAGACCTTTCTCCATCAATTAGGAATCTTATGTCGTCACTAAACACATTCCCTAAATTGTAGCCATTTGTTGAGTGTTTTTTTTTTGTGTCTAATCCGCATATATATCACCATTGCCATTGAATTTCTTGACTGTATATCTCTTAAATGTCAACATATACACGTGTGATTTAGTTTACGAAGATTTTTCAATGCCGAGAACCTCGATCAGAGAGTAAAAAAGGCTTAAGGTTCACAATGGTGTAAAATTAAATTGGGATATACCGGGGCTAGGATTCGAGTTACAGGAACAAGCGCCAAACCAACCACCCAAGAATGGAATCGTCGATCGAAAACACTTGAAAACCTCCTAGAAGCAGCTTTTCTTGCCACCAGACCTTTCTCCATCAATTAGGAATCTGATGCCGTCACTAAACACATTCCTTAAATTGTAGCCATTTGTTGAGTGTTTTTTTTGGTGTCTAATCCGCATATATATCACAATTGCCCTATATTTTCGTGACTGTATGTCTCTTAAATGTCAACATATACACGTGTGATTTAGTTTACGAAGATTTTTCAATGCCGAGAACCTCGATCAGAGAGTAGAAAAGGCGTAAGATTCACAATGGTGTAAGATTAAAATGGGATATACCGGGCTAGGATTCGAGTTACAGGAACAAGGGCCAAACCAACCACCCAAGAATGGAATCGTCGAGCGAAAACACTTGACAACCTCCTAAAAGCAGATTTTCTTGCCACCAGACCTTTCTCCATCAATTAGGAATCTGATGCCGTCACTAAACACATTCCTTAAATTGTAGCCATTTATTGAGTGTTTTTTTTGGGTGTCTAATCCGCATATATATCACCATTGCCCTTGATTTTCTTGACTGTATATCTCATAAATGTCAACATATACACGTGTGATTTAGTTTATGAAGATTTTTCAATGCCGAGAACCTCTATCAGAGAGTAAAAAAGGCGTAAGGTTCACAATGGTGTAAAATTAAAATGGGATATACCGGGCTAGGATTCGAGTTACAGGAACAAGGGCCAAACCAACCACCCAAGAATGGAATCGTCGAGCGAAAACACTTGTCAACCTCCTAGAAGCAGCTTTTCTTACCCTCCAGACCTTTCTCCATCAATTAGGAATCTGATGCCGTCTCTAAACACATTCCTTAAATTGTAGCCATTTGTTGAGTGTTTTTTTTTGGTTTCTAATCCGCATATATATCACCATTGCCCTTGATTTTCTTGACTGTATATCTCTTAAATGTCAACATATACACGTGTGATTTAGTTTACGAAGATTTTTCAATGCCGAGAACCTCTATCAGAGAGTAAAAAAGGCTTAAGGTTCACAATGGTGTAAAATTAAAATGGGATATACCGGGCAAGGATTCGAGTTACAGGAACAAGGGCCAAACCAAACACCCAAGAATGGAATCGTCGAGCGAAAACACTTGACAACCTCCTAGAAGTAGCTTTTCTTACCACCAGACCTTTCTCCATCAATTAGGAATCTGATGCCGTCACTAAACACATTCCTTAAATTGTAGCCACTTGTTGAGTGTTTTTTTTTTGTCTAATCCGCATATATATCACCATTGCCCTTGATTTTCTTGACTGTATATCTCTTAAATGTCAACATATACACGTGTGATTTAGGTTACTAAGATTTTTCAATGCCGAGAACCTGGATCAGAGAGTAAAAAAGGCGTAAGGTTCACAATGGTGTAAAATTAAAATGGGATATACCGGGCTAGGATTCGAGTTACAGGAACAAGGGGACCAAACCAACCACCCAAGAATGGAATCATCGAGCAAAAACATTTGACAACCTCCTAGAAGCAGCTTTTCTTACCACCTGACCTTTCTCCATCAATTAGGAATCTGATGCCGTCACTAAACACATTCCTTAAATTGTATCCATTTGTTGAGTGTTTTTTTTTGGTGTCTAATCCGCATATATATCACCATTGCCCTTGATTTTCTTGATTGTATATTTCTTAAATGCCAACATATACATGTGTGATTTAGTTTACGAAGATTTTTCAATGTCGAGAACCTCGATCAGAGAGTAAAAAAGGCGTAAGGTTCACAATGGTGTAAAATTAAAATGAGATATACCGGGCTAGGATTCGAGTTACAGGAACAAGCGCCAAACCAACCACCCAAGAATGGAATCGTCGAGCGAAAACACTTGACAACCTCCTAGAAGCAGCTTTTCTTGCCACCTGACCTTTCTCCATCAATTAGGAATCTGATGCCGTTACTAAACACATTCCTTAAATTGTAGCCATTTGTAGAGTGTTTTTTTTGTGTCTAATCCGCATATATATCACCATTGCCCTTGATTTTCGTGACTGTATATCTCTTAAATGTCAACATATACACGTGTGATTTAGTTTACGAAGATTTTTCAATGCCGAGAACCTCAATCAGAGAGTAAAAAAGGCGTAAGGTTCACAATGGTGTAAGATTAAAATGGGATATACCGGGCTAGGATTCGAGTTACAGGAACAAGGGCCAAACCAACCACCCAAGAATGGAATCCTCGAGCAAAAACACTTGAAAACCTCCTAGAAGCAGCTTTTCTTCCCACCAGACCTTTCTCCATCAATTAGGAATCTGATGCCGTCACTAAACACATTCCCTAAATTGTAGCCATTTGTTGAGTGTTTTTTTGTGTCTAATCCGCATATATATCACCATTGCCCTTGATTTTCTTGACTGTATATCTCTTAAATGTCAACATATACACGTGTAATTTAGTTTACGGAGATTTTTCAATGCCGAGAACCTCGATCAGAGAGTAAAAAAGGCGTAAGGTTCACAATGGTGTAAAATTAAAATGGGATATACCAGGCTAGGATTCGAGTTACAGGAACAAGGGCCAAACCAACCACCCAATAATGGAATCGTCGAGCGAAAACACTTGAAAACCACCTAGGAGCAGCTTTTCTTGCCACCAGACCTTTCTCCATCAATTAGGAATCTGATGCCGTCAATAAACACATTCCTTAAATTGTAGCCATTTGTTGAGTTTTTTTTTTGTCTAATCCGCATATATATCACCATTGCCCTTGATTTTCTTGACTGTATATCTCTTAAAGGCCAACATATACACGTGTGATTTAGTTTACGAAGATTTTTCAATGCCGAGAACCTCGATCAGAGAGTAAAAAAGACGTAAGGTTCACAATGGTGTAAAATTAAAATGAGATATACCGGGCTAGGATTCGAGTTACAGGAACAAGGGCCAAACCAACCATCCAAGAATGGAATCGTCGATCGAAAACACTTGACAACCTCCTTGAAGCAGCTTTTCATGCCACAAGATCTTTCTCCATCAATTAGGAATCTGATGCCGTCACTAAACACATTCCTTAAATTGTAGCCATTTGTTGAGTGTTTTTTTTTTGGTGTCTAATCCGCATATATATATCACCATTGCCCTTGATTTTCGTGACTATATGTCTCTTAAATGTCAACAAATACACGTGTGATTTAGTTTACGAAGATTTTCAATGCCGAGAACCTCGATCAGAGTGTAGAAAAGGCGTAAGGTTCACTATGGTGTAAGATTAAAATGGGATATACCGGGCTAGGATTCGAGTTACAGGAACAAGGGCCAAACCAACCACCCAAGAATGGAATCGTCGAGCGAAAACACTTGACAACCTCCTAAAAGCAGATTTTCTTGCCACCAAACCTTTCTCCATCAATTAGGAATCTGATGCCGTCACTAAACACATTCCTTAAATTGTAGCCATTTATTGAGTGTTTTTTTTTTGGGTGTCTAATCCGCATATATATCACCATTGCCCTTGATTTTGTTGACTGTATATCTCTTAAATGTCAACATATACACGTGTGATTTAGTTTATGAAGATTTTTCAATGCCGAGAACCTCTATCAGAGAGTAAAAAAGGCGTAAGATTCACAATGGTGTAAAATTAAAATGGGATATACCGGGCTAGGATTCGAGTTACAGGAACAAGGGCCAAACCAACCACCCAAGAATGGAATCGTCGAGCGAAAACACTTGTCAACCTCCTAGAAGCAGCTTTTCTTACCACCAGACCTTTCTCCATCAATTAGGAATCTGATGCCGTCCCTAAACACATTACTTAAATTGTAGCCATTTGTTTAGTGTTTTTTTTTGGTGTCTAATCCGCATGTATATCGCCATTGCCCTTGATTTTCTTGACTGTATATCTCTTAAATGTCAACATATACACGTGTGATTTAGTTTACAAATATTTTTCAATGACGAGAACCTCGATCAGAGAGTAAAAAAGGAGTAAGGTTCACAATGGTGTAAAATTAAAATGGAATATACCGGGCTAGGATTCGAGTTACAAGAACAAGGGCCAAACGAACCACCCAAGCATGGAATCGTTGAGCGAAAACACTTGACAAACTCCTAGAAGCAGCTTTTCTTGCCACCAGACCTCTCTCCATCAATTTGGAATCTGATGCCGTCACTAAACACATTCCTTAAATTGTTGCCATTTGTTTAGTGTTTTTTTTTTGTGTCTAATCCGCATGTATATCGCCATTGCCCTTGATTTTCTTGACTATATATCTATTAAATGTCAACATATACACGTGTGGTTTAGTTTACAAATATTTTTCAATGACGAGAACCTCGATCAGAGAGTAAAAAAGGCGTAAGGTTCACAATGGTGTAAGATTAAAATGGGATATACCGGGCTAAGATTCGAGTTACAGGAACAAGGGCCAAACCAACCACCCAAGAATGGAATCGTCGAGCGAAAACACTTGACAACCTCCTAGAAGCAGCTTTTCTTACCACCAGACCTTTCTCCATCAATTAGGAATCTGATGCCGTCACTAAACACATTCCTTCAATTGTATCCATTTGTTGAGTGTGTTATTTGGTGTCTAATCCGCATATATATCACCATTGCCCTTGATTTTCTTGACAGTATATCTCTTAAATATCAACATATAAACGTGTGATTTAGTTTAGGAAAATTTTTCAATGCCGAGAACCTCGATCAGAGAGTAAAAAAGGCGTAAGGTTCACAATGGTGTAAAATTAAAATGGGATATACCGGGCTAGGATTCGAGTTACAGGAACAAGGGCCAAACCAACCACCCAAAAATGGAATCGTCGAGCGAAAACACTTAACAACCTCCTAGAAGCAGCCTTACTTGCCACCAGACCTTTCTCCATCAATTAGGAATCTGATGGCGTCACTAAAAACATTCCTTAAATTGTAGCCATTTGTTGAGTGTTTTTTTTTGTGTCTAATCCGCATATATATCACCATTGCCCTTGATTTTCTTGACTGTATATTTCTTAAATATCAACATATACACGTGTGATTTAGTTTACGAAGATTTTTCAATGCCGAGAACCTCGATCAGAGAGTAAAAAAGGCGTAAGGTTCACAATGGTGTAAAATTAAAATGGGATATACCGGGCTAGGATTCGAGTTACAGGAACAAGGGCCAAACCAACCACCCAAAAATGGAATCGTCGAGCGAAAACACTTGACAACCTCCTAGAAGCAGCTTTTCTTACCACCAGACCTTTCTCCATCAATTAGGAATCTGATGCCGTCACTAAACACATTCCTTAAATTGTAGCCATTTGTTGAGTGTTTTTTTTATGTCTAATCCGCATATATATCACCATTGCCCTTGATTTTCTTGACTGTATATCTCTTAAATATCAACATATACAAGTCTGATTTAATTTACAAAGATTTTTCAATGCCGAGAACCTCGATCAGAGAGTAAAAATGGCGTAAGGTTCACAATGGTGTAAAATTAAAATGGGATATACCGGGCTAGGATTCGAGTTACAGGAACAAGGGACAAACCAACCACCCAAGAATGGAATGGTCTAGCGAAAACACTTGACAACCTCCTAAAAGCAGCTTTTCTTACCACCAGACCTTTCTCCATCAAATAGGAATCTGATGCCGTCACTAAACACATTCCTTAAATTGTAGCCATTTGTTGAGTGTTTTTTTTGTGTCTAATCCGCATATATATCACCATTGCCCTTGATTTTCTTGACTGTATATTTCTTAAATATCAACATATACACGTGTGATTTAGTTTACGAAGATTTTTCAATGTCGAGAACCTCGATCAGAGCGTAAAAAAGGCGTAAGGTTCACAATGGTGTAAAATTAAAATGGGATATACCGGGCTAGGATTCGAATTACAAGAACAAGGGCCAAACCAACCACCTAACAATGGAATCGTAGAGCGAAAACACTTGACAACCTCCTAGAAGCAGCTTTTCTTGCCACCATACCATTCTCCATCAATTAGGAATCTGATGCCGTCACTAAACACATTACTTAAATTGTAGCCATTTGTTGAGTGTTTTTTTTTGGTGTCTAATCCGCATATATATCACCATTGCCTTCATTTTCTTGACTGTATATATCTCTTAAATATCAACATATACACGTGTGATTTAGTTTACGGAGATTTTTCAATGCCGAGAACCTCGATCAGAGAGTAAAAAAGGGGTAAGGTTCACAATGGTGTAAAATTAAAATGAGATATACCGGGCTAGGATTCGAGTTACAGGAACAAGGGCCAAACCAACCATCCAAGAATGGAGTCGTCAAGCGAAAACACTTGACAACCTCCTAGAAGCAGCTTTTCTTACCACCAGACCTTTCCCCATCAAATAGGAATCTGACGCCGTCACTAAAAACATTCCTTAAATTGTAGCCATTTGTTGAGTGTTTTTTTTGGTGTCTAATCCGCATATATATCACCATTGTCCATGATTTTCTTAACTGTATATCTCTTAAATATCAACACTTACACGTGTGATTTAGTTTACGAAGATTTTTCAATGCCGAGAACCTCGATCAGAGAGTAAAAAAGGCGTAAGGTTCACAATGGTGTAAAATTAAAATGGGATCTATCGGGCTAGGATTCGAGTTACAGGAACAAGGACCAAACCGACCACCCAAGAATGGAATCGTCGAACGAAAACACTTGACAACCTCCTAGAAGCAGCTTTTCTTACCACTAGACCTTTCTCCATCAATTAGGAATCTTATGCTGTCACTAAACACATTCCTTAAATTGTAGCCATTTGTTGAGTGTTTTTTTTTGGCGTCTAATCCGCATATATATCACCATTGCCCTTAATTTTCTTGACTGTATATCTCTTATATATCAACATATACACGTGTGATTTAGTTTACAAAGATTTTTCAATGCCGAGAACCTCGATCAGAGAGTAAAAAGGCGTAAGGTTCACAATCGTGTAAAATTAAAATGGGATATACCGGGCTAGGATTCGAGTTACAAGAACAAGGGCCAGACCAACCACCCAAGAATGGAATCGTCGAGCGAAAACACTTGTCAACCTCCTAGAAGCAGCTTTTCTTACCACCAGACCTTTCTCGATCAATTAGGAATCTGATGCCGTCACTAAACACATTCCTTAAATTGTAGCCATTTGTTGAGAGATTTTTTTTTGTTGTCTAGTCCGCATATATATCACCATTGCCCATGATTTTCTTGACTGTATATCTCTTAATTATCAACATATACACGTGTGATTTAGTTTACGAAGATTTTTCAATGCCGAGAACCTCGATCAGAGAGTAAAAAAGGCGTAAGGTTCACAATAGTGTAAAATTAAAATGGGATATACCGGGCAAGGATTCGAGTTACAGGAACAAGGGACAAACCAACCACCCAAGAATGGAATCGTCAAGCGAAAACACTTGACAATCTCCTAGAAGCAGCTTTTCTTGCCACCAGACCTTTCTCCATCAATTAGGAATCTGATGCCGTCACTAAACACATTCCTTAAATTGTAGCCATTTGTTGAGTGTTTTTTTTTTGTGTCTAATCCGCATATATATCACCATTGCTCTGGATTTTCTTGACTGTATATCTCATAAATATATACATATACACGTGTGATGTAGTTTATGAAGATTTTTCAATGCCGAGAACCTCGATCAGAGAGTAAAAAAGGCGTAAAGTTCACAATGGTGTAAAATTAAAATGGGATATACCGGGCTAGGATTCGAGTTACAGGAACAAGGGACAAACCAACCACCCAAGAATGGAATCGTCGAGCGAAAACACTTGACAACCTCCTAGAAGCAGCTTTTCTTACCACCAGAGCTTTCTCCAACAATTAAGAATCTGATGTCGTCACTAAACACATTCCTTAAATTGTAGCCATTTGTTGAGTGTTTTTTTTGTGTCTAATCTGCATATATATCACCATTGCCCTTGATTTTCTTGGCTGTATATCTCTTAAATATCAACATATACACGTTTGATTTAGTTTACGAAGATTTTTCAATGCCGAGAACCTCGATCAGAGAGTAAAAAAGGCTTAATGTTCACAATGGTGTAAAATTAAAATGGGATATACCGGGCTAGGATTCTAGTTACAGGAACAAGGGTCAAACCAACCACCCAAGAATGGAATCGTCGAGCGAAAACACATGACAACCTCCTAGAAGCATCTTTTCTTACCACTAGACCTTTCTCCATCAATTAGGAATCTGATGCCATCACTAAACACATTCCTTAAGTTGTAGCCATTTGTTGAGTCTTTTTTTTTTTGGTGTCTAATCCGCATATATATCACTATTGCCCTTGATTTTCTTGACTGTATATCTCTTAAATAACAACATATACACGTGTGATTTAGTTTACGAAGATTTTTCAATGCCGAGAACCTCGATCAGAGAGTAAAAAAGGCGTAAGGTTCACAATGGTGTAAAATTAAAATGTGATATACCGGGCTAGGATTCGAGTTACAGGAACAATGGCCAAACCAACTACCCAAGAATGGAATCTCGAGTGAAAACACTTGACAACCTCCTAGAAGCAGCTTTTCTTACCACCAGACCTTTCTCCATCAATTAGGAATCTGATGCCGTCACTAAACACATTCCTTAAATTGTAGCCATTTGTTGAGTGTTTTTTTTTTGCGTCTAATCCGCATATATATCACCATTGCCCATGATTTTCTTGACTGTATATCTCTTAAATATCAACATATACACGTGTGATTTAGTTTACGAAGATTTTTCAATGCCGAGAACCTCGATCAGAGAGTAAAAAAGGCGTAAGGTTCACAATGGTGTAAAATTCAAATGGGATATACAGAGCTAGGCTTCGAGTTACAGGAACAAGGGCCAAACCGACCACCCAAGAATGAAATCGTCAAGCGAAAACACTTGACAACCTCTTAGAAGCAGCTTTTCTTGCCACCAGACCTTTCTCCATCAATTAGGAATCTGATGCCGTCACTAAACACATTCCTTAAATTGTAGCCATTTGTTGAGTGGTTTTTTTTGTGTCTAATCCGCATATATATCACCATTGCCCTTGATTTTCTCGACTGTATATCTCTTAAATATCAACATATACACATGTGATTTAGTTTACGAAGATTTTTCAATGCCGAGAACCTCGATCAGAGAGTAAAAAAGGCGTAAAGTTCACAATGGTGTAAAATTAAAATGGGATATACCGGCTAGGATTCGAGTTACAGGAACAAGGGACAAACCAACCACCCAAGAATGGAATCGTCGAGCGAAAACACTTGACAACCTCCTAGAAGCAGCTTTTCTTACCACCAGACCTTTCTCCATCAATAAGGAATCTGATGCCGTCACTAAACACATTCCTTAAATTGTAGCCATTTGTTGAGTGTTTTTTTTTTGGGTTTCTAATCCGCATATATATCACCATTGCCCTTTATTTTCTTGACTGTATATCTCTTAAATATCAACATATACACGTGTGATTTAGTTTACAAAGATTTTTCAATGCCGAGAACCTCGATTAGAGAGTAAAAAAGGCGTAAGGTTCACAATGGTGTAAAATTAAAATGGGATATACCGGGCTAGGATTCGAGTTACAGGAACAAGGGCCAAACCAACCACCCAAGAATGGAATCGTCAAGCGAAAACACTTGACAACCTCCTAGGAGCAGCTTTTCTTACCACCAGGCCTTTCTCCATCAATAAGGAATCTGATGCCGTCACTAAACACATTCCTTAAATTGTAGCCATTTGTTGAGTGTTTTTTTTTTTGGGTTTCTAATCCGCATATATATCACCATTGCCCTTTATTTTCTTGACTGTATATCTCTTAAATATCAACATATACACGTGTGATTTGGTTTACAAAGATTTTTCAATGCCGAGAACCTCGATCAGAGAGTAAAAAAGGCGTAAGGTTCACAATGGTGTAAAATTAAAATGGGATATACCGGGCTAGGATTCGAGTTACAGGAACAAGGGCCAAACCAACCACCCAAGAATGGAATCGTCAAGCGAAAACACTTGACAACCTCCTAGGAGCAGCTTTTCTTACCACCAGACCTTTCTCCATCAATTAGGAATCTGATGCCGTCCCTAAACACATTACTTAAATTGTAGCCATTTGTTTAGTGTTTTTTTTGTGTCTAATCCGCATGTATATCGCCATTGCCCTTGATTTTTTGACTGTATATCTCTTAAATGTCAACATATACACGTGTGATTTAGTTTACAAATATTTTTCAATGACGAGAACCTCGATCAGAGAGTAAAAAAGGAGTAAGGTTCACAATGGTGTAAAATTAAAATGGGATATACCGGGCTAGGATTCGAGTTACAAGAACAAGGGCCAAACGAACCACCCAAGCATGGAATCGTTGAGCGAAAACACTTGACAAACTCCTAGAAGCAGCTTTTCTTGCCACCAGACCTTTCTCCATCAATTAGGAATCTGATGCCGTCACTAAACACATTCCTTAAATTGTTGCCATTTGTTTAGTGTTTTTTTTTGGTGTCTAATCCGCATGTATATCGCCATTGCCCTTGATTTTCTTGACTGTATATCTCTTAAATGTCAACATATACACGTGTGATTTAGTTTACAAATATTTTTCAATGACGAGAACCTCGATCAGAGAGTAAAAAAGGCGTAAGGTTCACAATGGTGTAAGATTGAAATGGGATATACCGGGCTAAGATTCGAGTTACAGGAACAAGGGCCAAACCAACCACCCAAGAATGGAATCGTCGAGCGAAAACACTTGACAACCTCCTAGAAGCAGCTTTTCTTACCACCAGACCTTTCTCCATCAATTAGGAATCTGATGCCGTTACTAAACACATTCCTTCAATTGTATCCATTTGTTGAGTGTGTTATTTGGTGTCTAATCCGCATATATATCACCATTGCCCTTGATTTTCTTGACAGTATATCTCTTAAATATCAACATATACACGTGTGATTTAGTTTAGGAAAATTTTTCAATGCCGAGAACCTCGATCAGAGAGTAAAAAAGGCGTATGGTTCACAATGGTGTAAAATTAAAATGGGATATACCGGGCTAGGATTCGAGTTACAGGAACAAGGGCCAAACCAACCACGCAAAAATGGAATCGTCGAGCGAAAACACTTAACAACCTCCTAGAAGCAGCCTTACTTGCCACCAGACCTTTCTCCATCAATTAGGAATCTGATGGCGTCACTAAAAACATTCCTTAAATTGTAGCCATTTGTTGAGTGTTTTTTTTGTGTCTAATCCGCATATATATCACCATTGCCCTTGATTTTCTTGACTGTATATTTCTTAAATATCAACATATACACGTTTGATTTAGTTTACGAAGATTTTTCAATGCCGAGAACCTCGATCAGAGAGTAAAAAAGACGTAAGGTTCACAATGGTGTAAAATTAAAATGAGATATACCGGGCTAGGATTCGAGTTACAGGAACAAGGGCCAAACCAACCACCCAAAAATGGAATCGTCGAGCGAAAACACTTGACAACCTCCTAGAAGCAGCTTTTCTTACCACCAGACCTTTCTCCATCAATTAGGAATCTGATGCCGTTACTAAACACATTCCTTCAATTGTATCCATTTGTTGAGTGTGTTATTTGGTGTCTAATCCGCATATATATCACCATTGCCCTTGATTTTCTTGACAGTATATCTCTTAAATATCAACATATACACGTGTGATTTAGTTTAGGAAAATTTTTCAATGCCGAGAACCTCGATCAGAGAGTAAAAAAGGCGTATGGTTCACAATGGTGTAAAATTAAAATGGGATATACCGGGCTAGGATTCGAGTTACAGGAACAAGGGCCAAACCAACCACGCAAAAATGGAATCGTCGAGCGAAAACACTTAACAACCTCCTAGAAGCAGCCTTACTTGCCACCAGACCTTTCTCCATCAATTAGGAATCTGATGGCGTCACTAAAAACATTCCTTAAATTGTAGCCATTTGTTGAGTGTTTTTTTTGTGTCTAATCCGCATATATATCACCATTGCCCTTGATTTTCTTGACTGTATATTTCTTAAATATCAACATATACACGTTTGATTTAGTTTACGAAGATTTTTCAATGCCGAGAACCTCGATCAGAGAGTAAAAAAGACGTAAGGTTCACAATGGTGTAAAATTAAAATGAGATATACCGGGCTAGGATTCGAGTTACAGGAACAAGGGCCAAACCAACCACCCAAAAATGGAATCGTCGAGCGAAAACACTTGACAACCTCCTAGAAGCAGCTTTTCTTACCACCAGACCTTTCTCCATCAATTAGGAATCTGATGCCGTCACTAAACACATTCCTTAAATTGTAGCCATTTGTTGAGTGTTTTTTTTGTGTCTAATCCGCATATATATCACCATTGCTCTTGATTTTCTTGACTGTATATCTCATAAATATATACATATACACGTGTGATTTAGTTTATGAAGATTTTTCAATGCCGAGAACCTCGATCAGAGAGTAAAAAAGACGTAAAGTTAACAATGGTGTAAAATTAAAATGGGATATACCGGGCTAGGATTCGAGTTACAGAAACAAGGGACAAACCAACCACCCAAGAATGGAATCGCCGAGCGAAAACACTTGACAACCTCCTAGAAGCAGCTTTTCTTACCACCAGAGCTTTCTCCAACAATTAAGAATCTGATGTCGTCACTAAACACATTCCTTAAACTGTAGCCATTTGTTGAGTGTTTTTTTTTTGTCTAATCTGCATATATATCACCATTGCCCTTGATTTTCTTGGCTGTATATCTCTTAAATATCAACATATAAACGTGTGATTTAGTTTACGAAGATTTTTCAATGCCGAGAACCTCGATCAGAGAGTAAAAAAGGCTTAATGTTCACAATGGTGTAAAATTAAAATGGGATATACCGGGCTAGGATTCGAGTTACAGGAACAAGGGCCAAACCAACCACCCAAGAATGGAATCGTCGAGCGAAAACACATGACAACCTCCTAGAAGCATCTTTTCTTACCACTAGACCTTTCTCCATCAATTAGGAATCTGATGCCATCACTAAACACATTCCTTAAATTGTAGCCATTTGTTGAGTCTTTTTTTTTTGGTGTCTAATCCGCATATATATCACTATTGCCCTTGATTTTCTTGACTGTATATCTCTTAAATAACAACATATACACGTGTGATTTAGTTTACGAAGATTTTTCAATGCCGAGAACCTCGATCAGAGAGTAAAAAAGGCGTAAGGTTCACAATGGTGTAAAATTAAAATGTGATATACCGGGCTAGGATTCGAGTTACAGGAACAAGGGCCAAACCAACCACCCAAGAATGGAATCGTCGAGTGAAAACACTTGACAACCTCCTAGAAGCAGTTTTTCTTACCACCAGACCTTTCTCCATCAATTAGGAATCTGATGCTGTCACTAAACACATTCCTTAAATTGTAGCCATTTGTTGAGTGTTTTTTTTTTTTTTTGCGTCTAATCCGCATATATATCACCATTGCCCATGATTTTCTTGACTGTATATCTCTTAAATATCAACATATACACGTGTGATTTAGTTTACGAAGATTTTTCAATGCTGAGAACCTCGATCAGAGAGTAAAAAAGGCGTAAGGTTCACAATGGTGTAAAATTAAAATGGGATATACAGAGCTAGGCTTCGAGTTACAGGAACAAGGGCCAAACCGACCACCCAAGAATGAAATCGTCAAGCGAAAACACTTGACAACCTCTTAGAAGCAGCTTTTCTTGCCACCAGACCTTTCTCCATCAATTAGGAATCTGATGCTGTCACTAAACACATTCCTTAAATTGTAGCCATTTGTTGAGTGGTTTTTTTTTGTGTCTAATCCGCATATATATCACCATTGCCCTTGATTTTCTCGACTGTATATCTCTTAAATATCAACATATACACGTGTGATTTAGTTTACGAAGATTTTTCAATGCCGAGAACCTCGATCAGAGAGTAAAAAAGGCGTAAAGTTCACAATGGTGTAAAATTAAAATGGGATATACCGGGCTAGGATTCGAGTTACAAGAACAAGGGACAAACCAACCACCCAAGAATGGAATCGTCAAGCGAAAACACTTGACAACCTCCTAGAAGCAGCTTTTCTTACCACCAGACCTTTCTCCATCAATAAGGAATCTGATGCCGTCACTAAACACATTCCTTAAATTGTAGCCATTTGTTGAGTGTTTTTTTTTTTGGGTTTCTAATCCGCATATATATCACCATTGCCCTTTATTTTCTTGACTCTATATCTCTTAAATATCAACATATACACGTGTGATTTAGTTTACAAAGATTTTTCAATGCCGAGAACCTCGATCAGAGAGTAAAAAAGGCGTAAGGTTCACAATGGTGTAAAATTAAAATGGGATATACCGGGCTAGGATTCGAGTTACAGGAACAAGGGCCAAACCAACCACCCAAGAATGGAATCGTCAAGCGAAAACACTTGACAACCTCCTAGGAGCAGCTTTTCTTACCACCAGACCTTTCTCCATCAATTAGGAATCTGATGCCGTCACTAAACACATTCCTTAAATTGTAGCCATTTGTTGAGTGTTTTTTTTTTGGTGTCTAATCCGCATATATATCACCATTGCCCTTGATTTTCTTGACTGTATATCTCTTAAATATCAACATATACACGTGTGATTTAGTTTACGAAGATTTTTCAATGCCGAGAACCTCTATCAGAGAGTAAAAAAGGCGTAAGGTTCACAATGGTGCCGGGCTAGGATTCGAGTTACAGAAACAAGGGCCAAACCAACCACCTAAGAATGGAATCATCGAGCGAAAACACTTGACAACCTCCTAGAAGCAGCTTTTCTTGCCACCAGACCTTTCTCTATCAATTAGGAATCTGATGCGGTCACTATACACATTCCTTAAATTGTAGCCAGTTGTTGAGTGTTTTTTTTGTGTCTAATCCGCATATATATCACCATTGCCCTTAATTTTCTTGACTATATATCTCTTAAATGTCAACATATACACGTGTGATTTGGTTTACGAAGATTTTTCAATGCCGAGAACCTCGATCAGAGAGTAAAAAAGGCGTAAGGTTCACAATGGTGTAAGATTAAAATGGGATATACCGGGCTATGATTCGAGTTACAGGAACAAGGGCCAAACCAACCACCCAAGAATGGAATCGTCGAGCGAAAACACTTGACAACCTCCTAGAAGCAGCTTTTCTTGCCACCAGTCCTTTCTCCATCAATTAGGAATCTGATGCCGTCACTAAACACATTCCTTACATTGTGGCCATTTGTTGAGTGTTTTTCTTTTGTGTCTAATCCGCATATATATCACCATTGCCCTTGATTTTCTTGACTGTATATCTCTTAAATGTCAACATATACACGTGTGATTTAGTTTACGAAGATTTTTCAATGCCAAGAACCTCGATCAGAGAGTAAAAAAGGCGTAAGGTTCACAATGGTGTAAGATTAAAATGGGATATACCGGGCTAGGATTCGAGTTACAGGAACAAGGGCCAAACCAACCACCCAAGAATGGAATCGTCGAGCGAAAACACTTGACAACCTCCTAGAAGCAGCTTTTCTTGCCACCAGACCCTTCTCCATCAATTAGGAATCTGATGTCGTCACTAAACACATTCCTTAAATTGTAGCCATTTGTTGAGTGTTTTTTTTTGGTGTCTAATCCACATATATATCACCATTGCCCTTTGATTTTCTTGACTGTATATCTCTTAAATGTCAATATACACATGTGTGATTTAGTTTACGAAGATTTTTCAATGCCAAGAACCTCGATCAGAGAGTAAAAAGGCGTAAGGTTCACAATGGTGTAAAATTAAAATGGGATATACCAGGCTAGGATTCGAGTTACAGGAACAAGGGCCAAACCAACCACCCAAGAATGGAATCGTCGATTGAAAACACTTGACAACCTCCTAGAAGCAGCTTTTCTTGCCACTAGACCATTCTCCATCAATTAGGAATCTGATGCCGTCACTAAACACATTCCTTAAATTGTTGCCATTTGTTTAGTTTTTTTTTTGGTGTCTAATCCGCATGTATATCGCCATTGCCCTTGATTTTCTTGACTGTATATCTCTTAAATGTCAACATATACACGTGTGATTTAGTTTACAAATATTTTTCAAGGACGAGAACCTCGATCAGAGAGTAAAAAAGGCGTAAGGTTCACAATGGTGTAAAATTAAAATAGGATATTCCGGGATAGGATTCGAGTTACAGGAACAAGGGCCAAACCAACCACCCAAGAATGGAATCGTCGAGCGAAAACACTTGACAACCTCCTAGAAGCAGTTTTTCTTGCCACCAGACCTTTATCCATCAATTAGGAATCTGATGCCGTCACTAAACACATTTATTAAATTGTAGCCATTTGTTGAGTATTTTTTTTGGTGTCTAATCCGCATATATATCACCACTGCCCTTGATTTTCTTGAATGTATATCTCTTAAATATCAACATATACACGTGTGATTTAGTTTACGAAGATTTTTCAATGCCGAGAACCCCTATCAGAGAGAGAAAAAGGCGTAAGGTTCACAATGGTGTAAAATTAAAATGGGATATACCGGGCTAGGATTCGAGTTACAGGAACAAGGGCCAAACCAACCACCTAAGAATGGAATTGTCGAGCGAAAACACTTGACAACCTCCTAGAAGCAGCTTTTCTTGCCACCAGACCTTTCTCCATCAATTAGGAATCTGATGCCGTCACTAAACACATTCCTTAAATTGTAGCCATTTGTTGAGTGTTTTTTTTTGTGTCTAATCCGCATATATATCACCATTGCCCTTGATTTTCTTGAATGTATATCTCTTAAATATCAACATAAACACGTGTGATTTAGTTTACGAAGATTTTTCAATGCCGAGAACCTCGATCAGAGAGTAAAAATGGCGTAAAGTTCACAATGGTGTAAAATTAAAATGTGATATACCGGTCTTGGATTCGAGTTACAGGAACAAGGGCCAAACCAACATCAGAGAATGGAATCGTTGAGCGAAAACACTTGACAACCTCCTAGAAGCTGCTTTTCTTACCACCAGACCTTTCTCTATCAATTAGGAATCTGATGCCGTCACTAAACACATTCCTTAAATTGTAGCCATTTATTGAGTGTTTTTTTTTTGGTGTCTAATCCGCATATATATCACCATTGCCCTTGATTTTCTTGACTATATATCTCTTAAATATCAATATATACAGGTGTGATTTAGTTTATGAAGATTTTTCAATGCCGAGAACCTCGATCAGAGAGTAAAAAAGGCTTAAGGTTCACAATGGGCTAAAATTAAAATGGGATATACTAGGCTAGGATTCGAGTTACAGGAACAAGGGCCAAACCAACCACCCAAGAATGGAATCGTCGAGCAAAAACACTGGACAACCTCCTAGAAGCAGCTTTTCTTACCACCAGACCTTTCTCCATCAATTAGGAATCTGATGCCGTCACTAAACACATTCCTTAAATTGTAGCCATTTTGTTGAGTGTTTTTTTGGTGTCTAATCCGCATATATATCACCATTGCCCTTGATTTTCTTGACTGTATATCTCTTAAATGTCAACATATACACGTGTGATCTAGTTTACGAAGGTTTTTCAATGCCGAGAACCTCGATCAGAGAGTAAAAAAGACGTAAGGTTCACAATGGTGTAAAATTAAAATGGGATATACCGGGCTAGTATTCGAGTTACAGGAACAAGGGCCAAACCAACCACCCAAGGATGGAATCGTCGAGTGAAAACACTTGACAACCTCCTAGAAGCAGCTTTTCTTACCACCAGACCTTTCTCCATCAATTATGAATATGATGCCGTCACTAAACACATTCCTTAAATTGTAGCCATTTGTTGAGTGATTTTTTTTCGTGTCTAATCCGCATATATATCACCATTGCCCTTGATTTTCCTGACCGTATATCTCTTAAATATCAAAATATACACGTGTGATTTAGTTTACGAAGAATTTTCAATGCCGAGAACCCCGATCAGAGAGTAAAAAAGGCGTAAAGTTCACAATGGTGTAAAATGAAAATGGGATATACCGAGCTAGGATTCGAGTTACAGGAACAAGGGCCAAACCAACCACCCAAGAATGGAATCGTCGAGAGAAAACACTTGACAACCTCCTAGAAGCAGCACTAAACACATTCTTTAAATTGTAGCCATTCGTTAAGTGATTTTTTTTGTTGTCTAATCCGCATATATATCACCATTGCCCTTGATTTTCTTGAACGTATATCTCTTAAATATCAACATATATACTTGTGATTTAGTTTACGATGATTTTTCAATGCCGAGAACCTCAATCAGAGAGTAAAAAAGGCGTAAGGTTCACAATAGTGTAAAATTAAAATGGGATATACCGGGCTAGGATTCGAGTTACAGGAACATGGGCCAAACCAACCACCCAAGAATGGAATCGTTGAGCGAAAACACTTGACAACCTCCCAGAAGCAGCTTTTCTTACCACCAGACCATTACCAATCAATTAGGAATCTGATGCCGTCACTAATCACATTCCTTATATGGTAGCGATTTGTTGAGTGTTTTTTTTTGTGTCTAATCCGCCTATATATCACCATTTCCCTTGATTTTCTTGACTGTATATCTTTTAAATATCAACATATACACGTGTGATTTAGTTTATGAAGATTTTTCAATGCCGAGATCCTTGATCAGAGAGTAAAAAAGCCGTAAGGTTCACAATGGTTTAAAATTAAAATGGGATATACCGGGCTAGGATTCGAGTTACAGGAACAAGGGACAAACTAACCACCCAAGAATGGAATCGTAGAGCGAAAACACTTGACAACCTCCTAGAAGCAGCTTTTCTTGCCACCAGACCTTTCTCTATCAATTAGGAATCTGATGCCGTCACTAAACACATTCCTTAAATTGTAGCCAGTTGTTGAGTGTTTTTTTTGTTTGGTGGCTAATCCGCATATATATCACCATTGCCCTTAATTTTCTTAACTGCATATCTCTTAAATGTCAACATATACACGTGTGATTTAGTTTACGAAGATTTTTCAATGCCGAGAACCTCGATCAGAGAGTAAAAAAGGCGTAAGGTTCACAATGGTGTAAGATTAAAATAGGATATAGCGGGCTAGGATTCGAGTTACAGGAACAAGGGCCAAACCAACCACCCAAGAATGGAATCGTCGAGCGAAAACACTTGACAACCTCCTAGAAGCAGCTTTTCTTGCCACCAGACCTTTCTCCATCAATTAGGAATCTGATGCCGTCACTAAACACCTTCCTTGAATTGTAGCCATTTGTTGAGTGTTTTTTTTGGTGTCTAATCTGTAACACCCTAGTTACTAATTAACGATTTTGTATGTAATTACCAACGATTAGATGTGTAGTTAAGACTACACATGCTATAATAATACGGGTTTATTAAAACTTTTACAAATCATGAGTTATTCTACATCACGTGATCATATGTTTAATCCTTATGTATCAAAGTCAAAACTAATGTTTTAATGATTTTGACCCTAGGTGATTTACAACATGGCAAAGTGCGGAAGCGTGTATCTATATTGTGTTCGGTTCTTCGTTGAGCTTGATCGTCTTCCGGCATCCAAGGTGTACCTACATTTCATAAACATGAAATGCTTTAGTCATACAGGACTTAAAACGTGTCTAAACGATTCCGAGAAACAATTGATAACAAAAACAAAAATTTCAACCTGACCTCCACCGTAAATTACGGTGGCACCGTAATTTACGGTGGCCACTGGTTTTACATGCCCCTACCGTAAACCAGTAGGGGGCCACCGTAAGGCTTTTCATCTCCACCGTAAATTACGGTGGCACCGTAATTTACGGTGGACCCTGCATCCAGTTTTCCATTTTTGCCGTGATTTGACACGAAATCTTCCGTATCTTTCAAACCGCTTGTCCGTTTGGCCTACCGTTTCTTCCTACGTGTTTGTAATTTGATTCTCCATCATTTGGAGTTAAAATCCGACATTCGGCTTAACAAAATTTAAGACTTCTAAGTCTTCGGTTTATTACCCTTTATACCAAATTTTGACCCGGTTATGCATTTTATCAAACAAACGTATTTATTTGATTCCTATATTTCATACACTTCATCAAATAATTATGATATACCATATTAGGTTCTAATCATAGGTTTATTACACAAATTAAACCCGTTTTCACTAGTATGCTTATTTTGACCCGTTAAGGATATTTTAAGCACTTTTAAGCTCAATTTCGCTTTCATTCTAATCTAGCGTTGTAACCTATATCTCTTATCTAGTACTCTTCCATCACAACTAAATGTGTGTTGGATTTAAAGTAGATATCTATGTGTTCCGAATTTATACCTCTTGAAATATCATTTTACGGCAAAGACTCATATGGAGTCTTTTGGCCCAAGAATTACATCTTTCACTACCCGTACTCGTTCTAAACTTTTGTTTAATCATAAGACTCCTTTCCAAACAACCTCTAAGAGTTGTTTGTTCAATTTAGCCTACAAGGGCGTTTTGGTCGATTTTGGTCCTTCTTTTACAATGAAGGGCTATCACCAATTATTCGACCAAATTAGCACTTTTACATACATCATAAATAAGCGTACCTGGCTCGGATCAACAAATAGACCCGATTTTAATACCTTGCTTTATATTCGCTAATTAAGAACGATGCGAATATCCATTGGATATCTATTCCTGTAAGTATATGACTCGACAAAAGAATCATTAGTCTATATAGTCAAAAGGTGTTGTCTACACCTTTTGACCCGTTCGGCCGAATTGACCATTTATCTTTGCGAAATGATATTTATTATCATCTCCTCTACATGACTCTTCCCGTTTAACACCGTACGGAAATTTTAAATATAAACCGTGTATTTCTTTCGACATAATATGACCAATTTATCGATTTACTTCTTTTTAACCATTATTATGGTTTCTATCATCTTTGATTTTTCTTGTTCCGTTCGACTACACGACGGAACATCATATTTCAATGTTTAGATATCTCATTCATAATTTATATGATAAGAAAACATTCCACAATTTAAGACTAGTGTAAGCTATACTTACCTTGCATCCGAATTATGCTTTTCCGCCATTCTTGCTTCGTTTGACCCGCTTCCTTTCCAAGCCTCCACCTAGCTTGTCAAGCGTCAAACTATCATCATAATTCGTAAGACGGTTATATTAGTCATCATTAATTATGACTATTCCATCTTACATATTTTCTATCACAATTACCATTCGATCTTATTAATGGTCGGTTTGACTATTTAAAAGTCAAATCACCAATTAACACATATGATTGCACTATCAAGTTCACAAGACTCAATTAGGCACATTATCAACACTTAGTTCTCATTTAGGCATTTTAACAAACACCTAATGTGCATGATTTTACATATTTACTAACTAGTTCCTAACTAGTTATTTTTACCAAGATTAACATCAAAATCACCACTATCACTTATGATCAATTACTCAAACTTGCAAATTGTTCAAGTATCTTGTTCCTACTAGCAACTATGATGTTTTTAAACATGTGTACATCATCATCTTTACTACATAATCAAAACCCACTTGACACATGAGGGTATGATCATGGATTCACAACCATGAACATCAATTCAACAAGTACATGACTAGGGTTTACTCCTAGACATAGTTTCATTACTAATTTCATCCAAACAACAAACATGCAAGTTCAGATTCGAGTTCTCTAGGTTTGCTCAGAATTTCAACTAGAGATTTCTCAAGAAATTTACATACCTCATGACTCCTTTTTCAATGGAGATCACTAATTCATGCTCGGATTTTGATTTGGACTTGATTTGCCCCTTCAATTTGATGAAATTGTGTTGATTAGGGTTTGACCCTTCTTGGTCGCCCCTGAGCTCGATCCAGAACACACACTGTGTGTTTGTGTTTGTTTTTATTAAATAACTTTTCTAGTTATCCCGCTTTAACCCCTCGTGTTTGGTTCGTTATTAAGTAGGCCACAACCTACTTATTTCTTTTAACAATTTTCCCACTAATTAACTAGGTTAAATATTCCTAGTTAACTTAGCGGGTTCGGGAATATTTATGACTAAGTTTATTTTTGGTCCCGTTAACTCGGGCCTTCTAAGCTTTTATTTCTTAAAAGCTTTTATTCACTTTTTATTTATTATTAGGATTAATTATTTAAATCCTAATATTTACCGGGTAAATTTTTACCACTAAAGGTATTTTACCCGTCTTTACTATTAACGTGGTTTGATTACCAAAGCCGTTTTCGGGGTGTTACATAATCCGCATATATATCACCATTGCCCTTGATTTTCTTGACTGTATATCTCCTAAATATCAACATATACACGTGTGATTTAGTTTACGAAGATTTTTCAATGCCGAGAAACAGAGACTAAAAAAGGCGTAAGGTTCACAATGGTGTAAAATTAAAATGGGATATACCGGGCTAGGATTCGAGTTACAGGAACAAGGGCCAAACCAACCACCCAAGAATGGAATCGTCGAGCGAAAACACTTGACAACCTCCTAGAAGCAGCTTTTCTTGCCACCAGACCTTTCTCCATCAATTAGGAATCTGATGCCGTCACTAAACACATTCCTTAAATTGTAGCCATTTGTTGAGTGGTTTTTTTTTTGTGTCTAATCCGCATATATATCACCATTGCGCTTGATGTTTTGACTGTATATCTCTTAAATATCAACACATACACGTGTGATTTAATTTACGAAGATTTTTCAATGCCGAGAACCTCGATCAGAGAGTAAAAAAGGCGTAAGGTTCACAATGGTGTAAAATTAAAATGGGATATACCGGGCTAGGATTCGAGTTACAGGAACAAGGGCCAAACCAACCAACCAAGAATGGAATCGTCGAGCGAAAACACTTGACAACCTCCTAGAAGCAGCTTTTCTTGCCACCAGACCTTTCTCCATCAATTAGGAATCTGATGCCGTCACTACACACATTCCTTAAATTGTAGCCATTTGTTGAGTGTTTTTTTTGGTGTCTAATCCGCATATATATCACCATTGCCCTTGAGTTTCTTGACTATATATCTCTTAAATATCAACATATACACGTGTGATTTAGTTTACGAAGATTTTTCAATGCCGAGAAACAGAGACTAAAAAAGGCGTAAGGTTCACAATGGTGTAAAATTAAAATGGGATATACCGGGCTAGGATTCTAGTTACAGGAACAAGGGCCAAACCAACCACCCAAGAATGGAATCGTCGAGCGATAACACTTGACAACCTCCTAGAAGCAGCTTTTCTTGCCACCAGACCTTTCTCCATCAATTAGGAATCTGATGCCGTCACTAAACACATTCCTTAAATTGTAGCCATTTGTTGAGTGTTTTTTTTGTGTCTAATCCGCATATATACCACCATTGCCCTTGATTTTTTGACTGTATATCTCTTAAATATCAACACATACACGTGTGATTTAGTTTACGAAGATTTTTCAATGCCGAGAACCTCGATCAGAGAGTAAAAAAGGCGTAAGGTTCACAATGGTGTAAAATTAAAATGGGATATACCGGGCTAGGATTCGAGTTACAGGAACAAGGGCCAAACCAACCACCCAAGAATGGAATCGTCGAGCGAAAACACTTGACAACCTCCTAGAAGCAGCTTTTCTTGCCACCAGACCTTTCTCCATCAATTAGGAATCTGATGCCGTCACTAAACACATTCCTTAAATTGTAGCCATTTGTTGAGTGTTTTTTTTTGGTGTCTAATCCGCATATATATCACCATTGCCCTTGATTTTCTTGACTGTATATCTCTTAAATGTCAACATATAAACGTGTGATTTAGTTTACGAAGATTTTTCAATGCCGAGAACCTCGATCAGAGAGTAAACAAGGCGTAAGGTTCACAATGGTGTAAAATTAAAATGGGATACACCGGGCTAGGATTCGAGTTACAGGAACAACGGCCAAACCAACCACCCAAGAATGGAATCGTCGAGCGAAAACACTTGACAACCTCCTAGAAGCAGCCTTTCTTGCCACCAGACCTTTCTCCATCAATTAGGAATCTGATGCGGTCACTAAACACATTCCTTAAGTTGTAGTCATTTGTTGAGTGTTTTTTTTTTGTGTCTAATCCGCATATATAGCACCATTGCCCTTGTTTTTTTGACTGTATATCTCTTAAATATCAACATATACACGTGTGATTTAGTTTACGAAGATTTTTCAATGCTGAGAACCTCGATCAGAGATTAAAAAAGGCGTAAGGTTCACAATGGTGTAAAATTAAAAGGGGATATACCGGGGCTAGGATTCGAGTTACAAGAACAAGGGCCAAACCAACCACCCAAGAATGGAATCGTCGAGCGAAAACACTTGACAACCTCCTAGAAGCAGCTTTTCTTGCCACTAGACCTTTCTCCATCAATTAGGAATCTGATGCCATCACTAAACACATTCCTTAAATTGTAGCCATTTGTTGAGTGTTTTTTTAGGTGTCTAATCCGCATATATATCACCATTGCCCTTGATTTTATTGACTGTATATCTCTTAAATGTCAACATATACACGTGTGATTTAGTTTACGAAGATTTTTCAATGGCGAGAACCTCGATCAGAGAGTAAAAAAGGTGTAAGGTTCACAATGGTGTAAAATTAAAATGGGATATACCAGGCTAGGATTCGAGTTAGAGGAACAAGGGCCAAACCAACTACCCAAGAATGGAATCATCGAGCGAAAACACTTGACAACCTCCTAGAAGCAGCTTTTCTTGCCACCAGACCTTTATCCATCAATTAGGAATCTGATGCCGTCACTAAACACATTCCTTAAATTGTAGCCATTTAATGAGTGTTTTTTTGTCTAATCCGCATATATACCACCATTGCCCATGATTTTTTTGACTGTATATCTCTTAAATGTCAACATATACACATGTGATTTAGTTTACGAAGATTTTTCAATGCCGATAACCACGATCAGATAGTAAAAAAGGCGTAAGGTTCACAATGGTGTAAAATTAAAATGGGATATACCGGGCTAGGATTCGAGTTACAGGAACAAGGGCCAAACCAACCACCCAAGAATGGAATCATCGAGCGAAAACACTTGACAAGCTCCTAGAAGCAGCTTTTCTTGCCACCAGACCTTTCTCCATCAATTAGGAATCTGATGCCGTCACTAAACACATTCCTTAAATTGTAGCCATTTGTTGAGTGTTTTTTTAGTGTCTAATATGCATATATATCACCGTTGCCCTTGATTTTCTTGACTGTATATCTCTTAAATGTCAATAAATACACGTGTGATTTGGATTACGAAGATTTTTCAATGCCGAGAACCTTGATCAGAGAGTAAAAAAGGCGTAAGGTTCACAATGGTGTAAAATTAAAACGGGATATATTGGGCTAGGATTCGAGTTACAGGAACAAGGGCCAAACCAACCACTCAAGAATGGAATTGTCTAGCGAAAACACTTGACAAGCTCCTAGAAGCAGCTTTTCTTGCCACCAGACCTTTCTCCATCAATTAGGAATCTGATGCCGTCACTAAACACATTCCTTAAATTGTAGCCATTTGTTGAGTGTTTTTTTATTTGGTGTCTAATCCGCATATATATCACCATTGCCCTTAATTTTCTTGACTGTATATCTCTTAAATGTCAACATATACACGTGTGATTTAGTTTGCGAAGATTTTTCAATGCCGAGAACCTCGATCAGAGAGTAAAAATGGCGTAAGGTTCACAATGTTGTAAAATTAAAATGGGATATACCGGGCTAGGATTCGAGTTACAGGAACAAGGGCCAAACTAACCACCCAAGAATGGAATCGTCGAGCAAAAACACTTGACAACCTCCTAGAAGCAGCTTTTCTTGCCACCTGACCTTTTTCCATCAATTAGGAATCTGATGCCGTCACTAAACACATTCCTTAAATTGTAGCCATTTAATGAGTGTTTTTTTTTGTGTCTAATCCGCATATATACCACCATTGCCCTTGATTTTTTTGACTGTATATCTCTTAAATGTCAACATATACACGTGTGATTTAGTTTACGAAGATTTTTCAAAGCCGATAACCACGATCAGAGAGTAAAAAAGGCGTAAGGTTCACAATGGTGTAAAATTAAAATGGGATATGCCGGGCTAGGATTAGAGTTACAGGAACAAGGGCCAAACCAACCACCCAAGCATGGAATCGTCGAGCGAAAACACTTGACAACCTCCTAGAAGCAGCTTTTCTTGCCACCAGACCTTTCTCCATCAATTAGGAATCTGATGTCGTCACTAAACACATTCCTTAAATTGTAGCCATTTGTTGAGTGTTTTTTTTTTGTGTCTAATCCGCATATATATCACCATTGCCCTAGATTTTCTTGACTGTATATCTCTTAAATGTCAACATATACACGTGTGATTTAATTTAAGAAGAATTTTCAATGCCAAGAACCTCGATCAGAGAGTAAAAACGGCGTAAGGTTCACAATTGTGTAAAATTAAAATGGGATATACCGGGCTAGGATTCGAGTTACAGGAACAAGGGCCAAACCAACCACCCAAGAATGGAATCGTCGAGCGAAAACACTTGACAACCTCCTAGAAGCAACTTTTCTTGCCACCAAACCTTTCTCCATCAATTAGGAATCTGATGCCGTCACTAAACACATTCCTAAAATTGTAGTCATTTGTTGAGTGTTTTTTTAGTGTCTAATCCACATATATATCACCATTGCCCTTGATTTTCTTGACTGTATATCTCTTAAATGTCAATAAATACACGTGTGATTTGGATTACGAAGATTTTTCAATGCCGAGAACCTTGATCAGAGAGTAAAAAAGGCGTAAGGTTCACAATGGTGTAAAATTAAAACGGGATATACCGGGCTAGGATTAGAGTTACAGGAACAAGGGCCAAACTAACCACCCAAGAATGGAATCGTCTAGCGAAAACACTTGACAAGCTCCTAGAAGCAGCTTTTCTTGCCACCAGACCTTTCTCCATCAATTAGGAATCTGATGCCGTCACTAAACACATTCCTTAAATTGTAGCCATTTGTTGAGTGTTTTTTTTATTTGGTGTCTAATCCGCATATATATCACCATTGCCCTTGATTTTCTGGACTATATATCTCTTAAATGTCAACATATACGCGTGTGATTTAGTTTACGAAGATTTTTTAATGTCGAGAACCTCGATCAGAGAGTAAAAAAGGCGTAAGGTTCACAATGGTGTAAAATTAAAATGGGATATACTGGGCAAGGATTCGAGTTACAGGAACAAGGGCAAAACCAACCACCCAAGAATGGAATCGTCGAGCGAAAACACTTGACAACCTCCTTGAAGCAGCTTTTCTTGCCACCAGACCTTTCTCCATCAATTAGGAATCTGATGCCGTCACTAAACACATTCCTTAAATTGTAGCCATTTGTTGAGTGTTTTTTTTGTGTCTAATCCGCATATATATCACCATTGCCCTTGATTTTCTTGACTGTATAACTCTTAAATGTCAACATATACACGTGTGATTTAGTTTACGAAGATTTTTCAATGGCGAGAACCTATATCAGAGTGTAAAAAAGGCGTAAGGTTCACAATGGTTTAAAATTAAAATGGGATATACCGGGCTATGATTCGAGTTACAGGAACAAGGGCCAAAACCAACCACCCAAGAATGGAATCGTCGAGCAAAAACACTTGACAACCTCCTAGAAGCAGCTTTTCTTGCCACCAGACCTTTCTCCATCAATTAGGAATCTGCTGCCGTCACTAAACACATTCCTTAAATTGTAGCCATTTAATTAGTGTTTTTTTATCTAATCCGCATATATACCACCATTGCCCATGATTTTTTTGACTGTATATCTCTTAAATGTCAACATATACACATGTGATTTAGTTTACGAAGATTTTTCAATGCCGATAACCACGATCAGATAGTAAAAAAGGCGTAAGGTTCACAATGGTGTAAAATTAAAATGGGATATACCGGGCTAGGATTCGAGTTACAGGAACAAGGGCCAAACCAACCACCCAAGAATGGAATCATCGAGCGAAAACACTTGACAAGCTCCTAGAAGCAGCTTTTCTTGCCACCAGACCTTTCTCCATCAATTAGGAATCTGATGCCGTCACTAAACACATTCCTTAAATTGTAGCCATTTGTTGAGTGTTTTTTAGTGTCTAATCTGCATATATATCACCGTTGCCCTTGATTTTCTTGACTGTATATCTCTTAAATGTCAATAAATACACGTGTGATTTGGATTACGAAGATTTTTCAATGCCGAGAACCTTGATCAGAGAGTAAAAAAGGCGTAAGGTTCACAATGGTGTAAAATTAAAACGGGATATACCGGGCTAGGATTCGAGTTACAGGAACAAGGGCCAAACCAACCACTCAAGAATGGAATTGTCTAGCGAAAACACTTGACAAGCTCCTAGAAGCTGCTTTTCTTGCCACCAGACCTTTCTCCATCAATTAGGAATCTGATGCCGTCACTAAACACATTCCTTAAATTGTAGCCATTTGTTGAGTGTTTTTTTATTTGGTGTCTAATCCGCATATATATCACCATTGCCCTTAATTTTCTTGACTGTATATCTCTTAAATGTCAACATATACACGTGTGATTTAGTTTGCGAAGATTTTTCAATGCCGAGAACCTCGATCAGAGAGTAAAAATGGCGTAAGGTTCACAATGTTGTAAAATTAAAATGGGATATACCGGGCTAGGATTCGAGTTACAGGAACAAGGGCCAAACTAACCACCCAAGAATGGAATCGTCGAGCAAAAACACTTGACAACCTCCTAGAAGCAGCTTTTCTTGCCACCAGACCTTTTTCCATCAATTAGGAATCTGATGCCGTCACTAAACACATTCCTTAAATTGTAGCCATTTAATGAGTGTTTTTTTTTGTGTCTAATCCGCATATATACCACCATTGCCCTTGATTTTTTTGACTGTATATCTCTTAAATGTCAACATATACACGTGTGATTTAGTTTACGAAGATTTTTCAAAGCCGATAACCACGATCAGAGAGTAAAAAAGGCGTAAGGTTCACAATGGTGTAAAATTAAAATGGGATATGCCGGGCTAGGATTAGAGTTACAGGAACAAGGGCCAAACCAACCACCCAAGAATGGAATCGTCGAGCGAAAACACTTGACAACCTCCTAGAAGCAGCTTTTCTTGCCACCAGACCTTTCTCCATCAATTAGGAATCTGATGTCGTCACTAAACACATTCCTTAAATTGTAGCCATTTGTTGAGTGTTTTTTTTTTGTGTCTAATCCGCATATATATCACCATTGCCCTAGATTTTCTTGACTGTATATCTCTTAAATGTCAACATATACACGTGTGATTTAATTTAAGAAGAATTTTCAATGCCAAGAACCTCGATCAGAGAGTAAAAACGGCGTAAGGTTCACAATTGTGTAAAATTAAAATGGGATATACCGGGCTAGGATTCGAGTTACAGGAACAAGGGCCAAACCAACCACCCAAGAATGGAATCGTCGAGCGAAAACACTTGACAACCTCCTAGAAGCAACTTTTCTTGCCACCAAACCTTTCTCCATCAATTAGGAATCTGATGCCGTCACTAAACACATTCCTAAAATTGTAGTCATTTGTTGAGTGTTTTTTTAGTGTCTAATCCACATATATATCACCATTGCCCTTGATTTTCTTGACTGTATATCCCTTAAATGTCAATAAATACACGTGTGATTTGGATTACGAAGATTTTTCAATGCCGAGAACCTTGATCAGAGAGTAAAAAAGGCGTAAGGTTCACAATGGTGTAAAATTAAAACGGGATATACCGGGCTAGGATTCGAGTTACAGGAACAAGGGCCAAACCAACCACCCAAGAATGGAATCGTCTAGCGAAAACACTTGACAAGCTCCTAGAAGCAGCTTTTCTTGCCACCAGACCTTTCTCCATCAATTAGGAATCTGATGCCGTCACTAAACACATTCCTTAAATTGTAGCCATTTGTTGAGTGTTTTTTTATTTGGTGTCTAATCCGCATATATATCACCATTGCCCTTAATTTTCTTGACTGTATATCTCTTAAATGTCAACATATACACGTGTGATTTAGTTTGCGAAGATTTTTCAATGCCGAGAACCTCGATCAGAGAGTGAAAATGGCGTAAGGTTCACAATGTTGTAAAATTAAAATGGGATATACCGGGCTAGGATTCTAGTTACAGGAACAAGGGCCAAACCAACCACCCAAGAATAGAATCGTCTAGAGAAAACACTTGACAACCTCCTAGAAGCAGCTTTTCTTGCCACCAGACCTTTCTCCATCAATTAGGAATCTGATGCCGTCACTAAACATATTCCTTAAATTGTAGCCATTTGTTGAGTGTGTTTTTTTATTTGGTGTCTAATCCGCATATATATCACCATTGCCCTTGATTTTCTTGACTGTGTATCTCCTAAATGTCAACATATACACGTGTGATTTAGTTTACAAAGATTTTTCAATGCCGAGAACCTCGATCAGAGAGTAAAAAAGGCGTAAGGTTCACAATGGTGTAAAATTAAAATGGGATATACCCGGTTAGGATTTGAGTTACAGGAACAAGGGCCAAACCAACCACCCAAGAATGGAATCGTCGAGCGAAAACACTTGACAACCTCCTAGAAGCAGCTTTTCTTGCCACCAGACCTTTCTCCATCAATTAGGAATCTAATTCCGTCAATAAACACATTCCTCAAATTGTAGCCATTTGTTGAGTGGTTTTTTTTGTGTCCAATCCGCATATATATCACCATTGCAGTTGATTTTCTTGACTGTATATCTCTTAAATGTCAACATATACACGTGTGATTTAGTTTACGAAGATTTTTCAATGCCGAGAACCTCAATCAAAGAGTGAAAAAGGCGTAAGGTTCACAATGGTTTAAAATTAAAATGGGATATACCGGGCTAGGATTCGAGATACAGGAACAAGGGCCAAACCAACCACCCAAGAATGGAATCGTCGAGCGAAAACAATTTACAACCTCCTAGAAGCAGCTTTTCTTGCCACCAGACCTTTCTCCATCAATTAGGAATCTGATGCCGTCACTAAACACATTCCTTAAATTGTAGCCATTTTTTGAGTGTTTTTTTTGTGTCTAATCCGCATATATATCACCATTGCCCTTGATTTTCTTGGCTGTATATCTCTTAAATGTCAACATATACATGTGTGATTTAGTTTACGAAGATTTTTCAACGCCGAGAACCTCGATCAGAAAGTAAAAATGGCGTAAGGTTCACAAGGGTGTAAAATTAAAATGGGATATACCGGGCTAGGATTCGAGTTACAGGAACAAGGGCCAAACCAACCACCCAAGAATGGAATCGTCGAGCGAAAACACTTGACAACCTCCTAGAAGCAGCTTTTCTTGCCACCAGACCTTTCTCCATCAATTAGGAATCCGATGCCGTCACTAAACACATTACTTAAATTGTAGCCATTTGTTAAGTGTTTTTTTTTGTGTCTAATCCGCATATATATCACCATTGCCCTTAATTTTCTTGACTGTATATCTCTTATATGTCAACATATACACGTGTGATTTAGGTTACGAAGATTTTTCAATGCCGAGAACCTCGATCAGAGAGTAAAAAAGGCGTAAGGTTCACAATGGTGTAAAATTAAAATGGGATATACCGGGCTAGGATTCGAGTTACAGGAACAAGGGCCAAACCAACCACCCAAGAATGGAATCGTCGAGCGAAAACACTTGACAACCTCCTGGAAGCAACTTTTCTTGTCACCAAACCTTTCTCCATCAATTAGGAATCTGATGCCGTCACTAAACACATTCCTTAAATTGTAGCCATTTGTTGAGTGTTTTTTTGGTGTCTAATCCGCATATATATCACCATTGCCCTTGATTTTCTTGACTGTATATCTCTTAAATGTCAACAAATACACGTGTGATTTAGTTTACGAAGATTTTTCAATGCCGAGAACCTCGATCTGAGAGTAAAAAAGGCGTAAGGTTCACAATGGTGTAAAATTAAAATGGTATATACCGGGCTAGGATTCAAGTTACAGGAACAAGGGCCAAACCAACCACCCAAGAATGGAATTGTCGAGCGAAAACACTTGACAACCTCCTGGAAGCAGCTTTTCTTGCCACCAAACCTTTCTCCATTAATTAGGAATCTGATGCCGTCACTAAACACATTCCTTAAATTGTAGTCATTTTTTAGTGTTTTTTTTGGTGTCTAATCCGCATATATATCACCATTGCCCTTGATTTTCTTGGTTGTATATCTCTTAAATGTCAACATATACATGTGTGATTTAGTTTACGAAGATTTTTCAACGCCGAGAACCTCGATAAGAGAGTAAAAATGGCGTAAGGTTCACAAGGGTGTAAAATTAAAATGGGATATACCGGGCTAGGATTCGAGTTACAGGAACAAGGGCTAAACCAACCACCCAAGAATGGAATCGTCGAGCGAAAACACTTGACAACCTCCTAGAAGCAGCTTTTCTTGCCACCAGACCTTTTTCCATCAATTAGGAATCTGATGCCGTCACTAAACACATTACTTAAATTGTAGCCATTTGTTGAGTGTTTTTTTTTGGTGTCTAATCCGCATATATATCACCATTGCCCTTGATTTTCTTGACTGTATATCTCTTATATGTCAACATATACACGTGTGATTTAGTTTACGAAGATTTTTCAATGCCGAGAACCTCGATCAGAGAGTAAAAAAGGCGTAAGGTTCACAATGGTGTAAAATTAAAATGGGATATACCGGGCTAGGATTCGAGTTACAGGAACAAGGGCCAAACCAACCACCCAAGAATGGAATCGTCCAGCGAAAACACTTGACAACCTCCTGGAAGCAGCTTTTCTTGCCACCAAACCTTTCTCCATCAATTAGGAATCTGATGCCGTCGCTAAACACATTCCTTAAATTGTAGCCATTGGTTGAGTGTTTTTTTTTGGTGTCTAATCCGCATATATATCACCATTGCCCTTGATTTTCTTGACTGTATATCTCTTAAATGTCAATATATACACGTATGATTTAGTTTACGAAGATTTTTCAATGCCGAGAGCCTCGATCAGAGAGTAAAAATGGCGTAAGGTTCACAATGGTGTATAATTAAAATGGGATATACCGGGCTAGGATTCCAGTTACAGGAACAAGGGCTAAACCAACCACCCAAGAAGGGAATCGTCGAGCGAAAACCCTTGACAACCTTCTAGAAGCCGCTTTTCTTGCCACCAGACCTTTCTCCGTCAATTAGGAATCTGATGCTGTCACTAAACACATTCCTTAAATTGTAGTCATTTGTTGAGTGTTTTTTTTTATTTGGTGTCTAATCCGCATGTATATCACCATTTCCCTTGATTTTCTTGACTGTATATCTCTTAAATGTCAACATATACACGTGTGATTTAGTTTACGAAGATTTTTCAATGCCGAGAACCTCGATCTGAGAGTAAAAAAGGCGTACGGTTCACAATGGTGTAAAATTAAAATGGGATATACCGGGCGAGGATTCGTGTTACGGGAACATGGGCCAAACCAACCACCCAAGAATGGAATCGTCGAGCGAAAACACTTGACAACCTACTAGAAGCAGCTTTTCTTACCACCAGACCTTTCTCCATCAATTAGGAATCTTATGCCGTCACTAAACACATTCCTTAAATTGTAGCCATTTGTTGAGTGTTTTTTTTTGTGTCTTGTAACACCTCGAAAATTCACGTCCTATAATGTGTTGACACGTGTCATACGTTTGAACGTGTGAAAGAATGTTATAAAAGGATTTAAGTTGACAAACATGGAAAGTATGTGAATATACGGGTTCTAAATGTCAACAGTGAATAAATATACTTTACAATAACCCTACATGATGCTCATACCTTCAAACGAATAAATCATGGATCATACGAAGCTAAATATGAAAGAAAGTGAGAGATTACAAACTACAGGGGTTAAATGTGTCAACATGTTTAAGTTATACCTCTGAGTGACCTTTTAGCAAACACGAAGCTTTGTAACTATTAATTATGCTCACTAGAATGCACGATATAAATTTCATAAAGTTTCGTTATCGTATGAGAAAGTTATGATCAAATTCGTAAGCGAGGGGTTAAAAGCGTCAACGTTGAAGTTTAGGACTTTTCGGGTGACAATAAAGTTAACCGAGGACTAAACAAAATGGGTATATGTCTTGAAGCCCTTAAACGTCAATTTGAAGGGTTCAAAGTGCAAGAAATAATGTCGTAGCAAAGTTTCCAAGAGCCAAGGACCAATGCATAAAAATCAAAAATATAAGATTTGTTCAGAAGGGGCGTCACGCCACGCGAAGCCCCAGGGGGGGTCTACGCGTGCCGCGAGGGCCTGTCTGGTCCGAAAAACTTGGGTTCTTGTCTGCCATGGCCATTTTAACTGACTTATATCCGATTCTCCACATCTTGCACGACCCCTAGGCAACCCCTAGACACTTAGGGACATCTGGAAGTGATCCATGGCCCTTATTAGACTTGTGTGTCAATGATCCATGAGTTCTTGAGCACTATATAAGGCCACAAGGTTGCAACCAATTCTTCACACCTTCCTTCAGCATTTCTGATCTTTCTTGGAGCTCCAAAGCAGACTCAAGTGATCACTAATCGTGCTTAGGACTTCGGTAAGTATGCTTAACCTTTCTTAGTTAAGTTTTTGCTTAGTTTTAGATTAAAAGTCAAACCGTCGTAATTAACGGTTGACTTAGCGATTAATCATTGATGGTTCAGTGATTAGTCGAATTGAAAGTAGTTATAAGTTGGTAATTATGTGGGCATTAAACCCTTAAAAGGGCACCCTCTGATTACCACTCTAACTAGGTCTAATGTCGGGTCAAACTTGTTATTAAAAAGTCAACAGAATGCTTATTTTCTAATTTATGCATAATTAGCAATGTAGATCACATACAACCTGTTTGATCATTAATATAACTTGGTAACTAGTGTAAGAACATGTCTAAACATGTTCAACCCGACAATTTCCTGTTTAGACCCGGTTCGGAACCGAAAGTCGCAAAGCTTTGACTTTTGCTTTGACTTCAGTTCTGACCCGTTTTGGTATGTTTTAGAAATGCCTTAGAGCTTTAATTGGACTAGGTTACATGCTAGTATAACCCTCTGTGATTATACACCTTGGTTCATTAGTTAACCAATTAAAATGCATGATTCCGTTAATTGCTCATATGTTGACCATTATGCCCTTTTCACCTTAAAATGTGATTTTTGAAAATGTAAAAGTGTAGAAACCTTAGTTACTGAATTATAAACTTGCACCCAAAATTTGACATCAGTTTGAGGTGTAGATTAAGAGTTATGCTCATTAGCGTAATTAGAAAGCCAAGACCCAATTTCGATGCATCACAATAAACGACGAAATCATCATTGCCCTCAGGCAAAGATAGAACAGGCGCATCGCAAAGCTTCTGCTTCAAGTGTTGAAAAGCTTCCTCTTGTTTGAATCCCCAATCAAAGGGCTTGTTCTTCTGAGTTAGAGCAGTTAGAGGAACTGCAATCTTCGAGAAGTTTTCAATGAAGCGGCGGTAAAAACCCGCTAGACCAAGAAAAGAAAGAACTTCAGTAGGAGTAGAAGGCGTATCCCAATCCTTAATTGCACTGATCTTGGAGGGATCTACCTGACGTTCGTTACAGTTCAAATTGGCATACTTTCGCAGTTTGTCAAGTTTAGTCCCTGTAAGCGAATTAACTTGTTTTTGCCATACCAAAGCCTTTAAAACTTATTTCTAAGTTATGTAAAGGTTATTTAAGGTATGTTAAGTATATGTTGATGTTCCGTAGTATTTGTCGCATTAAACTGATTACGTTTACGCATCAGTTTGCGTATAACTCTCCAGAAAGCGATGTAGAGTTTGAAATTGAACAAAAGTCAAAACATGAAAAATGTAAAACATAACAAAACAAACATTGGGATCAAATAACATTGTTTTATTGATAATAGAACTGTTCACAATGATTACAAGCACAGATGTTACAGTCTCCCCTACTTGTGGAAATTTCGTCCCGAAATTTATTTAGAGGAACTCGTGGGAAAAGATGCGGATATTTCACCTTCATTTGATCTTCGTGTTCCCAAGTAAACTCGGGTCCACATTTAGCTTCCCAACGAACTTTGACCAAAGGAATGCGCTTGCGTTTAAGCCACTTGACTTCACGTTCCATGATTTCCACTGGCTTCTCAACAAATTTCAGTGTTTTGCCAACACGAATTTCGTCAAGCGGTATGTGGAGGTTCTCATCTGCTAAACACCTCTTGAGATTGGACACGTGAAAAGTTGGATGAACATTTCCAAGTTCAGGAGGTAACTCAAGTCTGTAGGCTACCTTTCCGATTCTTTCGATGATCTTGAATGGTCCAACGTATCTAGGTGCAAGTTTTCCTTTCTTTCCAAATCTGATCACACCTTTCCAAGGTGAGACCTTAAGTAATACTCGATCACCGACTTGAAATTCCAAGGGTTTGCGTTTTGGATCCGCTTAACTCTTTTGACGGCTTCTAGCTGTCTGAAGGTTATCACGAACTTTCTTGACCTTATCAGTTGTCTCTAAAATGAGGGCAGGTCCAGTAAGTTGAGCCTCGCCAATCTCATTCCAGCAGACTGGTGAACGATATTTTCGACCATAGAGAGCCTCGAAATGAGCCATTTTGATGCTGGTGTGATAACTGTTGTTGTAGGAGAATTCAATCAACTGAAGATGTGAATCCCAACTACCACCAAAATCGATCACACAAGCTCTAAGCATATCCTCCAGACTCTGGATTGTTCTCTCAGATTGACCATCCGTTTGCGGATGATAAGCTGTGCTCAGATTAAGTTGGGTCCCCATAGCAGATTGCATGGTTCTCCAAAAATGAGAAGTGAAACGAGCATCTCTGTCAGAAATGATGTTCAAAGGAACACCATGTCGAGCTACAATTTCATCCACATAGATTTGAGCAAGTCTGTCAGCAGGAAAATCCTCACGAATTGGCAAGAAATGCGCTGACTTAGTAAGACGATCAACAACTACCCAGATGGCATCATGACCTTTCTTTGTGCGCGGAAGTTTAGTAACAAGATCCATAGTAATGTTTTCCCATTTCCAAACTGGGATCTCTGGTTGCTCCAATAAACCAGAAGGACGTTGATGTTCAGCCTTAACCTTAAGACAAGTAAGGCATTTTGATACGTATAAGGCAATGTCTTTCTTCATACCAGGCCACCAATAATGAATACGAAGATCCTTATACATCTTATCTGAGCCCGGATGAATAGAATAGCGAGACTTATGGGCTTCATCCATAAGTAAGGTGCGAAGGTTATCTAGGCTTGGGACCCACAAACGGTCCATGAAGTAATACGATCCATTGTCCTTCAGTTCCAGAGCAGGTGTTATGTGATAGGGAAATTCCTTATCCATCAAACCTTGTGCAACACAAGATTGTTGAGCCTGAGAAATGCGGGCTTGGATATCGGATCGAGCTTGAATAACATATTGAACACGAATACAGTGAAGCTTAGTACGTTCCTTACGACTCAATGCATCGGCTACGACATTCGCCTTACCAGGATGGTAGCGAATTTCGCAGTCATAGTCGTTTAGAAGCTCAACCCAACGTCGTTGCCTCATGTTGAGTTCTTTCTGATTGAAGATATGCTGAAGACTTCAGTGGTCTGTGAAAACCACACATTTTGTACCGTACAAATAGTGTCTTCAGATCTTTAGAGCGAAAACAACTGCACCCAACTCAAGATCATGAGTGGTGTAGTTCTTCTCATGTATCTTCAACTGCCTCGATGCATATGCTATGACTTTGTTCCTTTGCATCAGAACACAGCCAAGACCCAATTTCGATGCATCATAATAAACGACGAAATCATCATTGCCCTCAGGCAAAGATAGAACAGGCGCATCGCAAAGCTTCTGCTTCAAGTGTTGAAAAGCTTCCTCTTGTTTGAATCCCCAATCAAAGGGCTTGTTCTTCTGAGTTAGAGCAGTTAGAGGAACTGCAATCTTCGAGAAGTTTTCAATGAAGCGGCGGTAATAACCCGCTAGACCAAGAAAAGAACGAACTTCAGTAGGAGTAGAAGGCGTATCCCAATCCTTAATCGCACTGATCTTGGAGGGATCTACCTGAATACCTCGTTCGTTGATAATATGCCCCAAAAATTGAACTTCTTTAAGCCAAAATTTGTACTTGGAGAATTTGGCGAAAAGTTGCTCTTTCTTTAGGAGTTCCAGAGTAAGACGAAGATGCTGCTCGTGATCAGCTCGCGTCTTAGAGTAAATCAAGATGTCGTCAATAAAAACAATGAAGAACTGATCCAAATAAGGTTTGCAGACCCTATTCATTAAGTCCATGAAAACAGCAGGAGCATTAGTCAAACCGAATGGCATGACTGTGAATTCATAATGAACATACCGAGTACGAAACGCTGTCTTGGGAATATCTTCTTCTTGCACCCGAAGTTGATGATACCCGGATCGTAGATCAATCTTCGAAAAATAAGAAGCGCCCTGTAGCTGATCGAAGAGATCATCAATGCGAGGTAGGGGATATCGATTCTTGATGGTAAGCTTGTTAAGCTCACGATAATCGATACACATCCTAAAAGATCCATCCTTCTTCTTGACAAAAAGAATGGGAGCACCCCAGGGTGAAAAGCTAGGACGTATAAAACCTTTGTCAGAGAGCTCCTGTAGCTGCTTAGACAACTCTTGCATCTCGATGGTGCAAGACGATATGGAGCTCGGGCAATGGGATTTGCACCAGGTACAAGATCAATACGGAACTCGACTTGGCGTACTGGAGGTAGACCAGGTAAATCTTCAGGGAATACTTCAGAATAATCCCGAACGACAGGAATATCTAAAATAGACTTACCCTTGCCTTTATCTGCTGTAACATGTGCTAAGAAAGCCACATAGTTCTTCCGTAGATACTTCCGAGCTTTAAAACAAGACATGAGCTTGAGAACACCAGACGGTTTCTCACCTTGAACCTGTAGAATCTCGCCTGTCGAAAGTGGCACACGAACGATCTTCTCGAAACAAACTACCTCTGCGTGATGCTTGGATAACCAATCCATACCCACAATGACGTCAAAGCTTCCAAGTTGCATAGGCGTGAGATCGATAGGAAAAAGATGATCGTTAAGGTTCAACTGGCAGTTGCGAAGAACAGAATCAAGAATAATGGGTTCACCACTAGCAACTTCTACTGTCAAAGGTTTACCTAGTTTTGTTCTAGACACTCGAAGCATTGGCTCAAAAGACAATGACACAAAACTCTTGTCGGCACCAGAATCGAAAAGAACAGATGCAGGCTGATTATTAATAAAGAACGTACCATTCACCACGTTATCGTCCGCCTGCGCCTCTTGGGCATTCATGTTAAAGGCTCGGCCTCGAGCCGGAGCCTGAGCCTGATTGGGATTCTGATTCTGATTGGCTAGTCTTGGGCACCGGTTTCTGTAGTGGGTCAGATCCCCACAATTGTAGCACGAACCGGGAGGAAAATGAGGTCGTGCAGCTTGACCTTGTTGCTGAGCAAGAGGCTGAGCAACTTGTTGAGCTTGGTTCTGAACTGCCTGGTTCTGGTTAACAGGAATGCGACAAGTAGCGGCAAGATGACCAGATCTTCCGCAGTTGGTGCACTGACGACACTGGAGGTGTGGTTGGTGATGGCCGTTACACCTGTTGCACAAAGGTGCATTGCCAAAATAAGGCTTCTTGGCAGGTGGTTGCGCAGGCTGATTTGGTGCAGCTTGAGCCTGTGCAGTAACGGTATAGTTTTGGGAAGCCTTTCGCTTCCTAGACCCTCTTGCGGAACCCGAATTCTTCCCATTCTTGTTTTCACCTTTCTTACCATCCTCCTTGTCAGATGCCTGCTTCTTACCCTTGTCACCCTTTTTATGCAGCTTTCCCTTACGAACCTGCGACTCAGTCAATGTCGCTGATAACTCGATCGCCTGACGGAGTGTGGCAGGGTTACTACCAGTAAGGATGTCTTGCACAGAGTCAGGTAGGCCGTCGATGTACCTTTCGATAGCCTTGTCGAGTGGGGTAACCAGAGTTGGGCAAAGCAGACTCAACTCCTCAAACCTGTCAGTATACGCCCTGTGCTCACCACTATCTTGCTTCAAATTATCAAATTTCTTCTCCAACGCTCGCTGCTCATGACGAGGACAGAATTCCCTCATCATAAGGGCTCTAAGTTCAGCCCATGTCTGTGCGAGAGCAACTTCTGCACCTCTGTCTCTCATAACCCCGTTCCACCATGTGAGAGCCCTCTTCTGAAACACACTTGAAGAAAACTCGACCTTGCGATTATCCGGGCACTGCACGTGGTGAAAAGTATTCTCAATGCTCTCGAACCATTGAAGAAGCCCAGTCGCTCCCTCAGAACCACTAAACTTGAGTGGTTTAGCCTGGTTAAAATCCTTGTATTTGCATAGAACATTGTTGTTGTTGTTGGCTTGGTTCCATTGAGCAAAGAGATTTGGGAATTGAGCAGCCATCTGCTGCGCAATAATTTCTGCCAGTTCGGCAGTTGCTATCTGGTTTTCGCGTCGAGGAGGCATTCTAAAAGAGGAAAACATGAAAGGAAACGAGTGAGATGTTTGGATGAAGAGAATGAGATGAAACAAAATCAACAAAAGCAAAGATGGTGGTCATTCGTCCGCATTACCAAGCAAACAAACGACACACAGTGACTAATCAAAGTAAATGGGTCAAAAATAATGTATCGCGAAGACATGCTCGCCTATAAGTGAACACTCATCCCAAGAATTCCCAGGTAAGCACAACTGGTCTCGCGTCTGATGAGATATATACGAAGTGCTTGCCTAGACAGAAAACCCAGAATACAGGCATTCACCCTTCCAGTTTGCACGTGTTCACATTATTTAAAACCCAAAACCTTGACGAGATTTTGAAAACTCAAAAGGGTTCAAAACCATATAACAGATCAAAACCTTACAATAGAGGGTTCAAAACCTTGTTATAATTTATTCAAAAACAGATGATTGTTTTTCAAAAATCGTTTCGGAAAAAATTTGGTTCTTGTTTTGTTAATCACCTAAGGATAGGTGATGTACATGTTTTAAGATCTAAACACAAGATAACTTGTGTTAGGGTCCTAGAAAAGTTATAGTCTAGGTCAAAGCATTACTAATAACCTAATTCCCTATAACCATTGGCTCTGATACCAACTCTTCTGTCACACCCCGACCACGTATAACATACAAAACGTGGCGGAAAACGTCGGGGAGTGTTGTAACAGAATTAATTGTTTCATAACCATGGCATACAAAGTTGTATTTATTTATCAACATAAGTGTTACATTGTTTCAAACAGAAATTAAAGAGTTTAGAACATAATTAAACATAGTCTAGCTTCATTTTAAGTTTCTAAGGCACAGGTCCGCCCTAGTGTCACGATCGTCATCCTATGCAAAAGCACCTGAAAACACATGTGAAAGTAGGTACGTCAGCATAAAAATGCCTGTGAGATACATAGGTTTTGTGAAAACAGGATTCATGACTTAAGTTTAAGAAAATGTTTAGTCATGAACCTTGTAATTTGATTTGTTTTGTAAATCGCTTGAAAAACAATAAGCTCAAATGATATGTATAAATAAGTGAATAATGTATGGTTAAATGAATAACCCTGTAAAATGAGTTGTATAAAATAAACTGTATTGTAAACCAAAGTCTTGTAAAAACATGTTACTTGTATAAAATGTATAAGTCCAAAATGAATGATCTAAATAACGCTATGATATGTAATATAATACAAACACTTATGTATAGGAAGTACCAGCGGCGTATCCACCATGATTGTATCATATTACTCACATCTCGTTATTTAAGTCACTTAAACCAACCAACAATGTATAATGTCTATGTTTAAACCAATTGTCAAAAGTCCTTGTATAAACCATGTCAAATGTTGATAGTCCAAAAGTAGTCAAGTAATGTGTAACAAATGTTATGTACATAGTCCAAATGTAGTAATGTACAAAACAAAGTATTTTGAATATATCAAAAAGTTATGTTTTGCAAAGTGAGGCATGATACATTGATACAAACATTTATGTGGTAAGTTAACGCATACATTCAAGCCTTGAGACGGTCGGATAACCCTTTCAGTCAAGGTTATCAAAAAGAAATGTTTTCGGATTCAGTCATTCCTTACATCCAAACAAACCCGGGATGTCAGGAATGGGATTTGTCAAGTCCTATGGTACCACTACTTACTCCCGAGCGGCGTAGCAAATGTTAATGAACGTAATAAAGACCCGTTTGTGCAAACCAAATGTTATAGCAGTTGTATACATGTCATATGAAAACAATGTACTAAGTATGCTAAGTTAACATACAAAGCAGAAAAGTCATGTAAATCAATGTGCTAGCATGCTATCAGTTAACATACATAGCAGAAATGTAATGTAAAACAATGTACTAAATATGCACACAATGGGCATACATAGCATGAAATGTAATGAAATCGTGTACTATAATGTACTAACGAACATAACAAGTATATGATGTGAAAACATGGAAAGCATGAAAGTAACAAGTAGGCACATGTGTTCCACCCCAAAACGTTTGGAAAACAGTAAAAGAGGGGTCTATGTACTCACTTGAGATTGTTCAGTAGTCCTAAGATAACCACCAAGCAATGCTAGAGATCTCGGAATCAAACGGCACCTAATATAGGTAACTATGTTAATAAACCGGACCTAAATCGGAAGATCGGGTAGCATGAGGGTTCGTAAACCAAACGAGTATGGAGACTCGTGTAATATGGTTTAACAAAGCCTACATACTAAATGAAACCTAACATAATTGTTTACGACCCATTACGACCTGTTTAGGTAGCTTATGCTACTTTAACGCGTCGTTCGCGTGAAACGCGTTCGGACCGCCTAACTAGTCCTATGACAAGTGTTATATGCCTAAACATGTTACATAATCAGTTATGTGACAAAATTTTAGGTTACATATGCTTAATTACCAATTATACATGAAAAGGGTATTCTGGTAATTTACCTAAGGCATATAAACTACCTATCATACAACTACTCAAACGATGTGACCATAGGGTATAACCTCGGAAGGTTATTCCCTACTTACTATGGTCACCTAATGTATTTGGTCGGATCCTAATGATCGACCAAATGGGTCGGGTTCGAAGGTATAAGCGATTTATTAGATCGCTTACCCTTACGACCCTAGACAACGTGGTAATCAGTAGGCATAGTCACCAGGGACTATAACCATCGTGATTACAATCACGTTGCGAAGTTCAAACGAACTTCGCATTGACCATAAACTGGTCAACGCAGAAAGTCAAACAAAGTTTGACTTTCGGACTCGAAAAGCAATAAAAGAAAGAAAAGAACGAAAGAATACTTACGAAGGGTCCCCGAATGCTAATCTAGATCGAAATAACTCAGGTATGAAACAATGGTTTCAACTTAGAGTCTTTAAGATCAGATTCTAGTAATTTTGAAGTAATGGGGGGTGGGGTATTTATAGTTTTCGGTCCACCGTTAATATCGTTTAATGGAAACCGTGCTCGTATCTTGTGCGTACACTTGTTGGAAACTCATGGTAGCTAAAAATGGTCCTTATCAGCTGAATAGGCAAGTGAGAAGTGTGTGGGTGTGGTTAAAACAGCTGGAATCTGCTGAGTGTTCGATCTAATCTGATCAGGGATCCTGACGCGGCCCGCTTCAGGATCACACAAGGCTCAGGCGGGCCGCCTGGCCTTGTCTGATCAGCAACATGTTTCTGTTTTGACAGTTTCAGTCCCTGCACGTGTTTAAGGACATTCCCGACACTTCTAAGGCCCGTAAAGCCAACTTTAAGGCCCTAAAATGATGCCTAAACATTGTGGACATGAAAAATGCTCAAAAATATGTCGGATGTTGGTTCCTTTGGCCGTACGATCGCGATGTTCGGTTAATTACGACGGAATGCGCATAAGCGCGAAAAACGATCCAAATGACGCGACGAATGGATTTTTCTTATGCCAAACACTAAAATAAAGTATTTTAGTGCTTACATAAATTTTTGGATGTCCGGATGTATTCAGAACGTAAGTTATGCGTAAAAATGCAAACTTGTGCACTTTTTGACACTTTTAGTCCCTGAATGACCCAAAAGTTTATTTTAGCACACTGAACCCCTCAAAGCCTATTTCTAAGCTATGTAAAGGATATTTATGGTATGTTTAACTTATGGTCATGTTCCGGAACGTTCGTTACAGTTCAAATTGGCATACTTTCGCAGTTTGTCAAGTTTAGTCCCTGTAAGCGAATTAACTTGTTTTTGCCATACCAAAGCCTTTAAAACTTATTTCTAAGTTATGTAAAGGTTATTTAAGGTATGTTAAGTATATGTTGATGTTCCGTAGTATTTTTCGCATTAAACTGATTACGTTTACGCATCAGTTTGCGTATAACTCTCCAGAAAGCGATGTAGAGTTTGAAATTGAACAAAAGTCAAAACATGAAAAATGTAAAACATAACAAAACAAACATTGGGATCAAATAACATTGTTTTATTGATAATAGAACTGTTCACAATGATTACAAGCACAGATGTTACAGTCTCCCCTACTTGTGGAAATTTCGTCCCGAAATTTATTTAGAGGAACTCGTGGGAAAAGATGCGGATATTTCGCCTTCATTTGATCTTCGTGTTCCCAAGTAAACTCGGGTCCACATTTAGCTTCCCAACGAACTTTGACCAAAGGAATGCGCTTGCGTTTAAGCCACTTGACTTCACGTTCCATGATTTCCACTGGCTTCTCAACAAATTTCAGTGTTTTGCCAACACGAATTTCGTCAAGCGGTATGTGGAGGTTCTCATCTTCTAAACACCTCTTGAGATTGGACACGTGAAAAGTTGGATGAACATTTCCAAGTTCAGGAGGTAACTCAAGTCTGTAGGCTACCTTTCCGATTCTTTCGATGATCTTGAATGGTCCAACGTATCTAGGTGCAAGTTTTCCTTTCTTTCCAAATCTGATCACACCTTTCCAAGGTGAGACCTTAAGTAATACTCGATCACCGACTTGAAATTCCAAGGGTTTGCGTTTTGGATCCGCTTAACTCTTTTGACGGCTTCTAGCTGTCTGAAGGTTATCACGAACTTTCTTGACCTTATCAGTTGTCTCTAAAATGAGGGCAGGTCCAGTAAGTTGAGCCTCGCCAATCTCATTCCAGCAGACTGGTGAACGATATTTTCGACCATAGAGAGCCTCGAAAGGAGCCATTTTGATGCTGGTGTGATAACTGTTGTTGTAGGAGAATTCAATCAACTGAAGATGTGAATCCCAACTACCACCAAAATCGATCACACAAGCTCTAAGCATATCCTCCAGAGTCTGGATTGTTCTCTCAGATTGACCATCCGTTTGCGGATGATAAGCTGTGCTCAGATTAAGTTGGGTCCCCATAGCAGATTGCATGGTTCTCCAAAAATGAGAAGTGAAACGAGCATCTCTGTCAGAAATGATGTTCAAAGGAACACCATGTCGAGCTACAATTTCATCCACATAGATTTGAGCAAGTCTGTCAGCAGGAAAATCCTCACGAATTGGCAAGAAATGCGCTGACTTAGTAAGACGATCAACAACTACCCAGATGGCATCATGACCTTTCTTTGTGCGCGGAAGTTTAGTAACAAGATCCATAGTAATGTTTTCCCATTTCCAAACTGGGATCTCTGGTTGCTCCAATAAACCAGAAGGACGTTGATGTTCAGCCTTAACCTTAAGACAAGTAAGGCATTTTGATACGTATAAGGCAATGTCTTTCTTCATACCAGGCCACCAATAATGAATACGAAGATCCTTATACATCTTATCTGAGCCCGGATGAATAGAATAGCGAGACTTATGGGCTTCATCCATAAGTAAGGTGCGAAGGTTATCTAGGCTTGGGACCCACAAACGGTCCATGAAGTAATACGATCCATTGTCCTTCAGTTCCAGAGCAGGTGTTATGTGATAGGGAAATTCCTTATCCATCAAACCTTGTGCAACACAAGATTGTTGAGCCTGAGAAATGCGGGCTTGGATATCGGATCGAGCTTGAATAACATATTGAACACGAATACAGTGAAGCTTAGTACGTTCCTTACGACTCAATGCATCGGCTACGACATTCGCCTTACCAGGATGGTAGCGAATTTCGCAGTCATAGTCGTTTAGAAGCTCAACCCAACGTCGTTGCCTCATGTTGAGTTCTTTCTGATTGAAGATATGCTGAAGACTTCAGTGGTCTGTGAAAACCACACATTTTGTACCGTACAAATAGTGTCTCCAGATCTTTAGAGCGAAAACAACTGCACCCAACTCAAGATCATGAGTGGTGTAGTTCTTCTCATGTATCTTCAACTGCCTCGATGCATATGCTATGACTTTGTTCCTTTGCATCAGAACACAGCCAAGACCCAATTTCGATGCATCATAATAAACGACGAAATCATCATTGCCCTCAGGCAAAGATAGAACAGGCGCATCGCAAAGCTTCTGCTTCAAGTGTTGAAAAGCTTCCTCTTGTTTGAATCCCCAATCAAAGGGCTTGTTCTTCTGAGTTAGAGCAGTTAGAGGAACTGCAATCTTTGAGAAGTTTTCAATGAAGCGGCGGTAATAACCCGCTAGACCAAGAAAAGAACGAACTTCAGTAGGAGTAGAAGGCGTATCCCAATCCTTAATCGCACTGATCTTGGAGGGATCTACCTGAATACCTCGTTCGTTGATAATATGCCCCAAAAATTGAACTTCTTTAAGCCCAAATTTGTACTTGGAGAATTTGGCGAAAAGTTGCTCTTTCTTTAGGAGTTCCAGAGTAAGACGAAGATGCTGCTCGTGATCAGCTCGCGTCTTAGAGTAAATCAAGATGTCGTCAATAAAAACAATGAAGAACTGATCCAAATAAGGTTTGCAGACCCTATTCATTAAGTCCATGAAAACAGCAGGAGCATTAGTCAAACCGAATGGCATGACTGTGAATTCATAATGAACATACCGAGTACGAAACGCTGTCTTGGGAATATCTTCTTCTTGCACCCGAAGTTGATGATACCCGGATCGTAGATCAATCTTCGAAAAATAAGAAGCGCCCTGTAGCTGATCGAAGAGATCATCAATGCGAGGTAGGGGATATCGATTCTTGATGGTAAGCTTGTTAAGCTCACGATAATCGATACACATCCTAAAAGATCCATCCTTCTTCTTGACAAAAAGAATGGGAGCACCCCAGGGTGAAAAGCTAGGACGTATAAAACCTTTGTCAGAGAGCTCCTGTAGCTGCTTAGACAACTCTTGCATCTCGATGGTGCAAGACGATATGGAGCTCGGGCAATGGGATTTGCACCAGGTACAAGATCAATACGGAACTCGACTTGGCGTACTGGAGGTAGACCAGGTAAATCTTCAGGGAATACTTCAGAATAATCCCGAACGACAGGAATATCTAAAATAGACTTACCCTTGCCTTTATCTGCTGTAACATGTGCTAAGAAAGCCACATAGTTCTTCCGTAGATACTTCCGAGCTTTAAAACAAGACATGAGCTTGAGAACACCAGACGGTTTCTCACCTTGAACCTGTAGAATCTCGCCTGTCGAAAGTGGCACACGAACGATCTTCTCGAAACAAACTACCTCTGCGTGATGCTTGGATAACCAATCCATACCCACAATGACGTCAAAGCTTCCAAGTTGCATAGGCGTGAGATCGATAGGAAAAAGATGATCGTTAAGGTTCAACTGGCAGTTGCGAGAACAGAATCAAGAACAATGGGTTCACCACTAGCAACTTCTACTGTCAAAGGTTTACCTAGTTTTGTTCTAGACACTCGAAGCATTGGCTCAAAAGACAATGACACAAAACTCTTGTCGGCACCAGAATCGAAAAGAACAGATGCAGGCTGATTATTAATAAAGAACGTACCATTCACCACGTTATCGTCCGCCTGCGCCTCTTGGGCATTCATGTTAAAGGCTCGGCCTCGAGCCGGAGCCTGAGCCTGATTGGGATTCTGATTCTGATTGGCTAGTCTTGGGCACCGGTTTCTGTAGTGGGTCAGATCCCCACAATTGTAGCACGAACCGGGAGGAAAATGAGGTCGTGCAGCTTGACCTTGTTGCTGAGCAAGAGGCTGAGCAACTTGTTGAGCTTGGTTCTGAACTGCCTGGTTCTGGTTAACAGGAATGCGACAAGTAGCGGCAAGATGACCAGATCTTCCGCAGTTGGTGCACTGACGACACTGGAGGTGTGGTTGGTGATGGCCGTTACACCTGTTGCACAAAGGTGCATTGCCAAAATAAGGCTTCTTGGCAGGTGGTTGCGCAGGCTGATTTGGTGCAGCTTGAGCCTGTGCAGTAACGGCATAGTTTTGGGAAGCCTTTCGCTTCCTAGACCCTCTTGCGGAACCCGAATTCTTCCCATTCTTGTTTTCACCTTTCTTACCATCCTCCTTGTCAGATGCCTGCTTCTTACCCTTGTCACCCTTTTTATGCAGCTTTCCCTTACGAACCTGCGACTCAGTCAATGTCGCTGATAACTCGATCGCCTGACGGAGTGTGGCAGGGTTACTACCAGTAAGGATGTCTTGCACAGAGTCAGGTAGGCCGTCGATGTACCTTTCGATAGCCTTGTCGAGTGGGGTAACCAGAGTTGGGCAAAGCAGACTCAACTCCTCAAACCTGTCAGTATACGCCCTGTGCTCACCACTATCTTGCTTCAAATTATCAAATTTCTTCTCCAACGCTCGCTGCTCATGACGAGGACAGAATTCCCTCATCATAAGGGCTCTAAGTTCAGCCCATGTCTGTGCGAGAGCAACTTCTGCACCTCTGTCTCTCATAACCCCGTTCCACCATGTGAGAGCCCTCTTCTGAAACACACTTGAAGAAAACTCGACCTTGCGATTATCCGGGCACTGCACGTGGTGAAAAGTATTCTCAATGCTCTCGAACCATTGAAGAAGCCCAGTCGCTCCCTCAGAACCACTAAACTTGAGTGGTTTAGCCTGGTTAAAATCCTTGTATTTGCATAGAACATTGTTGTTGTTGTTGGCTTGGTTCCATTGAGCAAAGAGATTTGGGAATTGAGCAGCCATCTGCTGCGCAATAATTTCTGCCAGTTCGGCAGTTGCTATCTGGTTTTCGCGTCGAGGAGGCATTCTAAAAGAGGAAAACATGAAAGGAAACGAGTGAGATGTTTGGATGAAGAGAATGAGATGAAACAAAATCAACAAAAGCAAAGATGGTGGTCATTCGTCCGCATTACCAAGCAAACAAACGACACACAGTGACTAATCAAAGTAAATGGGTCAAAAATAATGTATCGCGAAGACATGCTCGCCTATAAGTGAACACTCATCCCAAGAATTCCCAGGTAAGCACAACTGGTCTCGCGTCTGATGAGATATATACGAAGTGCTTGCCTAGACAGAAAACCCAGAATACAGGCATTCACCCTTCCAGTTTGCACGTGTTCACATTATTTAAAACCCAAAACCTTGACGAGATTTTGAAAACTCAAAAGGGTTCAAAACCATATAACAGATCAAAACCTTACAATAGAGGGTTCAAAACCTTGTTATAATTTATTCAAAAACAGATGATTGTTTTTCAAAAATCGTTTCGGAAAAAATTTGGTTCTTGTTTTGTTAATCACCTAAGGATAGGTGATGTACATGTTTTAAGATCTAAACACAAGATAACTTGTGTTAGGGTCCTAGAAAAGTTATAGTCTAGGTCAAAGCATTACTAATAACCTAATTCCCTATAACCATTGGCTCTGATACCAACTCTTCTGTCACACCCCGACCACGTATAACATACAAAACGTGGCGGAAAACGTCGGGGAGTGTTGTAACAGAATTAATTGTTTCATAACCATGGCATACAAAGTTGTATTTATTTATCAACATAAGTGTTACATTGTTTCAAACAGAAATTAAAGAGTTTAGAACATAATTAAACATAGTCTAGCTTCATTTTAAGTTTCTAAGGCACAGGTCCGCCCTAGTGTCACGATCGTCATCCTATGCAAAAGCACCTGAAAACACATGTGAAAGTAGGTACGTCAGCATAAAAATGCCTGTGAGATACATAGGTTTTGTTAAAACAGGATTCATGACTTAAGTTTAAGAAAATGTTTAGTCATGAACCTTGTAATTTGATTTGTTTTGTAAATCGCTTGAAAAACAATAAGCTCAAATGATATGTATAAATAAGTGAATAATGTATGGTTAAATGAATAACCCTGTAAAATGAGTTGTATAAAATAAACTGTATTGTAAACCAAAGTCTTGTAAAAACATGTTACTTGTATAAAATGTATAAGTCCAAAATGAATGATCTAAATAACGCTATGATATGTAATATAATACAAACACTTATGTATAGGAAGTACCAGCGGCGTATCCACCATGATTGTATCATATTACTCACATCTCGTTATTTAAGTCACTTAAACCAACCAACAATGTATAATGTCTATGTTTAAACCAATTGTCAAAAGTCCTTGTATAAACCATGTCAAATGTTGATAGTCCAAAAGTAGTCAAGTAATGTGTAACAAATGTTATGTACATAGTCCAAATGTAGTAATGTACAAAACAAAGTATTTTGAATATATCAAAAAGTTATGTTTTGCAAAGTGAGGCATGATACATTGATACAAACATTTATGTGGTAAGTTAACGCATACATTCAAGCCTTGAGACGGTCGGATAACCCTTTCAGTCAAGGTTATCAAAAAGAAATGTTTTCGGATTCAGTCATTCCTTACATCCAAACAAACCCGGGATGTCAGGAATGGGATTTGTCAAGTCCTATGGTACCACTACTTACTCCCGAGCGGCGTAGCAAATGTTAATGAACGTAATAAAGACCCGTTTGTGCAAACCAAATGTTATAGCAGTTGTATACATGTCATATGAAAACAATGTACTAAGTATGCTAAGTTAACATACAAAGCAGAAAAGTCATGTAAATCAATGTGCTAGCATGCTATCAGTTAACATACATAGCAGAAATGTAATGTAAAACAATGTACTAAATATGCACACAATGGGCATACATAGCATGAAATGTAATGAAATCGTGTACTATAATGTACTAACGAACATAACAAGTATATGATGTGAAAACATGGAAAGCATGAAAGTAACAAGTAGGCACATGTGTTCCACCCCAAAACGTTTGGAAAACAGTAAAAGAGGGGTCTATGTACTCACTTGAGATTGTTCAGTAGTCCTAAGATAACCACCAAGCAATGCTAGAGATCTCGGAATCAAACGGCACCTAATATAGGTAACTATGTTAATAAACCGGACCTAAATCGGAAGATCGGGTAGCATGAGGGTTCGTAAACCAAACGAGTATGGAGACTCGTGTAATATGGTTTAACAAATCCTACATACTAAATGAAACCTAACATAATTGTTTACGACCCATTACGACCTGTTTAGGTAGCTTATGCTACTTTAACGCGTCGTTCGCGTGAAACGCGTTCGGACCGCCTAACTAGTCCTATGACAAGTGTTATATGCCTAAACATGTTACATAATCAGTTATGTGACAAAAGTTTAGGTTACATATGCTTAATTACCAATTATACATGAAAAGGGTATTCTGGTAATTTACCTAAGGCATATAAACTACCTATCATACAACTACTCAAACGATGTGACCATAGGGTATAACCTCGGAAGGTTATTCCCTACTTACTATGGTCACCTAATGTATTTGGTCGGATCCTAATGATCGACCAAATGGGTCGGGTTCGAAGGTATAAGCGATTTATTAGATCGCTTACCCTTACGACCCTAGACAACGTGGTAATCAGTAGGCATAGTCACCAGGGACTATAACCATCGTGATTACAATCACGTTGCGAAGTTCAAACGAACTTCGCATTGACCATAAACTGGTCAACACAGAAAGTCAAACAAAGTTTGACTTTCGGACTCGAAAAGCAATAAAAGAAAGAAAAGAACGAAAGAATACTTACGAAGGGTCCCCGAATGCTAATCTAGATCGAAATAACTCAGGTATGAAACAATGGTTTCAACTTAGAGTCTTTAAGATCAGATTCTAGTGATTTTGAAGTAATGGGGGGTGGGGTATTTATAGTTTTCGGTCCACCGTTAAGATCGTTTCATGGAAACCGTGCTCGTATCTTGTGCGTACACTTGTTGGAAACTCATGGTAGCTAAAAATGGTCCTTATCAGCTGAATAGGCAAGTGAGAAGTGTGTGGGTGTGGTTAAAACAGCTGGAATCTGCTGACTGTTCGATCTAATCTGATCAGGGAGCCTGACGCGGCCCGCTTCAGGATCCCACAAGGCTCAGGCGGGCCGCCTGGCCTTGTCTGATCAGCAACATGTTTCTGTTTTGACAGTTTCAGTCCCTGCACGTGTTTAAGGCCATTCCCGGCACTTCTAAGGCCCGTAAAGCCAACTTTAAGGCCCTAAAATGATGCCTAAACATTGTGGACATGAAAAATGCTCAAAAATATGTCGGATGTCGGTTCGTTTGGCCGTACGATCGCGATGTTCGGTTAATTACGACGGAATGCGCATAAGCGCGAAAAACGATCCAAATGACGCGACAAATGGATTTTTCTTATGCCAAACACTAAAATAAAATATTTTAGTGCTTACATAAATTTTTGGATGTCCGGATGTATTCAGAACGTAAGTTATGCGTAAAAATGCAAACTTGTGCAATTTTTGACACTTTTAGTCCCTGAATGACCCAAAAGTTTATTTTAGCACACCGAACCCCTCAAAGCCTATTTCTAAGCTATGTAAAGGATATTTATGGTATGTTTAACTTATGGTCATGTTCCGAAACGTTCGTTACAGTTCAAATTGGCATACTTTCGCAGTTTGTCAAGTTTAGTCCCTGTAAGCGAATTAACTTGTTTTTGCCATACCAAAGCCTTTAAAACTTATTTCTAAGTTATGTAAAGGTTATTTAAGGTATGTTAAGTATATGTTGATGTTCCGGAGTATTTTTCGCATTAAACTGATTACGTTTACGCATCAGTTTTCGTATAACTCTCCAGAAATCGATGTAGAGTTTGAAATTGAACAAAAGTCAAAACATGAAAAATGTAAAACATAACAAAACAAACATTGGGATCAAATAACATTGTTTTACTGATAATAGAACTGTTCACAATGATTACAAGCACAGATGTTACAACCTTTGCACATGCGAGCTCCGTCGACCACCGCGAGTGCCGATCCTCGCGAGAACAGGAGAAACCTATTTGAGCCCGCGAGACGGTCTGTCTCGCACAGTTCGATGCCTCCATTTCATAACTCTTACGGGCCACAGTCAGAAAATGAGCCCGATAACCCTCAACCCTCCTATATACCTCTTTAGCGATCCTTATCGCACAATTCTTTTGGAGACCCCACACCTGTCTTCCGAGGCCGGTTTAACCCGGCCAACTACTTACAAGAACCCGTGGGTTTTAACCCACTGGGGCCAGATGATCATTTCTCCGGAGATCATGAAGAGGATATGGACGAGGACACTAATCTCGTCGAGCCCGCAACTGGAACTCCCAACCATCCGATCGAGATCTCGGATGGATCTTCTTTTCACGGATCACCCTACGGTGGTCCAGACAGCTTTCAGGCGAGGTTTAACCAGCACGAGTGGTATTTTACACCCTCGCGTCATTCGCCGCCTCACCAACAGCAGCAGCAGCAACAGGATCCCTCTGAGGATTCACGATTTGTGGCAGTCACGCCACCGCCTCCACCGCCACTAGTTTAGCTGGCACCTCCGCAACCGCCGAGGTGTAGGAGAACTGGAGCACGTATGTCTGCACGAGGATGGGACTTTCATTTTAGCTCTCCTCGACAATCAAGTGACAGTCATTACCCGCCACTTCAAGAAGATCCACAAATGGGTGGACCTTCACACCCAGTTGCACCGCAGCCACCACCGATGGGTTTTGATAACCCGATTCCAGCATATACAGGTTCTATGGCGTACAACCCGTTTGAGCAGCCGGCTCACACCAACTATGGTTACGCTGAAGCCGACCCGTACTTGGTAGCATCCAACTATAACACCCTTCATCAGGAAGGACAATATGGAGCTCCTTGGGGAGTAGGTTACCCAACTCATGGGTACCAAATACCTACTAGACCTATAATTCGGCAACAATCGCAGCCGCCAAGGTTCCCCCCACCAGAACGTGAAGAAATTCTGCAAAGGTTGGACCGGGTCGAGCGAGATTTTCACCGAGATCGCAGGGAGCGATAGAGTTTCTTCCAAGGATTGACAAGCTTGATCAAAGGGAAGAGCAAGAAGGACCATTGAATCCTTCCACTGTTTGTTGTAACCTCCTTGTATCAGTTGAGCCCCTGCGTGGGCATATCTTGCTGTATTGACCCCTGCGTGGGCATGTTTGTTTGTTTTGACCCCTGCGTGGGTCTACCTTTCTGTTAACCCCTACGAGGGTATATTGTATGTTTAAGTCCCTGCGTGGACTAGTATGTTGTTAAGCCCCTGCGTGGGTAAGTCTTTGCTTAAACCCCTGCGTGGGTGATTTGTCTGTTAAAAAGTCCCGTTTAGGGCGATATGTAATCTTTTGATAAATTAATGGAATGTAAGTTTATAAATTTCATTTTTGCCATAATATGCATAAATTATATATGAAATAAATAAATCAAAATCATTCCTTTTAAAAATATATCTGCCTATTTAAATATTAATTAAGAATCTTAATGGTATAGCCTAGCCTGCATGTCATTATAAGACCTGGCCAAGATGGTAAAACCTGTTAAAAAGATTCAAATTCCAGTTAACATCTGAAAACATGTTAACACTCCTGGCAGACGTGATTCGTTAAAATCACACTCGTCATTTTTATATAAGGATCTTTCCAAAGATTCCTAACTCAATTTAATGATCTCTGAATCATGGGTTTAAATCATCAATTAAGATGATCATATTTTGACCATACGTTGGTAATATAGTGCCTACGGGCCCTGCTCATTTCCATATGAGCCAAAAGACAGTGGTAGCTATGACTCCCTGTCAGAAAAAGGTAATGAACTATGTTCAAACCTACATGCCTTGATTCTCTGAAATCATGGCTTATAATTTAAAAATGTCCTTGTGACTAGGCCTTGTGTGCTAATAATACTATTATTGCTTTATAATTAGGATAAATTATAATAGAAATCCTAAATAAATATGATTAATAAATTAACCAAATATGGTCTCTGTTTACCATGGTTAATGAATTACCCTAAGGGGCAATTACGTAATAAACTCCTAAATAAACTATTGTCCTTGTTTTATGTAACAGTTCAATTAAAATGGCTGACTCGGATGAAATTAATAGTCACCCAATGGAGAATAATGATAACGCCCGAATTAATATAACGGGTGCTGAACTGAAAGCGTTAGTAGACGACGCTGTTACAAAGGCCTTGGAGTGGCAGTACGAAGAGTATAGTGGGACTCGGAGTAGGACCCTATCTACACCGCATTCAAAGCCACCTTCCAAGAAGGAAGAACCCAAGAAAGATGATGATAGACTCTCCTCAAACCACCACAGTGCTCCATCTCAACAGATTGTACTAAATCAAGAACCCCGTAACAAGGGTTGCTCCTATAAATACTTTGTTTCATGCAAGCCCAGGGATTTCACTGGGGAAAAGGGAGCCATTGACTGCATGATGTGGTTAGATGAGATGGACACAGTAGTGGATCTCAGCGGATGCGCTAAGAGGGATATAGTCAAGTTTGTGTCTCAATCCTTTAAAGGCGAGGCCTTAGCCTGGTGGAGATCACTGATTCAAGCCACTGGGAAAATCCCATTGTACAACATGTCATGGGAGCAATTTGTTGCCCTCATCAGGGAAAATTACTGCCCTCAGCATGAGGTGGAGAAGATAGAGTCTGATTTCCTATCTTTGGTAATGACAAACCTTGACTGCCAAGCTTACCTCACGAGCTTCAATACAATGTCCAGATTGGTTCCGTACCTGGTGACTCCGGAACCCAAAAGGATAGCTCATTTTATCGGTGGTTTAGCCCCGGAAATTAAGGCAAGCGTGAAGGCCTCTCGGCCAGCTACTTTCAGATCTGTAGCTGACATATCTTTGTCCCTCACTCTGGATGCGGTCAGACAAAGATCGCTGAGGAACAAAGATGCTGAGAAGAGAAAACGTGAAGATGATAATTCACGGAGGTCAAACAAGAAGCACCGAGGAAACGGTGACAACAAGAAAGGGTCTGAGTCAAAGAAAGATGGGCATCAGTCTGGTGAGAAGCCCAAGTGCAAGATTTGCAAGAAACAACACTTTGGAAAGTGCAGACTCGAATCGAACTCACAGACTCAGTCAAGAACTTTTGCTTGTGGTATATGCAAGTCCAAGGACCACAAGACCTTGGATTGCAAAAAGATGAAGGATGCAACCTGCTACAGTTGCAATGAGAAAGGGTACATTAAAACCAATTGCCATAAATACGCCAAGAAGCCTGAAGAGGCCAAGAAGACCAATGCTAGGGTCTTTAGGATGGATGCGAAAGAGGCTGTGCAAGACGATAACGTGATCACAGGTACCTTTCTCATAAATGATGTCTATGCAAGAGTACTTTTTGATTCAAGTGCAGATAAATCATTTGTAGATAATAAGTTTTGCAAATTGCTGAATTTACCTGTTAAAACTTTAAGTGTAAAGTATGAGGTGGAATTGGCAGATGGCACCATAGAAACCGCCTCAACCATATTAGATGGATGTTTCATATCCATTAAGAACCACTCTTTTCCTTTGTCCCTACTTCCTTTGAAGTTAGCCGGTTTTGACATCGTTTTAGGCATGGACTGGTTATCTCATAACCAGGCTCAGATTGTCTGCAATAGAAAACAAGTGATGATCAAGACTCCATCTGGCGAATCAATTACCATTCAGGGAGATACCCGGTATGGATTGCCTGAGCAAGTGACTATGCTCAAGGCCTCTAAGTGTTTAAAGAAGGGTTGTGTCATCTACATGGCACAGGTTACTATTGATGAGCCGAAACCTAAGATAGAAGACATCCCCGTCATTTCTGAATACCCTGAAGTTTTTCCAGAAGAACTACCTGGTTTACCACCAGATAGGCAAGTGGAATTCAGAATTGACATCATCCCTGGAGCAGCACCTGTTGCTAGAGCACCTTATAGGTTGGCACCAATGGAGATGAAAGAATTGAGGACACAGCTAGACGAATTGCTAGCCAAAGGTTTCATTAAACCTAGTTCGTCTCCTTGGGGAGCGCCAGTCCTATTTGTCAAAAAGAAGGATGGATCGATGCGTCTGTGCATCGACTACCGTGAGCTTAATAAGGTCACAATAAAGAATAGGTATCCTTTGCCCAGGATCGACGATTTATTCGATCAGTTGCAAGGGGCAAGTTATTTCTCGAAGATTGACTTAAGGTCAGGCTACCACCAATTGAAGGTTAGAGATGAAGACGTACACAAAACCGCATTTAGGACTCGTTATGGTCATTACGAGTTCCTAATGATGCCTTTTGGGCTCACTAATGTACCTGCCGCGTTCATGGATTTCATGAATCGCGTTTGCAAGCCTTACTTAGATAAATTCGTTATCGTCTTCATTGAAGACATCCTCATCTACTCGAAGAACCAAGCTGACCATGAGAAACACCTTCGCTGTATTCTTAAACTTCTACATCACGAGAAACTCTACGCCAAATTTTCCAAGTGTGAATTTGGGCTTCGAGAAGTCCAATTCCTTGGACATGTGGTTAGTGAGCGTGGTATCCAAGTGGATCCCGCTAAGGTAGAAGCAGTTATGAACTGGCAAGAGCCGAAGACGCCCACAGAAATTCGTAGTTTCTTGGGATTGGCAGGATACTACAGGCGTTTTATCGAAAACTTTTCTAGGATTGTTGCGCCCCTAACTTCTTTGACTAGGAAGAAAATAAAGTTTGATTGGGGCCCTAAGCAGCAAGAATATTTCGATATCTTGAAGCAAAAGTTGAGCAACGCTCCTGTGCTGACATTACCTGAAGGTACCGAAGAATTCGTAGTTTACTGCGATGCATCACACACTGGCATGGGGTGTGTGCTTATACAGAAAGGCAAGGTTATTGCCTATGCTTCAAGACAGTTGAAGGTGCATGAAAAGAATTACACCACCCATGACTTGGAGTTGGGTGCCGTTGTATTTGCACTAAAGCTATGGAGGCACTATTTATATGGAATCAAGTGTGTGATCTATTCTGATCACAAGAGCCTCCAGCACCTGTTTAATCAGAAGGATTTAAACATGAGGTAGCACCGTTGGATGGAGACTTTGAATGATTATGATTGTGAAATCAGATACCATCCCGGCAAGGCGAATGTAGTCGCCGATGCCTTGAGTCGAAAGGAAAGGGTGAAACCTATCCGAATCAATGCCAAGAGCATTGAAATAAAGAACAGTATGAATGAAAGGTTGTTAGCTGCACAGAATGAAGCTGTGTTGGAAGCTAACTATCCTAATGAAAAGCTAGGGGTAACTGAGGAGCAGTTATCTCTTAGCAAGGACGGAATTCTGAGATTGAATGGACGAATATGGGTTCCAATTTATGGAGGACTTCGAGATGTCATCCTCCAGGAAGCCCACAGTTCCAAATACTCCGTTCATCCTGGAGCTGATAAGATGTACCAGGATCTAAGGGCAAACTATTGGTGGATAGGCTTGAAGAAGTCTGTAGCTAAATGCTTGACGTGTGCGCAAGTCAAAGCAGAACATCAAAAGCCGTCGGGTTTACTACAACAGCCTGAACTCCCTACGTGGAAGTGGGAAATGGTAACTATGGATTTTATCACCAAGTTACCTAAGACAAGGAAAGGAAATGATACCATTTGGGTGATCGTAGACAGACTGACTAAGTCAGCACATTTCCTGCCCATTAAGGAGACTTACAGCTCCGACATATTAGCCCAGTTATACGTGGATAAGATTGTAGCTTTACATGGCATACCTGTGTCTATTATCTCTGACAGGGATACTAGATACACGTCACATTTTTGGAAAAGTTTCCAACAATCTTTGGGCACGCGTTTGAATTTCAGTACGGCTTACCATCCTCAGACGGACGGTCAGAGCGAGCGTACTATTCAAACTTTGGAAGACATGCTTCGAGCATGCGTGATTGATTTAGGTGGTAGTTGGGATAACCACCTACCATTAATTGAATTCTCCTACAACAATAGCTACCATACCAGCATTAAGGCTGCGCCTTTTGAGGCATTATACGGTAGAAAGTGTAGAACGCCAGTTTGTTGGGCGGAAGTTGGAGATGTCCAATTATCAGGACCAGAGATAGTCTTTGAAACGACGGAAAAGATTGTCCAGATTCGTGACCGTCTCAAAGCTGCCCGAGATAGGCAGAAGAGTTACGCAGATCCAAAGCGTAAACCTATGAAATTTGAAATAGGTGATAAAGTGTTGCTTAAAGTATCTCCCTGGAAAGGAGTGATGCGATTTGGCAAGAAAGGTAAGTTAAGCCCGAGATACATAGGACCATTCGAGGTCATCGAATGTGTCGGATCAGTGGCTTACAAGTTAAATTTACCTGTAGAGCTCAGTGGTATTCATAATGTATTCCACATCTGCAATCTGAAGAAATGCCTAGCTGATGAATCGCTAGTCATACCACATACAGATGTGCATATAGATGAGAGCTTGAAATTTGTGGAAAAACCATTGTCGATTGAGGATCGACAGGTTAAGAAGCTTGGAAGGAAGCATGTGCCTATTGTAAAGGTCAAATGGGATGCCCGTAGAGGTCCCGAATACACGTGGGAGGTTGAATCCACAATGAAAGAAAAGTACCCTCATTTGTTTCAATAAATCTCAAGGTCGAGATTTCTTTTAAGGGGGTGAGGATGTAACACCTCGAAAATTCACGTCCTATAATGTGTTGACACGTGTCATACGTTTGAACGTGTGAAAGAATGTTATAAAAGGATTTAAGTTGACAAACATGGAAAGTATGTGAATATATGGGTTCTAAATGTCAACAGTGAATAAATATACTTTACAATAACCCTACATGATGCTCATACCTTCAAACGAATAAATCATGGATCATACGAAGCTAAATATGAAAGAAAGTGAGAGATTACAAACTACAAGGGTTAAATGTGTTAACATGTTTAAGTTATACCTCTGAGTGACCTTTTAGCAAACCCGAAGCTTTGTAACTATTAATTATGCTCACTAGAATGCACGATATAAATTTCATAAAGTTTCGTTATCGTATGAGAAAGTTATGATCAAATTCGTAAGCGAGGGGTTAAAAGCGTCAACGTTGAAGTTTAGGACTTTTCGGGTGACAATAAAGTTAACCGAGGACTAAACAAAATGGGTATATGTCTTGAAGCCCTTAAACGTCAATTTGAAGGGTTCAAAGTGCAAGAAATAATGTCGTAGCAAAGTTTCCAAGAGCCAAGGACCAATGCATAAAAATAAAAAATATAAGATTTGTTCAGAAGGGGCGTCGCGCCACGCGAAGCCCCATGGGGGGGTCTACGCGTGCCGCGAGGGCCTGTCTGGTCCGAAAAACTTGGGTTCTTGTCTGCCATTGCCATTTTAACTGACTTATATCCGATTCTCCACATCTTGCACGACCCCTAGGCAACCCCTAGACACTTAGGGACATCTGGAAGTGATCCATGGCCCTTGTTAGACTTGTGTGTCAATGATCCATGAGTTCTTGAGCACTATATAAGGCCACATGGTTGCAACCAATTCTTCACACCTTCCTTCAGCATTTCTGATCATTCTTGGAGCTCCAAAGCAGACTTAAGTGATCACTAATCGTGCTTAGGACTTCGGTAAGTATGCTTAACCTTTCTTAGTTAAGTTTTTGCTTAGTTTTAGCTTAAAAGTCAAACCGTCGTAATTAACGGTTGACTTAGCGATTAATCATTGATGGTTCAGTGATTAGTCGAATTGAAAGTAGTTATAAGTTGGTAATTATGTGGGCATTAAACCCTTAAAAGGGCACCCTTTGATTACCACTCTAACTAGGTCTAATGTCGGGTCAAACTTGTTATTAAAAGGTCAACAGAATGCTTATTTTCTAATTTATGCATAATTAGCAATGTAGATCACATACAACCTGTTTGATCATTAATATAACTTGGTAATTAGTGTAAGAACATGTCTAAACATGTTCAACCCGACAATTTCCTGTTTAGACCCGGTTCGAAACCGAAAGTCGCAAAGCTTTGACTTTTGCTTTGACTTCAGTTCTGACCCGTTTTGGTATGTTTTAGAAATGCCTTAGAGCTTTAATTGGACTAGGTTACATGCTAGTATAACCCTCTGTGATTATACACCTTGGTTCATTAGTTAACCAATTAAAATGCATGATTCCGTTAATTGCTCATATGTTGACCATTATGCCCTTTTCACCTTAAAATGTGATTTTTGAAAATGTAAAAGTGTAGAAACCTTAGTTACTGAATTATAAACTTGCACCCAAAATTTGACATCAGTTTGAGGTGTAGATTAAGAGTTATGCTCATTAGCGTAATTAGAAAGCTTCTTTAGCGATTAAACGGCATAATTAGCGTATAGCCTAATTAAACATTCTTTTTGATATCAAACTCTTTACCCAATGATGTAATATATTATTTTGGGATTTTTGAAGATTTTTAATTAATTTTAGGCTGAGCATAACTTATAGTCATAGGCTTAATCCGGTAATTGTCGGTTTTGCCCTTACGGGCTATAAAATGAGTTTTACATATCTATTTGACTCCAAACCTTTTGCTACTGATTATAAATGATAAATAAATTATTTTAAACCTCCTGGAATAATAAAAATATCAGATTTCTATATAGAACCCGGAAACGGCTTCTAATCGCCTAATTAAGCGTTTTTAACGCATAGTATGTACTAGAACTATTTTAAACATACAAAGGTTGATACCTACTGATATGTGAGGTAAATTATAATATTTTAATAGTAAGCAAAAGTTGTTTAATTTAGACTTCAGTTTTGAGCTTTTCGGCTTATGTGAAATTACCAAAATGCCCCTACGGTGCATAGTTTGGTTATAATTGATAAATTTCACATATATACTTTACCCTACTGTTATAACTTAGTAAACTAAGTATTTTTTCTGATTATATCAGACCTGCAACTCAGGTTAATACTTAAACTCTTTTATAACCTTGTAAATGACCAAACTACCCTTACGGGGCATAGTTTGTGTTTAAATTCGTTTCGGGCATAATAAAAGACATCTTACTGATGTCACAACATATTTGAAGCATATTGACTTAGGAAACCTGTATATGGATCTTACGGATACCCGTTACGCTTATTACGCGTTCGGTTCGGTTTATGTAACTAGTTTACATAAATTAGCCGAAACGGGTCAAACCTTATCGGTTTTATCTCAAAATTCAGAATGTGTATGAAATACCCACATTAAGCAAGCCTTCAAACTTGTCGGGTCTAAATCACATTCTATCCGGTCTTCGCTTAATCGTGCGTACAAACCGTATCTTTAAAACTAACCGGGCTAAGCTTAAGCTTAACTAAAGACCCGTTAGGATTCTAATAGGTTATTATAAACCTTCGTTCCAGAATAGGAGGACCAGTAAAAGCTACTTGCATTTGCTTATTGTGATTATTACTTTGCTCAGGTAAATACTTTTAACTTATTTTCCCTTATACGGGTTTGGGGTACGGTATATAAAATACCGCTTGGTCGGGCATTAAATCTTCCATCGTATGGTGGTTAATTGAATAATTTAATCGGCCCGTTTAAATATGTTTTGTTTGCTTAAAGCCTTTGGGGGGTTAATGACCATGTCCCGGATATCCTTGGCATCATTTTACGAAATGGCCACGACCTAAGCGCGGGGTGTAGGCGTACACTCGTCAGTGCATAAATAGTTGATGTGGTGTGTCTATTGATCTTTAACCCGGCACGCTCCGGGCTACTGAACGCATAAGGAACATGTAATTCTTTTACAAGATTATATATTTAAATAATTCTCCCAAGTTATAAAATGTTTATGCCACGTGCATCCAAATCAATTTTTAATCATTTTTAAAATGAGTCAGTTGATTGTATTTACCAGTGTAAACTGACGTATTTTCCCAAAAAGATTAAATGCAGGTACTAAGCGTAATAGGCTGGATTTTCTCCTTAGCATCAATAGAAGTCTCGCAAGCTTAAGATACCTAAAGTCTGTTGAACTACTGTTTATATTTTATTTTCGATCCGTCTGTGGATAAACTTCCGAATATTGTAACATTTGATATTACAATATTATATTCGGTTGAAATATATCTTTTCATTTGCTTCCGTTGTGCATTTAAATGTTGTGTTGTTTGACTATTATGTTACCAACCACGTCACGATACTCCCCACCGGGCTCACCGGTGACACTTGGAAATCCGGGGTGTGACATGTCTAATCCGCATATATATCACCATTGCCCTTGATTTTCTTGATTGTATATCTCTTAAATATCAACATATACACGTGTGATTTAGTTTACGAAGATTTTTCAATGCCGAGAACCTCGATTAGAGAGTAAAAAAGGCGTAAGGTTCACAATGGTGTAAAAATTAAAATGGGATATACCGGGCTAGGATTCGAGTTACAGGAACAAGGGCCAAACCAACCACCCAAGAATGGAATCGTCGAGCGAAAACACTTGCAACCTCCTAGAAGCAGATTTTCTTGCCACCAGACCTTTCTCCATCAATTAGGAATCTGATGTCGTCACTAAACACATTCCTTAAATTGTAGCCATTTGTTGAATGTTTTTTTTTTGGAGTCTAATCCGCATATATATCACCATTGCCCTTTATTTTCTTGACTGTATATCTCTTAAATGTCAACATATACACGTGTGATTTAGCTTACAAAGATTTTTCAATGCCGAGAACCTCGATCAGAGAGTTAAAAAGGCGTAAGTTTCTCAATGGTGTAAAATTAAAATGGGATATACCGGGCTAGGATTCGAGTTACAGGAACAAGGGCCAAACCAACCACCCAAGAATGGAATCCTCGAGCGAAAAAACTTGACAACCTCCTAGAAGCAGCTTTTCTTGCCACCAGACCTTTCTCCATCAATTAGGAATTTGATACCGACACTAAACCCATTCCTTAATTTGTAGCCATTTGTTGAGTGTTGTTTTTTGGCGTCTAATCCGCATATATATCACCATTGCCCTTGATTTTCTTGACTGCATATCTCTTAAATGTCAACATATACTCGTGTGATTTAGTTTATGAAGATTTTTCACTGCCGAGAACCTCGATCAGAGAGTAAAAAAGGCGTAAGGTTCACAATGGTGTAAATTAAAATGGGGTATACCGGGCTAGGATTCGAGTTATAGGAACAAGGGCCAAACCAACCACCCAAGAATGGAATCGTCGAGCGAAAACACTTGACAACCTCCTAGACATGGGGATGTTACATACACTCAAATATAAAGCTAAACCTAACAAGTGGGCCGATCCAATACTCATTAAACGTTACCACAGCTGGGCCAGATTTGATTAAAGCCCACTCGGGGTAGGTTGGGCTCGATTCATGCTTGTTCGGGCAGAAGTGAAGTGTATCGCAAGGATCACTAATGTGGCCCAATGGCTGGTAGCCCAAAAGTGCTAACAATGTTAACTCCTCGGATTAGTTATTCGACACGCAGAAACGTTTTAACGATTCCTTGTAGTTAAACAGTTACACACAAGTAAACATATCCAGTCACGTCATTCATTTAACAATTACATTCCAATCACAAGTATTTACTTAATTTTTATCATCGTAGAGAATATGAACGAGAAATAGCAAGAAACAGGATCGCGTGACAACGAGACACTGACCTTGAAAGTTCAGGTTGTCACATCATCCCCAACTTGAAAGAAATTTCGTCCCGAAATTTGGCAAGTAGTTACTGAGGAAGCTAGTTAGGTTACGTGGTTTCCTAGTTTTCCTGGGGTGTCACACCATCCCCCCGTTGGTTTGGAATTTCGTCCCGAAATTCCATAGTAGCTTCAGCCTCAGTAGTGGTTTCATTGTTCTCGAACAACTGGGGATATTTGTGTTTCATTTGGTCTTCTCGTTCCCAGGTAAACTCTGGGTCACGACGGGAGTTCCAACGAACTCGAACAAGGTATCCTGGCGCGTTTGAGAATCTTGACCTCCCGGTCCAAGATTTCAACTGTTTCTTTGACAAATTGCAACTGATTGTCGCTGGTCAGCTCCTTGAAAGGAACTATGAGGGTTTCATCTGACAGACACTTTTTCAGATTCGACACATAGAATACGTTGTGAACTCCACCGAGTTCTTTGGGTAGATTCAATCTGTAGGCCACCTTGCCAATTTCCTCAGTGATTTCAAAAAGTCCAACATATCGCGGGTTGAGTTTGCCTCGTTTACCAGAGCGAACTACACCTTTCCAAGGTGAGACTTTAAGTAGCACTCGATCTCCAACCTGGAACTCGAGTGGTTTCCTGCGCTTATCAGCGTAGCTTTCCAGACGGTCATGAGCTGCCGCCATCCATTGTCGTATCTGAGAAGTCTTCTCTGTTGTCTACGACGAGTTCTGGGCCAGTGATTTGGCTGTCGTCAACCTCTGCCCAACAAAGAGGTGATCGGCACTTCCGTCCGTACAATGCCTCGAACGGAGCAGCCTGGATGCTGGTGTGGTAACTGTTGTTATACGAAAACTCCACTAAAGGTAGATGCCGCTCCCAGCTGATAACTAAGTCGATTACACATGCTCGAAGCATGTCTTCAAGAGTTTGGATGGTGCGTTCAGTCTGCCCATCCGTCTGTGGATGATATGTTGTGCTCATGTCTAGACGTGAGCCAAAGGATTTGTGCATCGCTTGCCACAAATCAGATGCAGATCGTGGGTTGCGATCAGAGATAATGGAGGTTGGTACCCCGTGCCTAGCAACCACTTCTTTCAGGTAGATAACTGCAAGTGTGGGAAACTTATCCGTTTACTTGATGGCTAGAAAGTGTGCTGGTAAAGTGAGTCCATCAATGATCATCCAGGTGATAATGTTTCCGTTTCGAGTTGTAAGTAGAACAGTGATAAACTCCATGGCAGTCTGTTCTCATTTCCATATATGTGTTTTTGGTTGCTAATATCCCACCCTGGCTTTCCCACAAGTCAAACATCGTTCTCATGCCTTACTATGTGGGCCTTCAGGCCCGGTCATCCATACATGGTCTTCAGGTTTAAATTCATCTTATCAAAACTTAAATGAATAGGATATCGAAACCCGTGTGCTTTGCCTGCACCAGTTCCCTGAGGTTGCTGTATGGTGAGGTCCATATTCGTTCCATGAAGTAGCAAATATCGCCCGACCTGCCAAAGGTTGCTTCCCCATGCCCCGCATGGGTCAATCTTGAGAACTCTCTTCCTTCAGTTCTTTAGTTTGAACAAAGCGAGTCTGATCAGGTATGTTAGAATGGATAGCGAGCCGCACAGCTCGTGCACGTCCAGGTTTCACGGTCGTATTCATTCAAAAGTTCCATCCAGCGATGCCATTAACTGATTTAGCTCTTTCGAACATCTATACACGGGAGGCCCTTGTGATCGGTCTAGGTAATGCATTTGGTACCGTCCAAGTAATGCCTCCAATTTACATCTGAGAACCATGGTTCCTACCGCAGGGTATGTGTCGTGCAGTTCCTCTTTGTAATTTCATTACGTAAGTCATCACCTTCCCATGTTGCATCGGCGTGTGATTGGGACTCTGATTCAAACCATCATGGTATACCACTAAATCATCAGTACTTTCAGATAAAGGCGATGCTCAGTGTATTGCTGAGTTGCGATTCGAAAGCTGAAAAGACATTCCCCTATTTGTCTTCCACAGCACCATGCTGTGCTAAAGAGATTTAAGCTGTGCGACCTTCGAAAATCATGTGGGTATGCTGTGATAGTATCTAGCGAAACCAAGGAATTGCTGTATCCCCGATAGACTATTTGGTGCCGATCATTATCTAATGAAATGGATCTCTTGCGAGATCTGCATGTATCCCCACTTTGTTGACTACGTGACCAAGAAGGTGTACCTCACAAATGCTGAAGTCACACTTAGGTAGACTTCGCGTGAAGTTGCTCCTCCCCTAGGAGCTCTAGGACAAAAATACAGGTGTCGTTCATGGTGTTCCTTTCCCCTGGTAATGTTTCAAAACATCGTCAAATAACACGGTCGATTCACGTGATCCATAAAGCTGCTTGTGTGTTGATTAACTCAATGGTCATGGTGCACAAAGTCATATGGCCATACTGCGTTTGATATGCCGAAAATAGGAACATTATCCCCTTGGACTTCCATCTGATAATAGTCCGTTCGTAAATCAATCCTCGAATGAAAGCTTGTCCTCCGCAACTAGTCGACAGGTTGTCACTTCATGGTCGAGGCAAACGGTTCTCGACTGTCACCTTGTTAAGTTCTTGATAACCAGTACACGTACGGAAAAGCTTGTCTTCATGGATGTAACTAGGGCTCCCCAAAGCAAAAAAAAAAAAAAAAAAACTAGTTCCACCAAAACTCCTGGCGTGAGATCAAACTGAGTTTCTGTCTATCAGTTGTGGAAGTAATCCTGGAAGTTCTTCAAGTAGTTTATCCGAAGAAATTTTAAACAATTGGTGGATCCTCGATCCTCAATTCCTTAGCCTTATCATCAATAACCGTTGTTAGCAACGGCGAGGTAATCCCTCCGTTGACACTTCTGGGCTTTCATTGCAGAATTGATGCTAACCTTTACACAACTCTGATATTCTGGAATAAATGACGATTCTCCACTAGGGAGGGGGGTACGCAAAGTTTTCTTCGCACAGGGTATATCTGCGCGATGTATGGATAATAAATCCATACCGACTACTGCATCAAACTATCAAGGGTAGTAGGAGGAAGGTCGACGTTGAACACTTGTCCCACAAGGTCGAGTTTGCATCCCAACAATCATATGAGGTTTCAGTTGACTTGCCATCAGCCGAGTCCACAACAGGTTCGTTTTCAAGAAGCATCAGGGTTAAGCAGAACAGTGACAAAGTGATTAGTTACCAAGAACGTGTAAGCCACCATGTTGTTATAATCCTGGCGTCACCTAAGCCAATCCTGAATACCCTCCTGTGAGCATTACTACTAGTGTTGCTGCTACTGTTGCGAGGATTCCCATTACTATCTTGGTTCCTTGGGTTGTTGTCGTCTTGACTTAATACAATTAATCCTTGTCGTGGGCACCTTCATTTCTATACTGTTGGTTGCCATTTCAAGTACCTTGATGTTGCAGTGACTGTTGCCTCCAATGCTGTTGTTTGGAACGGAGCTCTACGATCTTTCATCGACAGGGTCCATCTTTTCACATTCTGAGCCACGTCCTAAAGCGCTACTCACTGTGCTGACAGTTACACATTCCACGTTATAGTCGATTGTCATTGCTTACGTCCTGATTGATTCGTAAGAGTTGACTCCCATGAGTCGCTGACAAGGGTTAAGGATTCGGTTGAAGTCAAATCACTGATGTTCATTGTTGGTTACTAGGGTCGTTCAAATGCCGAAGTCCATCGTTCTTGCAAGTTGACTGAGTAATACACGATATGTTACGAGAGTGTTGCAGAAGTGATCGCACTTCGGGGTCTAAGACGTTAGTACAGTGAGTTCCAGCAAACAAGGAGGAGTGTGAGAGGTATGGACCATTCATTGATGTTGCAACATCCAACTCAGGGGCGTTCGTACAAGCACCTAACATTCTACACAGTTCGCTAGGTGTTCAGATGAGTGGTCAGGTGATACTCGATAACATCGAGAATCGTAAGGATTCAGAGAGGAGTGAAAAGATCATGTTCGAGTAGGAGACAATCACTGCTATGACTCCTATAGATTGTTGTGTTTCACATCGATCAATTAACGGAACGGAACTCCTTTTTCACTTGTTAAGCCTCACTGGGACTCGCATTCACCCCACATTATTATTATGTGTGCACCCATAATAATATTGTGATTTGCATGCTCATCTCAGCTCCTCTTAACTCATGTCAAATGGTTCCTCAAACTCGAGTAGCAACCAAAGAGCATCACGAAACGTAAGTCATGAAAGTTTAGGGAAATACCACCCTATCAGTTACATAACACATGCAAGTAATACATGAATTCATACTGTTGTGCTAAACGTGCAATCACATGCAATATCATATGTAAGTGTTCACTAGTTATGCAGTACAATGAGTATATAAGAGACGAACCTTGCAATCTGGAGCTGAGTGTCATGGTCGTATTCACGTTTTCAGAACTGTTCGGTTATAGTCTGGTTTTACAAAAACGTTTTCCCCTTTTTAAAACCAAGTTCACTATAACCAATGGCTCTGATACCAATCTGTCACACCCCCAAAATACCACAAGCGGAAACCCTCGCGAGGTGTGTGACGTACCAGGATCTAGCCACTAATCATATTGAACTCATAGGTATATTTAAATAAAACTTTCATTTATTAACATTAAGTGTTACAACATTACAAATAAATTACTGTGTACAGCGGAAGCATAATTCATTCGTTAAGTGTTTATAAACCACATGTAAAATCCATTAGTCTTGTGTTGCGATTCCACGTGTCTCGACCCATGACCACTCCAGCCTCCCAGACAGCAAGTTCCAACAATATGCACCTAAAGGCCTGCAAGGCATGTAACAACGAGTCAACAACAAAGTTGAGCGAGTTCACAGTTGGTTGTTTAGTTTTACAAGTTTGTTTTGAAAACCATAAGTTGTTTCGTAAACCACGAGTCAACCAGTACTTTTGTTTCCCAAACCGTAACCATAATCTGTGGGGGCTTCCCATGTGAACCACTAGACCGTTTCCATATCGACGACTGACGAACAATAGTTGTGCCCTACATCAATGTCTATCATCATTGACAGTTTGCCATGATCCATTAGTACACGCCCGTTCGAACGACACGGTGTGAAGTTTGTCAAACCTAATAGCGCTATTAACTAATGACCCACTCGCCATCGGCCTCGGCGATTAAGTCGATATAAAGTGAGGGACTTCATGATAGAGTTTTGTCTAGTAAGTTGAAAGGTTGTTGTCCTACCCAAGGAGGACGAACGTACGTAGTTCTACCCAAGGAGAATACGCCGGATTTATAGTGGCATCCTACCCAAGGAGAATACGCAGGATTTATAGTGGCATCCTACCCAAGGAGGATGGCCGTACATATCCTACCCAAGGAGGATATGTAGGTTTCGTTTTAGTTTATTAACCCATTCCCAAACCACCGGGAATTCCATGCCTTGTAGAAAGTGTGAACTCACCTTGGTTTGCTCGGTATGATGAGTTACTTGTTTACCGTTGGACACCCAAATCCTAATATGGTTTCAATGACAATCAGTTCCGTTTACACGTAAATCATATATTCTTTGTATAAATTCCACAAGTAGTAAGCAAATATGGCACACATCATCACTCATGTTACAGCTTGTGTTCGGGCCATAAGTATATTCACATCACAAGTTCGTATCTCACAATAGCATTTACCACAGTTTGGTTCTCATACAAGTATGCAAGCAAGTTCACAAAATACACAATGAGCAATTTGGGTCACAAGTAATTTCATGTCACAAGAATACTAGGCTAACAACATCTTGGCAGCCCACTACGGTATTAATGGCAGTGTGTGGCTCATCACCAATGCACCGTTCCATATATGATGTAGCCCAAAAGTATTAGAAGTCCCCTAATCAAACATGTGTCCCACTCAAAGATTCACGACATACATGGCAACCTACTGTACCTCTAATGCAATTGATGTGTAAATTCATTATATGTGAGGGCATCAAAGGACACGTGTGGTGTGGGTAATCATGCAGCCCGGTTACGTATAAGATCCAACATTTAAACAACCCACACTCATCCAAAGCCTAATTAATTAGATTCCCTTATCCAACAATTTACATAACCCTCACATCATCAAATAAACCATCATCATCATAGTTCTATGATTTTCATGCCACAAATACCCTAAAGTTATATGTCGTCACGCCTATATAGTTCATTATGTAACAGATCCAACTTCCACATACAAGAACATCATAGTATCGTCCAAAACACATAGTACCTTTGACTCTCAGTAAACGTCATTAATAGAGTATTCATATTATTTCAATCGCTAATGATCGTTGGCCTAAACTATGAACCATCAATATTAACGAGAGGCATACATCATAACAGGAAGATTAAACCTTGATTGCATGCATATCTTGACATCAGTCAACACAACTAATAGTAATAAAACATTCATCGAATCATTACTAGCATTTAATAACAAACCCTAACTCCCATGCATATGTTCAAAACCCCATCAGATCAAGACTCATACGTAGGCATCATTGACTGACATGTATCTTAAAACAACGAGTTAGTGATTGGCACACATTCACATTCGATAATCAACATCATATAAGATTCCCTAGCACATGCATAATAATTCACATAACAATCAATTACATATAGCCGAGCCAGATTATACAAAAGTCAACAGGACTTAACCAATCATATCTATACACTCCCTACTTCACTTGATTCCATCAACCACTAATTATCATTACGTAACCAGTTCTTTGTCTAGTTAAAGAATTCATCAAACCCTATTATGCATATGTCACAACCCACAAACAAGGATATTCTTTGCATGAATTACGGCACAAGTTAGATCAGAATACAACTATTATTATCGGACATGCAGCCCACTAACCTGAAACCCTAGATCATGCACAACCAATCACAAGTTTCACATAACAGTTACATGTAATATGGTAATCACACTAACCTGAAAGATGTATTACACTAAGCACAAGAGATAAGCTTCAAGGGAGACAGGAACTTCGAAGGGGGGGGGGGTCTTGAGGCCTGCCGACGTGAACAACAGGAGAAGTAGGGTTTGGTTTTATATGTTGTGATGATGAGAGACATGGGGATGTTACATACACTCAAATATAAAGCTAAACCTAACAAGTGGGTCGATCCAATACTCATTAAACGTTACCACAGCTGGGCCAGATTTGATTAAAGCCCACTCGGGGTAGGTTGGGCTCGATTCATGCTTGTTCAGGCAGAAGTGAAGTGTATCGCAAGGATCACTAATGTGGCTCAATGGCTGGTAGCCCAAAAGTGCTAACAATGTTAACTCCTCGGATTAGTTATTCGACACAGAGAAACATTTTAACGATTCCTTGTAGTTAAAAAGTTTCACACAAGTAAACATATCCAGTCACGTCATTCATTTAGCAATTACATTCCAATCACAAGTATTTACTTAATTTTTATCATCGTAGAGAATATGAACGAGAAATAGCAAGAAACAGGATCGCGTGACAACGAAACACTGACCTTGAAAGTTCGGGTTGTCACAATCACCATTGCCCATGATTTTCTTGACTGTATATCTCTAAAATGTCAACATATACACGTGTGATTTAGTTTACGAAGATTTTTAACTGCCGAGAACCTCGATCAGAGAGTAAAAAAGATGTAAGGTTTACAATGTTGTAAAACTAAAATGGGATATACCGGGCTAGGATTCGAGTTACATGAAAAAGGGCCAAACCAACCACCCAAGAATGGAATCGTCGAGCGAAAACACTTGACAACCTCCTGGAAGCAGCTTTTCTTGCCACCAGACCTTTCTCCATCAATTAGGAATCTGATGCCGTCACTAAACACATTCCTTAAATTGTAGCCATTTGTTGAGTGTTTTTTTTTTGTCTAATCCGCATATATATCACCATTGCCCTTGATTTTCTTGACTGTATATCTCTTAAATGTCAACATATACACGTGTGATTTAGTTTACGAAGATTTTTCAATGCCGATAACCTCGATCAGAGAGTAAAAATGGCGTAAGGTTCACAATGGTGTTAAATTAAATTGGGATATAACAGGCTAGGATTCGAGTTACAGAAACAAGGGCCAAACCAACCACCCAAAAATGGAATCGTCGAGCGAAAACACTTGACAACCTCCTAGAAGCAGCTTTTCTTGCCACCAGACCTTTCTCCATCAATTAGGAATCTGATGCCGTCACTAAACACATTCCTTAAATTGTAGAGATTTGTTGAGTGTTTTTTTTTGTGTCTAATCCGCATATATATCACCATTGCCCTTGATTTTCTTGACTGTATATCTCTTAAATGTCAACATATACACGTGTGATTTAGTTTACGAAGATTTTTCAATGATGAGAACCTCGATCAGAGAGTAAAAAAGGCGTAAGGTTCACAATGGTGTAAAATTTAAATGGGATATAACGGGCTAGGATTTTAGTTACAGGAACAAGGCCCAAACAAACCACCCAAGAATGGAATCGTTGAGCGAAAACACTTGACAACCTCCTTGAAGCAGCTTTTCTTGCCACCTAACCTTTCTCCATCAATTAGGAATCTGATGCCGTCCCTAAACACATTCCTTAAATTGTAGCCATTTGTTGAGTGTTTTTGTTTTGTGTCTAATCTGCATATATATCACCATTGCCCTTGATTTTCTTGACTGTATATCTCTTAAATGTCAACAAATACACGTGTGATTTAGTTTACAAAGATTTTTCAATGCCGAGAACCTCGATCAGAGAGTAAAAAAGGCGTAAGGTTCACAATGGTGTAAAATAAAAATGGGATATACCGGGCTAGGATTCGAGTTACAGGAACAAGGGCCAAACCAACCACCCAAGAATGGAATCGTCTAGCGAAAACACTTGACAAGCTCCTAGAAGCAGCTTTTCTTGCCACCAGACCTTTCTCCATCAATTAGGAATCTGATGCCGTCACTAAACACATTCCTTAAATTGTAGCCATTTGTTGAGTGTTTTTTTTTATTTGGTGTCTAATCCGCATATATAAATCACCATCGCCCTTGATTTTCTTACCTGTATATCTTTTAAATGTCAACATATACACGTGTGATTTAGTTTACGAAGATTTTTCAATGTCGAGAGCCTCGATCAGAGAGTAAAAATGGCGTAAGGTTCACAATGGTGTAAAATTAAAATGGGATATACCGGGTTAGGATTCGAGTTACAGGAACAAGGGCCAAACCAACCACCCAAGAATGGAATCGTCGAGCGAAAACCCTTGACAACATCCTAGAAGCCGCTTTTCTTGCCACCAGACCTTTCTCCGTCAATTAGGAATCTGATGCCGTCACTAAAAACATTCCTTAAATTGTAGCCATTTGTTGAGTTTTTTTTGGTGTCTAATCCGCATATATATCACCATTACCCTTGATTTTCTTGACGGTATATCTCTTAAATGTCAACATATACACGTTAGATTTAGTTTACGAAGATTTTTCAATGCCGAGAACCTCGATCAGAGAGTAAAAAAGGCGTAAGGTTCATAATAGTGTAAAATTAAAATGGGATCTACCGGGCTAGGATTCGTGTTACAGGAACAAGGGCCAAACCTACCACCCAAGAGTGGAATCATCGAGCGAAAACACTTGACAACCTACCAGAAGCAGCTTTTCTTGCCACCAGACCTTTCTCCATCAATTAGGAATCTTATGCCGTCACTAAACACATTCCTTAAATTGTAGCCATTTGTTGAGTGTTTTTTTTTGTGTGTCTAATCCGCATATATATCACTATTTCCCTTGATTTTCTTGACTGTATATCTCTTAAATGTCAACATATACACGTGTGATTTAGTTTACGAAGATCTTTCACTGCCGAGAACCTCGATCAGAGAGTGAAAAAGGCGTAAGGTTCACAATGGTGTAAAATTAAAATGGGATATACCGGGCTAGGATTCTAGTTACCGGAACAAAGGCCAAACCAACCATCCAAGAATGGAATCGTCAAGGAAAACACTTGACAACCTCCTAGAAGCAGCTTTTCTTGCCACCAGACCTTTCTCCATCAATTAGGAATCTGATGCCGTCACTAAACACATTCCTTAAATTGTAGCCATTTGTTGAGTGTTTTTTTTTTGGTGTCTAATCCGCATATATATCACCATTGCCCTTGATTTTCTTGACTGTATATCTCTTAAATGTCAACATATACACGTGTGATTTAGTTTACGAAGATCTTTCAATGCCAAGAACCTCGATCAGAGAGTGAAAAAGGCGTAAGGTTCACAATGGTGTAAAACTAAAATGGGATATACCTGGCTAGGATTCTAGTTACAGGAACAAGGCCCAAACCAACCACCCAAGAATGGAATCGTCAAGCGAAAACACTTGACAACCTCCTAGAAGCAGCTTTTCTTGCCACCAAACCTTTCTCCATCAATTAGGAATCTGATACCGTCCCTAAACACATTCCTTAAATTGTAGCCATTTGTTGAGTTTTTTTTTTAGTGTCCAATCTGCATATATATCACCATTGCCCTTGATTTTCTTGACTGTATATCTCTTAAATGTCAACAAATACACGTGTGATTTAATATACGAAGATTTTTCAATGCCGAGAACCTCGATCAGAGAGTAAAAAAGGCGTAAGGTTCACAATGGTGTAAAATAAAAACGAGATATACCGGGCTAGGATTCGAGTTATAGGAACAAGGGCGAAACCAACCACCCAAGAATGGAATCGTCTAGCGAAAACACATGACAAGCTCCTAGAAGCAGCTTTTCTTGCCACCAGACCTTTTTCCATCAATTAGGAATATGATGCCGTCACTAAACACATTCCTTAAATTGTAGCCATTTGTTGAGTGTTTTTTTTTTGTGTCTAATCCGCATATATATCACCATTGCCCTTGATTTTCTTGACTGTATATCTCTTAAATGTCAACATATACACGTGTGATTTAGTTTACGAAGATCTTTCAATGCCGAGAACCTCGATCAGAGAGTAAAAAAGGCGTAAGGTTCACAATGGTGTAAATTTAAAATGGGATATACCGGGCTAGGATTCGAGTTACAGGAACAAGGGCCAAACCAACCACCCAAGAATGGAATCGTCAAGCGAAAACGCTTGACAACCTCCTAGAAGCAGCTTTTCTTGCCCCCAGACCTTTCTCCATCAATTAGGAATCTGATGCCGTCACGAAACACATTCCTTAAATTGTAGCCATTTGTTGAGTGTTTTTTTTTTTTTGTGTCTAATCCGCATATATATCACCATTGCCCTTGATTTTCTTGACTGTATATCTCTTAAATGTCAACATATACACGTGTGACTTAGTTTACGAAGATTTTTCAATGCCGAGAATCTCGATCAGAGAGTAAAAAAGGGGTAAGGTTCACAATGGTGTAAAATTAAAATGGGATATACCGGGCTAGGATTCGAGTTACAGGAACAAGGGCCAAACCAACCACCCAAGAATGGAATCGTCGAGCCAAAATACATTACAACCTCGTAGAAGCAGCTTTTCTTGCCACCAAACCTTTCTCCATTAATTAGGAATCTGATGTCGTCCCTAAACACATTCCTTAAATTGTAGCCATTTGTTGAGTGTTTTTTTTTGGTGTCTAATCTGCATATATATCACCATTGCCCTTGATTTTCTTGACTGTTTATCTCTTAAATGTCAACAAATACACGTGTGATTTAATATACGAAGATTTTTCAATGCCGAGAACCTCGATCAGAGAGTAAAAAAGGCGTAAGGTTCACAATGGTGTAAAATAAAAACGGGATATACCGGGCTAGGATTCGAGTTATAGGAACAAGGGCGAAACCAACCACCCAAGAATGGAATCGTCTAGCGAAAACACTTGACAAGCTCCTAGAAGCAGCTTTTCTTGCCACCAGACCTTTTTCCATCAATTAGGAATATGATGCCGTCACTAAACACATTCCTTAAATTGAAGCCATTTGTTGAGTGTTTTTTTTTGTGTAATCCGCATATATATCACCATTACCCTTGATTTTCTTGACTGTATATCTCTTAAATGTCAACATATACACGTGTGATTTAGTTTACGAAGATTTTTCAATGTCGAGAGCCTCGATCAGAGAGTAAAAATGGCGTAAGGTTCACAATGGTGTAAAATTAAAATGGGATATACCGGGTTAGGATTTGAGTTACAGGAACAACGGCCAAACCAACCACCAAAGAATGGAATCGTCGAGCGAAAACCCTTGACAACCTCCTAGAAGCCACTTTTCTTGCCACCAGACCTTTCTCCGTCAATTAGGAATCTGATGCCGTCACTAAACACATTCCTTAAATTGTAGCCATTTGTTGAGTTTTTTTTTATTTGGTGTCTAATCCGCGTATATATCACCATTTCCCTTGATTTTCTTGACTGTATATCTCTTAAATGTCAACATATACACGTGTGATTTAGTTTACTAAGATTTTTCAATGCCGAGAACCTCGATCAGAGAGTAAAAAAGGCGTAAGGTTCACAATGGAGTAAAATTAAAATGGGATATACCGGGCTAGGATTCGTGTTACAGGAACAAGGGCCAAACCAACCACCCAAGAATGGAATCGACGAGCGAAAACACTTGACAACCTACCAAAAGCAGCTTTTCTTGCCACCAGACCTTTCTCCATCAATTAGGAATCTTATGCCGTCGCTAAACACATTCCTTAAATTGTAGCCATTTGTTGAGTTTTTTTTTTGTGTCTAATCCGCATATATATCACCATTGCCCTTGATTTTCTTGACTGTATATCTCTTAAATGTCAACATATACACGTGTGATTTAGTTTACGAAGATCTTTCAATGCCGAGAACCTCGATCAGAGAGTAAAAAAGGCGTAAGGTTCACAATGGTGTAAAATTAAAATGGGATATACCGGGCTAGGATTCGAGTTACAGGAACAAGGGCCAAACCAACCACCCAAGAATGGAATCGTCAAGCGAAAACACTTGACAACCTCCTAGAAGCAGCTTTTCTTGCCACCAGACCTTTCTCCGTCAATTAGGAATCTGATGTCGTCACGAAACACATTCCTTAAATTGTAGCCATTTGTTGAGTGTTTTTTTTTGTGTCTAATCCGCATATATATCACCATTGCCCTTGATTTTCTTGACTGTATATCTCTTAAATGTCAACATATACACGTGTGACTTAGTTTACGAAGATTTTTCAATGCCGAGAATATCTCGATCAGAGAGTAAAAAAGGGGTAAGGTTCACAATGGTGTAAAATTAAAATGGGATATACCGGGCTAGTATTCGAGTTACAGGAACAAGGGCCAAACCAACCACCCGAGAATGGAATCGTCGAGCGAAAACACTTGACAACCTCCTAGAAGCGGATTTTCTTGCCACCAGACCTTTCTCCATCTATTAGGAATCTGATGCCGACACTAAACACATTTCTTAATTTGTAGCCATTTGTTGAGTGTTTTTTTGGTGTCTAATCCGCATATATATCACCATTGCCCTTGATTTTCTTGACTGCATATCTCTTAAATGTCAACATATACACGTGTGATTTAGTTTATGAAGATTTTTCACTACCGAGAACCTCGATCAGAGAGTAAAAAAGGCGTAAGGTTCACAATGGTGTAAAATTAAAATGGGGTATACCGGGCTAGGATTCAAGTTACAGGAACAAGTCCAAACCAACCACCCAAGAATGGAATCGTCGAGCGAAAACACTTGACAACCTCCTAGAAGCAACTTTTCTTGCCAACAGACCTTTCTCCATCAATTAGGAATTTGATGCCGTCACTAAACACATTCCTTAAATTGTAGCCATTTTTTTAGTGTTTTTTTATTTGTTGTCTAATCCGCATATATATCACCATTGCCCATGATTTTCTTGACTGTGTATCTCTAAAATGTCAACATATACACGTGTGATTTAGTTTACGAAGATTTTTCAATGCCGAGAACCTCGATCAGAGAGTAAAAAAGGCGTAAGGTTCACAATGGTGTAAAATTAAAATGGGATATAACGGTCTAGCATTCGAGTTACAGGAACAAGGGCCAAACCAACCACCCAAGAATGGAATCGTCGAGCCAAAACACATGACAACCTCCTAGAAACAGCTTTTCTTTCCACCAGACCTTTCTCCATCAATTAGGAATCTGATGCCGTCACTAAACACATTCCTTAAATTGTAGCCATTTGTTGAGTGTTTTTTTTGGTGTCTAATCCGCTTATATATCACCATTGCCCTTGATTTTCTTGACTGTATATATCTTAAATGTCAACATATACACGTGTGATTTAGTTTACAATGATTTTTCAATGCCGAGAACCTCGATCAGATAGTAAAAAAGGCGTAAGGTTCACAATGGTGTAAAATTAAAATGGGATATACCGGGCTAGGATTCGAGTTACAAGAACAAGGGCCAAACCAACCACCCAAGAATGGAATATTCGAGCGAAAACACTTGACAACCTCCTAGAAGTAGCTTTTCTTGCTACCAGACCTTTCTCCATCAATTAGGATTCTGATGGCGTCACTAAACACATTCCGTAAATTGTAGCCATTTGTTGAGTGTTTTTTTTGTCTAATCCGCATATATATCACCAATGCCATCACTAGCTTGTTCTTTTTGTTTCCTTTGCAATTCAGGCAAAATCGGTATATTCCTTCCCACATATGGACCAAACAGCTGTGTCTCAACCCTCGAACGTTGCCCTGACCACAACTTGAAACTCATAATCTGGGCTAGAGGTCCAGTCCAACTCTTGGCACACACCTCGTACTGAGGATCACTCTGAATTTGTGATTTTGCTAAGAGATTGATGTCCTTTTCACCAAAACACATCAAATCTCTAGTATCAATGAACCTGTACTCTGCATCATCGCACACAATCACTGCCTGACCAGAAATTGGATCATACATCCAAAATTGAAGATTTTTTAGAGAATCATCGGGAAGCTCCTTTAGCAATGGCACTTTATTTGCCTGTTTAGTTGCAGGCCACTTCACAGTCTTGTATGGCTTTCCTGTTGCAGGATCTAACACCTCAGCATCTTCTTCAATAGTAGACTCAGCTAATTTCATATCTCTGAAATTTACTCGAGCCTGTTGCTGCAATCTGTTGTAGAAATTAACTCCGATTTTGCAATTAGGATTCTTGACCTGATCATGAAATCCAGCATTGCTCAATTCTCTCAAATCAACTGCAGTCCAGGAGTTGAAATCTGCAGAAATTTCGTAATACTCCACTTCATTATTCTTTCTCAGTACGATAAACATTCCTTTCTCATCGTTGTATGCCCAGCTTTTAATACCCGATCTATAGCCCTTCTTGCTCTTTTCAGTAGTGATTACATATCGATCAGGTTGATCACCAAACTGCAAGTTCCATTCAGCTCCTACATTTCTCATAACCACCATTTTCTTTCTTGGTTTCTGACTCACAGTGCGAGGAGTGCTTTCATAATACCTGTTCATAGCATCTTCGTGCTCTTTCCTCTGCTGCTCTCTCTCTTCAGCAGTGGACTCTTTTGGAGGATCAGCAAACTCTTTAGGAAATTTTCCTTGTAGTTTCTGCTTTATATCCATTACTACAGCACTAAGAGCTCCCAGATTAGTCTCCAATTCATTAATCTTCTGATTTTTAACCACCAACTCTTCCATTAGACTGGCAATCTGAGCATCTTTGAAAATCTTGTCTTCTTCAAGAGTAGAAATCCTTCGCATCAGGATTGTTGTCTCATTTTCCTCAAATAAACCCTCACTATCCGAACTTTCAGCATTAGCAGCCGTCTCTGGAGTTTCAACTTGTTTTGATTTAGCTGCCGCTTCAGCTTGAACAACAGCAGCTTGTAGCAATGCAGCAGCTTTAACAACATCCGCATCTGATGGACCACTGCTTGAACCTTCACCTGGTTTAGGAACAGGCACATACATAGCAGCTCTCTCATTGGTTATGAAATCAATTATTGATGGGCTCAACTCAGTGGGAATGTAGTTAACTCTGGGCTGTGTGTCACCAATGGGGTTAGTTGTCTCTGAGGTTGTTTGAACATTTAACTCACCATTGATCCTAGGATCCCTTCTACTACGTTTCCTAGGAGGAAGATCAGTGGCAGGTTCTTCTAAAGAACGATCAACAATGGTAGCTTCAGTTGTAGACACAGGTTCATCACGAGGAGGGCTCACGTGACCTGGTTCACTGATCTCTTCAGTTTCTGCAGTAAGTCCTTCATCCATTATCTCTGTCTCTGTTTCACTTTCATCAACATGTTCATCTTCTTCTTCATCTTCTTCTTCATCTTCAATCATCCTGTCATCTCCAACATCTTCCTCACTTTCAATACCAGTCAAATCTACATTCTCAATTGGCTCTTGAGCACCAACAGGATGTTCAATTATCTCTACATCATGCTCCTCAGCCACAATAGCATTGATCTGAGTTGGTGCTGCTTCTTGAATCTCAGCAAAAATTCCAAATTTTGTTAATGCGCGCTTATTCTCATACTTAACCCCAACATTATCTCTAGACTTCTGATTTATCCATGTAAACACCAAATGATTCATCATCTTGGCATCATAGGTTTTCACAGTGACTGGCAATTTAGGATACTTCTTTTCTAAGATCATCTGAATAAATCTCGGGAATTTGTACCAGTATTTATCATTCAGTGTCTTTACATTTGCAAACATATCATCAAAAACACTTTTGGAGTAGTTATACTTCCACCCTTCCACCAACGAAACCACTGCAGAAGTTTGCTTCAATGTCAACTTGTCAAGACCACTTTTATTTCCACTGACACAAACAAGATAAATATGAGCTAGAAGTCTCCAGTATGGATGCAACAGCTTCTTGATTGTAGGAGGAGGAATCGCTCCCTCATAGCTCATTTTGACCAAAACGTCCATAACCTTTTCTTTCGAATACTCTATCGGATCATCAGCTGCATCTCCGAATAACAAAACATCTCATATGTCTTGTTCATTGATTGAAACTTCTGTACCCCGAACCTTTGACTTGATCACTGAATCACCTTTCTTTGCCGTTGAGTTATCCCAGAAGTCTTTAATCCAGTCTTCACGAATGATTGGGTTCTCCCGAAGAGAATGAGCCAGTCTGCAAGTGTTTAGGCCCACTATCAATGACTTGTACGTCTCGAATCCCTTTAGAAGATCTGATAAATAACAAGGAATATTCATGGTTTTCTCCCATCCTGGAACATGCAGACCTTTAGCTTTCTTTCCTGCATCTGCACAAAAGAATTAAATAAATACAGATACATAGATGCTAAAATCAAGAATCTCGAAGTTTGACCGTAAACTTGGTCAAACTAACTCATTATAATTTCGAAGTCCTTAGAAATAAAACACAAGTGTTCTGTTTAAAAGAATTCAATAATTACAACTTGACAGTTAACCAAATCCCCAATGTAACTACCGGCCTAAATGAACTGGATCGGGCCCAAAACAAATACCTTGAGCGATTGAATGTCCCTTGTGCGATCAAACAGATCTTGTGCGATGGCAATACAGTAATAAAACACAAGGTCAATCGCACAAGATCGGTCAACCAGGGTCAAACGCACAAGACCTAGTCAACTCTGGTCAAACGCACAAGAATTAGTCAACAAAAGTCAGACCGACTTTCAATCGCACAACATTTTTAAAACGGGGGCAATATGGTCCTTTCACACAAAAATCAAGGACAAAACCGTCCATCCCTGTTTGTGCGATTCACTCTGACGGCGCGTGAAGTTCACTCGCCTTCTCCGATCATCTTCTCTGGCTAAAACTTGAATATTCCGGCGACTAACTAGGGTTTCAGAAACATAAGGTTCGGCTGAATCCTAGGGTCTAAACCATTTTATTCAAGAAATTTATCTGTTAAGGCACAAAATACTCTAAGATTTCCAATTTCAGCATCAAAACACTTCAAACCAACCCAACCCAATGTTTATCCAATCAAGAAAACAAACGATCCTAATACATTACCTCAGCACGCATAACAGGGAAACGATTCACAACAAGTTGAGAAGCACATACCTTTTGATTTCGACATGACTGTAAGTAGCGATTGAAGATGAACAAAAGCTTGTGCGATCGGCGCTTTTGAGTTTTTGAAAGATAAGATTTGAGAGAATGAATGTAAAGATGAATTGATCGCCGCACAAGTTTCAATATACCCTAATATAACTTAGTTTTTCAACCAAGGGGGCCCACCAGGTAATAATTGGCCCAACCGTCGTTTTTTGTTTCCATTTTGTTTACCAATTGATTTGTGAAAAGTGTATTGGATTTTGTGGGACCCACCAAGTTTACGGTGGATCCAGCTCAGATCCCGAGGAAAGAAGGCTTTGTGCAAAGGATATTTTATTGAAAATTCAGTCCCTTTCGATTCTTAAACACACAGCCACAGAAATTTACATATAATAAAATAATGACTAACTATTTACACACAGAAAATGAAAGAAATACTAAATATTCACAGCAACACAATAACTTACACTCCAATTTTTGCATGCACCTTTCTTGCGGGATCAAATCACAGAGTTTTGGGCTAGACTACACTTATCAACACTAATTTACTCTGGTAGATCCGAGCGATTGCTAGTATATTTTTCCTCTTAAACTTATCTCCCTAGGCTTTTATCAAATAACGGACTGCAACTCATTTATCATGTTTTTCATTTTAAATTATATGAACACTCAAATCAATCACGATCAAATCCCGGAATTTTAAAAATTTGAACAGGCTATCATACGAGTAGTTTCCCTACCACATGTTTCACAAGCCCATTCTATAGTTCTGAAACCTTGACTGGACTGGGTTGAGAAAAGAACAGAATGGATCAGCGGAGATGGATATAATATACAAATCAAATGAGATTTTCTCAGTTTGATATAGGTTTTTATTTTTTGGTTTCTTTTGGGCACTAGAGGGCCTCTTTCGGGTGTTTTGATCCACAGCACGACAACGTACAGCTAGGTCTTTGCTCACGCAAAACAGAAGCCTACGTTGCCTAGCACCTCCAGGTCTTTGCTCACGCAAAACAGAGGAGATACACGAGTTGTTTAGAAAAGATTTCAGAACTAGAACGAAATTGTGTGTATCGGGACATCACACACGCATCCAAATAGCGATGCTCTAATTCCAAGTGAACGATCTTTCCTGAGGTCATAGAATAAATTTAGTGTTCTAAGCAATACCAGTCAAAGAGTCCAGCCATCAGGATAAAGCCTACCAGCACATCACTTCTGGAGTCAGACCATTTCAATATTGGTCTTACATGAGTCAGCCTTAATCCACATAGTGAAGTTATTTCATTTCCCGGTTTGTAGCCAAGGCATGGCAAAAGAAAAGAACTGTTTTTGTATTTTTCTGATTTTTCAATGTTTTTGTATTTTTCTGATTTTTCAATGTTTTTGTATTTTTCTGAGAGACTACATCCCCCTAAATTTTTGCTTAAAATGAAAGAAACGTTATTTTAAGAAACAAATTTACAGAAGCGAAGAAAAATATTTTTGTGTGACCGCGGTCAATCCTCGAATTCGACCATTTTGAGAAGTTCAAGAAGAGCAAGAAAACGTGCTTTATCAACCGGTTTTGTAAAAATATCTGCGACATTGTCGTCAGTATGAATTTGTTCCATTTTAATTAAACCCTGGTTGAAAGAATCACGAATAAAGTGAATTTTTATGGAAATGTGCTTGGTTTTTGAAAAATACACCGGATTTTTCACTATTTGGATAGCTGCATCATTGTCACAATAAATAGGAGTTCGGGAGAAATTCAAACCGTAGTCCACCAGCTGGTGTTGAATCCAGATAACCTGTGAGCAGCAGGCTGAAGCGGCCACATATTCCGCTTCTGCAGTAGATAGAGAGACAGTTTGCTGCTTCTTGCATTGCCAGGAGATGAGGCGATCCCACAGAAACTGGCATCCAGCTGACGTAGATTTCATGTCTTGACCAGTACCTGACGTGATGTCGTGGTCACAATCAAATTTAATCCAAATACAACTAAATAGATAGCGGTAAGTGGGTATCGAACACTGGGAGTTTGTGGAAAATGTGTTATTTCAAAGATTATATCTAACTTAACTAAATTAATCTAATTGCAAGAGAAATAAAATTCAAGAGTTTATGTGAGTGAATTGGTTTTAGACTAAATTAAACTAAGTAAATTGCAAGAGAAAAGTTTGGTTGTAAGCAAATTAGAGACAAATGACCATCCTAGATTTCCGGTTTGTTTCGACATTCATATTATCATTCCACTAGAAAGAACTACATAGACATAGCTCATGCATGATTACTTGCAGTGATGAAAGGGAACTAAGTACTCAGATTCCTAGAACGTGAGGTTGTTACCCGATGATCAATCAACCCTTACCCAAGCCTAACTATACCCATGATATCTCAATTGCCAACGGCACCAAGAACGTATGGTTTCTAATTAGTTTAACGCAAGAATTAACAAGTTACTAACAAGCAATCACACACCATAACAAACAAACCATTAAGATAAAGATTGTTATTCTAGAAATAATGAAATCAAACATGAAATGTCTAAAGTAAACCTTCAATCCAGGATGATCACAAATGTTTAGCCACACATGGCTCGAATCAACATCATAACAAAGATATTATTGTTCATACGGATCAAAAACAATAAAGCTAATGATTAGGATAGTGTTTCTCCTTGCCAAAGTCTCCAAGATACTCCAATTTTCGTTCCCAAGCAAGTGGTAACCGATTGGAAATGATAAGACTCCATAAATCCTCTTCAAATGGCTAATAAATGAGTAGGTTACATTTTGAGATCAGTCGGAGCCGTAACCTACGGCTCCCAGCCGTAGGTTACGTCTGTCAATCTAGTCTTACGGCCAGGAGCTCCTGTCTTACGGCAAGAAATGCTGAAAACTTGTTTTCAGCATAACTTTTTCGTTTCAACTCCGTTTTCTTCACCGTTTTCGCCTACGTTCTCGTAATTTCATCCTCTATCATGCTATCCTCTTAATTATTCAATTCCAAAATGTTATTTTTTATTGATGCTCCAAATTCTTTCCCTTTTATGCTCCATTTGCACCTGCACGTCCAAACAACTAGTAGTTACCAAGTTCAAACAATTAAACGTGTAAAGCATGGGATTTTAATCTTTTTAAGGCACTTAAGGGTTGTCCTACGGACCACCCGTCACATCCCCACACTTACCCGTTGCTTGTCCCAAGCAACTCATTCAAAACTATTCACAAACACAAGCGATCAATCATGCAAACCAAGCTAAAATGTGTCGTCCTTATACTAACTTTCAATCATACCACAAGACACACCCCTCACAAAGACTCTCGGTAGCAAGAAATATTAGCACATAATGCTAAACCACTCAATGCGTGTGTGTGTGCACGACAATAAGCTTGTATAAAAATCAAGTTTCCTCCTAACAAATATCAAGCATGCTTTCGAATCAAGGGAACTTATGGGTTGTAACTGGGCTAGGTGTAAAGGTAGGAAAATGATGGAACATATATATAAGAGCTAATTTGATTTGACCCGGTTTTTATTTTCACTACTAAGCAAAACAACCATCAACTATATACACAATTCATCAACTTTTAAACTACCAACGCAACTACATTATTCTTTTTGTATTTTTCTCAATTTTTTTCTCTTTTTTTTTTTAACACATCAATCTCAACAATAAATACAAGAACCTCAATACTACATACTAAATCTCCTAAACCGGGTCATTTCAAAAGGTAAAATTTTGTAGGAAGTAGGCTTGGGTCACAACCGAACGGTTTAAGGCTCAAACGTGGCAATCTAAAGACCAAACCCCCACCCCTCACAATACCAAGCTCATATATGTAAAGTATGAGGTCCAACCAACCAATCCCGCACTCTTCACACATCTAGACGAGGCTTCCTAAAAGTCCCCTATCATTTCCAAAAGCATGCTAACTCTAGGATTTAACAAGTATTCACACACAAGTTCTATTAACACACAACACACACCGCCACTCGAACAATGAAATATCAATAACAATCATGTGTGGCTCAAATCCTCACCAAGAAAAGACTAGGAATGGGTGTCGGTATGCAAATAGCACAATATCAAGTTTTCAAATTTTAACAATTTCCGCTTGGGTTTACAAAATTTTTAAAACTCTCAAAAATTTCCCCCATCCCCACACTTGGGATACATTGTCCCAATGTATGGTTTTGAGGGAAGGATCGCTTAAACACCAAAAACATCAACTTTGTTTTTTTTTTTTGTTTTTTTTTATAAGCAAAAACAAACTAATAAACTACGATATTTCAAAGCTAAAGAACATGACAAGTCTAAGGAAAAAGTACATTGACCTGGTGAAGTTTGACACAACAGATATTGTAAATGATCCAATTTCCTATCACCAATCTCCGCACATCTTCCCCACACTTGAACGTTGTCATAGCCCTGAAACATAGAAAAATAACAAAACAAACAAAATCAATGTAAAATCCCCGGGTTGCCTCCCGAGCAGCGCTAAGTTTTCAGGTCTTCAGCCAGACCATGCCACCCCCCATTTATGGTGGCTCAAAGAAACGATTTCTATCATCTCCATCATTTCCTCGTGCCATTGAACAAAATGCATCCATCTCATGTTTGTTCGGTGGAAAATCACGTACACTCCTGCTTGAACCTTCATACTTTTCTTCACGACCCGGTGGTTTATTCGTTTTCGTTCTTTGATACATGCTTTTCATATGACCATTAGATTCGCTACCCTTCCCCTCAATGGACTCATAACTAATAATCCTCGTATGAACATCAAAGAACAACTTACGGCTCTTTTCGGTCATAATAATGATCCCGTCTCTACAGTTGATTTGAGCATTTGCTGTATAGAGACACGGTCGACCTAAAATCACCCTTTGTTGCGACGCCATCTTGGTAGTAGCATAATCTAAGACCAGAAAATCCACCGGGTATTCGAATTCTCCCAACCGAATCATTACATTCTTAACAATTCCCCGTGGACGCCTCCAACTCTCATCCGCCAAACTCACCATGGTGTCTACATCTTCAAGCGGACCGAAATCGTATATGTCATATAGCTCACCCGGTAACACACTCATGCTCGCCCCATAATCCAACAATGCATGAGGAATTTTTAGTTTCCCCACTCGGATAGGCACGATTGGCGCTCCATACTCTTTATCATTCTCGATTTCGGCATCTTTTTCCAAACCTACATTCACTTGAGACGAAGAAGTTAGCAATGTTTCATTAAATTTTGTACTAGGAACGGTGCTTACCACATTGATATTAACACTTTTAATGTTTTTGGGATTTATCACCGTGTCACTTGGTAACTGGCCTTTTGCTTTCTTCAATATCGCCACTTCACTTGCAAGTTGACCCATTTGGGTGGTCAAAGTTTGAATCGCTTTATCACGGGCCTCGTCCTTTTGCATCCGAACCTCATCACGTTGATTCATTCGTTGCATTTCAACTTGCATCGCCTTCAACATCTCCATTACTTCGTTTCCACCCGAAAAGCTTTGACCCGTTTGATATTGCCTTTCAAATCCTTGGTTTCCTTGGAAATTCGGGTTAGCTTGATTTGAAGGGTTCCCATACCGAAAATTTGGGTGGTTCCTCAACCCGGGGTGGTAAGTGTTAGAATTCATGTTATAGTTCCTACCACCCCCTCCTTGACCTTGCACAGCATGAACCTCTTCGTATTGCCCATCACCTCCTTGGCAATTTTCAGCCGCATGACCTATTTCATTACACAATGCACAAACATCATAAATTTGATTAGTAGTTTGAACATTACCATCGTCAACTGCATGAACTTGCGATCTCGTGACAGCCGGTCGTGCTCTCCTTGATGCTTGAGCTTTCCTCTTTGAGGTAATGGCCATTTGTTCCAAGAACTCCCAATCCTCATCTTCATAATTTGTGCCAAAAGTCCCATTTGTGATGGACATTAGATCACGTGCATCCTCGGCACACAACCCTTCATGAAAGGCGTTCATCAACTCCCAAAGCTCAATCCCATGGTGTGGACAATTTTTAATCATCATGTTTAAGCGCTCGAAGGCTTCATGGAACATTTCGCCTTGTTGTTGTTGGAAACTTCTCAACCCTTTCCTAGCATCATTGGTCTTTTGGGCGGTATAAAATTCGTCTAAGAAAGTTTGTTGCATTTCCCCCCAAGTGTAAATAGATGCTGAAGGCAAAGTGTAGAACCACTTCTTTGCCTTATCCTCCAAAGAAAATTGAAATAGTACCAACTTGATATCATCGGCCGAAAAACCTTGACTTCCAAGAGTATTGCAAATTGAGTCATAGGCCTCCAAATGGAAGTAAGGTTCTTCCGTTGCTAAACCTTTATATTTCGGCAAGCTTTGCAAAGAATTTGTTCTCACTTCAAAAGTTCTTCCTTGGTTATTGTGAGGAATAACCACCGGTGAAGGGTTGTGAGTAATTACCGGCCTAAAATGCGCTTCAATTCCCCTCGCATGTTCCCTAAGATGCCTTCTTGGTACACCCAATCGACCCCTTGGACGAATAGGACCCATTGGTCTTGGTATATGCCCTTGTGGTGCGAATGGTTGTTGAACTTGTTGTTGAGGCATCGGTGGTTGTTGAATTGGCCTTTGAAATTGGGGTTGAACATTTGGCGGACGAACTTGTTGCAATGGTATAGGGCGTTGCATTGGTGGCCCTTGTGGCCTTGGCCTAATGTGTTGTGGTATGAGTTGTTGTTGTGGAATCCCACCAACACTTAACATTCTTTGCGTTTGACCAGGTACATAAGTCAACTCCCCTTGATCTCCACTACCCACATAAGCATAACCCTCTTCCTCATAACCCTCAAAATCTTCATATCCTTCTTCATATCCATCTCCTTCTATACCCCCCGATGATGGCCCAAATGGAAAAGATGAGTATTGAAAACCTGACTGGTTTGGTACTCCATATGATGAAGTAGCATGAACAACAGTTGAGCCTTGTGGTAATGTATAGGTGGATGATGATTGACCTGAAGCTGGGAAGAAATGGGTGAGTGGTGGAATTGTAGAAGCAGGGCTAAAGGTAAGGGTAGGTTCAGTTTGAGTAGTGGTAGGTAATGTAGTATTGGGTGGTGGGATATCAAATGGTGAAGTAAATTCGGTAGTTGAACTGGGCATGGTGGTATTTGGTGAAGGTTGAGTGGATGTTGGTATAAATGGTGGACTAGGTTCACCCGTAGTGGGTGGTGGTTGTGGTGGATCCATGTATCGAATTGGTGTGATTGGTGTAGTTGGTGTTGTTGGTGAACCGCTAATTGTGTTTTCCCTTAACAAAATTCTGTTTGCTCGCAAAGTTCGTTCGATTTCCGGATTAAATGCTAATGGTGAAAGCTTGTGAGAGCTCCTAGTATGCATGCACCTGTCAATACCTGCACACTAACACACCCAGCGTAAACCAGAAAAATAACAAACTTAAGAAAAGAACAAAAATAGCACACGTTGCGCACTACTCCCCGGCAACGGCGCCAAAATTTGATGTGATGTCGTGGTCACAATCAAATTTAATCCAAATACAACTAAATAGATAGCGGTAAGTGGGTATCGAACACAGGGAGTTTGTGGAAAATGTGTTATTTCAAAGATTATATCTAACTTAACTAAATTAATCTAATTGCAAGAGAAATAAAATTCAAGAGTTTATGTGAGTGAATTGGTTTTAGACTAAATTAAACTAAGTAAATTGCAAGAGAAAAGTTTGGTTGTAAGCAAATTAGAGACAAATGACCATCCTAGATTTCCGGTTTGTTTCGACATTCATATTATCATTCCACTAGAAAGAACTACATAGACATAGCTCATGCATGATTACTTGCAGTGATGAAAGGGAACTAAGTACTCAGATTCCTAGAACGTGAGGTTGTTACCCGATGATCAATCAACCCTTACCCAAGCCTAACTATACCCATGATATCTCGATTGCCAACGGCACCAAGAACGTATGGTTTCTAATTAGTTTAACGCAAGAATTAACAAGTTACTAACAAGCAATCACACACCATAACAAACAAACCATTAAGATAAAGATTGTTATTCTAGAAATAATGAAATCAAACATGAAATGTCTAAAGTAAACCTTCAATCCAGGATGATCACAAATGTTTAGCCACACATGGCTCGAATCAACATCATAACAAAGATATTATTGTTCATACGGATCAAAAACAATAAAGCTAATGATTAGGATAGTGTTTCTCCTTGCCAAAGTCTCCAAGATACTCCAATTTTCGTTCCCAAGCAAGTGGTAACCGATTGGAAATGATAAGACTCCATAAATCCTCTTCAAATGGCTAATAAATGAGTAGGTTACATTTTGAGATCAGTCGGAGCCGTAACCTACGGCTCCCAGCCGTAGGTTACGGCTGTCAATCTAGTCTTACGGCCAGGAGCTCCTGTCTTACGGCAAGAAATGCTGAAAACTTGTTTTCAGCATAACTTTTTCGTTTCAACTCCGTTTTCTTCACCGTTTTCGTCTACGTTCTCGTAATTTCATCCTCTATCATGCTATCCTCTTAATTATTCAATTCCAAAATGTTATTTTTTATTGATGCTCCAAATTCTTTCCCTTTTATGCTCCATTTGCACCTGCACGTCCAAACAACTAGTAGTTACCAAGTTCAAACAATTAAACGTGTAAAGCATGGGATTTTAATCTTTTTAAGGCACTTAAGGGTTGTCCTACGGACCACCCGTCAGTACCTCCAAAATTGTTATCAGAAAAAGCACACATATCAAATGGAGACTCTTTTCGATACAAAAGTCCAAGCCGAGGCCTGCCCTTAAGATATCGAAAGATTCTCTGAACAGCTTTTAAATGAGAAAGTTTAGGAGCAGCCTGATAGCGAGCACACTGACACACAGCAAACATGACATCTGGTCTACTGGCTGTCAAATACATCAACGAACCAATCATCGACCTGTACAGTGTAGCATCAACGGCTTCCCCTTCCGTATCTTCTGTCAGTACTGGTCTTTCTGCTATAGGAGTGTTTGCAGGTTTGACATCTTGAAGTTTGAATTTTGCAAGAATATCATCGACATATTTTCCTTGATGGATGAGAATTCCTTTGGAATCCTGTCGAATCTGCAGACCCAGAAAGAAACTCATTTCTCCCAACGCACTTATTTCAAATTACTTCTTCATAACTTCTTCAAACTCCTTGCACAGCGCGTCACTAGTGGATCCAAAGATAATGTCGTCCACATAGATCTGCACCAAGATTTGATCCTCTCCCACTTTTCGAATGAACAGTGTCTGATCAATCACACCCCGAGTGTAACCATGAGCGAGCAGATGCTCTGTCAGAGTAGCATACCAAGCACGAGGAGCCTGGTGTAACCCATACAAAGCCTTATCAAGCTTATACACATGACGGGGACACTGTTTGTTCACAAAGCCCGGTGGCTGTGACACATAGATCTCTTCTTTTACTTTGCCGTATAGAAACGCCGTCTTGACATCCATTTGATAGACCTTGAATCCCATGTAGGAGGCATAAGCTAGAAAGATTCTGATCGCCTCCAGTCGAGCCACGGGAGCATACACTTCATCGTAGTCAAGGCCTTCTATCTGTCTAAACCCTTGGACAACCCGTCTTGCCTTGTTTCTGACAATCACTCCGCTATCGTCTCTTTTATTTCGATAGACCCATCTAGTTCCAAGTGACTTCCTTCCAGCAGGTAGAGTAACTAACTTCCATACTTTCAATTTTTCAAACTGATTCAACTCATCTTGCATCGCATCTACCCATCTAGGTTCCAAAAGAGCCGCATCAGTTATCTTTGGCTCGATTTGAGAGATGAAACATGAAAACAAACAGTTGTTGATAACTCCTGACTGACTTCTAGTCAACACTCCCGCCTCGACTGGTCCAATCACATTTTCGATGGGATGATCGCGCTGGACACTAGCAGGAATAGCAACTTCTGGTGCAGTTCCAGTTGAAGATACATTCGTTAAATGATCAACTGCTACTGACTCAGTTTGGTCAGAAACTTGCTCTTCTTCTGTACCATTTGCAACAAACTCTTCAGGAATGGGACCATCAAACAATTCATTTTGATCCATGGGAGCGTCCTCCTCATCAGACGAGTCCAACTCCTCCCCTCTAGCATTAAGAATGTCGGTATAGTCCGGAGCCACTTGAATCTCAGATGTAGATGTTGTAGATGAGACGGCAGATGTGTGATCCCCCACAACTGTAGAATCCCCCTCAAATTTAACATCCCCCTCTTCTTCAGCATTATGTGGAATAATTGAGGGTCGAGAAGCAGCGTTAGTTGTACCAGAAGTACCTGCATGACCAACAGGAGGATCATCAAAAATATCAAAAGATTTGAATAAATAGGCATAATTATAAAGAGTAAATGGCCCATTTCCAGCGTCTGTCTGATTTTCTTCGAGCCACCGCACATCATAAGACTCAATGATTTGTCTAGTCCTTTTGTTATACACTCTGTATGCCGTCTTATTTTCATGAGCAGCCTTCCCAGCATATCCAATGAAATAGCATTCATCTCCCCTAGCGTCAAACTTTGGTATAGATTCCAGGTGCAATAGAGTACATGGACAACCGAAAGCTCTGAAGTGCCCCACGTATGGTTTCTCACCAAACATCACTTCATGAGGTGTCTTCATGCGTGTTTTGTTGATAACAACTTTGTTTTGAACGTAGCACTCAGTGTTAATGGCCTCTTCCCAGAAGAAAACTGGAAGTTTCGAATCACAAAGCATAGTTCGAGCTGCTTCTATCAGAGTTCTATTCCTTCTTTCAGCAACTCCATTTTGCTGAGGAGTTCTAGCAGCACTGTACTGTCGAGCGATTCCCTTTTCGGCACAAAAGAAATTCAACTCAGCATTCTTGAATTCGGTTCCATTGTCGCTTCGAATCCCTTTCACTTTCTTGCCAGTCTGATTCTCCATAAAGATAATGAATCTCTTAACTAATTCTGCAGTCTCACTTTTGTTAACTAAGAAGAAAACCCAAGTAAAACGTGAGTAATCATCAGTAATCACAAGACAGTAAGACTTTCCAGACAGACTGAGCACATTCACTAGACCAAAGAGATCCATGTGAAGAAGTTGCATTACACTGTTAATAGTGTTTACAGTTTTGGGAAAGTGTGGTTTTCGATGTTGTTTACCCTTTGCACACGAAACACATTTTTCAAAAGTTATGAAATCTTTTACAGGTAGACCCCTTACCAACCCCATTTTTGCAAGACGGTTTAGATTTTTCACATTAGAATGTCCCAAACGACGATGCCAAAGCATAGCATTGTGCTCAGATATTTTGGTAAACAAACAGGCAATACCTTCAGTGGGAGGTTTATTCATGTCAATGACATAAGCGTTGCCTTTTCGTTCAGATATCAACAAAATCCATTCATCAGGAATGACCATTCCTGGTTTCAAAATAAGACAGTGTTTATCAGTGAAATGAGTTGAGTAACCGTTTTCGCATATCTGTGCTACACTCAACAGACTGTGCTTTAACTCAGGAATGTAATTGACATCTTTGAAACAGAGATCACCATTCTTGACTGTGCCTCTTTGTGTGATCTTTCCTTTCTCGCCACCCGCAAAAGCAACATATCCTCCATTAAATTCTTCAAGATCAGAAAGTTGAGATATATCGCCAGTCATATGTTTGGAACAGCCACTGTCAATGACCCAAAGTCGAAAGACAGCCCTCCATAGCCGTTCCTGCACATTACGCGGGTTTAGTTAGACTTTGGTACCCAAGCCATAGATGTGGTGGGTACACCCTGTGCATTAACGTACGTTACTTGCATCCAAATAAACTTTTCTTTAGAGTAGATAGGTTTATTATTGATGTACGATGATTTAGGAGCGTTGTTTGGAACATTACTCTTAGGTTTCCAAACTTGCCTGGAATTTTCCAATTTCTTGGATGTTTTAGGCGAAAAAGAATTTGAGTTTGGAATGCCATTATTTGATTTCATTTTCATTTGTTTAGCTTTGTTCCAATCTCCATCAGAAGGCTTCATTTTGGAGTTCAGCTTCCTAACAGGTTTAGATTTTGAAGTCTTATCCTGTTTTGGATGCTTGACATTTCCTTTTGGAGCCTTCTGATGCTCTCCCCTATATAGTTTATCAGGACGATGCTGACAATTTCTTGCAATATATCCAGCAATTCCACACGTGTAACAAGTTTTTCGCTTCACATGTGGTTTTGCTTGACATCCATCAGACTTTGCAGAACCTGAGGGCTTGTGTGGTTCCTGAGATGCAAACGAGACATGTTTAGATTTGTCCTTAGAAATGGAGTGACACTTAATTTTCTTGTTTGATCTTGATTTTGGAGGAACATATTTAGCTTCATTTCCTCCTTTAGTTTGTTTTACCAAAAGATTTTTAGATTTATCGACTTTATTAGGCAAACCAACTGAATTCAAATCCACACAAATAGAACCAAAATAAATGTCAGAACATTCATCGCTCTTAAAAACAGAGCCCACACAATTCAAAGCATCGGAAGAAATTGAAATATTGTTTGACTTTTCAGAAATTAAAGAATTGTTTTTCTGAATTTTATTTTTCAAAACAACGTCGTCCCCATCATCTTCATCTACCCAATCTTCAATAATTACTTGGTCTGCATTTGAAGCAACAGGGTTAGTAACAATAATTTTCTCATAAACATCGTCACTTGAGGCTGCAGAATTGCTCTCAGCTTCTTGTGACTTGATTGATTTTGAAGAATCAGAATTGTTTTCTTTTGAACATTCAGCAGGGGCTTCTGTGGTTAATTTACCATTCAACTCAATAAATGCTCCTGCAGTGGTTTCTGATTCTTCTTTGATCAAATGTGAGTCAACAGTTTCAGATGATTCATTTGTTGATTCCACTGAAGCAACTGACTCTGAATTATCATAGTCAGTCTTTTCATGGGAGTCGCTAATTGAATCAGATGAAGCTATTGAGTCAGTTTGATATTCTTTTGTTTCCTCAGATGAAACGCTGTTGACACTAATTGATTCGCCCATTTCTGATTTCTCAGAAGTGGATGTTTCAGAATTATCGCAAGATGCTTCAAATGATGAAGCAGATTAAGCTTGTTTGCCCTTGTTAAATTCTCTCACAAACTCAGTCAAACCTCTTAACATAGCAAACTCGATGTTGTCTACGTTGACACTGGATTCTTTTGTTTCAGATTCGTTTATGACACATTTATTTTCAAAAATTTGCGTTGAATCACATGATTCCTCTTCTTTCAACACTTGAAAATGCTTATCAACACTTGTATTTTTCTCAATATTCAAAGTTTAGTATGAGTTAAAGCATTTTCTGACTTAACAAAAGTTTGACTGTAGGCCTGTTTCTCTAAAATGATTTCAGAATTATCAGGCCTGGTGATTTTTATTTTCGAGGCTTGACAGGTTCTGACTTTCTATCTTCTGGTTTTCCATACTCCATATTAGGCGAATTGTCTATCTCCTCTTCAGTCATAGGAATCGAGGAATAGTTATGGTTTTAGGGTGGGGGTATGGCCACAAAATCCAACCCCTTATTCCTCATTTCCTTTTTGCTATACTTTAACTGGTGATTTATCATTTTCTCGACCTTTTCGCTTGAAACATCAAACTTTTTGAAATTAAATTCAGTATTTTCAAAAGTAGATTTTAAGTTGTTTAATTCAACAGTTAATTTTTTAGATAGCTCCTCGAAGTGGAGAGATCGACATTTTGCTTCGCTTAGATCAATATGCAACTGTCGAATGTCACGTTTTTGAGCCTCTACCATTTCTTTGTACCCATCCAGTTTCTTTTTAACTTCGTAGCTACTGGATTTGGTACATTGAAGTTGCATAGAAAGCGATTGAGCCTGTTCTTTAAAACCTTTCACTTTCTTTCTACATTTTTCAGTACAACAAACATCATCTACACATACCTCCGCCTCAGAAGGAGTGTAGTCATTCATTTGAGCCATGAGAGCATGATAAATCATTTCCTCAGCATCTTTAGCAGCCAAATCAGCATCTTCTTTTACTTCTGCCATGAGAGCTTGATTTTGTTGGTACAAGGTGTCTGTGGTAATCTGCAGATCGTTCATCTATTGACTCCAGTCAAATCCCCCTCCTTCCGGAATCACCAATGCATTTTCAGGAGCTCCAATTGGTTCAGCAACTTGAGTTCTAGCAACAGTGTTTGAGGCTGAACCTTGAGTGGGACGAGTAACAGTAATGTTTGAAGTTGAAACAACATTTGGAGCTAGTCGAGCTGCTGAACTAACAGTGACAGTGACATTTGGATCAGTTTTTTCCCTCTTTGGCTGTTTGCACTCTCTAGCATAATGCCCAGGCTCATGGCAGTTGTAACAGCGAAGCCTTGCCTTATTCCAGCCAATCTCACCATCAATCTTGTCCCAAGTGCCTTTTCGAGTCTTCTTCACGAAATTTCTGGCACGAAACACTGCCATGGCCATTTGCCAAGTAATATCCATCTCTTCAACATCATCAGGATGGACTTCCAACAGTTCAGCAGAGTCAATGTTGTTCTTTACTCTTCAAGCAATAAAGGCATGATAACAGTTCATGACCCCTGTCATGAAAGCCATAGCTTGTTCGAAATCCTTTGATGTAGCAACTGAGGAGTTTGTTGCAGCAAAAGCAGTGGTAATGTTTGAAAGAAACTGTGTGGGTGTGAGAGCAGATGGATTGGTGGGTTGGGCAACAGACGAGGTTTGGTTAACATGTTGAGCAGCAGCAGGAAAGTAGCCAGATTGGTTAACATATGTTCCAAGATTAACAGGAAGAGGCACAGTAGAAGGCCCTGTAAGTGAACTCATTCCTTGCTGAGACATCAAGGCGTTGTTGGTCAACACACCTGCGTTGTTGTAACTTGCAGCATGGTTGTAGAGCCTTTGTTTGTCATCCATTTCATAGGACTTTAGCAAAGAAATCATCTCAGAGAGAGTCATTCTAGCTAAGTCCCTGGTCCTTTTGATGAGAGTCACATTTGTATCCCAATTTCTTGGAAGAGCATTGAGCAATTTCTTGTTAATGACATTTTTTTCAAGACTGATATCATGAGTTTTCATATCACTGACCAAGGCAACAAATCTCTGGATTTGATTTTCTAATGTTTCCCCTGGGAAGTGATTGAACAAGTTAAACTTCTGGGTGAGCATCTCTCTTCGACTTTCCTTCATCTCTTCATTTCCCTCATAGATAGCCAGCAAAGCATACCACATTTCCTTACCAGTTGTGCAGTCACGAACTCCAATGTCAACTTCTGGTGCAAGAGCAGAGTGCAGCATTGCAAGAGCTTTGTTGTCAACATCACGTTTTTCACGTTCCTCATCAGTAAACATAGACTCGGGCTTAGGAGCAGTTGTTCCATCAGCATCGTTCACAACATAGGTGATTGCAGTAGGTCCGTTGCAGATAGACCTCCAAGCCTTTGGATCCTTGATCCTCATATACTGAATGAACCTGAACTTCCATTCTGAAAAGGATCCCCCAGAAATGAGCCTGGGAACCCTATTGTTAGTTCCAATGATGTTATCTAGGTCCTGGTTAATAGCAGCAATTTCAGTCAATCCCAATTGATTACTTTGAGCCATTTCTGAAAAAACAGTTGAATGTATGAGTAACAAGTAATAATAAATGTAAAGATCAAATGAATATTACTAATGATTACAATACAGTTCAAACAATAATTCAGATGGTTCACAAACAATTCAAAATTCAATCTAAACAATTCACGAGTTCAAATAGTCCAGTCCACGTGAACAGGTTCAATCCCGATCGCACAAGATGAATCACACAAGAATCCCTTAGTCGTACAAGAAGTTGTTGGAACGCACAAGATGTTTCAATCGCACAAGAATCCCTTCAAATGAGCCTTTTTCCAATCGCACAATATGGATCGCATAAGGTGAGTCGCACAATACTTCTTCGAGTTGAACCTTTTGCCTAACGCACAAGTCAATGTGACCCCTTTTAAAATGATCCTTTTACGTCGCACAAGAATTCCAGTTGCACAAGGTCACTAGCACCAGTTCAAAAGCAAACAGTGAAGCGTACAAGATCTTCTCAATCGCACAAGAAGTCTTCAATCGCACAAGAGTTAACTGTTGGGCTTGAGTCCTTAATAGCCCAAACAATTTCAATCGCACAACCCAAACTTGATCGCACAAGAAGTATTGTTGGGCCTCAGTGCTTTAAGGGCCCAAGATACCAATCGTACAAGCTCTTTAGTCGCACAAGCTGAGTTTTGAAAGATAATATTCCCAATTTTCAACTAAAATCCCGAAAGATCTGCTGAATTTAATTTTGAATCTTTTCAATATTTCCTGCAACAACTTTCCAAACTATCTGCAAACACGGTCAACTTGCACAAAATAGATCAAACCCAAAAATCCTCAAAAATTCTGATGAATAGTTGATGAATACGAAGCACAAATACCCAGAAATTTCAAATCTTTAACAAAACTTTCGGTCAAAATTTATGTATATGCTAAAGAAATCTTTCAATTTCAGCAAGCCAAAAATTTGATCTAAAATATAATAATCGAAGTCCAATTTTTGAGATCTAAATCAATTGATTTTCACAAAAGCTTAATCCAAACCAGATCGATTTTTCAGATTAAATCAGCCTTTTTGTTTCACGGTTGTCTAACTTTGATTTTGAACTGACAGAAAAATCACTTTAAAATCAGTGTTTGTGCTATAACTTGGGTCGATATTCAGAAGCAAATAAGCAGATTTTCAGTAAGAAAACTAGACAATTCGAAATCCCAATGACCCAACCAACAGTCGACAAAAACAAATCTGTGAAATACAATCAATATGAACCAGAAAAACAGACCTTTCTTGTCGATCTTGAACACAATCAGCAGCAAAACAGCCTTCAATCTTCAAGATATCCGATCCAACCGAGCCTTCATGAGACTACTTAGGCTCTGATACCAATTGTAAGTCCAGGAACAATACAATCGAATATCAAACACCAAACAAGTAGCGGAAATACAAGTAAGATGTCGAAGATTGAAACACAAAGTATATTGATTCAAGAACAAGAGCACACGATTCCTAGAATCGTCTGGTACTCAAATCGCACAAAGAGCACAAAGTTTGCTAGTGAATCAACAACCTAAACTGACTAAGGATTCCCCTATTTATACATGCATAGGAGATCCTTTTACACTGGGCCAAGCCCACACCCCATAGACATCAAAAAAACCAAACAAGCCCACTACATAGTTCGAACCCAAAACAACTATAATAATCCAAGACAGACGCAAACCTATACTAGTTTATGCCCTTACACAAACCAACCACCCAAGAATGGAATCGTCGAGCCAAAACACTTGACAACCTCCTCGAAGCAGCTTTTCTTGCCACCAGCCCTTTCTCCATCAATTAGGAATCTGATGCCGTCACTAAACACATTCCTTAAATTGTAGCCATTTGTTGAGTGTTTTTTTTGTTGTCTAATCCGCATATATATCACCATTGCCCTTGATTTTCTTGACTGTATATCTCTTAAATGTCAACATATACACGTGTGATTTAGTTTACGAAGATTTTTCAATGACGAGAACCTCGATCAGAAAGTAAAAATGGCATAAGGTTCACAATGGTGTAAAATTAAAATGGGGGATACCGGGCTAGGATTCGAGTTACAGGAACAAGGGCTAAACCATCAACCCAAGAATGGAATCGTCGAGCGAAAACACTTGACAACCTCCTTGAAGCAACTTTTCTTGACACCAGACCTTTCTCCATCAATTAGGAATCTGATGCCGTCACTAAACACATTCTTTAAATTGTAGCCATTTGTTGAGTGTTTTTTTTGGGTGTCTGATCCGCATATATATCACCATTGCCCTTGATTTTCTTGACTGTATATCTCTTAAATGTCAACATATACACGTGTGATTTAGTTTACGAAGATTTTTCAATGCCGAGAACCTCGACCAGAAAGTAAAAATGGCATAAGGTTCACAATGGTGTAAAATTAAAATGGGAGATACCGGGCTAGGATTCGAGTTACAGGAACAAGGGCTAAACCATCCACCCAAGAATGGAATCGTCGAGCGAAAACACTTGACAACCTCCTTGAAGCAACTTTTCTTGACACCAGACCTTTCTCCATCAATTAGGAATCTGATGTCATCACTAAACACATTCTTTAAATTGTAGCCATTTGTTGAGTGTTTTTTTTGGGTGTCTGATCCGCATATATATCACCATTTCCCTTGATTTTCTTGACTGTATATCTCTTAAATGTCAACATATACACGTGTGATTTAGTTTACGAAGATTTTTCAATGCCGAGAACCTCGATCAGAGAGTAAAAAAGGCGTAAGGTTCACAATGGTGTAAAATTAAAATGGGATACACCGGGCTAGGATTCGAGTTATATGAACAAGGGCCAAACCAACCACCAAAGAATGGAATCGTCGAGCGAAACACTTGACAACCTCCTAGAAGCAGCTTCTCTTGCCACCAGACCTTTCTCCATCAATTAGGAATCTGATGCCGTCACTAAACACATTCCTTAAATTATAGCCATTGTTGAGTGTTTTTTTTTGTGTCTAATCCGCACATATATCACCATTGCCCTTGATTTTCTTGACTGTATATCTCTTAAATGTCAACATATACACGTGTGATTTAGTTTACGAAGATTTTTCAATGCCGAGAATCTCGATCAGAGAGTAAAAAAGGCGTAAGGTTCACAATGGTGTAAAATTAAAATGGGATACACCGGGCTAGGATTCGAGTTATATGACCAAGGGCCAAACCAACCACCAAAGAATGGAATCGTCGAGCGAAACACTTGACAACCTCCTAGAAGCAGCTTCTCTTGCCACCAGACCTTTCTCCATCAATTAGGAATCTGATGCCGTCACTAAACACATTCCTTAAATTATAGCCATTGTTGAGTGTTTTTTTTTTTGTGTCTAATCCGCACATATATCACCATTGCCCTTGATTTTCTTGACTGTATATCTCTTAAATGTCAACATATACACGTGTGATTTAGTTTACGAAGATTTTTCAATGCCGAGAATCTCGATCAGAGAGTAAAAAAGGCGTAAGGTTCACAATGGTGTAAAATTAAAATGGGATACACCGGGATAGGATTCGAGTTACAGGAACGAGGGCCAAACCAACCACCCAAGAATGAAATCGTCGAGCGAAAACACTTGACAACCTCCTGGAAGCAGCTTTTCTTGCCACCAGACCTTACTCCATCAGTTAGAAATCTGATGCCGTCACTAAACACATTCCTTAAATTGTAGCCATTTGTTGAGTGTTTTTTTTCTGGTGTCTAATCCGCATATATATCACCATTGCCCTTGATTTTCTTGACTGTATATCTCTTAAATGTCAACATATACATTTGTGATTTAGTTTACGAAGATTTTTCAATGCCGAGAACCTCGATCAGAGAGTAAAAAAGGCGTAAGGTTCACAATGGTGTAAAATTAAAATGGGATATACCGGGCTAGGATTCGAGTTACAGGGACAAGGGCCAAACCAACCACCCAAGAATGGAATCGTCGAGCGAAAACACTTGACAAACTCCTAGAAGCAGCTTTTCTTGCCACCAGACCTTTCTCCATCAATTAGGAATCTGATGCCGTCACTAAACACATTCCTTAAATTGTAGCCATTTGTTGAGTGTTTTTTTTGTGTGTGTGTAATCCGCATATATATCACCATTGCCCTTGATTTTCTTGACAGTATATCTCTTAAATGTCAACATATATACGTGTGATTTAGTTTACAAAGATTTTTCAATGCCGAGAACCTCGATCAGAGAGTAAAAAAGGCGTCAGGTTCACAATGGTGTAAAAATAAAATGAGATATACCCCTAGGATTCGAGTTACAGGAACAAGGGCCAAACCAACCATCCAAGAATGGAATCGTCGAGAGAAAACACTTGACAACCTCCTAGAAGCAGCTTTTCTTGCCACTAGACCTTTCTCCATCAATTAGGAATCTGATGCCGTCACTCAACACATTCCTTAAATTGTAGCCATTTGTTGAGTGTTTTTTTTGTGTCTAATCCGCATATATATCACCATTGCCCTTGATTTTCTTGACTGTATATCTCTTAAATGTCAACATATACACATGTGATTTAGTTTACGAAGATTTTCATTGCCGAGAACCTCGATCAGAAAGTAAAAAAGGCGTAAGGTTCACAATTGTGTAAAATTAAAATGGGATATACCGGGCTAGGATTCGAGTTACAGGAACTAGGGCCAAACCAACCACCCAAGAATGGAATTGTCAAGCGAAAACACTTGAAAACCTCCTAGAAGCAGCTTTTCTTGCCACCAGACCTTTCTCCATCAATTAGGAATCTGATGCCGTAATTAAACATATTCCTTAAATTGTAGCCATTTGTTGAGTGTTTCTTTTTTTTTTGGGTATCTAATCCACATATATATCACCATTGCCCTTGATTTTCTTGACTGTATATCTCTTAAATGTCAACATATACACGTGTGATTTAGTTTACAAAGATTTTTCACTGCCGAGAACCTCGATCAGAGAGTAAAAAAGGCGTAAGATTCACAATGGTGTAAAATTAAAATGGGATATACCGGGCTAGGATTCGAGTTACAGGAACAAAGGCCAAACCAACCACCCAAGAATGGAATCGTCAAGCGAAAAACTTGACAACCTCCTAGAAGCAGCTTTTCTTGCCACCAGACATTTCTCCATCAATTAGGAATCTGATGTCGTCACAAAACACTTCCTTAAATTGTTGCCATTTGTCGAGTGTTTTTTTTTTGGTGTCTAATCCACATAGATATCACCATTGCCCTTGATTTTCTTGACTGTATATCTCTTAAATGTCAACATATACACGTGTGATTTAGTTTACGAAGATTTTTCACTGCCGAGGACCTCGATTAGATAGTAAAAAAGGCGTAAGATTCACAATAGTGTAAAATTAAAATGAGGTATACCCGACTTGGATTCGAGTTACATGAACATGGGCCAAACCAACCACCCAAGAATGGAATCTTCAAGCGAAAACACTTTACAACCTCCTAAAAGCAGGTTTTCTTGCCACCAGACCTTTCTCCATCAATTAGGAATCTGATGCCGTCACTAAACACATTCCTTAAATTGTAGCCATTTGTTGAGTGTTTTTTTTTGTGTCTAATCCGCATATATATCACCATTGCCCTTACTTTTCTTGACTGTATATCTCTTAAATGTCAACGTATACACGTGTGATTTAGTTTACGAAGATTTTTCAATGCCGAGAACCTCGATCCAAGAGTAAAAAAGGCGTAAGGTTCACAATGGTGTAAAATTAAAATGGGATATACCGGGATAGGATTCGAGTTACAGGAACAAGGGCCAAACCAACCACCCAAGAATGGAATCGTCGAGCGAAAACACTTGACAACCTCCTAGAAGCAGCTTTTCGTGCCACCAGACCTTTCTCCATCAATTAGGAATCTGATGCCGTCACTAAATACATTCCTTAAATTGTAGCCATTTGTTGAGTGTTTTTTTTTTGGTGTCTAATCCGCATATATATCACCATTGCCCTTGATTTTCTTGACTGTATATCTCTTAAATGTCAACATATACACGTGTGATTTAGTTTACGAAGATTTTTCAATGCCGAGAACCTCGATCAGAGAGTAAAAAAGGCGTAAGGTTCACAATGGTGTTAAATTAAAATGGGATATACCGAGCTAGGATTCGAGTTCAGGGACAAGGGCCAAACCAACCACCCAAGAATGGAATCGTCGAGCGAAACACTTGACAACCTCCTAGAAGCAGCTTTTCTTGCCACAAGACCTTTCTTCATCAATTAGGAATCTGACGCCGTCACTAAACTCATTCCTTAAATTGTAGTCATTTGTTAAGTGTTTTTTTTGTGTCTAATCCGCATATATATCACCATTGCCCTTGATTTTCTTGACTGTATATCTCTTAAATGTCAACATATACACGTGTGATTTAGTTTACGAAGATTTTTCAATGCCGAGAACCTCGATCAGAAAGTAAAAAAGGCGTAAGGTTCACAATTGTGTAACATTAAAATGGGATATACCGGGCTAGTATTCGAGTTACAGGAACTAGGGCCAAACTAACCACCCAAGAATGGAATCGTCAAGCGAAATCACTTGACAACCTCCTAGAAGCAGCCTTTCTTGCCACCAGACCTTTCTCCATCAATTAGGAATCTGATGCCAGCACTAAACGCATTCCTTAAATTGTAGCCATTTGTTGAGTGTTTTTTTTTTGGTGTGTAATCCGCATATATATCACCATTGTCCTTGATTTTCTTGACTGTATATCTCTTTAATGTCAACATATATACGAGTGATTTAGTTTACGAAGATTTTTCAATGCCGAGAACCTCGATCAGAGAGTAAAAAAGGCGTAAGGTTCACAATGTTGTAAAATTAAAATGGGATATACTGGGATAGGATTCGAGTTACAGGAACAAGGGCCAAACCAACCATCTAAGAATGGAATCATCGGGAGAAAACACTTGACAACCTCCTAGAAGCAGGTTTTCTTGCCACCAGACCTTTCTACATCAATTAGGAATCTGATGCCGTCACTAAACACATTCCTTAAATTGTAGCCATTTGTTGAGTGTTTATTTTTTTTTGTGTAATCCGCATATATATCACCATTGCCCTTGATTTTCTTGACTCTATATCTCTTAAATGTCATCATATACACGTGTGATTTAGTTTAGGAAGATTTTTCAATGCCGAGAACCTCAATCAGAAAGTAAAAAAGGCGTAAGGTTCACAATGGTGTAAAATTAAAATGGGATATACCGGGATAGGATTCGAGTTACAGGAACAAGGGCAAAACCAACCACCCAAGAATGGAATCGTCGAGCGAAAACACTTGACAACCTCCTAAAAGCAGCTTTTCATACCACCAGACCTTTCTCCATCAATTAGGAATCTGATGCCGTCACTAAACACATTCCTTAAATTGTAGTCATTTGTTGAGTGTTTTTTTTGGGTGTCTAATCCGAATATATATCACCATTGCCCTTGATTTTCTTGACTGTATATCTCTTAAATGTCAACATATACACGTGTGATTTAGTTTACGAAGATTTTTCACTGCCGAGAACCTCGATCAGAGAGTAAAAAAGGCGTCAGATTCACAATGGTGTAAAATTAAAATGGGATATACCGGGCTAGGATTCGAGTTACAGGAACAAAGGCCAAACCAACCACCCAAGAATGGAATCGTCGAGAAAACACTTGACAACCTCCTAGAAGCAGCTTTTCTTGCCACCAGACCTTTCTCCATCAATTAGGAATCTGATGTCGTCACAAAACACATTCCTTAAATTGTTGCCATTTGTTGAGTGTTTTTTTTTTTGGTGTCTAATCCACATATATATCACCATTGCCCTTGATTTTCTTGACTGTATATCTCTTAAATGTCAACATATACACGTGTGATTTAGTTTACGAAGATTTTTCACTGCCGAGAACCTCGATTAGATAGTAAAAAAGGCGTAAGGTTCACAATAGTGTAAAATTAAAATGAGGTATACCCGGCTTGGATTCGAGTTACAGGAACAAGGGCCAAACCAACCACCCAAGAATGGAATCGTCAAGCGAAAACACTTGACAACCTCCTAAAAGCAGGTTTTCTTGCCACCAGACCTTTCTCCATCAATTAGGAATCTGATGCCGTCACTAAACACAATCCTTAAATTGTAGCCATTTGTTGAGTGTTTTTTTTTTGGTGTCTAATCCGGATATATATCACCATTGCCCTTACTTTTCTTGACTGTATATCTCTTAAATGTCAATGTATACACGTGTGATTTAGTTTACGAAGATTTTTCAATGCCGAGAACCTCGATCCGAGAGTAAAAAAGGCGTAAGGTTCACAATGGTGTAAAATTAAAATGGGATATACCGGGATAGGATTCGAGTTACAGGAACAAGGGCCAAACCAACCACCCAAGAATGGAATCGTCGAGCGAAAACACTTGACAACCTCCTAGAAGCAGCTTTTCTTGCCATCAGACCTTTCTCCATCAATTAGAAATCTGATGCCGTCACTAAACACATTCCTTAAATTGTAGCCATTTGTTGAGTGGTTTTTTAGGTGTCTAATCCGCATATATATCACCATTGCCCTTGATTTTCTTGACTGTATATCTCTTAAATGTCAACATATACACGTGTGATTTAGTTTACGAAGATTTTTCAATGCCGAGAACCTCGATCAGAGAGTAAAAAAGGCGTAAGGTTCACAATGGTGTAAAATTAAAATGGGATATACCGAGCTAGGATTCGAGTTCAGGGACAAGGGCCAAACCAACCACCCAAGAATGGAATCGTCGAGCGAAACACTTGACAACCTCCTAGAAGCAGCTTTTCTTGCCACAAGACCTTTCTCCTTCAATTAGGAATCTGACGCCGTCACTAAACTCATTCCTTAAATTGTAGCCATTTTTTGAGTGTTTTTTTTTTGTGTCTAATCCGCATATATATCACCCTTGCCCTTGATTTTCTTGACTGTATATCTCTTAAATGTCAACATATACACGTGTGATTTAATTTACGAAGATTTTTCAATGCCGAGAACCTCGATCAGAAAGTAAAAAAGGCGTAAGGTTCACAATTGTGTAACATTAAAATGGGATATACCGGGCTAGTATTCGAGTTACAGGAACTAGGGCCAAACTAACCACCCAAGAATGGAATCGTCAAGCGAAATCACTTGACAACCTCCTAGAAGCAGCCTTTCTTGCCACCAGACCTTTCTCCATCAATTAGGAATCTGATGCCAGCACTAAACGCATTCCTTAAATTGTAGCCATTTGTTGAGTGTTTTTTTTTTTGTGTGTGTAATCCGTATATATATCACCATTGTCCTTGATTTTCTTGACTGTATATCTCTTTAATGTCAACATATATACGAGTGATTTGATTTACGAATATTTTTCAATGCCGAGAACCTCGATCAGAGAGTAAAAAAAGGCGTAAGGTTCACAATGTTGTAAAATTAAAATGGGATATACTGGGATAGGATTCGAGTTACAGGAACAAGGGCCAAACCAACCACCTAAGAATGGAATCATCGAGAGAAAACACTTGACAACCTCCTAGAAGCAGCTTTTCTTGCCACCAGACCTTTCTCCATCAATTAGGAATCTGTTGCCGTCACTAAACACATTCCTTAAATTGTAGCCATTTGTTGAGTGTTTTTTTTTGTGTGTAATCCGCATATATATCACCATTGCCCTTGATTTTCTTGACTCTATATCTCTTAAATGTCATCATATACACGTGTGATTTAGTTTAGGAAGATTTTTAATTGCCGAGAACCTCGATCAGAAAGTAAAAAAGGCGTAAGGTTCACAATGGTGTAAAATGAAAATGGGATATACCGGGCTAGGATTCGAGTTACAGGAACAAGGGCAAAACCAACCACCCAAGAATGGAATCGTCGAGCGAAAACACTTGACAACCTCCTAAAAGCAGCTTTTCATGCCACCAGACCTTTCTCCATCAATTAGGAATCTGATGCCGTCACTAAACACATTCCTTAAATTGTAGTCATTTGTTGAGAGTTTTTTTTGGGTGTCTAATCCGAATATATATCACCATTGCCCTTGATTTTCTTGACAGTATATCTCTTTTTTGTCAACATATACACGTGAGATTTAGTTTACGAAGATTTTTCACTACCGAGAACCTCGATCAGAGAGTAAAAAAGGCGTAAGATTCACAATGGTGTAAAATTAAAATGGGATATACCGGGCTAGGATTCGAGTTACAGGAACAAAGGCCAAACCAACCATTCAAGAATGGAATCGTCGAGCGAAAACACTTGACAACCTCCTAGAAGCAGCTTTTCTTGCCACCAGACCTTTCTCCATCAATTAGGAATCTGATGCCAGCACTAAACGCATTCCTTAAATTGTAGCCATTTGTTGAGTGTTTTTTTTTTGTGTGTAATCCGCATATATATCACCATTGTCCTTGATTTTCTTGACTGTATATCTCTTTAATGTCAACATATATACGTGTGATTTAGTTTACGAAGATTTTTCAATGACGAGAACCTCGATCAGGGAGTAAAAAAGGCGTAAAGTTCACAATGTTGTAAAATTAAAATGGGATATACTGGGCTAGGATTCGAGTTACAGGAACAAGAGCCAAACCAACCACCTAAGAATGGAATCATCGAGAGAAAACACTTGACAACCTCCTAGAAGCAGCTTTTCTTGCCACCAGACCTTTCTCCATCAATTAGGAATCTGATGTCGTCACTAAACACATTCCTTAAATTGTAGCCATTTGTTGAGTGTTTTTTTTTTTTGTGTGTAATCCGCATATATATCACCATTGCCCTTGATTTTCTTGACTCTATATCTCTTAAATGTCATCATATACACGTGTGATTTAGTTTAGGAAGATTTTTCAATGCCGAGAACCTCGATCAGAAAGTAAAAAAGGCGTAAGGTTCACAATGGTGTAAAATTAAAATGGGATATACCGGGCTAGGATTCGAGTTACAGGAACAAGGGCAAAACCAACCACCCAAGAATGGAATCGTCGAGCGAAAACACTTGACAACCTCCTAAAAGCAGCTTTTCATGCCACCAGACCTTTCTCCATCAATTAGGAATCTGATGCCGTCACTAAACACATTCCTTAAATTGTAGTCATTTGTTGAGTGTTTTTTTTGGGTGTCTAATCTGAATATATATCACCATTGCCCTTGATTTTCTTGACAGTATATCTCTTTTTTGTCAACATATACACGTGAGATTTAGTTTACGAAGATTTTTCACTACCGAGAACCTCGATCAGAGAGTAAAAAAGGCGTAAGATTCACAATGGTGTAAAATTAAAATGGGATATACCGGGCTAGGATTCAAGTTACAGGAACAAAGGTCAAACCAACCATCCAATAATGGAATCGTCGAGCGAAAACACTTGACAACCTCCTAGAAGCAGCTTTTCTTGCCACCAGACCTTTCTCCATCAATTAGGAATCTGATGCCGTCACTAAACACATTCCTTAAATTGTAGCCATTTGTTGAGTGTTTTTTTTTTGGGTATCTAATCCACATATATATCACCATTGCCCTTGTTTTCTTGACTGTATATCTCTTAAATGTCAACATATACACGTGTGATTTAGTTTACGAAGATTTTTCACTGCCGAGAACCTCGATTAGAGAGTAAAAAAGGTGTAAGGTTCACAATGATGTAAAATTAAAATGGGATATACCGGGCTAGGATTCGAGTTACAGGAACAAAGGCCAAACCAACCACCCAAGAATGGAATCATCAAGAGAAAACACTTGACAACCTCCTAGAAGCAGCTTTTCTTGCCATCAAGCCTTTCTTCATCAATTAGGAATCAGATGCCGTCACTAAACACATTCTTTAAATTATAGCCATTTGTTGAGTGTTTTTTTTTATGCGTGTAATCCGCATATATATCACCATTGCCCTTGATTTTCTTGCCTGTATATCTCTTAAATGTCAACATATATACGTGTGATTTTGTTTATGAAGATTTTTCAATGCCGAGAATCTCGATCTGAGAATAAAAAAGGCGTAAGGTTCACAATGGTGTAAAATTAAAATGGGATATACTGGGCTAGTATTCGAGTTACAGGAACAAGGGCCAAACCAACCACCCAAGAATGGAATCGTCGAGAGAAAACACTTGACAACCTCCTAGAAGCAGCTTTTCTTGCCACCAGACCTTTCTCCATCAATTAGGAATCTGATGTCGTCACTAAACACATTTTCCTTAAATTGTAGCCATTTGTTGAGTGTTTCTTTTTGTGTAATCGCATATATATCACCATTTCCCTTGATTTTCTTGACTGTATATCTCTTAAATGTCAACATATACACGTGTGATTTAGTTTACTAAGATTTTTCAATGCCGAGAACCTCGATCAGAGAGTAAAAAAGGCGTAAGGTTCACAATGGTGTAAAATTAAAATGGGATATACCGGGCTAGGATTCGGGTTATAGGGACAAGGGCCAAACCAATCACCCAAGAATGGAATCGTTGAGCGAAAACACTTGACAACCTCCTAGAAGCAGCTTTTCTTGCCACCAGACCTTTCTCCATCAATTAGGAATCTGATGCCGTCACTATACGCATTCCTTAAATTGTAGCCATTTGTTGAGTGTTTTTTTTTGTGTAATCCGCATATATATCACCATTGCCCTTGATTTTCTTGACTGTATATATCTTAAATGTCAACAAATATACGTGTGATTTAGTTTAAGAAGATTTTTCAATGCCGAGAACCTCGATCAGAGAGTAAAAATGGCGTAAGGTTCACAATGGTGTAAAATTAAAAAGGGATATACTGGGCTAGGATTCGAGTTACAGGAACAAGGGCCAAACCAAACACCCAAGAGTGGAATCGTCAAGAGAAAACACTTGACAACCTCCTAGAAGCAGCTTTTCTTGCCACCAAACTTTTATCCATCAATTAGGAATCTGATGCCGTCACTAAACACATTCCTTAAATTGTAGCCATTTGTTGAGTGTTTTTTTTTTGTGTGTAATCCGCATATATATCACCATTGCCCTTGATTTTCTTGACTGTATATCTCTTAAATGTCAACATATACACGTGTGATTTAGTTTACGAAGATTTTTCAATGCCGAGAACCTCGATCAGAAAGTAAAAAACGCGTAAGGTTCACAATGGTGTAAAATTAAAATTGGATATACCGGGCTAGGATTCGAGATACAGGAACAAGGGCAAAACCAACCACCCAAGAATGGAATCGTCGAGCGAAAACACTTGACAACCTCCTAGAAGCAGCTTTTCTTGCCACCAGACATTTCTCCATCAATTAGGAATCTGATGCCGTCACTAAACACATTCCTTAAATTGTAGCCATTTGTTGAGTGTTTTTTTTGTGTCTATCCGCATATATATCACCATTGCCCTTGATTTTCTTGACTGTATATCTCTTAAATATCAACATATACACGTGAGATTTAGTTTACGAAGATTTTTCACTGCCGAGAACCTCGATCAGAGAGTAAAAAAGGCATAAGATTCACAATGGTGTAAAATTAAAATGGGATATACCAGGCTAGGATTCGAGTTACAGGAACAAGGGCCAAACCAACCTCCCAAGAATCGAATCGTCGAGCGAAAACACTTGACAACCTCCTAGAAGCAGCTTTTCTTGCCACCAGACCTTTCTCCATCAATTAGGAATCTGATGCCGTCACTAAACACATTCCTTAAATTGTAGCCATTTGTTGAGTGTTTTTTTTGGGTGTCTAATCCACATATATATCACCATTGCCCATGATTTTCTTGACTGTATATCTCTTAAATGTCAACATATACACGTGTGATTTAGTTTACAAAGATTTTTCAATGCCGAGAACCTCGATTAGAGAGTGAAAAAGGCGTAAGGTTCACAATGGTGTAAAATGAAAATGGGATATACCGGCTTAGGATTCGAGTTACAGGAAGAAAGGCCAAACCAACCACCCAAGAATGGAATCGTCGAGCGAAAACACTTGACAACCTCCTAGAAGCAGCTTTTCTTGCCACCAGACCTTTCTCCATCAATTAGGAATCTGATGCCGTCACTAAACACATTCCTTAAATTGTAGCCATTTGTTGAGTGTTTTTTTTTGGTATCTAATCTACATATAGATCACCATTGCCCTTGATTTTCTTGACTGTATATCTCTGAAATGTCAACATATACACGTGTGATTTAGTTTACGAAGATTTTTCACTGCCGAGAACCTCGATTAGAGAGTAAAAAAGGCGTAAGGTTCACAATGGAGTAAAATTAAAATGGGATATACCGGGCTAGGATTCGAGTTACAGGAACAAGGGCCAAACCAACCACCCAAGAATGGAATCATCAAGCGAAAACACTTGACAACCTCCTAGAAGCAGCTTTTCTTGCCACCAAACCTTTCTTCATCAATTAGGAATCTGATGCCATCACTAAACACATTCTTTAAATTATAGCCATTTTTGTGTGTAATCCGCATATATATCACCATTGCCCTTGATTTTCTTGACTGTATATCTCTTAAATGTCAACATATATACGTGTGATTTTGTTTATGAAGATTTTTCAATGCCGAGAATCTCGATCAGAGAATTAAAAAGGCGTAAGGTTCACAATGGTGTAAAATAAAAATGGGATATACTGGGCTAGGATTCGAGTTACAGGAACAAGGGCCAAACCAATCACCCAAGAATAGAATCGTCGAGAGAAAACACTTGACAACCTCCTAGAAGCAGCTTTTCTTGCCACCAGACCTTTCTCCATCAATCAGGAATCTAATGTCGTCACTAAACACATTTTCCTTAAATTGTAGCCATTTGTTGAGTGTTTTTTTTGTGTAATCGCATATATATCACCATTGCCCTTGATTTTCTTGACTGTATATCTCTTAAATGTCAACATATACTCGTGTGATTTAGTTTACGAAGATTTTTCAATGCCGAGAACCTCGATCAGAGAGTAAAAAAGGCGTAAGGTTCACAATGGTGTAAAATTAAAATGGGATATACCGGGCAGGGATTCGGGTTACAGGGACAAGGGCCAAACCAATCACCCAATAATGGAATCGTCGAGCGAAAACACTTGACAACCTCCTAGAAGCAGCTTTTCTTGCCACCGGACCTTTCTCCATCAATTAGGAATCTGATGCCGTCACTATACGCATTCCTTAAATTGTAGCCATTTGTTGAGTGTTTTTTTTTGTGTAATCCGCATATATATCACCATTGCCCTTGATTTTCTAGACTGTATATCTCTTAAATCTCAACATATATACGTGTGATTTACTTTTAGAAGATTTTTCAATGCCGAGAACCTCGATCAGAGAGTAAAAAAGGCGTAAGGTTCACAATGGTGTAAAATTAAAATGGGATATACTGGGCTAGGATTCGAGTTACAGGAACAAGGGCCAAACCAAGCACCCAAGAATGGAATCGTCGAGAGAAAACACTTGACAACCTCCTAGAAGCAGCTTTTCTTGCCACCAGACCTTTCTCCATCAATTAGGAATCTAATGCCGTCACTAAACACATTCCTTAAATTGTAGCCATTTTTTTAGTGTTTTTTTTTTGTGTATAATCCGCATATATATCACCATTGCCCTTGATTTTCTTGACTGTATATCTCTTAAATGTCAACATATACACGTGTGATTTAGTTTACAAAGATTTTTCAATGCCGAGAACCTCAATCAGAAAGTAAAAAAGACGTAAGGTTCACAATGGTGTAAAATTAAAATGGGATATACCGGGCTAGTATTCGAGATACAGGAACAAGGGCAAAACCAACCACCCAAGAATGGAATCGTCGAGCGAAAACACTTGACAACCTCCTAGAAGCAGCTTTTCTTGCCACCAGACATTGATCCGTCAATTAGGAATCTGATGTCGTCACTAAACACATTCCTTAAATTGTAGCCATTTGTTGAGTGTTTTTTTTTTGTGTCTATCCGCATATATATCACCATTGCCCTTGATTTTCTTGACTGTATATCTCTTAAATATCAACCTATACACGTGAGATTTAGTTTACGAAGATTTTCACTGCCGAGAACCTCGATCAGAGAGTAAAAAAGGCGTAAGATTCACAATGGTTTAAAATTAAAATGGGATATACCGGGCTAGTATTCGAGTTACAGAAACAAGGGCCAAACCAACCACCCAAGAATGGAATCGTCGAGCGAAAACACTTGACAACCTCCTAGAAGCAGCTTTTCTTGCCACCAGACCTTTCTCCATCAATTCGGAATATGATGCCGTCACTAAACACATTCCTTAAATTGTAGCCATTTGTTGAGTGTTTTTTTTTTGGTGTCTAATCCACATATATATCACCATTGCCCTTGATTTTCTTGACTGTATATCTCTTAAATGTCAACATATACACGTGTGATTTAGTTTACGAAGATTTTTCACTGCCGAGAACCTCGATTAGAGAGTGAAAAAGGCGTAAGGTTCACAATGGTGTAAAATGAAAATGGGATATACCGTGCTAGGATTTGAGTTACAGGAACAAGGGCCAAACCATCCACCCAAGAATGGAATCGTCAAGCGAAAACACTTGACAACCTCCTAGAAGCAGCTTTTCTTGCCACCAGACATTTCTCCATTAATTAGGAATCTGATGCCGTCACTAAACAAGTTCCTTAAATTGTTGCCATTTGTTGAGTGTTTTTTTGGGTGTCTATCCGCATATATATCACCATTGCCCTTGATTTTCTTGACTGTATATCTCTTAAATATCAACATATACACGTGAGATTTAGTTTACGAAGATTTTTCAATGCCGAGAACCTCGATCAGAGAGTAAAAAACGCGTAAGGTTCACAATGGTGTAAAATCAAAATGGGATATACCGGGCTAGGATTCGACTTACAGGAACAAGGGCCAAACCAACAACCCAAGAATGGAATCGTCGAGCGAAAACCCTTAACAACCTCCTACAAGCAGCTTTTGTTGCCACCAGACCTTTCTCCACTAATTAGGAATTTGATGCCGTCACTAAACACATTCCTTAAATTATAGCCATTTGTTGAGTGTTTTTTTTTTGTCTAATCCGCATATATATCACCATTGCCCTTGATTTTCTTGACTGTATATCACTTAAATGTCAACATATACACGTGTGATTTAGTTGACGAAGATTTTTCAATGCCGATAACCTCGATCAGAAAGTAAAAAAGGCGTAAGGTTCACAATGGAGTAAAATTAAAATGGGTTATACCGGGCTAGGATTCGAGTTACTGGAACAAGGGCCAAACCAACCACCTTAGAATGGAATCGTCGAGCGAAAACACTTGACAACCTCCTAGAAGCAGCTTTTGTTGACACCAGACCTTTCTCCATCAATTAGGAATCTGATGCCGTCACTAAACACATTCCTTAAATTGTAGCCATTTGTTGAGTGTTTTTTTTTGTGTCTAATCCGCACATATATCACCATTGCCCTTGATTTTATTGACTGTATATCTCTTAAATGTCAACATATATACGTGTGATTTAGTTTACGAAGATTTTTCAATGCCGAGAACATCGATCAGAGAGTAAAAAAGGTGTAAGGTTCACAATGGAGTAAGATTAAAATGTGATATACCGGGCTAGGATTCGAGTTACAGGAACAAGGGCCAAACCAACCACCCAAGAATGGAATCGTTGAGCGAAAACACTTGACAACCTCCAAGAAGCAGCTTTTCTTGCCACCAGACCTTTCTCCATCAATTAGGAATCTGATGCCGTCACTAAACACATTCCTTAAATTGTAGCCATTTGTTGAGTGTTTTTTTTTTGTCTAATCCGCATATATATCACCATTGCCCTTGATTTTCTTGACTGTATATCTCTTAAATGTCAACATATACACGAGTGATTTAGTTTACGAATATTTTTTAATGCCTAGAACCTCGATCAGAAAGTGAAAAAGGCGTAAGGTTCACAATGGTGTAAAATTAAAATGGGATATATCGGGCTAGGATTCGAGTTACAGGAACAAGGGCCAAACCAACCACCCAAGAATGGAATCGTCGAGCGAAAACACTTGACAACCTCCTAGAAGCGGCTTTTCTTACCACTAGACCTTTCTCCATCAATTAGGAATCAGATGCCGTCACTAAACACATTCCTTAAATTGTAGTCATTTGTTGAGTGTTTTTTTTTGGTGTCTAATCCGCCTATATATCACCATTGACCTTGATTTTCTTGACTGTATATCTCTTAAACGTCAACATATACACGTGTGTTTAAGTTTACGAAGATTTTTCAATGCCGAGAACCTCGATCAGAGAGTATAAAAGGCGTAAGGTTCACAATGGTGTAAAATTAAAATGGGATATACCGGGCTAGGATTCGAGTTAGAGGAACAAGGGCCAAACCAACCACTCAAGAATGGAATCGTCGAGCGAAAACACTTGACAACCTCCTAGACGCAGCTTTTCTTTCCACCAAACCTTTCTCCATCAATTAGGAATCTGATGCCGTCACTAAACACATTCCTTAAATTGTAGCCATTTGTTGAGTGTTTTTTTTTTTTGGTGTCTAATCCGCATATATATCACCATAGCCAATGATTTTGTTGACTGTATATCTCTTAAATGTCATCATATACACGAGTGATTTAGTTTATGAAGATTTTTCAATGCCAAGAACCTCGATCAGAGAGTAAAAAAGGTGTAAGGTTCAAAATGGTGTAAAATTAAAATGGGATATACCGGGTTAGGATTCGAGTTACAGGAACAAGGGCCAAACCAACCACCCAAGAATGGAATCGTCGAGTGAAAACACTTGACAACCTCCTAGAAACAGCTTTTCTTGCCACCAGACCTTTTTCCATCAATTAGGAATCTGATGCCGGCACTAAACACATTCCTTAAATTGTAGCCATTTGTTGAGTGGTTTTTTTTTTGGTGTCTAATCCGTATATATATCACCATTGCCCTTTATTTTCTTGACTGTATATCGTTTAAATGTCAACATAGACACGTGTGATTTAGTTTACGAATATTTTTCAATGCCGAGAACCTCGATCAGAGAGTAAAAAGGCGTAAGGTCCACAATGGTGTAAAATTAAAATGGGGTATACCGGGCTAGGATTCGAGTTACAGGGACAAGGGCCAAACCAACAACCCAAGAATGGAATCGTTGAGCGAAAACACTTGACAACCTACTATAAGCAGCTTTTCTTGTGACCAGACCTTTCTCCATCAATTAGGAATCTGATGTCGTCACTAAACACATTCCTTAAATTGTAGCCATTTGTTGATTTTTTTTGGTGTCTAATCCGCATATATTTCACCATTACCATTGATTTTCTTGACTGTATATCTCTTAAATGTCAACATATACACGTGTGATTTAGTTTACGAATATTTTTCAATGCCGAGAACCTCGATCAGAGGGTAAAAAAGGCGTAAGGTTCACAATGGTGTAAAATTAAAATGAGATACACCGGGCTAGGATTCGAGTTACAGGAACAAGAGCCAAACCAACCACCCAAGAATGGAATCGTCGAGCGAAAACACTTGACAACCTCCTAGAAGCAGCTTTTCTTGCCACCAGACCTTTCTCCATCAATTAGGAATCTGATGCCATCACTAAACACATTCCTTAAATTGTAGCCATTTGTTGAGTGTTTTTTTTTATGTCTAATCCACATATATATCACCATTGCCCTTAATTTTCTTGACTGTATATCTCTTAAATGTCAACGTATACATGTGTGATTTAGTTTACGATTCTTTTTCAATGCCGAGAACCTCGATCAGAGAGTAAAAAATGCGTAAGGTTCACAATGGTGTAAAATTAAAATGGGATATACCGGGCTAGGATTCGAGTTACAGGAACAAGGGCCAAACCAACCACCCAAGAATGGAGTCATCGAGCGAAAACACTTGACAACCTCCTAGAAGCAGCTTTTCTTGCCACCAGACCTTTCTCCATCAATTAGGAATCTGATGCCGTCACTAAATACATTCCTTAAATTGTAGCCATTTGTTGAGTGTTTTTTTTTTGGTGTCTAATCCGCATATATATCACCATTGCTCTTGATTTTCTTGACTGTATATCTTTTTAATGTCAACATATACACGTATGATTTAGTTTACGAAGATTTTTCAATGCCGAGAACCTCAATCAGAGAGTAAAAAAGGAGTAAGGTTCACAATGGTAAAAAATTAAAATGAGATATACCGGGATAGGATCCGAGTTACAGGAACAAGGGCCAAACCAACCAACCAAGAATGGAATCGTCGAGCGAAAACACTTTACAACCTCCTAGAAGCAGCTTTTCTTGCCACCAGACATTTCCCCATCAATTAGGAATCTGATGCTGTCACAAAACACATTCCTTAAATTGTAGCCATTTGTTGAGTGTTTTTTTTTGTGTCTAATCCGCATATATATCACCATTGCCCTTGATTTTCTTGACTGTATATCTCTTAAATGTCAACATATACACGTGTGATTTAGTTTACGAAGATTTTTCAATGCCGAGAACATCGATCAAAGAGTAAAAAAGGTGTAAGGTTCACAATGGTGTAAAATTAAAATGGGATATACCGGGCTAGGATTCGAGTTACAGGAAAAGGGCCAAACCAACCACCCAAGAATGGAACCGTCGAGCGAAAACACTTGACAAACTCCTAGAAGCAGCTTTTCTTGCCACCAGACCTTACTCCATCAATTAGGAATCTAATGCCGTCACTAAACACATTCCTTAAATTGTAGCCATTTGTTGAGTGTTTTTTTTCTTTTTGTGTGTCTAATCCACATATATATCACAATTGCCCTTGATTTTCTTGATTGTATATCTCTTAAATGTCAACATATACACGAGTGATTTAGTTTACGAAAAATTTTCAATGCCGAGAACCTCGATCAGAGAGTAAAAAAGGCGTAAGGTTCACAATGGCGTAAAATTAAAATGGGATATACCGGGCTAGGATTCGAGTTACAGGAACAACGGCCAAACCAACCACCCAAGAATGGAATCGTCGAGCGAAAACACTTGACAACCTCCTAGAAGCAGCTTTTCTTGCCACCAGACCTCTCTCTATCAATTAGGAATCTGATGCCGTCACTAAACGCACTCCTTAAATTGTAGCCATTTGTTGAGTGTTTTTTTTTGGTGTCTAATCCGCATATATATCACCATTGCCCTTGATTTTCTTTGCTGTATATCTCTTAAATGTCAACATATACACGTGTGATTTAGTTTACGAAGATTTTTCAATGGCGGGAACCTCGATCAGAGAGTAAAAAAGGCGTAAGGTTCACAATGGTGTAAAATTAAAATGGGATATACCGGGCTAGGATTCGAGTTACAGGAACAAGGGCCAAACCAACCTCCCAAGATTGGAATCGTTGAGCGAAAACACTTGACAACCTCCAAGAAGCAGCTTTTCTTGCCCCCAGACCTTTCTCCATCAATTAGGAATCTGATGCCGTCACTAAACACATTCCTTAAATTGTAGCCATTTGTTGAGTGTTTTTTTTTTGTGTCTAATCCGCATATATATCACCATTGCCCTTGATTTTCTTGACTGTATATCTCTTAAATGTAAACATATACACGTGTGATTTAGTTTACGAAGATTTTTCAATGCCGAGAACCTCGATCAGAGAGTAAAAAGGCGTAAGGTTCACAATGGTGTAAAATTAAAATGGGATATACCGGGCTAGGATTCGAGTTACAGGAACAAGAGCCAAACCAACCACCCAAGAATGGAATCGTCACGCGAAAACACTTGACAACCTCCTTGAAGCAGCTTTTCTTGCCACTAGACCTTTCTCCATCAATTAGGTATCTGATGCCGTCACTAAACACATTCCTTAAATTGTAGCCATTTGTTGAGAGTTTTTTTTTTTGGTGTCTAATCCGCATATATATCACCATTGCCCTTAATTTTCTTGACTATATATCTCTTAAATGTCAACGTATACATGTGTGATTTAGTTTACGATTCTTTTTCAATGCCGAGAACCTCGATCAGAGAGTAAAAAAGGCGTAAGGTTCACAATGGTGTAAAATTAAAATGGGCTATACCGGGCTACGATTCGAGTTACAGGAACAAGAGCCAAACCAACCACCCAAGAATGGAGTCGTCAAGCGAAAACACATGACAACCTCCTAGAAGCAGCTTTTCGTGCCACCAGACCTTTCTCCATCAATTAGGAATCTGATGCCGTCACTAAATACATTCCTTAAATTGTAGCCATTTGATGAGTGTTTTTTTTTTGGTGTCTAATCCGCATATATATCACCATTGCCCTTGATTTTCTTGACTGTATATCTCTTAAATGTCAACATATACACGTGTGATTTAGTTTACGAAGATTTTTCAATACCGAGAACCTCGATCAGAGAGTAAAAAAGGCGTAAGGTTCACAATGGTGTAAAATTAAAATGGGATATACCGGGCTAGGATTCGAGTTACAGGAACAAGGGCCAAACCAACCACCCAAGAATGGAATCGTCGAGCGAAAACACTTGACAACCTCCTAGAAGCAGCTTTTCTTGCCACCAGACCTGTCTCCATCAATTAGAAATCTGATGCCATCACTAAACACATTCCTTAAATTGTAGCAATTTGTTGAGTTTTTTTTTTTGGTTTCTAATCCGCATATATATCACCATTGCCCTTAATTTTTTTGACTGTGTATCTCTTAAATGTCAACGTATACATGTGTGATTTAGTTTACGATGATTTTTCAAAGCCGAGAACCTCGATCAGAGAGTAAAAAAGGCGTAAGGTTCACAATGGTGTAACATTAAAATGGGATATACCGGACAAGGATTCGAGTTACAGGAACATGAGCCAAACCAACCACCCAAGAATGGAGCCGTCAAGCGAAAACACATGACAACCTCCTAGAAGCAGCTTTTCGTGCCACCAGACCTTTCTCCATCAATTAGGAATCTGATGCCGTCACTAAATACATTCCTTAAATTGTAGCCATTTGTTGAGTGTTTTTTTTTTGGTGTCTAATCCGCATATATATCACCATTGCCCTTCATTTTCTTGACTGTATATCTCTTTAATGTCAACATATACACGTGTGATTTAGTTTACGAAGATTTTTCAATGCCGAGAACCTCGATCAGAGAGTAAAAAAGGAGTAAGGTTCACAATGGTAAAAAATTAAAATGAGATATACCGGGATAGGATTCGAGTTACAGGAACAAGGGCCAAACCAACCAACCAAGAATGGAATAGTCGAGCGAAAACACTTGACAACCTCCTAGAAGCAGCTTTTCTTGCCACCAGACCTTTCTCCATCAATTAGGAATCTGATGCCGTCACTAAACACATTCCTTAAATTGTAGCCATTTGTTGTGTGTTTTTTTTTGTGTCTAATCCGCATATATATCACCATTGCCCTTGATTTTCTTTACTGTATATCTCTTAAATGTCAACATATACACGTGTGATTTAGTTTACGAATATTTCTCAATGCCAAGAACATCGATCAGAGAGTAAAAAAGGTGTAAGGTTCACAATGGTGTAAAATTAAAATGGGATATACCGGGCTACGATTCGAGTTACAGGAACAAGGGCCAAACCAACCACCCAAGAATGGAATCGTTGAGCGAAAACACTTGATAACCTCCAAGAAGCAGCTTTTCTTGCCACCAGACCTTTCTCCATCAATTAGGAATCGGATGCCGTCACTAAACACATAACTTAAATTGTAGCCATTTGTTGAGTGTTTTTTTTGGTGTCTAATCCGCATATATATCACCATTGCCCTTGATTTTCTTGACTGTATATCTCTTAAATGTCAACATATACACGTGTGATTTAGTTTACGAAGATTTTTCAATGCCAAGAACATCGATCAGAGAGTAAAAAAGGTGTAAGGTTCACAATGGTGTAAAATTAAAATGGGATATATCGGGCTAGGATTCGAGTTACAGGAACAAGGGCCAAACCAACCACCCAAGAATGGAACCGTCGAGCGAAAACACTTGACAACCTCCTAGAAGCAGATTTTCTTGCCACCAGACCTTTCTCCATCAATTAGGAATCTGATGCCCTCACTAAACACATTCCTTAAATTGTAGTCATTTGTTGAGTGTTTTTTTTTGTGTGTTTAATCCGCATATATATCACCATTGCCCTTGAATTTCTTGACTGTATATCTCTTAAATGTCAACATATACACGTGTGATTTAGTTTACGAAAAATTTTCAATGCCGAGAACCTCGATCTGAGAGTAAAAAAGGCGTAAGGTTCACAATGATGTAAAATTAAAATGGGATATACCGGGCTAGGATTGGAGTTACAGGAACAACGGCCAAACCAACCACCCAAGAATGGAATCGTCGAGCGAAAACACCTGACAATCTCCTAGAAGCAGCTTTTCTTGCCACCAGACCTTTCTCCATCAATTAGGAATCTGATGCCGTCACTAAACACATTCCTTAAATTGTAGCCATTTGTTGAGTGTTTTCTTTGGTGTCTATTCAGCATATATATCACCATTGCCCTTGATTTTCTTGACTGTATATCTCTTAAATGTCGACATATACACGTGTGATTTAGTTTACGAAGATTTTTCAATGCCGGGAACCTCGATCAGAGAGTAAAAAAGGCGTAAGGTTCACAATGGTGTAAAATTAAAATGGGATATACCGGGGTAGGATTCGAGTTACAGGAACAAGAGCCAAACCAACCACCCAAGAATGGAATCGTCAAGCGAAAACACTTGACAACCTCCTAGAAACAGCTTTTCTTGCCACTAGACCTTTCTCCATCAATTAGGTATCTGATGCCGTCACTAAACACATTCCTCAAATAATTGCCATTTGTTGAGTGTTTTTTGTCTAATCCGCATATATATCCCCATTGCCCTTGAGTTTCTTGACTGTATATCTCTTAAATGTCAACATATACACGTGTGATTTAGTTTACGAATATTTTTCAATGCCAAGAACATCGATTAGAGAGTAAAAAAGGCGTAAGGGTCACAATGGTGTAAAATTAAAATGGGATATTCCGGGATAGGATTCGAGTTACAGGAACAAGGGCCAAACCAACCACCCAAGAATGGAATCGTCGAGCAAAAACACTTGACAACCTCCTAGAAGCAGCTTTTCTTGCCACCAGACCTTTTTCCATCAATTAGGAATCCGATGCCGTCACTAAACACATTCCTTTAATTGTAGCCATTTCTTGAGTGTTTTTTTTTGTGTCTAATCGGCATATATATCACCATTGCCCTTGATTTTCTTGACTGTATATCTCTTAAATGGCAACATATACACGTGTGATTTAATTTACGAAGATTTTTCAATGCCAAGAACCTCGATCAGAGAGTAAAAAAGGAGTAAAGTTCACAATGGTGAAAAATTAAAATTAGATATACCGGGCTAGGATTCGAGTTACAGGAACAAGGGCCAAACCAACCACCCAAGAATGGAATCGTCGAGCGAAAACACTTGACAAACTCCTAGAAGCAGCTTTTCTTGCCACCAGACCTTTCTCCATCAATTAGGAATCTGATGTCGTCACTAAACACATTCCTTTAATTGTAGCAATTTGTTGAGTATTTTTTTTTTTGTGTCTAATCGGCATATATATCACCATTGCCCTTGATTTTCTTGATTTATATCTCTTAAATGTCAACATATATACGTGTGATTTAGTTTACAAAGATTTTTCAATGCCGAGAACCTCGATCAAAGAGTAAAAAAGGCGTAAGGTTCACAATGGTGTAAAATTAAAATGGGGTATACCGGGCTAGGATTCGAGTTACAGGAACAAGAGCCAAAACAACCACCCAAGAATGGAATCATCGAGCGAAAACACTTGACAACCTCCTAGAAGCAGCTTTTCTTGCCACCAGACCTTTCTCCATCAATTAGGAATCTGATGCCGTCACTAAATACATTCCTTAAATTGTAGCCATTTGTTGAGTGTTTTTTTTTTTTGTGTCTAATCCGAATATATATCACCATTGCCCTTGATTTTCTTGACTGTATATCTCTTTAATGTCAACATATACACATGTGATTTAGTTTACGAAGATTTTTCAATGCCGAGAACCTCGATCAGAGAGTAAAAAAGGAGTAAGGTTCACAATGGTAAAAAATTAAAATGAGATATACCGGGATAGGATTCGAGTTACAGGAACAAGGGCTAAACCAACCAACCAAGAATGGAATCGTCGAGCGAAAACACTTGACAACCTCCTAGAAGCAGCTTTTCTTGCCACCAGACCTTTCTCCATCAATTAGGAATCTGATGCCGTCACTAAACACATTCCTTAAATTGTAGCCATTTGTTAAGTGTTTTTTTTTGTGTGTCTGATCCGCATATATATCACCATTGCTCTTGATTTTCTTGACTGTATATCTCTTAAATGTCAACATATACACGTGTGATTTAGTTTACGAAAAATTTTCAATGCCGAGAACCTCGATCAGAGATTAAAAAAGGCGTAATGTTCACAATGGTGTAAAATTAAAATGGGATATACCGGGCTAGGATTCAAGTTACAGGAACAACGGCAAAACCAACCACCCAACAATGGAATCGTCGAGCGAAAACACTTGACAACCTCCTAGAAGCAGCTTTTCTTCCACCAGACCTTTCTCCATCAATTAGGAATCTGATGCCGTCACTAAACACATTCCTTAAATTGTAGCCATTTGTTGAGGGTTTTTTTTTGGTGTCTAATCCGCATATATATCACCATTGTCCTTGATTTTCTTGACTGTATATCTCTTAAATGTCAACATATACACGTGTGATTTAGTTTACGAAGATTTTTCAATGCCGGGAACCTCGATCAGAGAGTAAAAAAGGCGTAAGGTTCACGATGGTGTAAAATTAAATGGGATATACCAGGCTAGGATTCGAGTTACAGGAACAAGGGCCAAACCAAACACCCAAGAATGGAATCGTTGAGCGAAAACACTTGACAACCTCCAAGAAGAAGCTTTTCTTGCCACCAGACCTTTCTCCATCAATTAGGAATCGGATGCCGTCACTAAACACATTCCTTAAATTGTAGCCATTTGTTGAGTGTTTTTTTTTTGTGTCTAATCCGCATATATATCACCATTGCCCTTGATTTTCTTGACTGTATATCTCTTAAATGTCAACATATACACGTGTGATTTAGTTTACGAAGATTTTTCAATGCCGAGAACCTCGATCAGAAAGTAAAAAAGGCGTAAGGTTCACAATGGTGTAAAATTTAAATGGGGTATACTGGGCTTGGATTCGAGTTACAGGAACAACGGCCAAACCAACCACCCAAGAATGGAATCGTCGAGCGAAAACACTTGACAACCTCCTAGAAGCAGCTTTTCTTGCCACCAGACATTTCTCCATCAATTAGGAATCAGATGTCGTCACTAAACACATTCCTTAAATTGTAGCCATTTGTTGAGTGTTTTTTTTTTGTGTCTAATCCGCATATATATCACCATTGCCCTTAATTTTCTTGACTCTATATCTCTTAAATGTCAACATATACACGTGTGATTTAGTTTACGAAGATTTTTCAATGCCGAGAACCTCGATCAGAGAGTAAAAAAGGCGTAAGGTTCACAATGGTGTAAAATTAAAATGGGATATACTGGGCTAGGATTCGAGTTACAGGAACAAGAGCCAAACCAACCACCCAAGAAAGGAATCGTCAAGCGAAAACACTTGACAACCTCCTAGAAGCAGCTTTTCTTGCCACTAGACCTTTCTCCATCAATTAGGTATCTGATGCCGTCACTAAACACATTCCTCAAATAATTGCCATTTGTTGAGTTTTTTTGTCTAATCCGCATATATATCCCCATTGCCCTTGATTTTCTTGACTGTATATCTCTTAAATGTCAACATATACACGTGTGATTTAGTTTACGAATTTTTTTCAATGCTGAGAACGTCGATCAGAGAGTAAAAAAGGCGTAAGGTTCACAATATTGTAAAATTAAAATGGGATATACCGGGATAGGATTCGAGTTACAGGAACAAGGGCCAAACCAACCACCCAAGAATAGAATCGTCGAGCGAAAACACTTGACAACCTCCTAGAAGCAACTTTTCTTGCCACCAGACCTTTTTCCATCAATTAGGAATCTGATGCCGTCACTAAACACATTCCTTTAATTGTAGCCATTTGTTGAGTGTTTTTTTTTTGTGTCTAATCCGCATATATATCACCATTGCCCTTGATTTTCTTGACTGTATAACTCTTAAATGTCAACATATACACGTGTGATTTAGTTTACGAAGATTTTTCAATGCCGAGAACATCGCTCAGAGAGTAAAAAAGGCGTAAGGTTCACAATGGTGTAAAATTAAAATGGGATATAACGAGCTAGGATTCGAGTTACAGGAACAAGGGCCAAACCAACCACCCAAGAATGGAATCGTCGAGCGAAAACACTTGACAACCTCCTAGAAGTAGCTTTTCTTGCCACCAGACCTTTCTCCATCAATTAGAAATCTGATGCCGTCACTAAACACATTCCTTAAATTGTAGCCATTTGTTGATTTTTTTTTTTGGTTTCTAATCCGCATATATATCACCATTGCCCTTGATTTTCTTGACTGTATAACTCTTAAATGTCAACATATACACGTGTGATTTAGTTTACGAAGATTTTTCAATGCCGAGAACATCGATCAGAGAGTAAAAAAGGCGTAAGGTTCACAATGGTGTAAAATTAAAATGCAATATAACGAGCTAGGATTCGAGTTACAGGAACAAGGGCCAAACCAACCACCCAAGAATGGATTTGTCGAGCGAAAACACTTGACAACCTCCTAGAAGCAGCTTTTCTTGCCACCAGACCTTTCTCTATCAATTAGGAATCTGATGCCGTCACTAAACACATTTCTTAAATTGTAGCCATTTGTTGTGTGTTTTTTTTTTTGTGTCTAATCCGCATATATATCACCATTGCCCTTGATTTTCTTGACTGTATATCTCTTAAATGTCAACATATACACGTGTGATTTAGTTTACGAAGATTTTTCAATGCCGAGAACCTCGATCAGAGAGTAAAAAAGGTGTAAGGTTCACAATGGTGTAAAATTAAAATGGGATATACCAGGCTAGGATTCGAGTTACAGGAACAAGGCCAAACCAACCACACAAGAATGGAATCGTCGAGCGAAAAGACTTGACAACCTCCTAGAAGCAGCTTTTCTTGCCACCAGACCTTTCTCCATCAATTAGGAATCTGACGCCGTCCCTAAACACATTCCTTAAATTGTAGCAATTTTTGTTGAGTGTTTTTTTTGTGTCTAATCCGCATATATATCACCATTGCCCATGATTTTCTTGACTGTATATCTCTTAAATGTCAACGTATACACGTGTGATTTAGTTTACGAAGATTTTTCAATGCCTAGAACCTTGACCAGAGAGTAAAAAAGGCGTAAGGTTTACAATGATGTAAATTTAAAATGGGATATACCGGCGTAGGATTCGAGTTACAGGAACAAGGGCCAAACCAACCACCCAAGAACGGAATCGTTGAGCGAAAACACTTGGCAACCTCCTGGTAGCAGCTTTTCTTGCCACCAGACCTTTCTCCTTCAATTAGGAATCTGATGCCGTCACTAAACACATTCCTTCAATGTAGCAATTTGTTGAGTTTTTTTTTTTGTGTCTAATCCGCATATATATCACCATTGCCCTTGATTTTCTTGACTGTATATCTCTTAAATGTTAACATATACACGTGTGATTTAGTTTACGAAGATTTTTCAATGCCGAGAACCTCGATCAGAGAGTTAAAAAGGCGTAAGGTTCACAATGGTGTAAAATTAAAATGGGATATACCGGGCTAGGATTCGAGTTACAGGAACAAGGGCGAAACCAACCGCCCAAGAATGGAATCGTCGAGCGAAAACACTTGACAACCTCCTAGAAGCAGCTTTTCTTGCCACCAGACCTTTCTCCATCAATTAGGAATCTGATGCCGTCACTAAACACATTCCTTAAATTGTAGCCATTTGTTGAGTGTTTTTTTTTGTGTTTAATCCGCATATATATCACCATTGCCCTTGATTTTCTTGATTGTATATCTCTTAAATGTCAACATATACACGTGTGATTTCGTTTACGAAGATTTTTCATTGCCGAGAACCTGTAATAGAGAGTAAAAAAGCCGTAAGGTTCACATTAGTGTAAAATTAAAATGGGATATACCGGGCTAGGATTCGAGTTACAGTAACAAGGGCCAAACCAACCACCTAAGAATGGAATCATCGAGAGAAAACACTTGACAACCTCCTAGAAGCAGCTTTTCTTGCCACCAGACCTTTCTCCATAAATTAGGAATCTGATGCCGTCACTAAACACATTCCTTAAATTGTAGCCATTTGTTGAGTGTTTTTTTTTTGGTGTCTAATCCGCATATATATCACCATTGCCCTTGATTTTCTTGACTGTATATCTCTTAAATGTCAACATATACACGTGTGATTTAGTTTAAGAAGATTTTTCAATGCCGAGAACCTCGATCAGAGAGTAAAAAAGGCGTAAGGTTCACAATGGTGTAAAATTAAAATGAGATATACCGGGCTGGGATTCGAGTTACAGGAACAAGGCCAAACCAACCACCTAAGAATGGAATCGTCGAGCGAAAACACTTGACAACCTCCTAGAAGCAGCTTTTCTTGCCACCAGACCTTTCTCCATCAATTAGGAATTTGATGCCGTCACTAAATACATTCCTTAAATTGTAGCCATTTGTTGAGTGTTTTTTTTTTTGTTTCTAATCCGCATATATATCAACATTGCCCTTGATTTTCTTGACTGTATATATCTCTTAAATGTCAACATATACACGTGTGATTTAGTTTACGAATATTTTTCAATGCCGAGAACCTCGATCAGAGTGTAAAAAAGGCGTAAGGTTCATAATGGTGTAAAATTAAACTGGGATATACCGGGCTAGGATTCGAGTTACAGGAAGAAGGGCCAAACCAACCACCCAAGAATGGAATCGTCGAGCGAAAACACTTGATAACCTCCTAGAAGCAGCTTTTCTTGCCACCAGACCTTTCTCCATCAATTAAGAATCTGATGCCGTCACTAAACACATTCCTTAAATTGTAGCCATTTTTGAGTGTTTTTTTTGTGTCTAATCCGCATATATATCACCATTGCCCTTGATTTTCTTGACTGTATATCTCTTAAATGTCAACATATACACGTTCGATTTAGTTTACGAAGATTTTTCAATGCCGAGAACCTCGATCAGAGAGTAAAAAAGGCGTAAGGTTCACAATGGTGTAAAATTAAAATGGGATATAACGGGCTAGGATTCGAGTTACAGGAACAAGGGCCAAACCAACCACCCAAGAATGGAATCGTCGAGCGAAAACACTTGACAACCTCCTAGAAGCAGCTTTTCTTGCCACCAGACCTTTCTCTATCAATTAGGAATTTGATGCTGTCACTAAACACATTCCTTAAATTGTAGCCATTTGTTGAGTTTTTTTTTGGTGTCTAATCCGCATATATATCACCATTGCCCTTGATTTTCTTGACTGTATATCTCCTAAATGTCAACATACACACGTGTGATTTAGTTTACGAAAATTTTTCAATGCCTAGAACCTCGATCAGAGAGTAAAAAAGGCGTAAGGTTCACAATGGTGTAAAATTAAAATGGAATATACCGGGCTATGATTCGAGTTACAGGAACAAGGGCCAAACCAACCACCCAAGAATGGAATCGTCGAGCGAAAACACTTGACAACCTCTTAGAAGCAGCTTTTCTTGTCACCAGACCTTTCTCCATCAATTAGGAATCTGATGCCGTCACTAAACACATTCCTTAAATTGGATCCATTTATTGAGTGTTTTTTTTTGTGTCTAATCCGCATATATATCACTATTGCCCTTGATTTTCTTGACTGTATATCTCTTAAATGTCAACATATACACGTGTGATTTAGTTTACGAAGATTTTTCAATGCCGAGAACCTCGATCAGAGAGTAAAAAAGACGTAAGGTTCACAATGGTATAAAATTAAAATGGGATATACCAGGCTTGGATTCGAGTTACAGGAACAAGGGCCAAACCAACCACCCAAGAATGGAATCGTCGAGCGAAAACACTTGACAACCTCCTAGAAGCAGCTTTTCTTGCCACCAGACCTTTCTCCATCAATTAGGAATTTGATGCCGTCACTAAACACATTTCTTAAATTGTAGCCATTTGTTGAGTTTTTTTTTTTGTGTCTAATTCGCATATATATCACCATTGCCCATGATTTTCTTGACTGTATATCTCTTAAATGTCAACATATACACGTGTTATTTAGTTTACGAATATTTTTCAATGCCGAGAACCTCGGTCAGAGAGTAAAAAAGGCGTAAGTTTCACAATGGTGTAAAATTAAAATGGGATATACCGGGCTAGGATTCGAGTTACAGGAACAAGGGCCAAACCAACCACCCAAGAATGGAATCGTCGAGCGAAAACACTTGACAACCTCCTAGAAGCAGCTTTTCTTGCCACCAGACCGTTCTCTATCAATTAGGAATCTGATGCCGTCACTAAACATATTCCTTAAATTTTAGCCATTTGTTGAGTGTTTTTTTGTGTCTAATCCGCATATATATCACCATTGCCCTTGATTTTCTTGACTGTATATCTCTTAAATGTCAACATATACACGTGCGATTTAGTTTACGAAGATTTTTCAATGCCGAGAACCACGATCAGAGATTAAAAAAGGCATATGGTTCACAATGATGTAAATTTAAAATGGGATATACCGGCGTAGGATTCGAGTTACAGGAACAAGGGCCAAACCAACCACCCAAGAACGGAATCTTTGAGCGAAAACACTTGGCAACCTCCTGGTAGCAGCTTTTCTTGCCACCAGACCTTTCTCCTTCAATTAGGAATCTGATGCCGTCACTAAACACATTCCTTCAATGTAGCAATTTGTTGAGTTTTTTTTTTTTTTGTGTCTAATCCGCATATATATCACCATTGCCCTTGATTTTCTTGACTGTATATCTCTTAAATGTCAACATATACATGTGTGATTTAGTTTACGAAGATTTTTCAATGCCGAGAACCTCGATCATAGAGTAAAAAAGGCGTAAGGATCACAATGGTGTAAATTTAAAATGTGATATATCGGGTTAGGATTAGAGTTACAGGAACAAAGGCCAAACCAACCAACCAAGAATGGAATCGTCGAGCGAAAACACTTGACAACCTCCTAGAAGCAGCTTTTCTTACCACCAGACCTTTCTCCATCAATTAGGAATATGATGCCGTCACTAAACACATTCCTTAAATTGTAGCCATTTGTTGAGTGTTTTTTTTTTGGTGTCTAATCCGCATATATATCACCATTGCCCTTGATTTTCTTGACTGTATATCTCTTAAATGTCAACATATACATGTGTGATTTAGTTTACGAAGATTTTTCAATGCCGAGAACCTCGATCAGAGAGTAAAAAAGGCGTAAGGTTCACAATGGTGTAAAATTAAAATGGGATATACCGGGCTTGCATTCGAGTTAAAGGAACAAGGGCCAAACCAACTACCCAATAATGGAATCGTCGAGCGAAAACACTTGACAACCTCCTAGAAGCAGCTTTTCTTGCCACTTTCTCCATCAATTAGGAATCTGATGACGTCACTAAACACATTCCTTAAATTGTAGCCATTTGTTGAGTGTTCTTTTTTTTTGGTGTCTAATCCGCATATATATCACCATTTCCCTTGATTTTATTGACTGTATATCTCTTAAATGTCAACATATACACCTGTGATTTAGTTTACGAAGATTTTTCAATGTCGAGAACCTCGATCAGAGAGTAAAAAAGGCGTAAGGTTCACAATGGTTTAAAATTAAAATGAGATATACCGGGCTAGGATTCGAGTTACAGGAACAAGGGCCAAACCAACCACCCAAGAATGGAATCGTCGAGCGAAAACACTTCACAACCTCTTAGAAGCAGCTTTTCTTGCCACCAGACCTTTCTCTATCAATTTGGAATCTAATGCCGTCACTAAACACATTCCTTAAATTGTAGCCATTTTTTGAGTGTTTTTTTCTTGGTGTCTGATCCGCATATATATCACCATTGCCCTTGATTTTCTTGACTGTATATCTCTTAAATGTCAACATATACACGTGTGATTTAGTTTAGGAAGATTTTTCAATGCCGAGAACCTCAATCAGAGAGTAAAAAAGGCGTAAGGTTCACAATGGTGTAAAATTAAAATGGGATTTAACGGGCTAGGATTCGAGTTACAAGAACAAGGGCCAAACCAACCACCCAAGAATGGAATCGTCGAGCGAAAACACTTGACAACCTCCTAGAAGCAGCTTTTCTTGCCACCAGACCTTTCTCCATAAGTTAGGAATCTGATGCCGTCACTAAACACATTCTTTAAATTGTAGCCATTTGTTGAGTGTTTTTTTGGTGTCTAATCCGCATATATATCACCATTGCCCTTGATTTTCTTGACTGTATGTCTTTTAAATGTCAACATATACACGTGTGATTTAGTCTACGAAGATTTTTCATTGCCGAGAACCTCGATCATAGAGTAAAAAAGGCGTAAGGTTCACAATGGTGTAAAATTAAAATGAGATATATCGGGTTAGGATTCGAGTTACAGGAACAAAGGCCAAACCAACCAACCAAGAATGGAATCGTCGAGCGAAAACACTTGACAAACTCCTAGAAGCAGCTTTTCTTCCCACCAGACCTTTCTCCATCAATTAGGAATCTGATATCGTCACTAAACACATTCCTTAAATTGTAGCCATTTGTTGAGTGTTTTTTTTTGTGTCTAATTCGCATATATATCACCATTGCCCATGATTTTCTTGACTGTATATCTCTTAAATGTCAACATATACACGTGTTATTTAGTTTACGAATATTTTTCAATGCCGAGAACCTCGGTCAGAGAGTAAAAAAGGCGTAAATTTCACAATGGTGTAAAATTAAAATGGGATATATCGGGCTAGGATTCGAGTTACAGGAACAAGGGCCAAACCAACCACCCAAGAATGGAATCGTCGAGCGAAAACACTTGACAACCTCCTAGAAGCAGCTTTTCTTGCCACCAGACCGTTCTCTATCAATTAGGAATCTGATGCCGTCACTAAACACATTCCTTAAATTTTAGCCATTTGTTGAGTGTTTTTTTTGTGTCTAATCCGCATATATATCACCATTGCCCTTGATTTTCTTGACTGTATATCTCTTAAATGTCAACATATACACGTGCGATTTAGTTTACGAAGATTTTTCAATGCCGAGAACCACGATCAGAGAGTAAAAAAGGCGTATGGTTCACAATGGTGTAAAATTGAAATGGGATATACCGGGCTAGGATTCGAGTTATAGGAAAAAGGGCCGAACCATCCACCCAAGAATGGAATCGTCGAGCGAAAACACTTGACAACCTCGTAGAAGCAGCTTTTCTTGCCACCAGAACTTTCTCCATCAATTAGGAATCTGATGTCGTCACTAAACACATTTCTTAAATTGTCGCCATTTGTTGAGTGTTTTTTTTGTGTCTAATCCGCATATATATCACCATTGCCCTTGATTTTCTTGACTGTATATCTCTTAAATGTCAACATATACATGTGTGATTTAGTTTACGAAGATTTTTCAATGCCGAGAACCTCGATCATAGAGTAAAAAAGGCGTAAGGATCACAATGGTGTAAATTTAAAATGTGATATACCGGGTTAGGATTCGAGTTACAGGAACAAAGGCCAAACCAACCAACCAAGAATGGAATCGTCGAGCGAAAACACTTGACAACCTCCTAGAAGCAGCTTTTCTTACCACCAGACATTTCTCCATCAATTAGGAATATGATGCCTTCACTAAACACATTCCTTAAATTGTAGCCATTTGTTGAGTGTTTTTTTTGGTGTCTAATCCGCATATATATCACCATTGCCCTTGATTTTCTTGACTGTATATCTCTTAAATGTCAACATATACATGTGTGATTTAGTTTACGAAGATTTTTCAATGCCGAGAACCTCGATCAGAGAGTAAAAAAGGCGTAAGGTTCACAATGGTGTAAAATTAAAATGGGAGATACCGGGCTTGCATTCGAGTTAAAGGAACAAGGGCCAAACCAACCACCCAATAATGGAATCGTCGAGCGAAAACACTTGACAACCTTCTAGAAGCAGCTTTTCTTGCCACTTTCTCCATCATTTAGGAATCTGATGACGTCACTAAACACATTCCTTAAATTGTAGCCATTTGTTGAGTGTTCTTTTTTTTTTTTGGTGTCTAATCCGCATATATATCACAATTTCCCTTGATTTTATTGACTGTATATCTCTTAAATGTCAACATATACACGTGTGATTTAGTTTACGAAGATTTTTCAATGTCGAGAACCTCGATCAGAGAGTAAAAAAGGCGTAAGGTTCACAATGGTGTAAAATTAAAATGAGATATACCGGGCTAGGATTCGAGTTACAGGAACAACGGCCAAACCAACCACCCAAGAATGGAATCGTCGAGCGAAAACACTTTACAACCTCTTAGAAGCAGCTTTTCTTGCCACCAGACCTTTCTCTATCAATTAGGAATCTAATGCCGTCACTAAACACATTCCTTAAATTGTAGCCATTTTTTGAGTCTTTTTTTCTTGGTGTCTGATCCGCATATATATCACCATTGCCCTTGATTTTCTTGACTGTATATCTCTTAAATGTCAACATATACACGTGTGATTTAGTTTAGGAAGATTTTTCAATGCCGAGAACCTCAATCAGAGAGTAAAAAAGGCGTAAGGTTCACAATGGTGTAAAATTAAAATGGGATTTAACGGGCTAGGATTCGAGTTACAAGAACAAGGGACAAACCAACCACCCAAGAATGGAATCGTCGAGCGAAAACACTTGACAACCTCCTAGAAGCAGCTTTTCTTGCCACCAGACCTTTCTCCATAAGTTAGGAATCTGATACCGTCACTAAACACATTCTTTAAATTGTAGCCATTTGTTGAGTGTTTTTTTGTTGTCTAATCCGCATATATATCACCATTGCCCTTGATTTTCTTGACTGTATGTCTTTTAAATGTCAACATATACACGTGTGATTTAGTCTACGAAGATTTTTCATTGCCGAGAACCTCGATCATAGAGTAAAAAAGGCGTAAGGTTCACAATGGTGTAAAATTAAAATGAGATATATCGGGTTAGGATTCGAGTTACAGGAACAAAGGCCAAACCAACCAACCAAGAATGGAATCGTCGAGCGAAAACACTTGACAAACTCCTAGAAGCAGCTTTTCTTCCCACAAGACCTTTCTCCATCAATTAGGAATCTGATGCCGTCACTAAACACATTCCTTAAATTGTAGCCATTTGTTGAGTATTTTTTTTTTGTGTCTAATCCGCATATATATCACCATTGCCCTTGATTTTCTTGACTGTATATCTCTTAAATGTCAACATATACACGTGTGATTTAGTTTACGAAGATTTTTCAATGGCGAGAACCTCGATCAGAGAGTAAAAAAGGCTTAAGGTTCACAACGGTGTAAAATTAAAATGGGATATACCGGGCTAGGTTTCGAGTTACAGGAATAAGGGCCAAACCAACCACCCAAGAATGGAATCGTCGAGCGAAAACACTTGACAACCTCCTAGAAGCAGCTTTTCTTGCCAAAAGACCTTTCTCCATCAATTAGGAATCTGATGCCGTCACTAAACACATTCCTTAAATTGTAACCATTTGTTGAGTGTTTTTTTTTGTGTCTAATCCGCATATATATCACCATTGCCCTTGATTTTCTTGACTGTATATCTCTTAAATTTCAACATATACACGTGTGATTTAGTTTACGAAGATTTTTCAATGCCGAGAACCTCGATCAGAGAGTAAAAAAGGCGTAAGGTTCACAATGGTGTAAAATTAAAATGGGATACACCGGGCTTGGATTCGAGTTACAGGAACAAGGGCCAAACCAACCACCCAAAAATGGAATCGTCGAGCGAAAACACTTGACAACCTCCTAGAAGCAGCTTTTCTTGCCACCAGACCTTTCTCCATCAGTTAGGAATCTGATGCCGTCACTAAACACATTCCTTAAATTGTAGCCATTTGTTGAGTGTTTTTTTTGGTGTATAATCCGTATATATATCACCATTGCCTTTGATTTTCTTGACTGTATATCTCGTAAATGTCAACAAATACACGTGTGATTTAGTTTACGAAGATTTTTCAATGCCGAGAACCTCGATCAGAGAGTAAAAAAGGCGTAAGATTCACAATGGTGTAAAATTAAAATGGGATATACCGGGCTAGGATTCGAGTTACAGAAACAATGGCCAAACCAACCACCCAAGAATGGAATCGTCGATCGAAAACTCTTGACAACCTCCTAGAAGCAGCTTTTCTTGCTCCCAGGCCATTCTCCATCAATTAGGAATCAGATGCCGTCACTAAACACATTCCTTAAATTGTAGCCATTTGTTGAGTGTTTTTTTTTTGTGTCTAATCCGCATATGTATCACCATTCCACTTGCTTTTCTTGACTGTATATCTCTTAAATGTCAACATATACACGTGTGATTTAGTTTACGGAGATTTTTCAATGCCGAGAACCTCGATCAGAGAGTAAAAAAGGCGTAAGGTTCACAATGGTGTTAAATTAAAATGGGATATACTGGGCTAGGATTCGAGTTATAGGAACAAAGGCCAAACTAATCACCCAAGAATGGAATCGTCGAGCGAATACACTTGACAACCTCCTAGAAGCAGCTTTTCTTGCCACTAGGCCTTTCTCCATCAATTAGGAATCTGATGCCGTCACTAAACACATTCCTTAAATTGTAGACATTTGTTGAGTGTTTTTTTTTTGTGTCTAATCCGCATATATATCACCATTGTCCTTGATTTTCTTGACTGTATATCTCTTAAATGTCAAAATATACACGTGTGATTTAGTTTACGAATATTTTTCAATGCCGAGAACCTCGATCAGATAGTAAAAAAGGCGTGAGGTTCACAATGGTGTAAAATTAAAATGGGATATACCGGGCAAGGATTCGAGTTACAGGAAAAAGGGCCAAACCAACCACCTAAGAATGGATTGGTCGAGCGAAAACACTTGACAACCTCCTAGAAGCAGCTTTTCTTGCCACCAGACCTTTCTCCATAAGGTCTCCATCAATTAGGAATCTGATGCCTGCACTAAACACATTCCTTAAATTGTAGCCATTTGTTGAGTTTTTTTTTTGTGTCTAATCCGCATATATATCACCATTGCCCTTGATTTTCTTGACTGTATATCTCTTAAATGTCAACATATACACGTGTGATTTAGTGTACGAAGATTTTTCAATACCGAGAACCTCGTTCAGAGAGTAAAAAAGGCGTAAGGTTTAGAATGGTGTAAAATTAAAATGGGATATACCGGGCTAGGATTAGAGTTACAGGAACAACGGCCAATCCAACCACCCAAGAATGGAATCGTCGAGCGAAAACACTTGACAAGCTCCTAGAAGCAGCTTTTCTTGCTACAAGACCTATCTCCATCAATAAGGAATCTGATGCCGTCACTAAACACATTCCTTAAATTGTAGCCATTTGTTGAGTATTTTTAAGGTGTGTAATTCGCATATATATCACCATTGCCCTTGATTTTCTTGACTGTATATTTCTTAAATGTCAACATATACACGTGTGATTTAGTTTACGAAGATTTTTCAATGCCGAGAACCTCGATCAGAGAGTAAAAAAGGTTTAAGGTTCACAATGGTGTAAAATTAAAATGGGATATAGCGGGCTAGGATTCGAGTTACAGGAACAAGGGCCAAACCAACCACCCAAGAATGGAATCGTCGAGCGAAAACACTTGACAACCTCCTAGAAGCTGCTTTTCTTGCCACCAGACCTTTCTCCATCAATTAAGAATCTGATGCCGTCACTAAACACATTCCTTAAATTGTATCCATTTGTTGAGTGTTTTTTTTTTGGTGTCTAATCCGCATATATATATATCACCATTGCCCTTGATTTTCTTGACTGTATATCTCTTAAATGTCAACATATACACGTGTGATTTAGTTTACGAAGATTTTTCAGTGCCGAGAACCTCGATCAGAGAGTAAAAAAGGCGTAAGGTTCACAATTGTGAAAGATTAAAATGGAATTACCGGGCTAGGATTCGAGTTACAGGAACAAGGGCCAAACCAACCACCCAAGAATGGAATCGTTGAGCGAAAACACTTGACAACCTCCTAGAAGCAGCTTTTCTTGCCACCAGACCTTTCTCCATCAATTAGGAATCTAATGCCGTCACTAAACACATTCCTTAAATTGTAGCCATTTGTTGAGTGGTTTTTTTTGTGTCTAATCTGTATATATATCACCATTGCCCTTGATTTTCGTAACTGTATATCTCTTAAATGTCAACATATACACGTGTGATTTAGTTTACGAAGATATTTCATTGCCGAGAACCTCGATCAGAGAGTAAAAAAGGCGTAAGTTTCACAATGGTGTAAAATTAAAATGAGATATATCGGGCTAAGATTTGAGTTACAGGAACAAGGGCCAAACCAACCACCCAAGAATGGAATCGTCGAGCGAATACACTTGACAACCACCTAGAAGCAGTTTTTCTTGCCACCAGACCTTTCTCCATCAATTAGGAATCTGATGACGTTACTAAACACATTCCTTAAATTGTAGCCATTTGTTGAGTGTTTTTTTTTGGTGTCTAATCTGCATATATATCACCATTGCCCTTGATTTTCTTGACTGTATATCTCTTAAATGTCAAGATATACACGTGTGATTTAGTTTACGAAGATTTTTCAATGCCAAGAACCTCGATCAGAGAGTAAAAAAGTCGTAAGTTTCACAATGGTGTAAAATTAAAATGGGATATATCGGGCTAGGATTCGAGTTACAGTAACAAAGGCCAAAACAACCACCCAAGAATGGAATCGTCGAGCGAAAACACTTGACAACCTCTTAGAAGCAGCTTTTCTTGCCACCAGACCTTTCTCCATCAATTAGGAATCTGATGCCGTTACTAAACACATTCCTTAAATTGTAGCCATTTGTTGAGTGTTTTTTTTGTGTCTAATCCGCATATATATCACCATTGCCCTAGATTTTCTTGACTGTATATCTCTTAAATGTCAACATATACACATGTGATTTAGTTTACGAAGATTTTTCAATGCCGAGAACCTCGACCAGAGAGTAAAAAAGGCGTAAGGTTCATAATGGTGTAAAATTAAAATGGGATATACCGGGCTAGGATTCGATTTACAGGAATAGGGCCAAACCAACTACTCAAGAATGGAATCGTCGAGCGAAAACACTTGACAACCTCCTAGAAGTAGCTTTTCTTGCCACCAGAGCTTTCTCCATCAATTAGGAATCTGATGCCGTCACTAAACACATTCCTTAAATTGTAGACATTTGTTGAGTGTTTTTTTTTGTGTCTAATCTGCATATATATCACCATTGCCCTTGATTTTCGTAACTGTATATCTCTTAAATGTCAACATATACACGTGTGATTTAGTTTACGAAGATATTTCAATGCCGAGAACCTCGATCAGAGATTTAAAAAACGCGTAAGGTTCACAATGGTGTAAAATAATAATGGGATATACCGAGCTAGGATTCGAGTTACAGGAACAAGGGCCAAACCAACCACCCAAGAATGGAATCGTCGAGCGAAAACACTTAACAACTTCCTAGTAGCAGCTTTTCTTGCCACCAGACCTTTCTCCATCAATTAGGAATCTGATGTCGTCACTAAACACATTCCTTAAATTGTAGCCATTTGTTGAGTGTTTTTTTTTTGTTTCTAATCAGCATATATATCACCATTGCCCTTGATTTTCTTGACTGTATATCTTTTAAATGTCAACATATACCCGTGTGATTTAGTTTACGAAGGTTTTTCAATGCCGAGAACCTCGATCAGAGAGTAAAAAAGGCGTAAGGTTCACAATGGTGTAAAATTAAAATGAGATATACCGGGCTAGGATTCGAGTAACAGGAACAAGGGCAAAACCAACCACCCAAGAATGGAATCGTCGAGCAAAAACACTTGACAACCTCCTAGAAGCAGCTTTTCTTGCCACGAGACCTTTCTCCATCAATTAGGAATCTGATGTCGTCACTAAACTAATTCCTTAAATTGTAGCCATTTGTTGAGTGTTTTTGTTTGGTGTATAATCCGCATATATATCACCATTGCCCTTGATTTTCTTTACTGTATATCTCTTAAACGTAAACATATACACGTGTGTTTTAGTTTACGAAGATTTTTCAATGCCGAGAACCTCGATCAGAGAGTAAAAAAGGCGTAAGGATCACAATGGTGTAAAATTAAAATGGGATATATCGGGCTAGGATTCGAGTTACAGGAACAAGGGCCAAACCAACCACCCAAGAATGGAATCGTCGAGCGAAAACACTTGACAACCTCCTAGAAGCAACTTTTCTTGCCACCAGACCTTTCTCCATCAATTAAGAATATGATGCCGTCACTAAACACATTCCTTAAATTGTAACCATTTGTTGAGTGTTTTTTTTTTTGTGTCTAATCCGCATATGTATCACCATTGCCCTTGATTTTCTTGACGGTATATCTCTTAAATGTCAATATATACACGTGTGATTTAGTTTTCGAAGATTTTTCAATGTCGAAAACCTCGATCAGAGAGTGAAAAAGGCGTAAGGTTCACAATGGTGTAAAATTAAAATGGGATATACAGGGCTAGGATTCGAGTTACAGGAACAAGGGCCAAACCAACCACCCAAGAATGGAATCGTTGAGCGAAAACACTTGACAACATCCTAGAAGCAGCTTTTCTTGCCACCAGACATTTCTCCATCAATTTGGAATTAGATGCCGTCACTAAACACATTCCTTAAATTGTAGCCATTTGTTGAGTGTGTTTTTTTTGTGTCTAATCCGCATATATATCAGCATTGCCCTTGATTTTCTTGACTGTATATCTCTTAAATGTCAACATATACACGTGTGATTTAGTTTAAGAAGATTTTTCAATACCGAGTACCTCGATCAGAGAGTAAAAAAGGCGTAAGGTTCACAATGGTGTAAAATTAAAATTGGATATACCGGGCTAGGATTCGAGTTACAGGAACAAGGGCCAAACCAACAACCCAAGAATGGAATCGTCGAGCGAAAACACATGACAACCTCCTAGAAGTAGTTTTTCTTGCCACCAGACCTTTCTCCATCAATTAGGAATCTGATGTCGTCACTAAACACATTCCTTAAATTGTAGCAATTTGTTGAGTTTTTTTTGTGTCTAATCCGCATATGTATCATTATTGCCCTTGATTTTCTTGACTGTATATCTCTTAAATGTCAACATATACACGTGTGATTTAGATTACGAAGATTTTTCAATGCCGAGAACCTCGATCAGAGAGTAAAAAAGGCGTAAGGTTCACAATGGTGTAAAATTAAAATGGGATATACCGGGCTAGGATTCGAGTTACAGGAACAAGTGCCAAACCAACCACCCAAGAACGGAATGGTCGAGCGAAAACACTTGACAACCTCTTAGAAGCAGTTTTCTTGCCACCAGACCTTTATCCATCAATTTGGAATTAGATGCCGTCACTAAACACATTCCTTAAATTGTAGCCATTTGTTGAGTGTGTTTTTTTTGTGTCTAATCCGCATATATATCAGCATTGCCCTTGATTTTCTTGACTGTATATCTCTTAAATGTCAACATATACACGTGTGATTTAGTTTAAGAAGATTTTTCAATACCGAGTACCTCGATCAGAGAGTAAAAAAGGCGTAAGGTTCACAATGGTGTAAAATTAAAATTGGATATACCGGGCTATGATTCGAGTTACAGGAACAAGGGCCAAACCAACCACCCAAGAATGAAATCGTCGAGCGAAAACACATGACAACCTCCTAGAAGTAGTTTTTCTTGCCACCAGACCTTTCTCCATCAATTAGGAATCTGATGTCGTCACTAAACACATTCCTTAAATTGTAGCAATTTGTTGAGTTTTTTTTGTGTCTAATCCGCATATGTATCACTATTGCCCTTGATTTTCTTGACTGTATATCTCTTAAATGTCAACATATACACGTGTGATTTAGTTTACGAAGATTTTTCAATGCCGAGAACCTCGATCAGAGAGTAAAAAAGGCGTAAGGTTCACAATGGTGTAAAATTAAAATGGGATATACCGGGCTAGGATTCGAGTTACAGGAACATGTGCCAAACCAACCACCCAAGAACGGAATGGTCGAGCGAAAACACTTGACAACATCCTAGAAGCAGCTTTTCTTGCCACCAGACATTTCTCCATCAATTTGGAATTAGATGCCGTCACTAAACACATTCCTTAAATTGTAGCCATTTGTTGAGTGTGTTTTTTTTGTGTCTAATCCGCATATATATCAGCATTGCCCTTGATTTTCTTGACTGTATATCTCTTAAATGTCAACATATACACGTGTGATTTAGTTTAAGAAGATTTTTCAATACCGAGTACCTCGATCAGAGAGTAAAAAAGGCGTAAGGTTCACAATGGTGTAAAATTAAAATTGGATATACCGGGCTAGGATTCGAGTTACAGGAACAAGGGCCAAACCAACCACCCAAGAATGGAATCGTCGAGCGAAAACACATGACAACCTCCTAGAAGTAGTTTTTCTTGCCACCAGACCTTTCTCCATCAATTAGGAATCTGATGTCGTCACTAAACACATTCCTTAAATTGTAGCAATTTGTTGAGTTTTTTTTGTGTCTAATCCGCATATGTATCACTATTGCCCTTGATTTTCTTGACTGTATATCTCTTAAATGTCAACATATACACGTGTGATTTAGTTTACGAAGATTTTTCAATGCCGAGAACTTCGATCAGAGAGTAAAAAAGGCGTAAGGTTCACAATGGTGTAAAATTAAAATGGGATATACCGGGCTAGGATTCGAGTTACAGGAACATGTGCCAAACCAACCACCCAAGAACGGAATGGTCGAGCGAAAACACTTGACAACCTCTTAGAAGCAGTTTTCTTGCCACCAGACCTTTATCCATCAATTTGGAATTAGATGCCGTCACTAAACACATTCCTTAAATTGTAGCCATTTGTTGAGTGTGTTTTTTTTGTGTCTAATCCGCATATATATCAGCATTGCCCTTGATTTTCTTGACTGTATATCTCTTAAATGTCAACATATACACGTGTGATTTAGTTTAAGAAGATTTTTCAATACCGAATACCTCGATCAGAGAGTAAAAAAGGCGTAAGGTTCACAATGGTGTAAAATTAAAATTGGATATACCGGGCTAGGATTCGAGTTACAGGAACAAGGGCCAAACCAACAACCCAAGAATGGAATCGTCGAGCGAAAACACATGACAACCTCCTAGTTGTAGTTTTTCTTGCCACCAGACCTTTCTCCATCAATTAGGAATCTGATGTCGTCACTAAACACATTCCTTAAATTGTAGCAATTTGTTGAGTTTTTTTTGTGTCTAATCCGCATATGTATCATTATTGCCCTTGATTTTCTTGACTGTATATCTCTTAAATGTCAACATATACACGTGTGATTTAGATTACGAAGATTTTTCAATGCCGAGAACCTCGATCAGAGAGTAAAAAAGGCGTAAGGTTCACAATGGTGTAAAATTAAAATGGGATATACCGGGCTAGGATTCGAGTTACAGGAACAAGTGCCAAACCAACCACCCAAGAACGGAATGGTCGAGCGAAAACACTTGACAACCTCTTAGAAGCAGTTTTCTTGCCACCAGACCTTTATCCATCAATTTGGAATTAGATGCCGTCACTAAACACATTCCTTAAATTGTAGCCATTTGTTGAGTGTGTTTTTTTTGTGTCTAATCCGCATATATATCAGCATTGCCCTTGATTTTCTTGACTGTATATCTCTTAAATGTCAACATATACACGTGTGATTTAGTTTAAGAAGATTTTTCAATACCGAGTACCTCGATCAGAGAGTAAAAAAGGCGTAAGGTTCACAATGGTGTAAAATTAAAATTGGATATACCGGGCTAGGATTCGAGTTACAGGAACAAGGGCCAAACCAACCACCCAAGAATGGAATCGTCGAGCGAAAACACATGACAACCTCCTAGAAGTAGTTTTTCTTGCCACCAGACCTTTCTCCATCAATTAGGAATCTGATGTCGTCACTAAACACATTCCTTAAATTGTAGCAATTTGTTGAGTTTTTTTTGTGTCTAATCCGCATATGTATCACTATTGCCCTTGATTTTCTTGACTGTATATCTCTTAAATGTCAACATATACACGTGTGATTTAGTTTACGAAGATTTTTCAATGCCGAGAACCTCGATCAGAGAGTAAAAAAGGCGTAAGGTTCACAATGGTGTAAAATTAAAATGGGATATACCGGGCTAGGATTCGAGTTACAGGAACAAGTGCCAAACCAACCACCCAAGAACGGAATGGTCGAGCGAAAACACTTGACAACCTCTTAGAAGCAGTTTTCTTGCCACCAGACCTTTATCCATCAATTAGGAATCTGATGGCGTCACTAAACACATTCCTTAAATTGTAGCCATTTGTTGAGTGTTTTTTTTTTCTAATCCGCATATATATCACCATTGCCCTTGATTTTCCTGATTGTATATCTCTTAAATGTCAACATATACACGTGTGATTTAGTTTACGAAGATTTTTAAATGCCGAGAACCTCGATCAAAGGCGTAAGGTTCACAATGGTGTAAAATTAAAATGGGATATACTGGGCTAGGATTCGAGTTACAGGAACAAGGGCCAAACCAACCACTCAAGAAAGAAATCGTCGAGCGAAAACACTTGACAACCTCCTAGAAGCAGCTTTTCTTGCCACCAGACCTTTCTCCATCAATTAGGAATCTGATGCCGTCACTAAACACATTCCTTAAATTGTAGCCATTTGTTGAGTGTTTTTTTTTTGGTGTCTAATCCGCATATATATCACCATTGGCCTTGATTTTCTTGATTGTATATCTCTTAAATGTCAACATATACACGTGTGATTTAGTTGACGAAGATTTTCCAATGCCAAGAACCTCGATCAGAGAGTTAAAAAAGGCGTATGGATCACAATGGTGTAAAATTAAAATGGGATATACCGGGCTAGGATTTGAGTTATAGGAACAAGGGCCAAACCAACCACCCAAGATTGGAATCGTCGAGCGAAAAACACTTGACAACCTCCTGGAAGCAGCCTTTCTTGCCACCAGACCTTTCTCCATCAATTAGGAATCTGATGCCGTCACTAAACACATTCCTTAAATTGTAGCCATTTTTTGGGTGTTTATTTTTTGTTGTCTTATCCGCATATATATCACCATTGCTTTTGATTTTCTTGACTGTATATCTCTTAAATATCAACATATACACGTGTGATTTAGTTTACGATGATTTTTCAATGCCGAGAACCTCGATCAGAGAGTAAAAGAGGCGTAAGGTTCACAATGGTGTAAAACTAAAATGAGATATACCGGGATAGGATTCGAGTTACATGAACAAGGGCCAAACCAACCACCCAAAAATGGAATCGTCGAGCGAAAACACTTGACAACCTCCTGAAAGCAGTTTTTCTTGCCACGAGACCTTTCTCCATCAATTAGGAATCTGATGCCATCACTAAACACATTACTTAAATTGTAGCCATTTTTTGAATGTTCATTTTTTGGTGTCTAATCCGCATATATATCACCATTGCTCTTGATTTTCTTGACTGTATATCTCTTAAATGTCAACATATACACGTGTGATTTAGTTTATGAAGATTTTTCAATGCCAAGAACCTCGATCAGAGAGTAAAAAAAGAGTAAGGTTCACAATGGTGTAAAACAAAAATGGGATATACCAGGCTAGGATTCGAGTTACAGGAACAAGGGCCAAACCAACCACCCAAGATTGGAATCGTCGAGCGAAAACACTTGACAACCTCCTGGAAGCAGCTTTTCTTGCCACCAGACCTTTCTCCATCAAATAGGAATCTGATGCCGTCACTAAACACATTCCTTAAATTGTAGCCATTTTTTGAGTGATTATTTTTTGGTGTTTAATCCTTATATATATCACCATTGCTTTTGATTTTCTTGACTGTATATCTCTTAAATGTCAACATATACACGTGTGATTTAGTTTACGAAGATTTTTCATTGCCGAGAACCTCGACCAGAGAGTAAAAGAGGCGTAAGATTCACAATGGTGTAAAACAAAAATGAGATATATCGGGCTAGGATTCGAGTTACATGAACAAGGGCCAAACCAACCACCCAAGAATGGAATCGTCGAGCGAAAACACTTGACAACCTCCAGGAAGCAGCTTTTCTTACTACCAGACATTTCTCCATCAATTAAGAATCTGATGCCGTCACTAAACACATTCCTTAAATTGTAACCATTTTTTGAGTATTTATTTTTTGGCGTCTGATCCGCAAATATATCACCATTGCTCTTGATTTTCTTGACTGTATATATCTTAGATGTCAACATATACATGTGTGATTTAGTTTACGAAGATTTTTCAATGCCGAGAACCTCGATTAGAGAGTAAAAGAGGCGTAATGTTCACAATGGTGTAAAACTAAAATAGGATATACCTGGCTAGGATTCGAGTTACATGAATAAGGGCCAAACCAACCACCGAAGATTGGAATTGTCGAGCGAAAACACTTGACAACCTCCTGGAAGCAGCTTTTCTTGCCACCAAACCTTTCTCCATCAATTAGGAATCTGATGCCATCACTAAACACATTCCTTAAATTGTAGCCATTTTTTGAGTGTTTATTTTTTGGTGCCTAATCCGCATATATATCTCAATTGCTCTTGATTTTCTTCACAGTATATCTCTTAAATGTTAACATATACACGTGTGAATTAGTTTACGAAGGTTTTTCAACGCCAAGAACCTCGATCAGATAGGAAAAAGGCGTAAGGTTCACAATGGTGTAAAACTAAAATGGGATAGAACGGGCTAGGATTTGAATTACAGGAACAAGGGCCAAACCAACCACCCAAGAATGGAATCGTCGAGCGAAAACACGTGACAACTTCCTGTAAGCAGCTTTTCTTGCCACCAGAGCTTTCTCCATCAAATAGAAATCTGATGCCGTCAATAAACACATTCTTTAAATTGTAGCCATTTTTGGAGTGTTTATTTTTTTGGTGTCTAATCCGCATATACATCACCATTTGCTCTTGATTTTCTTGACTGTATACCTCTTAAATGTCAATATATACGCGTGTGATTTAGTTTACGAAGATTTTTCAATGCTGAGAACCTCGATCAGAGAGTAAAAGAGGCGTAAGGTTCACAATGGTGTAAAACTAAAATGGGATATACTGGGCTTGTATTTGAGTTACATGAACAAGGGCTAAATCAACAACCCAAGAATGGAATCGTCGAGCGAAAACACTTGACAACCTCTTGGAAGCTGCTTTTCTTGCCACCAGACCTTTTTCCATCAATTAGGAATCTGATGCCGTCACTAAACACATTCCGTATATTGTAGCCATTTTTTAGTGTTTATTTTTTGGATTCTAATCCGCATATATATACATCACCATTGCTCTTGATCTTCTTGACTGTATATTTCTTAAATGTCAACATATACACGTGTGATTTAGTTACCGCAGATTTTTCAATGCCGAGAACCTCGATCACAGAGTAAAAGAGGCGTAAGGTTCACAATGGTGTAAAACTAAAATGGGATATATCGGGCTAGGATTCGAGTTACAAGAACAAGGGCCAAACCAACCACCCAAGAATGGAATCGTCGAGCGAAAACACTTAACAACCTCCTGGAAGCAGCTTTTTTTGCCACCAGACCTTTCTCCATTAATTAGGAATCTAATGTCGTCACTAAACACATTCCTTAATTGTAGCCATTTTTTGAGTGTTTATTTTTTGGTGTCTAATCAGCATATATATCACCATTGCTCTTGATTTTCTTGAATGTAAATCTCTTAAATGTCAACATATACAGGTGTGATTTAGTTTACGAAGATTTTTCAACGTCGAGAACGTCGATCAGAGAGGAAAAAAGGCATAAGGTTCACAATGGTGTAAAACTAAAATGGGATTTACCGGGCTAGGATTCGAGTTACATGAACAAGGGCCAAACCAACCACCCAAGAATGGAATCATCGAGCGAAATCACTTTGCAACCTCCTGTAAGCATCTTTTCTTGCCACTAGACCTTCCTCCATCAATTAGGAATCTGATGCCGTCACTAAACACATTCTTTAAATGGTAGCCATTTTTGAGTGTTTATTTTTTGGTGTCTAATCCGCATATGTATCACCATTGATCTTGATTTTCTTGATTGTATATCTCTTAAATGTCAACATATATACACGTGTGATTTAGTTTACGAAGATTTTTCAATGCCGAGAACCTTGATTAGAGAGTAAAAGAGGCGTAAGGTTCAAAATGGTGTAAAACTAAAATGGGATATAACGGGCTACGATTCGAGTTACAGGAACATGGGCCAAACCAACCACCCAAGAATGGAATCGTCGAGCGAAAACCCTTGACAACCTCCTGGAAGCAGCTTTTCTTGCCACCATACCTTTCTCCATCAATTAGGAATCTGATGCCGTCACTAAACACATTCCTTAAATTGTTGCCATTTTTTGAGTGTTTATTTTTTGGTGCCTAATCTGCATATATATCACAATTGCTCTTGATTTTCTTCACTGTATATCTCTTAAATGTCAACATATACACGTGTGATTTAGTTTACGAAGGTTTTTCAACGCCGAGAACCTCGATCGGATAGGAAAAAGGCGTAAGGTTCACCATGGTGTAAAACTAAAATGGGATATAACGGGCTCGGATTTGAATTACAGGAACAAGGGCCAAACCAACCACCCAAGAATGGAATCGTCGAGCGAAAACACTTGACAACTTCCTGTAAGCAGCTTTTCTTGCCACCAGACCTTTCTCCATCAAATAGGAATCTGATGCCGTCACTAAACACATTCTTTAAATTGTAGCCATTTTTTGAGTGTTTACTTTTTTGTTTCTAATCCGCATATACATCACCATTTGCTCTTGATTTTCTTGACTGTATTTCTCTTAAATGTCAATATATACAAGTGTGATTTAGTTTACGAAGATTTTTCAATGCTGAGAACCTCGATTTGAGAGAAAAAGAGGCGTAAGGTTCACTATGGTGTAAAACTAAAATGGGATATACCGGGCTAGGATTCGAGTTACAGGAACATGGGCCAAACCAACCACCCAAGAATGGAATCGTCGAGCGAAAACAGTTGACAATCTCCTGGAAGCAGCTTTTCTTGCCACCAGACCTTTCTCCATCAATTAGGAATCTGATGCCGACACTAAACACATTCCTCAAATTGTAGCCATTTTTTTAGTGTATATTTTTTGGTGTCTAATCCGCATATATATCACCATTGCTCTTGATTTTCTTGACTGTATATATCTTAAATGTCAACATATACTCGTGTGATTTAGTTTACGAAGATTTTTCAAAGCCGAGAACCTCGATCAGAGAGTAAAAAAGGCGTAAGGTTCACAATGGTGTAAAACTAAAATGGGATATACTGGACTAGGATTTGAGTTACATGAACAAGGGCCAAATCAACCACCCAAGAATGGAATCGTCGAGCGAAAATACTTGACAACCTCCTGGAAGCAGCTTTTCTTGCCACCAGACCTTTCTCCGTCAATTAGGAATCTGATGCCGTCACTAAACACATTCCTTAAATTGTAGCCATTTTTTGAGTGTTTATTTTTTGGTGTCTAATCCGCATATATATCACCATTGCTCTTGATTTTCTTGACTGTATATCTTTTAAATGTCAACATATACACGCGTGATTTAGTTTACGAAGATTTTTCAAGGCCGAGAACCTCGATCAGATAGTAAAAAAGGCGTAAGGTTCACAATGGTTTAAAACAAAAATGGGATATACCGGGGTAGGATTCGAGTTACAGGAACAAGTGCCAAACCAACCACCCAAGAATGGAATAGTCGAGCGAAAACACTTGACAACCTCCTAGAAGCAGCTTTTCTTGCCACCAGACATTTCTCCATCAATTTGGAATCTGTTGCCGTCACTTAACACATTCCTTAAACTGTAGCCATTTTTTGAGTGTTTACTTTTTGGTGTCTAATCCACATATATATCACCGTTGCTCTTGATTTTCTTGACTGTATATCTTTTAAATGTCAACATATACACGTGTGATTTAGCTTACGAAGATTTTTCAATGCCGAGAACCTCGATCAGAGAGTAAAAAGGGCGTTAGGTTCACAATGGTGTAAAACTAAAATGGGATATACTGGGCTAGGATTCGAGTTACAGGAACAAGGGCCAAACCAACCATCCAAGAATGGAATCGTCGAGCAAAAACACTTGAAAACCTCCTGGGAGTAGCTTTTCTTGCCACCGGACCTTTCTCCGTAATTAGGAATCTGATGCCGTCACTAAACGCATTCCTTAAATTGTAGCCATTTTTTGAGTGTTTATTTTTTGGTGTCTAATCCGCATATATATCACCATTACTCTTCATTTTCTAGACTGTATACCTTTTAAATGTCAACATATACACGTGTGATTTAGTTTACGAGCATTTTTCAGTGCCGAGAACCTCGATCAAATAGTAAAAAAGGCGTAAGGTTCACAATGGTGTAAAACAAAAATGAGATATACCGGGCTAGGATTCGAGTTACAGGAACAAGGGCCAAACCAACCACCCAAGAATGGAATCGTCGAGCGAAATCACTTGACAACCTCCTGGAAGCAGCTTTTCTTGCCACCAGACTTTTTTCCATCAATTAGGAATCTGATGCCGTCAATAAACACATTCCTTAAACTGTAGCCATTTTTTGAGTGTTTATTTTTTGGTGTCTAATACGCATATATATCACCATTGCTCTTGATTTTCTTGACTGTATATCTTTTAAATGTCAACATATACACGTGTGATTTAGTTTACGAAGATTTATCAATGTCGAGAACCTTGATCAGATAGTAAAAAAGGCGTAAGGTTCACAATGGTGTAAAACAAAAATGGGATATACCGGGCTAGGATTCGAGTTACAGGAACAAGAGCCAAACCAACCACCCAAGAATGGAATCGTCGTGCGAAAACACTTGACAACCTCCTGGGAGCAGCTTTTCTTGCCACCAGACCTTTCTCCGTCAATTAGGAATCTGATGCCGTCACTAAACACATTCCTAATATTGTAGCCATTTTTTGAGTGTTTATTTTTTGGTGTCTAATCCGCATATATATCACCATTGCTCTTGATTTTCTTGATTGTATATCTCTTAAATGTCAACATATACACGTGTGATTTAGTTTACGAAGATTTTTCAATTCAGAGAACCTCTATCAGAGAGTAAAAGTGGCGTAAGGTTCAAAATGGTGTAAAACTAAAATGGGATATACCGGGCTAGGATTCGGGTTACTGGAACATGGTCCAAACCAATCACCCAAGAATGGAATCGTCAAGCGAAAACACTTGACAACCTCCTGGAAGCAGCTTTTCTTGCCACCAGACCATTCTCCATCAATTAGGAATGTGATACCGTCACTAAACACATTCCTTAAACTGTAGCCATTTTTTGAGTGTTTATTTTTTGGTGTCTAATCCGCATATATATCACCATTGCTCTTGATTTTCTTGACTGTATATCTTTTAAATGTCAGCATCTACACGCGGGATTTAGTTTACGAAGTTTTTCAATGCCGATAACCTCGATCAGATAGTAAAAAAGGCGTAAGGTTCACAATGGTGTAGAACAAAAATGGGATATACCGGGGTAGGATTCGAGTTACAGGAACAAGTGCCAAACCAACCACCCAATAATGGAATCGTCGAGCGAAAACACTTGACAACCTCCTAGAAGCAGCTTTTCTTGCCACCAGACCTTTCTCCATCAATTAGGAATCTGTTGCCGTCACTAAACACATTCCTTAAACTGTAGCCATTTTTTGAGTGTTTACTTTTTGGTGTCTAATCCACATATATCACTGTTGCTCTTGATTTTCTTGATTATATATCTTTTAAATGTCAACATATACACGTGTGATTTAGCTTACAAAGATTTTTCAATGTCGAGAACCTCTATCAGAGAGTAAAAAAGGCGTTAGGTTCACAATGGTGTAAAACTAAAGTGGGATATACCGGGCTAGGATTCGAGTTACAGGAACAAGGGCCAAACCAACCACCCAAGAATGGAATCGTCGAGCGAAAACACTTGACAACCTCCTGGGAGCAGCTTTTCTTGCCACCAGATCTTTCTCCGTCAATTAGGAATCTGATGCCGTCACTAAACACATTCCTTAAATTGTAGCCATTTTTGAGTGTTTATTTTTTGGTGTCTAATCCGCATATATATCACCATTGCTCTTGATTTTCTTGACTGTATATATCTTAAATGTCAACATATACACGTGTGATTTAGTTTACGAAGATTTTTCAGTGTCGAGAACCTCGATCAGATAGTAAAAAAGGCGTAAGGTTCACAATGGTGTAAAACAAAAAAAGGGATATACCGGGCTAGGATTCGAGTTACAGGAACAAGGGCCAAACCAACCACCCAAGAATGGAATCGTCGAGCGAAAACACTTGACAACCTCCTGGAATCAGCTTTTCTTGCCACCAGACCTTTCTCCATCAATTAGGAATCTGATGTCGTCACTAAACACATTCCTTAAACTGTAGCCATTTTTTGAGTGTATATTTTTTGGTGTCTAATCCGCATATATATCACCATTGCTCTTGATTTTCTTGACTGTATATCTTTTAAATGTCAACATATACACGTGTGATTTAGTTTACGAAGATTTTTCAATGCCGAGAACCTCGATCAGATAGTAAAAAAGGCGTAAGGTTCACAATGGTGTAAAACAAAAATTGGATATACCGGGGTAGCATTCGAGTTACAGGAACAAGGGCCAAACCAACCACCCAAGAATGGAATCGTCGAGCGAAAACACTTGACAACCTCTTGGAAGCAGCTTTTCTTGCCACCAGACCTTTCTCCATCAATTAGGAATCTGATGCAGACACTAAACACATTCCTTAAAATGTAGCCATTTGTTGAGTGTTTTTTTTTGTGTCTAATCCGCATATATATCACCATTGCCCTTGATTTTCTTGAATGTATATCTCTTAAATGTCAACATATACACGTGTGATTTAGTTTACGAAGATTTTTCAATGCCGAGAACCTCGATCAGAGAGTAAAAAAGCGTAAGGTTCACAATGGTGTAAAATTAAAATGGGATATACCGGGCTAGGATTCGAGTTACAGGAACAAGGGAACCAACCACCCAAGAATGGAATCGTCGAGCGAAAACACTTGACAACCTCCTGGAATCAGCTTTTCTTGCCACCGGACCTTTCTCCATCAATCAGGAATCCGATGCCGTCACTAAACACATTTCCTTAAATTGTAGCATTTTTTTGAGTGTTTATTTTTTGGTGTCTAATCCACATATATATCACCGTTGCTCTTGATTTTCTTGACTGTATATCTCTTAAATGTCAACATATACACGTGTGATTTAGTTTACGAAGATTTTTCAATGCCGAGAACCTCGAACAGAGAGTAAAAAAGGCGTAAGGTTCACAATGGTGTAAAACTAAAATGGGATATAACAGGCTAGGATTCGAGTTACAGGAACAAGGGCCAAACCAACCACCCACGAATGGAATCGTCGAGCGAAAACACTTGAAAACCTCCTGGAAGCAGCTTTTCTTGCCACCAGACCTTTCTCCATCAATTAGGAATCTGATGCCGTCACTAAACACATTCCTTAAATTGTAGCCATTTTTTGAGTGTTTATTTTTTTGTGTCTAATCCGCATATATATCACCATTGCTCTTGATTTTCTTGACTGTATATCTGTTAAATGTCAACGTATACACGTGTGATTTAGTTGACGAAGATTTTTCAATGCCGAGAACCTCGATCAGAGAGTAAAAAAGGCGTAAGGTTCACAATGGTGTAAAACTAAAATGGGATATATCGGGCTAGGATTCGAGTTACAGGAAGAAGGGCCAAACCAACCACCCAAGAATGGAATCTTCGAGCGAAAATACTTGACAACCTCTTGGAAGCAGCTTTTCTTGCCACCAGACCTTTCTCCATAACTAATTAGATTCGAATTATTGAACAATCATATTAAAAAATTTATTGGTTGTTACCATATATTCTTTAAATCATTAAAATAATAGATACGTAATTGACTTTTGAACTTTCAGTGTATTTTAGATGATTATGTCCCTCTCAACCTGAGCGGTGTTGTGGCTTCCGGTTTATATCCTGTTGACCAGCTAACTTGAACGATTTTTTTTATATTCATGAATGTATAATGGTCTATTAACTCCAAAACATCTACATTAATGTTTGTCATAATCACTGGACAATAATAGAGAAGAGTATGGGATCTACTCCACATTGGACATGGCAGATTTTTGGTTCACATGCAACTTCTAACTTCTCTGCTGCTGCAGAATCATTAGTAATGGTGGAACTCACCCATTAGTTAAAATAAATAGTTTAGATTTAATCAAAATAGATAAACACAACTTGAAGTATTTAAATTCATATTTTAGCTCCTATATACTTTATTTCTTTTCTAAATATTCACATATTTCGTTATGGGATGATTGTTTTTTCAATTGGTCTAAAACGAATTCAAGGTTATTGGTTACGAAACTCCAGCAAGTAGAAGCATTAGAGTAATAGGCTTTCAATTTATATGTCAAACCAGAAAAACGTATTTCTTTTATTTATTTATCTTTTCGGTTTTGTTACATATATAGTTCGATGCTTCGTTTTATTTTAATATTCAACCTCAGATTTCCATAATAAGTTCACGTGTATAGTGTTGTTATGATCAGTAACGTAATTTCTTTTCTAAAAGTAAGAAACATATCATTTTTCAACACCGCGAAATTCGCGGGTATTAGCCCTAGTAATTTAATGAAACTAGTATTAAGCCCACCCGTGCTGCGGTGGAAGCGTAAAACCGTTTCAAATAGCACGAATATCTTATAACCGCTGGCGACTACCAACACTGAAGTTGTGGCGTGTTAATGCAAATAAATTAGACCGAAACGTGAAACATATAAAATAATAACTAAATCGATTTAGAACCCGCGCATTGCGACATACCTGTCAAACGGGAAAAAAATAGGCAACGCAAAAACGTTAACCCACACACGCACGTTGCGCCGTGTTAACTCGCAAAAATTGAAACGAAACGTAAAAACGTTGAACCACGCAAACACGTGTTAACTCGCAAAATTTAGAACGAATTGTAAAACAAAAATTTTACGAAATATGAAATGTACAGAGTAACAAGCTGAAAGTAAAATGGTTGTAAGGTTATGCAAAAGATGAAAACTTTTGGGTTAATAGTGTCACGACCCCCGACCCACCCTGGACGGAATCGGGTGCCGCGAACAGTCCAGTGGTACCGGTGATTATTTTTAAAAACATTGCAGCGGAAATTTCCTCAGAACCGTGAGTTAGGAAAAATATCAGAGTTTAGAAACACCGGATTTTATTTTAATAAATAAATGGGATAATCCCATGTTTTATAATGGTAGCTTTAATAAAGATAAATTTTATTATATAAAACAATATTTCTAAAAATTTAATTAATAAAATAAGCCACTTCTTGATGCCTTTTTGTGCCGTATCCATCTCTTACTCCAATTCTACTGTAATTACCTGAAAAGTGTTTAAAAAGGTTTTGTCAGCGGGAAATACTGAGTGAGTTCATTCATTTTACTAAAACGACCCGTTTGTTATAATATACAGTATTAAGAGAGATTACAATGTTTCTGATATCAAGCCAACTACCCACGGTACTTGCCACTCAACCCATTGGCCCATTCGTCCAATGGTGTCTGTGACTATGGTCATATCCCCCATTGGCTGCCCCAATGGTGACGATTATCAAGTAATGTATACAAAACCCCACATACCGGCTGTAATATGGTGATTACATAAACTTAATCACTGTAATTATAACTTTTGATAATAAAATGCTTTTGTAAAAGTATTTTGATAAAAAGAGAATGACTCACAGATAATCAGGCAGATTCATACGGACAAAGTTTAGTCTACAGATAAGCCTTTGATATATTGCAGATTTGTACAAGCAGAGCTTAGCCTATTACTTAGCCTTGGAACCTAATGCATACGAACTAGGTAGATAACTTAATACAGCATTTACGATAACTCACGAGATCAAATTCTCACGATGAATGTCAAAATGCAATACTTTGTCCATCGAATTAACGATGATCCATTGAATTAACAATGAACGACAAGGTATAATACTTTACCCATCGAATTAACGATAATTCGTTGAATTAACAACGAACGATAAAGTATAATACTTTACCTATCGAATTAACGACAATCCGTCAAATTAATGACGAACGATAAAGTATAACCCTAATGTGGGCGGCACTTAAACATCCCTTGGATAGTTTAATCGATCGGACAATGAATCGTAAGAGCGATTGAGTTAATACCCTGTTCTGCAGCACCCCGCTATACTTAATTAGGGTTTCGTGTGTTTTAATTGAAGTAAATAGGACAGAACTCGGTGTATTTTGTGAATTTCTTCGTCGAACGAATGCCCAGAAGTCTGTCCCAAAGCCTGCTATTTATACACAATTTTGGTCTAGCTTACGGACCGTAAGCTTGTCAATGTTGCGGTCCGTATGACTGCTTACGGACCGTAAGGTTGAGACTGTTGCGGTCCGTATGGAATCAAAATAGACTATAGGGTAGCCACGACTGAAACTAGCTTAGCTGAATTGATAAATTTCGAAATTTACTTGCTGCCAACGTTTCTAAGTTGATAATTATCAACTAGGGTTTACCCCCCTTGAGTTTTAGGGCCCCTAATCCTGATTCTAAAAATTATGAAAATTTCAGGGTTTGTTCAGAATCACTTGGGTCTCTCAATTAGGGTTTCCTTTTGGACTAATTAATATTATAATTATGACTTTTGATGAGAGTTGTTTTATCAGGGGTCCGGGTTCATACTTACGGAACGTTTTTAGGACGATTTTGTGTGAGTCGTTACATTCTACCCACCTTAATAAAAATCTCGTCCTCGAGATTTACTGGAATAAATAGGAATACTTTTTCTTCATCTCAGATTCCAGCTTCCAAGTGTATTTGGGTTATGATATTTCTTTTGGAATTATGTCACCTTTTAGTTAATAGTATTTAGGGTAGATGACCCAGAATTGAAATATTAAATTTTATGAATATGAATTGTATAATAAATAGGATTCAATGGTTCAACTGAATTAGTTCAAGAAATTGATGATAAACGAATGAAATGAAATGATAAAATGTTCAAAGTGACTAGGTTCAAACCAAAAGATATATGATCAATAGATTCTTTAAAATGAATGTGAAAGACTTTTTAGAATCAATAAAATTCTTTGTCAAAAGAAAGCTTACTTTGATTAAGGAAGACGTAGAACTGACAGGTTCCAAATGAAATCAAAGCATGAAAAATGATTTGTCAAATATTTATGATATGAGAAATCAAAGTGTTGAAAGGAATGAATTGCAAAGATATATCAAAAGATAATAGAGTTAGTGTATTATTTTAAAGTTTCAAATTGTTTTAATTGTGAAACATTGTGATAGTACACTTTTAATGACTATACTTTTCATACTATCTTCTAGAAATTGAAATATAATAAGAACAAATTATTTTGGTTTAACCAACCATTATACTTTTGTAAAGCAATTTGAATATATATATTATTTGTGTTCTTATCTGAACCGTTTATATATATCACATATAAATATTATGTAATATATATATATTATTTGTTATGCATTTTTACTATATGTAAATGGTCACCATTTTTAAATAAATATTATTTTAGTATTTTATCATACTATGTAAGATATATTACAAAATACCGTAATGAAGTCATTATGTTTACAAAATATTATTTTGTAAAAGAAATCATTTATTATTTATAACGTTAAATAAGATTGGTAAAAATATTTATTATATAAAATATTTATACATATATTATACTTAGTGGGTCGATTCTATGGGATTACTTATTTGCCTTTGGAAATCATATAACTTTTGTGAATGTATTTACAAATGTTGTAAATAAGTGAAAACAGAGACTATTCTTATATAGTATAAGGTTCCCTTAACCCAGCGTAGTTGATGACTTTTGTATTATTCTTATATGGTTATTTTCTTACCCGAGTGTTATGGTACATAGTTACCACAAAATATGTGATACATAATTATTTATATAATTTTATTTGTCCCTCTAATTCTGGTATTGTTTTATGAAAATATATCTTTCTCCCATGTATATATATTTCCATATAAAATTAAAATTTACTAAATATGTATGGTGACTAGTCATTATCATGGTTGGATATTGGTTAGTGCTGCCTTGTTTAAGCATAGGTGGCCAATCCATGCCTAACTAAGGCTAGGTTACCCAATATCTGCCCTTGACAATAATCCTAGTATTTTAAAATAATACTAACACTTATTATTATTAATATTTTCTTACTAATAATAAAACTAATATTAGTATTACATACTTAAATGGAAAAATTTCTAATAAAAATGGTGAAATTGGCCGTCCCCAGGATCGAACCCGGGTCTAGGCCACACCCTTTCGCGCTCTTAGCCAACCGAGCTAAGTGCCTAGTTTGTGAAAATTTCCATTTTAGTTAAATATAAGCACAATAAATTTGGTACTTTTTATTATAAGTCACTCACTTATTTTGACTAAGTATTTGCTTATCCTCCTTATGGTGACTAATAAGAATATAGTAATACTATTAGGTAATCACTTATGTAAGTTTCCAAAAATAATGTTTTTCGATTGAAGATGTTAAAGTAATAATTATCACGAAAGGCTAGATTGATATTTGTAAAAAGAGATATAAGATATATTAAAATATGACAGGAACTTGTGTATCATTATCTTATCACACGATTTGTGTTAAGATAACTTTTATAAATATTCGTATATGATATATATAAAATGAGATTAGTGCAAGTTTTAAATTTTATGAAAACGTTAGTACAAGGTGACCGTGATCAAAGAAATGATTTTAGTGAAGTCGAAGACCAATTAGGCATTTTATAATTCTAGAGAATTGAAGTGTTTGTTGGAGAATATGATAGCTTTTAAATCCATCATATGGGAATTTGAAATGAGCAGGTTTAAACAACTGAAATCGGTTTAAACAAAACGAGTTTAAATAAGAAAGTTCGGACATGGTTATAATAGAAACCATGGATGCCAAAGAAAATTGAGTTTTTTTTTTTTTTTTTTTTTCAAAAATTTATTGACTTGATATTCTGAGTCATTGTTTAGCAATAATGTGGTTTACCGTACCAAAATCAAGTCTAACTAAAGGATATTTGAGTTTGGATAAAACGACAAATTAGAATGAATCCTTTTAGTGGAAATTTAGAAATTAAACGAACCATATGTGTAACAAACGGTGCATGTGTGGATTTACCAAGAAATGAAATGAATCAATATCCGCTACTATGAAATAAATCCTTCTGGTATGATGACCGTTAGGAAAAGTAGAAATGCGAAAGTCAACTTTTTATATGCAGAAGTCAGAATTTTCAACAAAAGAAATATAAGAACTTCTATCTGGAATTTTGAATGATAACCGTTATTTAAATGATATTATCAGGGAATGTCAAAAATAAAATGAAAATAGAGAATTTGCAAAAGTATATGACTCCTTTTTCAGTGCTAATACTTATGACTCTGATTAGACTGTGCACCGATGTTTTTGTGAAATCTTGTTCTAATATACCTCAGCGAAATTTTATGTTGGTTGTAGGATCATGTGATAAAGTGTTGTTTTTTTTTTTTTTTTTTTTTAGTTCTTCTACTGACAGAATTTTAACATTAGTGTCATTGTGCCCAATTTATATTTTCCAAAGATCTTGCCTCGAAAGTTGTGTGTGATATATTTTAACGTCTGCGGACTTATAATTAAATTTTCATGTGCATTAGCACAACTTTTCATACTTCTTACTTGTGTTAATAGTTTATGGTAACTTATTAGAAATTCTTTATACTTTCAATGGTATCCCAACTTAATGGGTTTTTATTATTATTATTATTATTGTCGCTCAAGTTATTAGGCAGATAATTAAACAAAATAATGTTTGATATCAGAAAAGAATTTCCTAATAAAGAATTCTAGACATAGATGCTTATGCTTTATTTCATATTGACTTTTTGGAATTTCTTATAGATATATCTATCTATATAATCACATATTTTACATGCTGAATTAAACATTTCATCTATCAGGTAAATGTATTTAACAAATTCATTTTTCCAAAACCAATCAAATATCTGATTATGATACTATTTAGGGAAATCTTGTCACTCGTGTGACATATTATATATTCCGTCTTATCCGATTCGCGCCGGAGCGGTAATTCCAATATATCCGAACAAACTGGAGAGTCTTATTACCTCATACCCAGTCTTGCCGGAGAAAATTTTCTATTTCCCATAAATAGTATCTTTTCAAAAAGTGCCTATCTTATTAGGACTTTTATTCAGAATTAAGGAAATTTATATTTCCATAACATATCTTATTATTATATTGATCACTACACGATTCCGGTGACAGTGTCAATTTGATCATTTTTCCAATTAGTGACTCAGGTCATATTACTGTTGATCATTCTTTCAACTAGTAATTCTGAACTTAGTTATCCCGTGATATTACTTTATCAAATATATTACTTATGGCACAAAACCATTTAACCCAGAGAATGACATATATCATTTTATTTCAAACTACTATAACTTATCAAATATAATATGTTAATTTACTTAAATAATTGTAATATCGTTATTTGATTTAATTTAAAAAAATATAATCTCCGTATAGTAGAATATATTATACTTGACTATTTTATTATGGGATACATTAATTAAATTTATTTTAAACATTTATTAACTTTATTAATGATTCAATGTTTAAAATAATATTAGTCATAAGCTATGGTTACTGATGCGTAGTTTCTATTGTGATTGTGGTTATGCTATTATTAGCTAACTTTCTATTAGAAAATATATATAACTTTAATTACTGTAAGTATAACTGATAAATATTTTAGGATTTTGAAAAGTCTTTGTAATTATAATTGTATCACAAAAAGGTGATAAAACTATGAAAATAGAGTGGACTTACAAACTGTGAGAAAAGAAATGAACTTACCAAAATCCATCATATTTATTTACACAAATACTTAGCTTATTGTGAAGCTAATATTAAGGCATCTTTTCTTAAGTTTGAGTCTAAATGCTACCAATTAACATCAATCCCCTAACTCTTTTATATAAATTTAGGTATTATTATTACAACACCTAAAGGCGTAAAGCAGTGGCTTTGCTTAGTGGCTCTGATACCACCTTCTGTCACGACCCCCGACCCACCCTGGACGGAATCGGGTGCCGCGAACAGTCCAGTGGTACCGGTGATTATTTTTAAAAACATTGCAGCGGAAATTTCCTCAGAACCGTGAGTTAGGAAAAATATCAGAGTTTAGAAACACCGGATTTTATTTTAATAAATAAATGGGATAATCCCATGTTTTATAATGGTAGCTTTAATAAAGATAAATTTTATTATATAAAACAATATTTCTAAAAATTTAATTAATAAAATAAGCCACTTCTTGATGCCTTTTTGTGCCGTATCCATCTCTTACTCCAATTCTACTGTAATTACCTGAAAAGTGTTTAAAAAGGTTTTGTCAGCGGGAAATACTGAGTGAGTTCATTCATTTTACTAAAACGACCCGTTTGTTATAATATACAGTATTAAGAGAGATTACAATGTTTCTGATATCAAGCCAACTACCCACGGTACTTGCCACTCAACCCATTGGCCCATTCGTCCAATGGTGTCTGTGACTATGGTCATATCCCCCATTGGCTGCCCCAATGGTGACGATTATCAAGTAATGTATACAAAACCCCACATACCGGCTGTAATATGGTGATTACATAAACTTAATCACTGTAATTATAACTTTTGATAATAAAATGCTTTTGTAAAAGTATTTTGATAAAAAGAGAATGACTCACAGATAATCAGGCAGATTCATACGGACAAAGTTTAGTCTACAGATAAGCCTTTGATATATTGCAGATTTGTACAAGCAGAGCTTAGCCTATTACTTAGCCTTGGAACCTAATGCATACGAACTAGGTAGATAACTTAATACAGCATTTACGATAACTCACGAGATCAAATTCTCACGATGAATGTCAAAATGCAATACTTTGTCCATCGAATTAACGATGATCCATTGAATTAACAATGAACGACAAGGTATAATACTTTACCCATCGAATTAACGATAATTCGTTGAATTAACAACGAACGATAAAGTATAATACTTTACCTATCGAATTAACGACAATCCGTCAAATTAATGACGAACGATAAAGTATAACCCTAATGTGGGCGGCACTTAAACATCCCTTGGATAGTTTAATCGATCGGACAATGAATCGTAAGAGCGATTGAGTTAATACCCTGTTCTGCAGCACCCCGCTATACTTAATTAGGGTTTCGTGTGTTTTAATTGAAGTAAATAGGACAGAACTCGGTGTATTTTGTGAATTTCTTCGTCGAACGAATGCCCAGAAGTCTGTCCCAAAGCCTGCTATTTATACACAATTTTGGTCTAGCTTACGGACCGTAAGCTTGTCAATGTTGCGGTCCGTATGACTGCTTACGGACCGTAAGGTTGAGACTGTTGCGGTCCGTATGGAATCAAAATAGACTATAGGGTAGCCACGACTGAAACTAGCTTAGCTGAATTGATAAATTTCGAAATTTACTTGCTGCCAACGTTTCTAAGTTGATAATTATCAACTAGGGTTTACCCCCCTTGAGTTTTAGGGCCCCTAATCCTGATTCTGAAAATTATGAAAATTTCAGGGTTTGTTCAGAATCACTTGGGTCTCTCAATTAGGGTTTCCTTTTGGACTAATTAATATTATAATTATGACTTTTGATGAGAGTTGTTTTATCAGGGGTCCGGGTTCATACTTACGGAACGTTTTTAGGACGATTTTGTGTGAGTCGTTACAAATAGTAAAAAAATAAATTATTGTAGAGTAAAAGTGTAATATCAATTTTTTTTGAAATCCTCCCTAAGCATTTGGTACAACTCCTCTATGCACAAAGATGTTGCAAAATTATAGTTAAAAATAATATCGGTTTGTTTCATCACTCGTTTTATGCCCCCCTGTGTTGTGGGGCGCTATGCCGAATATTTCTCAACCAATTAAAAAATACTATCATAGTTTTGTTAGAAAAAAACTAAAACGATAGCAAGACTGTAAATTTTAGCTTGGGACAAAACTGTAATTTGTCATAATCAAGGACCAATGAGCTAATGCTAGGCAGCTGCCTGACACGAATCAAAGTTACATCAAGTCAACCATTTAAAATTAAACAATTCCATAGTTTTGCTAGGGAAAAATCGTAACTTTGAACTCGGGGTAAAATCAGAATTTTATCAAAAGCTAAATCGATGGCAATACTGTAATTTTAACTGGGGACAAAATTGTATTTTTTTACAGGGAAAATTCATAATTTAAAACTGGAGATAAAATTGTAATTTGTCCGGTCCAACAGGAAAGTGCTAGGCAACAGCCTGACACTATTCCTCACCATGGACTTTGTTGTATATATAAATATATAAATATAAATTAATCTATTCACATCTTATAGAAAAAAAAGTTTTTTTTTTAATAATTTTAGAATAGGAAATTTTATATAATCCTGCCATGTACAGGACTTGTACCCTAAACCAATGTTTTAAAAACCGGTTTTTAAATCATACCTGGATTGACTTTAAAATGGTTTAACCGGTTGAAACGGGTTGTACCAGCTGGTTCAACCGGGTTACTAGTTAACCCTATAATTTCATAAAATATAAATTCATTTCAAAAAATAATCTAATCTCTATTAGGATTTATGTAAATGGTCATGGTTTTATCTAAAAAACTATTTCTTTTAAAATATTGAGCATTTTCAGGGAATTTTTACTAGTTATCAACAATATCATATTGGACGAGGTGAGTAACAGTTTCAACAATGATGGAATATTAAAATGGAAGGTATTTTGTTAATCACCGGAAATATGGAATGCCAATATTACCTTTATATCGTATTTTATTAAAACAAAAAAAAAATCAAATTTTAAGATGATGCAAACCGGATCAACGGTTTGAACCGGTAGAACCGGATTTACCGCCGGTACATAAGACATACCATATTTTGATTTTACCGGCCTTTATCGTACCGGGTCCGTGTCCGATATCCGGTTTAACTGGTATAACCGGCCGGTTCATACCGGTATTTAAAACATTGCCCTAAACGTTCAAAGCTAAGCTTTCCTAAGAGGTTTGCTTTGATTCTTATATTTGCAAGCTTCATCAGATTCTTTGATACATGGACTAATTAGAGAAAGCTTCATCAGATTCTCTAATTTAGGGAATAATTAGAGTGAATGAATGATGATTCTTTAAATATAGAGATTCATTATTTATTTTTTTTTTATAAATTTTGTGAATGAAAAAAAGAAAAGAAAGAATTAATAGAAAATTAAAGAAGTATTAATTTAAAATTTAATTTAATAGGATTAGTTGAATACATATGAAGAATGAGATGTAAGAGATTTCTATTAAATTTTAATTTTTTAAAAAATAAATACGGTTTTTAGTTAAATCACAAGAATAGAGATAGACGATCTACTTAGAGGTGCACAAAATAATCGGTTAATTAATCGTAACCAATTATTAACCGAAATCGTAACCGGTTAATAACCGATCGAGGAATAACCGGTTAGTGGTTATTTTTAAATGTACGCTAATAACTGGTTATTGACATTCAGTATAGGAACCGGTTATTAACCGACAAACTGGTTAACCAAAAAATAAAAAAAAAGAAGAAGCAAAAAACCGGTTATTAATCGAAAATAACAAGTTAATTAACCGGACCGGCTAAAGTAATAACCAGTGAAAGTTAAATTAACCGATATAAACGGTTAATTGAACTGGTTATTAAAATTAACCGGTTTGTGCACCTTTAGTGTCTAATGTGATAAAATGTTTATCTAACATTTCAATCTTTGGGATTTTGACCTGCTTCATGAAATAGCAGTTTTTTCAAAGCCCAAAATAAAGGGCTTACAATTCGTCTTCAGTACAGGGCCCATAAAACCCAAACTCTCAACTAATAAACCGATGGGCTAACTTATCATGCACTCTTTCCCCTTTCCCGCCATTTTCTCCCCCAATATTTCGCTAGGGTTTCAGAAATTGAACAAGAAGAACGAACAATTGCTTCTTGTAGCTGTTTATGGTGGAAATTGAAGTCAATCCAGTACTCAACGTCACTCATACGATCACCAATTACCACATCATATCTCGTTAAAGTGTTTCAAAGCGACAAAAATGGCGGAAGTTAGGGTTTCTAACGGAACGCCTCTGCGAGCAGGCATAATAACCAAAATTAGAGTCGAAAACTTCATGTGTCATAGTCATATGGAGATTGATATGGGAGATCGGGTTAATTTCATCACCGGACAAAACGGAAGTAAGTCGAATTGTGTGTTTTGATACTCTGTATGTATTGTTTGATTGATTTTAAAGTTTTATATCTATTTTTGTGTTGTTTGTTTACGTGTTTTGTAGGTGGAAAGAGTGCGATACTTACGGCGTTGTGTATAGGGTTTGGATGTCGAGCGAAAAGTACAGATAGGGCTACTACAATGAAGGAGTTTATAAAGACTGGTTGCAGGTTTGTTGGCTTGTTTGTGTTTGAAACCGAGTGTAGGGTGGTGATCCGAGAGCTCTGTTCGTTTAACTTTGAGAGAGCTCGGGCTCGTTCAGAGTATTATTTCTAAAGCTCGAGCTCTGTTCGTGTGTAGTTATTCGAGCTTGAGCTCCGACTCGTTTACTATTTGTTAATTATTCAAGTATTTATTTATATATTTATAGCTATTTACATATGTATTTATAGTTATAACTTTATATAAATTCTAATATATATTATATAATTATATAATTATTTTTATCATAACTTTGTATTTATTTAATAATAATAATAATATTAATAATTATATAAATACAAATTATATAAATAAAAAGCTTGTTTAGGCTCGCGAGCCGGAACGAGCTTGATATGTGAAGCTCGGGCCTGGGCTCGTTTATACATGAGCCTCAATATAGCTCGAGTTTATAGCGAGCCGATCTTGAGTAGCTCATGAGCCGACTTGGCTTGTTTACACCCCTACAAGTGATGGTAGTTTTTTAAAGGTTAATTATATTGAACTGTGTTAATTTGGTCATCTGCTGTTGTCTATAGCATTTGTTTTTTTAACCCTAGGTAATGTAGATGTTTTTTTCTACATATGATCTTTATTTTAATACCTTGTACTTGTTTGCAGCTACGCCCTTGTTCACTTGGAAATTAAAAATCAGGGGGAAGATGCTTTTAAGCACGACCTTTATGGAGATGTGATAATTTTAGAGCGTAGAATCACCGAATCATCAAGTACTAGCGTTCTTAAAGATCATCAAGGTTTTTGATTTACCTTATTTTTTTTCTCATTGCATTTTTTTTTACAAATTTTATGCGTTAACTGTTTAGATGAGTATCATACTAACAAGGACCATAAGTTTTATATTAGCCGGATGCTATTGGGACATACAGTATATCGTTTCATTTATTATGGGCACTTTGTTAATTGTTATATGATCAACTTGGAAAGTTGAAAGAACTTTATTAATTACAGTTTTGATATTGACAACAGGGGTTTGGGGTAGTTTAGTTGATCTGGGTGGTTTATTAGTTGTTAATTGCACTTTGCTATTACATACTTTTTTATTCGTTGATGCACAATGCTAGATGACATCTTCCCATTACTAGACTAAATATGCAACAGGGAAAAAAGTGGCTGGCCGAAGAGAAGACATCCGTGAGCTTGTGGAACACTTTAATGTGCGTATTTGCTTAAATCTCACATTTATTTTTGTTATATATATAGGATAGAGATCAAGAAGGAACCCCCTTGAGTTGTGAGTACTTCGAGAATTCCTACTTCCCGTGCAAGTTTTGCCACCATTTTTTGGATGAACATGTTTCAAACGCATCTGTAAAAAAAATTGCTGAACGGTGTTTTACGCCATTTACACTACTGTAAAAAAGCTGCTGACGCCTGACATCAGCATTTACTCTACTATAAAGGTTTTTTACGCTATTGTAAATTAACGCATATAATTTTTTATTTTTCTTGGAAAGGTTGATTTTTTTGGTAATTTGTTTTTTTGAAAAAGCCTTTTTAGCCGAGTTCTTGAAGTTCTCACGACTCTAGGGAGTTTTCATTTTACCCTAACCCTCTATACACACACATACACTCCATAACTTGCATAAAACGCGTTACACATTATACATATTCTAGACATTTGTCATTTTCTTGTGCAGATTGATGTTGAGAATCCTTGTGTAGTAATGACTCAGGACAAGAGTAGAGAGTTTTTGCATTCGGGAAATGACAAAGATAAATTTAAGGTCTGACTTCGATCTTTGAACCAAGCAGTAGCTTTCTTTATGTACCTTCATTTCTCATTGACATGTATAAATTTAATTATAACGTTTTATAATGTACTTTCCTTTTTTTGTTGTGGTATTGCTCAGTTCTTTTTCAAGGCTACACTTCTAAGTCAAGTGGATGATTTGTTAAAAAGCGTTAAGGATAACCTTGATAAGGCGAATGGTGAGGTTGTTGAGTTGGAAAAATCAATAGCACCTATAGAGAAAGAGTTAAATGACTTGCAAGGGAAAATTAGAAGCATGGAGCATGTTGAAGAAATTGCTCAGCAGGTGCAGCTATTAACGAAGAAATGTGCATGGTCAGTGGTATATGACATAGACAAGCAAATCCAGGTAGAGGTTGCAAGGATTAAAAAACTCGAAGAACGGATACCTCGTTGTCAAGCTCGAATTGATCAGCAAATTGTAAGTGAGAGCTATGCAGTTAGCCAGTTAATATTGGTTATTGGTCCCCATGCAAAAATCGGCGTCAAATATCGGTACCGACATTCTCGGCGATATTGACCGATATTTCACCGATATTTGACCGATATTTCACCGATTTTTGACCGATATTTCACCGATTTTTCCGATATCATTACCTTTTTTCTTAGTTCTACCATTCGTCTATCTTTTTATTGCTGCCATTAGTATTTTAAGTCTTAATTGTTAATTTTTAGTGTTAAATGTTTGTGTTTCAAGTCTTAATCAGTTCCTACTTGCTACAATTGTTGTAAAAGGTTTATTTGTTAATGGTAGGAGAGTGTACTGAATTGTTAGTGTTAAATTGCTTTGTATATAAATCCAGCATGATATTAAAATTACTGATATCCCACTGCGATAACTGATATTTCATATATCGGTCCTTGACCGATATCCGATTTTTTACCGCATTAAGTGCATAGTTTTGGCATTTACATCACTTATTAGCAATGTAGTCTAGAAGTAAGTATGCTAACTAACTTGACAAAAAAAACATACATGTTTGATTCGTTTGGCATTGCAATGTAGGGGTGAGCAAGTTAACGAATTAACCGATGTAACCAAACCGGTGACAACCGATTAACCGAAAATTATGGTTCGGTTTTGGTTTTAGGGTGTAGCATTACCGAATTTACCGAATCAAACCGGTTATACATATAGTGATTTAAAATATGCGGTGTTGATGTTTTTTATCTTCAGTTTCTTGTTATAAAGGTAACCAAATCAACAAGCTATTAAGTTTTTAAAACTTCACATACACAAAGTATTAAGCTATAAAAAAGATGTTACAGTTTGAATCCTTTATTTGTAACGGAAATTGTTTATGTAACCGAACATCTGAAGGGTTAATTGATTAAATTCATTTTTTTGGTTGAATTCAGTTTTATGGTTATTTAAGGCTTAGGGTATGTTTGGTATGGGGTAATGGAATGGACGAAGGAATGGAATGGACTAGGTAATGGAATGGACGAGAGAATGCAATGGATCATTACCATTCCATGTCTTGTTTGGTTCCTATGTGTGAATGAAATGAATTATTATTGTGTATTGTTCGGTAGGCAAGAAAAACGGAGTAATAAAAACAGCGGTGAGTGGTGGTGGTGGTCGGTGGTAGTGATTGTGGGTGGTTATAGGTGGCGGCGGTGGGTGTTGGCGCGGCGATGGGTGGTGGCGGTGCGGCGGTGACGATGAGTGGTGGTGGCGGCAAGGTGGTCGTTGGTGGTGGGTGGCAGCAAAGGTGGCGGCAGCGGCGGTTGGTGGTGGTGGCGTCGACGATGGTGGTGGGCGGCGGCGGCGGCGAGTGGCGTTGGTCGCAACTGTGGGTGATAACAGTGGCGAGTGGGTGGCGGCGACGGCGGTGGCTGTCGGGGTGAGGTGGTGGCGGGTGGCGGCGATGGCGTCCGTGGTGGGTGGTGATGGTGGTGGGTTGTGGCGAAAGTGGTGGGTTGTGGTGTTGTTGATGAATGGTGCAAGAGGGGATGGAATGGAAAAAAAACATGGGGGGCGGAAGGAATGATTTTGAGGGAATGGAATGCCTTTTGGAATGGGTGATTCCATTCCATTGACTAACCAAACATCCTTTTCTTCATTCCCTCGTAATCATCCATTCCATTCCACCTCTCATTCCTGCATACCAAACACTACCTTAAAACATTTGAAGTGGTTAATTGACCTATAATCGAATCGGAACCAAAGTTAAAACTGATTAACCGAAAACCAGTCGGTTAAATCTACAATAACCGAACATCTTGGTTTCGGTCTAGATTGGGGCTCAAACCTGAACCAAAACTTTCCGTGCACACCCCTATTAGAATGTAAATAATGATGCTTTACAATTGAATCTACAATTGCAATGAAAGTGCTATCAGAAAGATACACTACTTCATAGAGGTTTTATGTAGTTGGTGATAGATATTTTTACTTTATATTGGTTGTTAGTTATGGGATATAATATAATTTAGTTACATGAATTCTTACTATCAGTTGACAGATGTTTTTTCATTTCCTACTGATTTTCTGGTTCGGTAACACCAAATTTGTAATTTTAGTTTGGTATATTGTTTACTCTTTTTTTTATTTGGCAGGCGAAAGTAGCAGACTTACAGGACTTACTTGACAAAAAGAAAGCTCAAAGCGCCATTTTGATGGAAACTACCTCAAAAGCAAGGCAAAGGAAGAATGAATTGGAGCAGAAACTTTCTAAGGTATGTTATCTTTCGATTGTTTTTTTTTATTTGGATTAATCTTGTTTAAATAAACAAAGGAAGATGATTGGTGAAGTTTGATTTTTTGTACTTTGCTGTTCATTGTGAATCCTTAGGTTTTTTAATTACTTTTTTGAGTAAAATGCCATTTTCTTCCCTGAGGTTTTTCCAGTTCTGCAACTTTCATCTAAAGGTTTGTTTTTCCTCATCTGTATTCAAAAGGTTTGAAATTTTGCCATTTTCATCCGGCTTGTTAACTCCATCCATTTTTTCCGTTTAATGAGGGGTATTTCCGTCTTTTTAGTTAACTTAAAGGGCAATCTGGTCTTTTTCAGGGGTATTCGGTCTTTTTACATAGAGTGAAAAAGACCGAATTGCTTTTTAAGTTAACAAAAAAGATGGAAATACCCCTAACTAAATGAAGAAAAATGGATGGAGTTAACGAGCTTGATAAAAATGGCAAAATCTCAAACCTTTTGGATCCAGATGCGGAAAAACAAACCTTTAGACAAAAGTCACAAAACTGGTCAAACCTCAGGGGCGAAAAGGGTATTTTAGTCTTTTTTTTTTAAATATATCGTTTTCAAGTACAAATATTATAGCTTTCTTACTAATAGAAATATTGAATTTTAGGCTACAAAGGAGAAGCTTGAGTTGGAGCAAGAATATTATCGTAGAAGTAACAACATTGGTAAGATGGTCAAAAGGATTAAGTTGCTTGAGCAGCAAATCAATGATGTAAACGAGCAACAAATTAAGGACACACAGGTTTTACTTTTATCTAATCTTCCTGTATGATTGCTTTCGGTTCGCATATAAATGGCGTGCACGGTTCGGTTATTAGCATTATCCGTAACCGTAACCGAAGTCATCGGTTAATCGGTTCGGTTAATTTGTCGGTTTTCGGTTCGGTTCGGTTAATTTTCGGTTAATAACCAATTCAAACAAGGGCTAATTTTTTTGCTTAGAAATACATGTAATGGAGGTATAAATACATGAAATAGATGTATAAATACATGAAATGGATGTATAAATAAATGAAATGGAGGTATAAATGCATGAATAGATGTTTAAATAAATGAAATGAAGGTATAAATAAATGAAATAGATGTATTATTACATGAAATGAAAGTATAAAACATGAAATGCATGAAATAGAGGTGTAAAAGCTAGAAATATATAAAGAAAATAAATGATTCGGTTCGGTTAATTTCGGTTAACTGATGGTAAAAAAAATATCCGTTAACCGACTTTCGGTTAATTCGGTTAATTTCGGTTCGGTTTTGTCGGTTTTCGGTTCAGTTTCGGTTAACGATTCGGTTATTGCACACATGTAGATGTAATTTATTTAGTTGGCTTATGTTTTTTAAGCGAGAATAGTCTTTGCGTATGCAGCCGTATTGCAGAATAACATCATAAAGAACAAACAGAAAAGTTGAAAACGAAAAAAATATTGTTATTCTAATAGAAAAACAACAAGATATTCGTATGGTATGCAACAAGGCACATACAGCCAAGGTTTAAAAAAACGGAAATGAGTTTCGAGGCGTTTTCCCTTCGCCTCACGAGGCGTAAGCCCGAGGCGGAGTTAAAAAATAAATATAAATATTATATATCTTATAAAAATAGTAATACTAACTAAATTCATCATCAAATTCATCAAAATAATCAAAAACACATATAAAAAAGACATAAATTGCTTGAAATTGACACAAAAACTCAAAAAATTCAAAAACAAATATCAAAAACACCCTGAGGCGCAGCATTTTTAGCGCCTCAGCCCCTCTGAGGCGCACATACAGTATAAACCCCCTGAGGCGCGCCTCAGAATCGTTTTTTGGCCGTTTCGCCTCGAGGCGCACGCCTCAACCGTTTTTTAAAACCATGCATACAGTAGTACACAAGGGTGAGCAAAAAACCAAACCAAAAAGACCTCTTTAACCGAACCGAAAAAAGGGAACCGAACTGAAAAAACCAAAAATAACCGAACTGAAAAAACCGAACCGAACCGAATAACCTAAAAATTCATTATTTTAATGTTTTTTATATATTGATTTAAGAATTATTATTTTTATTCTTGAATGTTAATTACATTAACTTGTTTAATTATCTTTGAAATGATATTTTCATTGACTACAAGAAATTACAAAATTTAACATAAAAATTAAATTATTTTCAAAGTATTATAAAAGAAAATGTCTTAATAAAAACTTTGGAGAAACATAAAAATAGATTAGAAGGTTAGGTTTGTGTGATCGAAGAAAGATTCTTAAATCTTGGTTAATACTTTTATAATTTTGTTCTGAAAACAGAAAAAACCCGAAAAACCGAACCAAATCGTTGCTAAAACTGAAAAAAAACTGAAACCTAACGGTTTTCAAAAACCAAAAACCGAACAATTCGGTTACGGTTTTTACCTAAAAACCGAACCGAATCGTGCACACACATACGTTATTAACTACAGCTCCAGATTACTTTATTAGTGTGTCTTAACTAGAATCAAAAGCCTAATAATATAATTAGACTAAAGCAAATGACCATTAAAGAAAAATATTATACGTAAATGAGCTAACATTGGAAAATTCTCATTCATTGTACTAAGGCTGATCAAGCCACCGGCTTGAAGCCTTTTTGTACAATGAATGGAAATTTTCTGATGTTCTCTCATTTACTTGCAACATCTTTCTTTAATGGTTATTTGCTTTAGGTAAATTATATTATTAGGCTTTTGTTTCTTGTTAAGACACACTAATAAAGTATTAGTAGCTGTAGTGAATAATGTATGTGTACTGTAAGATGTGATCACATGATTGATGGGTCAATTTGGGAGATTTGTGCCTTGTTGCATACAAATATCTTATTGTTTTTCTATTAGAATAACAATGCTTTTTCGTCTTCAACTTAATTGTTTGTTCTTTATGATCTCAGTCTGCAAACACCAACAAAGGTAAGCTTAATAGAACTTATTCTTTTTTGGTTTTCTGTAGGCTGAAGAGTCTGAGATGGAGAAAAAACTGAAGGAGCTTCAAGATGAGATAAATGCTGCTGAATTAGAGTTTCAAAGGTGTCTTGTTTGTTTCACGAATCCTTTTGTATATAGTAGTGATTCACGATTTCACTCTTTAACATATATGTTTGTGCTTAACCAGTAACGAAGCTTATTCTTTTTTAAACTTTGTAACTGTCGATCTTCAGATTGAAGAATATTGAGGATCAAGTATCTGAAAGTTTAGTTACTGCAAGGGATGAACTTAGAACACTCACTTCTGAGGTATGAATTCCATTTTCTACTATAGGGTTTTTTAAACATATTTAAACTGCGCTGATAAAGCTGCAAGTATCTTTAATGAATTCTTGTTATTCTGAGCTGCAATAGTTTTTTGCTACCATTATCCTTTATTCTGGTAGACTTTGGCATATAATCTTTATAGTTCTTCTAGTTTTAACTGTTGAGATCTTTTACGTCTGGAACTGTTTATTTCTATGTTGCTTTAGTTGCAAAGACATTATACATCCTTATATCTTTCTTTGCTGATCTTTTTTCTATTCCAGATTGAAGATTGTGAGAAGAGGGTTAACGAGAGTCAGCGTCGCATTCGTGACCTGCGACTTAATCAAACACACAAGGTTTGACATATATATGTGTGTGTGTGAATATGGATACGTTTTGTCTATTTCTATATTTTTAATTAATTAATGTGTTTATTATGGTCACATCAACAATATTATCACAGTAATAATCTGAATGTTTGAATAAAACAATTTAGAAGGTTATAAGTCGTTTAAAACAGATGTTGGATTTCTTTTTCCGCAGGTGACAGCATTTGGAGGCTATAAAGTTACCAATCTTCTACAGGTTATTGAGAGGAATCACCGCAGATTTAAAAAGCCTCCTATTGGTCCTATAGGCTCTCATGTGGTCAGTAGCTAGAACTTATTATTCTTATTCTCTTTTTCACATATCTATGAATGAGGTCATATATATATATATTTTATAATTACAGGCATTAATTCAAGGTGATAAATGGGCCGTTGCTGTAGAAAATGCAATTGGCAAATTACTTAATGCTTTTATAGTGACAGATCATAAAGATTCTCTCGTATTGAGATCGTGTGCTAGAGAAGCCAACTACCCCTACCTTCAGATCATTATATATGATTTTTCTATACCGAGGTATGTTGCATGACACGAACCTAACACGAAATTTGCGGGTTTGGGTTTAGGTTAAACGGGTTCGGTCAGTTTCAGGTTGAACCCACAAACCCGTTTAGCTAAACGGATCGGGTTCGGTCAACCCGGTTGGGTTGGCGGGTTGACCGTTTAACCCATTTATATTCAATTTTTTAGAGTATGTTTTATGTCATTAATTTAAGTAGGTGTGTATTTTATGCCATAACTATAACTTAAAACGAGAAATTGACATAAGATTTTATAATTTAAATTTAATTGTATTAAATACATATGTGTTCTTTTTGTAGTAAATTCTAATTTTAATATATTAATTTGCGGGAAAAAAAATTCGGGTTAAACAGATCGTGTTTGGGTCATCCCGTGAATATTCGGGTGGTGTTCAGGTTCATATGTATGACACGCTTTTCAGGTTCGAGTCGTGTTCAGGTTCATATGTATGACATGATTTTCGAGTTAGTCTAAAATTTTTGGGTTCGGGTCGGGTTGGACCCGCCAACCCGCGGACACAACCCGTTTAATCATACTTGTTTAATAGTTCTTAGTGTCTGACAATTACACTTCTAATGTAGGTTGCAAATTCCACATCATATGCTTCCTCAAACAAATCACCCAACTACTATTTCAGTAATACAATCTGACAGTCCAACAGTAGTGAATGTTTTAGTTGATATGGTAAACAATAAATTTTCATTTGATATTTTGTTTTTTTTTGTTGGATTATTAGTGATCACTTTTTGTGTTAAATTTATGCTGTGTTTATGTAGGGCGGGGCTGAGAGACAAGTGCTTGTAACAGACTATGATATGGGAACTAGGGTTGCGTTTGACCAAAGGATTCCAAATCTGAAGGAGGTTTACACGTTAGAGGGCCATAGAATGTAAGATTAAATAATTAATAATTTTTCCCGTTCCATATTTTTTATGTGTTTTTGTTGTTTATTTATGATTAACATACGCTAATATTATAAAACATGCGAGAGTGTAGGTATTGCCGTATTGCCTAGACTTGTAAACGAACCGAACGTTCATGAATTGTTCGTGAACTTGTTGGACGGGAAGTTTGTTTATTCTCGTTCATTTAATAAACATGAACACAAATTTTCTTTTCATTTAATTAAGTGAACGAACATGAACACACGTTTTGTTTGTTCATGTATGTTCGTGAACGTCCGTTTATGTTCGTTCATTTGTGTTCATATATGTTCGTTTATTTACATTTGTTCGTTTATGTTCGTTTAAATTTAAATACATAAGTAGTTTTATTTATATAAATATTAAACATAAAAGGAACTTTCTAATTACTTTTATAAATATAAATAATTGGTCATTGGGCTTTCTAGTAATAAAAATGGGGTTTCCAATGGAATTAATCGTAATTAATCACTAATTTATATAAAAAAAATCACGTTAAGTTCGTTTATGTTTAGTAAATTATGTTCATTTGTGTTCATTAATATTTATTCTGTTATGTTCATTTGTGTTCTTCATTGTTTGTTAAATTATGTTTGTTTACGTTCGTGAACTGTTCCTTTAGGTTTTAAACGAACAAACATATGCCCATTTTCTTAATAAATGAACATGAACAAAAAAGTGTGTTCGATTATGTGTTCGTGTTCGGTTAAAGTTAAATGCACGAATTGATAGTTTAGCTGGTGATAGCTTAACATCTTAAGCAAACTTGTAAATAAAATATATACTTATTTGTTTTGCATGATCAATACAGTACTTATTGTAATGGAGTAATTATGATGTCTTTGTAGGTTCTCACGTGGTTCGGCACAGACAATTCTACCTCCTAATAAGAGCGCAAGGACTGGGCGTCTCTGTAGTTCATACGATGATCAAATTAAAAAGCATGAACGAGAGGCACTACATATGCAAGAACAAGCACAGCAAATTCGAGGGAAGAAAAGAAGTTTTGAGGAACGGGTTCAGAATCTTCAGAATGAACTAAACAATGCAAAAGTAAGATGCATATATCATAAATACAAATATTTGTTAGAGTAAATTCCTTTTTTGAGTCTGTGTTATAGTGGTTTTAACCACCTGAGTCCAAAATAAAAAAAGTTTAACTCCCTGAGTACCTAAATTTTCAATCTATAACTATTTGAGTCCAAATTTGTAACGCCGTTAACCAAATCTGTTAACTTTTTGTGAAAAGACTAAAATGCCCCTGCTAATTAAAAATAATAATTAAATAAAATTTATATTTTCTATCTCTCTTCTTTACACAACCAGTCTCACTTTCTCTCTCGCTATCTCTCTCCCATCTCTCTCTAACTCCACCACCATAAACCACCACCACAGTACATCACTGTTGCCACCACTATAAACCACCACCTCCCAAATCCCCAAAACCAGATCTGTATTCCTTCACAACCTCAAAATCTCCAAAAACCAACGCCAACCGTCACCCTTTCTACCTGGATGAAATCCCCCAAATCCCCAAAACCAACTAGATCATCATCGTCTAGCGCTAGCCTTTTAACACCAGAACCAAACCAAATCTTAATCTGGATGAAATCACACCATCCTACCTGAACCAATGGTTCGGTTACTCACGTCTATACCAACGTCACAACGGATCCTGATTTTTACTCCCTTAATGACTGACCCAATAATTCACATCTCTGTAATGGACATTTCTTCCATCTCCACCTTCACTCTCCAATTCCCCAAAACGCCCCTCACTCAAACCCCCTAATTCTCAATCCTCGTATATGTAGCTAGATCTGAACGCGGTGGTCCGTTGGACCTCCTTTTTCTTGCTGATGGTGGGGTGTTTGTAGTGATGGTGGTTGTTGTGCGGCGGGGAGGGTGGTGGTGGTGATGTGGTGGAGGTGTGGACTGTGGTGCGGTGGTGGTAGGTTGTCTATAAACGGAGAGAGAGGGGTTAAAACCACTAGTAATTACTACCACTAAAATAATCATTCGGACTATCTTCAATCACATGTTTAACTCACCTTTTGTCCTTTATTTGGGTTTTATTAATAGCTAATGTAGTAATGTAGATTATAAATACTGTATTGTTAAAATAGAAATCTAGTTTACTTGAATAAACCGATTTTGGTGATTTTAAGCTTTTGAAAACACCTTGGGTGACTTTGGACCTGTTTTACACGGTCGACCCTTTTGATTTGTTTTTATTTTAGCTAAGTTTTAAGGTTTTAGTGTTTTACTCGTTCGAGGTAAAATACAACCCAAGTCGACCCATATTTAGGCAAACAGGTTGAAGTTTCAACTTTAAGTTATTTTAATGAGGGCCATTAACTTGGATATGCCTAACAAAGTGAATCATTCATATTTTCAGTTTTAAAAATATATAAAATAAAAGAAAATTACAGAAATGAAATGTTTATTTGTCACTCCTGCAATTCTGAAAAAATAGATGAGAATTTTTTTTATATATATAGCCCACACATGGGTAAACGGTTAAAAATTAAAAAACATATGAAAATATTAGTTTGATGGTCTTTTATGTACATAAATATACGCATCTTTATGTAAGAAGTACCAAATTAAAAAAATATGAATCATTGATAAAAAATAAACAATTTAGGTTTATTCTTTTTGTCCTCGCAGGTGTTTAGTGCTCAGTGATGAACTTCACCCTAGCATCACACATTCACACACATACTAGGTTACCGACCTGTGTATTACACCGGTTAAATAAAGGAAATATTAATAGTTAGTAATGAAGATTTAGGAATTATAAAACGGTAATTTGAGATACGAAATGATTGATTTTTTAATTAAACTTTTTAATTAAGAATTAGGGTTTCGGGGTTCACAGAATTGTGACACGGCGTGGCGCAACCAATTACTTTTTTATTTATTAGGTATGTATGTATACATAGATGGATAAGTAAATCTCCTATTAGGTGTGTGTGTGTGTATATAGAAGATAGATAGAGGGAGAGATTTACTTATTATGTATATATGTATACTAGTACTTGTATTTTAGTAACTTATTTTTTTCTTCATTTAGAGACAACGCACTGGTGCAGAGAAGCGGGTAATGTCTAAAAAGTTAAGTCTAGAGGATCTGAAGAAATTTTATGCTGCAGAAGCCATGACTTCATCTGTTTCTAATGTTGATGAGCTCCATCACGAGATTTCAGTTTGTTTTTCTTCTCCGCTTGTCTCTCTTTTTGACGGATGTGGCAATTTAACTTCCTTCATATACTTAAAACTGGTGAAACGGGACCCAATCAAAAGAATTAGCTAAAACAGCAACGTGTCAAACTTGTTGAAGCTTGAAATTCGCCCAAAAGTTATTTCCCTGCATGAAACCTTTTAAACCGTTTTATTCAAATATTTCTATTTGTGGAAATATATATATATTTTTTTGTAATTACATTCATGCATTAGTAATTTATAATGACCAGTTTCAATCTGAATCTTTTTCTACTCGTTACCCAAACTTTCTATTCTGCCACTTCTACTTTTTTAATTTGCTTTTAAACAACCATTTTATGCGAATATTTGAAATGGACTAATTTGTACTATATCCAGAAAGTACAAAGCGATAAAAGTGAAAGCGAAGTTTTGCTTGAGAAGATTCAGGAAAGATTGAATGAATCCGATGCTAAAGTGAATGAATTTAAAGTCTTGTTTACCGAGTTAGGTGGTAAGTTTTTTTTAAATGTGTAGTATCTTGGATTTGGACATACACACACGTATATGTGTATGTGATTGTCTTTATCATATTTTAATTTCTATATTTTCCTATAAGAATATCTATTTAATAGGTAAAATAATACCTTATATAATTTATAATACCTTAAAAAGAAAGGTCTGTGGCTTTTGCCACCGACACTTTCTACCTTAAACTTTGTGACAATGTCAAAACTAACCCTTCTGACTTTGTAAATGTCACTTTGACCCCTTCAAGCATTCTAAAGTTTCGAGTTTACCCTAAAACGAATTTCTTACTTTTTATTTTTTTGTACGTGTCGGTATAAATTTGAGTTCCTCTACGTTTTAAAGTAATTTTTGTTTGGAAACGAGTTGGGTCAGTTATATAATGTTTTATTTTTATGTACGTTTTGAGTTGGTCTACGTTTTGACGTAAATTTTGTTTGGAAACAAATTGGGTGAAATACAATACATTTTCATTCGATGGTATAAATTTTAGTTACTACTTACAATACGTTTCGACGTAAATTTAGTTCGGAAAAGAGTCAGCTCGATTGTAATCTATACTTAATCACGCCACTTACAACGCCAACGCACGTGTTTCTTTTATGTACGTTTTGAGTTGGTCTACGTTTCAAAGTAAATTTTGTTCGGAAACAAGTCGGGTCAAATATAATACATTTTCATTCAACGTCATGAATTCGGATTACTCTATGTTTCAAAGTAAATTTAGTTCGGAAACGAGTTGGGTTGATTGTAGTCTATAATTTATCACGCCGCGTATGGTGCTGCTGCAACGCACGACGCGTAAAAAAACTTGTTAAAATTATAATGATTGGGGTTTATCTTTTTCCCAATACAGAACTGGCAAAAGCAGACATCAGTGCTTTAGACAAAGCAACTCGTGAGTTGACTCAGATCGAAGAGGATCTAAGTGCTGCAGATGCGGTAACTTTCATCTTGTGGTTATCTCGTATTATTCTTTGATGTTTTCACTACTTTTTCATAGTTTGGTGTTTGTAGCAACTAATTTCGTAACCATAATTATATATAGGATAAACGCCATTTTGACGGACTCATGCAGCAGCAGGTTCATAAGAGGATTGAAACCTCAAAACAACAACTCAAGGAAAAAGAAAATGAGCGAAAGGTTTTTGTCCCGCTTTTTTTATATTGTTATCAACACTTATTATTATAAATGTTCATGGAAAATCACAGCATCTTATTTGTATCCACACACACACACATATATATATCTGATGTGTTGAATTATAAATGCAGATAAATTCTGAAAAGGCGTCTATTATATGTCCTGAGAGTGAGATTGAAGCCTTAGGAGGATGCGATGAGGCTACTTCTGAGCAACTTCAAGCCAACCTTAAAAGGCTAAAACTTAGACTTCAGCAAGAGAGCGAGAGGTAATACCCTAATATGACACGTTTGCTTATGAGTGGGCAGATTTGGGTTGTGTATTTAATCTCAAATGGGTCAAATAAAAAAGGTTCAACAAAAAAGGGACCAGTTAAACGGGTTGAAAGTCAAAATAAGTCTATAATCAATGCATACAACCTTCTGAATTGTTTCACTTGAAGATCTTGATAGTTATTGTAATAATATTGTTTTTGTACTCATAACTACCACATTATATATATTGTTTAATTTAATATATAATTTAATTTAATATATATAATTGGAAAGGTTTCATGAATAGTAAAAGTCTTTCCATTTATTTTAGTTTTTCAATAATATATAGCTTTTTTAGTATGTTTATTATTTAAATATGATAATAGTTTATTATTATATTATATTTACTTTTAACCTTAAACAAACTAAAGAATATTATTTTGGTATTGGAATACTGGTACCGTAATGAACCGAACCGATATTGACCGAACAACACCGGTACCGGTATGGGTATTCGTTTTTATGGATTTCAATCGATGTAAGCATGTGTTAATTTCTATTTGAGTACCGGTATCGCTATGGTACTGTAATCAACATAACCAATACTGACTGAAATCGTGCTGCGAAGTGCGGAGGAATCCAATATAACAAAAAAAAAATAGGCAAGATGAAAGGTGCCTATTTTTTTGTCTTTTATGATTTTTGGCTTTTAGTGATTTTTATGTTTTGTATTTTTTTCACTGGTAGTCGGGTATTATCGGAACATGTATTGTTATGCGCTTTTATCGATCTTCGCTTTTATGGTTTGCAATGACTCAAGCCAATAATGAGTCGGGTCAAATATAATACGTTTTCACTAGTCGGTATAATTCGAGTTACTTTTTGTTTTGACTCCGCCGCAACGCGTGGTACCATTTTCTCACGCAAAAAAAACTATTTACTTGCATGCTTTTTGTAAGTACATTTCAATACAAAATCCAATTTGGTTTACATTTCAACGTAAATTTTCTCGGTTATGAGTCAGGTCAAATATAATACGTTTTCGTGCTTATTTTCATGTCCGTTTTCAGTTGGTGTACGTTTTGACGTAAATTTAGTTTGAAAACGTGTCGGGTCAAATATTTGACGCTATAAGTTCGAGTTACTTTAAGTTTCGCCGCCGCCGCAACGTGAAGCAGGTCAAAATACTAGTTAATTATCTATAAAAGAACTTAAAAAATTTACAAAGAATTGTTTTCAGGCCAGCCCATTGTGTGACTTGCCTGTAGCCCAAACCTGTTTGACCCTTACCCAATCTACTCAATGCGCTCTTCTTGCTACCTCTATGTGGGGGTGGTTTTCGAAATCATTTTGTTTTTCAGATTCATGAAAATGTATCAACTGCAGGCATGTGGAATCTATTGATGAACTTCGGATGCAGTATAATAAGAATGAGCGTAAGATCAAAAAACAACGCGAAACCTACAAAGCATTTAGAGATAAACTTTCTGTAAGTTACTATTTCTTATAATATCCTTTGTGTTATCGTAATGTTGATTTATAATATTGATTTTTTGTCTTTATCTTTATCTTCATGCCAACTTCAGGCAATTCATACGGCTCTTGACAAACGATGGAGTAAGTTTCAGAGGAATGCAACTCTTTTAAAGAGGCAGCTGACGTGGCAGTATGATCTTCCACCTTGTCTTTAGAATATATGATCTATCCTTTCAAAAAACAACTGCTTACGTATTAATTGTTGTGGTAGATTCAATGGTCATCTTGGAAAAAAAGGGATCAGTGGTCACATTAAAGTTAGTTACGAGGAGCAGAAGCTTTCAATAGAGGCAAGTAACTAGAATTATTCAAAATTACTTTACTAAATGCTCAAATGATCATGCAATGTTCAGATAATCAAGAACATATAAGTCCTTGATTTTTTATTTTTCAGGTTAAGATGCCACAAGATGCATCTACTAGCAATGTTCGTGACACCAGAGGGCTTTCAGGTTTCTTATATTTGATTAACATTTTTATACTTGTTTTTTATTTTTATTTTTATTTACTATATCTCAAGCGGGTGACTTGTAAAAATTTAAATTGGAGATGAAAATGAAACGGGTCAATTGTATCAAAGATTCGTATATTTTAAATCATTTTTTAAAGAATTATTATTATTATTGTTATCATGATATAGTATATATTTTTTCTGTAATCATATCTGACACACTAGTTATTTAATATTTATAGTAAAATGCCATTTTCGTCCAAAGGTTTGTTTTTCACATTTGGATCCAGATGTGAAAAAACAAACCTTTGGAGAAAAATGGATGGAGTTAACGAACCGGATGAAAATGGCAAGGTTTCAAACCTTTTGGATCCAGATGCGAAAAAACAAACCTTTGGACGAAAGTCACAAAACTGGCCAAATCAGGGATGAAAATGGCATTTTACTCTAATATTTATGTAAAAAGTTTAGGAGGAAAGGGTTTGTCTGTTTTGACTTGAACATTTTGACCCGTTACCCAACCCGCATGACCTTCTCATTTTGCTACCTCTGTGTCATATATTGTCTCATGACATTGTTCAGTCTATAGGTTTTTATCATTTATGACTATCTGTCATAGTTTTAAGAGTAAATTTTGTAATTAGATGTTTTGTTAATGGTTTTTCTCTCGATACAAGCAAGTCACTTACGTAAAAAATATTGTCTTTATGGTTGAAGGAGGAGAGAGATCATTCTCAACTCTCTGTTTTGCGCTAGCTCTTCACGAGATGACAGAAGCCCCTTTTCGAGCTATGGATGAGTTTGATGTGTTTATGGTTAGCAACTTTCATATCTCAAAGCTTTCATTTTCATTATGAGAAGAATTATCTTACCATAAATTTGAATGATGTTTAAATGATTCTTTATTTCTGTTTAATTTTAAGGATGCTGTCAGCCGGAAAATTAGCTTGGATACAGTTGTAGATTTTGCTCTCGAACAAGGTTCCCAGTGGATATTTATCACGCCTCATGATATAAGGTAAATAACTGACCTACACATTTGTAAAGGTGACAGTTTTGACCCACTTATAAATGGGTGGATTGGGGTTATGTTTTATCTCTAACATGTCAAATGCGGTATAAAGCACAATCTTAACTTAAAAAAAAAGCAGGTCAATCGTGAACTTGCTAGGTCGATCCGAATGGGCCTGTAAATGAACCGAACGAACACCAACAAAGACATGTTCGTGTTCGTTCATTTAAGTTTAACCAAACACGAACATATAATCGAACACATTTTCTTGTTCATGTTCGTTGATTAAGAAAATGGGCATGTTCGTGTTTGTTTATGTTCGTTCGTTTAAAACCTAAACGAAAACTTAAACATAAACAAGCAAACTTAAACGAACATAATTTAACAAACAATAAATCACACAAAGGAACATAATTTACTAAATATAAACGAACATAAAGTAATTTTTAAATAAATTAGTGATTAATTACGATAAATTCCATTGGAAAACCATTTTTATTACTAGAAAGCCCAATTACCAATTAGTTATATTTATATAAGTAGTTAGGAAGTTCCTTTTATGTTTAATATCTATATAAATATAACTACTTATGTATTTAAATTGAAATGAACATTAACGAACAAATGTAAATAAACGAACATAAATGAACACGGATGTTCACGAACATAAATGAGCGAACAAAACACGTGTTCATGTTCGTTTGTTTATTAAATAAACGAACTCCCCCTGAACAAGTTCACGGACTGTTCAAGAACGTTCGGTTCGTTTCCAGGCATAGATCCGAACATGATCTGATGATCCGTTTAGTTAAACGTGCTTGTGGGTTCGACTAGAAACCGACAAACCTGTTTAGACTAATTTATCTTTTTTACAACGAGATGGATGACATGCATCCACTCTCACTTTACTTTTCCATGTGTCAGAGCATTCACATCCATTCTACCAAATTGTGTGAGTGGAGTTTTTATAATATATATCATTTCCCCATTTGTTTCGACTCATAAGAAAAAGTGACACGTGTCAACCCGTTAACCAACCTCAACTATTACTTTATATTTACAAATTGTTATGAAGATAGAAAAATCTTAGTAGTTTATATGTCCTTGCAGCATGGTAAAACATGATGAGAGAATAAAGAAGCAACAAATGGCTGCTCCTCGGTCATGAACAGAACTACCTCATGTTTTTAGGTTTTTTTTTTGTGACATTTTGTTTATTTGAAATGCTGAATTGTAAATTATGATGTAACTTGAAAACCTAAATATCTTCACTCAGCATGAAAGTAAGATCAATGTCTATTGAACTGTCCTATGTCGTCACGTAAACATTGCCCAAATCATGTTCTAGTAATTTCATGTTGTACGTTCTCTTTGTTAACTGGTCAACAACATATTCCGGTTGATATGCACAGGGTTGAAATTATATATCTAAAATAAAGTTTCATTTTTTTAGTCATATCACTTGGGAAGATTTGATACTTTAACTATTCCTTATGTTAGTTAATTGCAAAAAAGATGAAATTCAAACTGTTTAGATTTCTTTCAAAGTTCAACATTTCTTTAGACAGTTTCATTTTTTTAGTCATATCACTTGGGAAGATTTGATACTTTAACTATTCCTTATGTTAGTTAATTGCAAAAAAGATGAAATTCAAACTGTTTAGATTTCTTTCAAAGTTCAACATTTCTTTAGACTATGTGATGTGGGTTTATTAAGCCCATTGCCACATCACAACTACGTCGTTATCACATAAGAACTTGACCATTAACTAAATATCCGTTAACTATGTGCTGTGGGTTAACTAAATACCCAATAATAATAACTAAAAATAAAAAAAAGGTGGCATGTGATTGGTTCCTACATTCATGGGCCCCACTATCAGTTCTATTAACATAGTTAATGGGTTAACGAATTCCGGCCGCTGTTAACTAGCTGGCGTGAGGTAACCGTCGCTAACATCCTATGTGGCATCATTAATGGGTTGCTGGTGAACCCACACACCCAGTCTTAGTTTTTAGTCCTTTCGTAGTCGAACTATCAGTTCTATTAACATAGTTAATGGGTTAACGAATTCCGGCCGCTGTTAACTAGCTGGCGTGAGGTAACCGTCGCTAACATCCTATGTGGCATCATTAATGGGTTGCTGGTGAACCCACACACCCAGTCTTAGTTTTTAGTCCTTTCGTAGTCGAAGGTTGTATCGCACCTAACCCCTTCATAACGCCATAGCGCCTCCCCACACCGCCCCGAGGGGCACTATACCGCTTGAACCTGGTTGCCTCGCGAAAATTATAACGGGGTGAACACATTTGCCTCTCACACACATATATACATACATATATAATCACATATCTTCATAATCCCTCACTACACACACATGTTAATATAACCCCTATAACCTCTATATTTTACTTATTTTGCCATTTGTCATATAAACCCCATAAAGGGGGTCATAAAGGGGGTTATGTGGTGTTATCACAACACATGACCTTCTGGAAAGAATGTTAGTGGACTAATACGGTTTTGAGTGATCCTAGATTGTTGTTTGTAGAGGTACAAGAGTACAAAGGTAAGTGTGTTTAGATACTTTTTTGATAGAACCCACCAAAGTTTGTAGTTCTTAATTCTTATTTAGAGAACACGATGGGATTTTACAATAGAGACCCTAATTGTTAAGAGAATACACATTACTTAACAATATGAGTATCTAAACTCTTCTCATACAAAGAATCTAGGATAAACAATTTACATGAGGGTATTATCTTGATTTACTAAGAATATTTTCATTTAATAAAGAGTGCGGTTGTGCAATGTCACTATATTGACCACCATCTGTGGATGACAAGTCATTTGATTCAAGATAGTCTTTCGCTGACATTGGTGAAGATCTTGGGTGCGCACTAAATGTGTATTTCTTACTTTGGACTTGAAGTCTCTACTACTTGTAAATAAAGCTAACATAATGTGTTGTGTTAAATGGGTCATGTGATAAATTGAATACGCATGTTGAACCTTAGCATGACGCGTTTAACTAAACATGTCATTTTCTAAAGCAGAAACGCATAAATGTTTAAAAAGTTGGTTACACAACATGACACATTTAACACGGTTGCATGTAGGGATGAACATTTGGTACCGGGTACTTTCGGTACCGGTTCAGTACAGTACCGGTATTTTACCAAATTTTGTCTTCAAATACCGGTACTGTACCGAACATTTTCGGTACCGGTACCCATATTTGGTGAATTTCGGTACCGGTACCAAGCTCATCCCTATTTGCATGTAATCGTTTCAATAACACTAGTGGCACCAATATATAAGTAGGCCAACGAGACGAATGACATGTATGTTTAACATGATTAATGTGAATTATAAAACACAATTAATGTGAATTATTACCAAAAATTGTAATCCATGTTATAATTGTTACTAAAATTATCTATTATTATTATAATCATTATAAATAGTTATATACATTGTATAAACTACCATGTTTGGCCATTAAACATGGTTCAACCAATTATATGGATTCTTATTTACATTTCAACTTTCAACCATATGAGTCAAAATTATTAGCCTTTTTTAATCCTATCAGGTGTTTGTTTAAAATACTTCAAAAAAAAAAAAAAAAAAAAAAAAAAAAAACACATGAACGAACAGTATAATAATTATGATTGCAAACTGATTAAATTGCATCTTGCGATGACTTCCATTATCTTTTCATGAACCTAAACAACTTAAAAACCAACCAAAAGAATCAAAAAAACACCCAAAATCATATCCTCACATTTAGTGAGTGTTTCAAGTTTCCCACATGAAGAACATGTTGCCCCAATGCAACCTTTTTGTTACCAACTTCATCAACCAAACTCAAGTCTTTGCACACATCCACACCGAACCGGACCACGCTTTGTTGTCTCGGTCCCAAATGCACCTTTCGGAACCCCAACAAATGCTTCTGGGGCGCACCATGGACCGATGGAGGCGACGAAAACAACAATACAGTGTGGCTTCCACCCTTTGTCCCACGGTTTGTCACCCGTAAATGGATGTTAAACGCTAAGTTCTTGCACGTTTGCTCGACTGCGTCAATTGACTTGCATTTCGACGTCCGGCATTCGTGTCCTTCATCTAACGGGACGGACACGAGCTTAGGCGCTTTAACGAGGTGGTGGCTGAATTCCGAATAGCTTAGACCGTCACCAAATGTATAAACCGTGTCTCCTTTGTAGAACCGGTAGGTTCGGCCCGGGTACCCAGTGGTCGGGTCGGGCCGCATGTTCATATCGGTCATGTTCACCTTTTCCGTGTATGATTGTGGGTACCATGACATGGGTAGTCTTCCACTCGGGTTATACCTCCCGAATATGATATCGGCTAGTGCAGCGCCACCCGCTTCGCCAGGAAACCCGACCCACAAAATGCTGGTGATTTTCGGGTTCACTTTGGCAAACTGGATGTCCATTCCTCCTCCCGACATTATAACAAGAATAACCGGGCCTTTAGATACACTTGCAACCTCGGTAATCAAGAGGTTTTGTTGGCCCGGAAGGGTAATGTTGATACGGTCTCGACTCTCGGCCTCTATAGATAGATCACTACCCATTACTAAAACTACCGCATCAGCTGCCGCCGCTACTTTCTTCGCTTCGTCTACTTGTGCTGTACTGCATGTTACATTTGCGCACCCGGCCCGGTATACTGTTGCCACTGAGGCTGTTAGTCCTTGAAGGGGAGTTGTATATTTGCAAGGGGTACCTGCATTTACATTAAAAAAAATGTTCAAACAAAAGTGACCCGTTTTGACCAGAACCTGATTTGACTTTTGGCCCACTACCCAACCCGCCACATTACCTCCAAAAAATTGTTGAAACAAAAATGACCCGTTTTGACCAGAACCTGATTTGACTTTTGACCCACTACCCAACCCGCCACATTAATTACCTTAAAAAGAGAATGTTAAAAAAAGTTGGCCCGTCTTGACCAGAACCTGATTTGACTTCTGGCCCGCTACCCGACCCGCCACATTAATTACCTTAAAAAACGAATGTTAAAAAAAGTGGCCCGTTTTGACCAGAACCTGATTTGACTTCTGACCCGCTACCCAACCCACCACATTACCTTCAAAAAGAATGTTCAAACAAAAGTGACCCCTTTTGACCAGAACCTGAGTTTACTTTTGACCCGCTACGCAACACGCCACATTACCTTCATAGTTGGCTATCATGGTTTTTGTTACATTGGCGTTAGGCCCGATAACCGCTAGTGACTTGATGGCTGTTGGAGAAAGAGGCAATGATCCAGCACTGTTCTTGAGCAACACGATCCCTTGTCGAGCCGCTTCACGGGCTAGCTCCTGGTTAGCTGGTGTGCACACGTCTTTCGGGCCAAGTTTCCCGTAGATTTGCTTGCTTGGATTACCATCAAAGAATCCGAGTCTCATAAGTGTCGCAAAGTTGTTAGTAACCGCCCTATCAACATCAGATTCTTTCACTAAGCCTGCTTTAATGGCGGCTTCCGTATGTTGTGCCAAGAATTTCCCACAGTTAAGATCCAACCCTGCTTTTAACGCATCGGCTGCAATTTTCTCCGATGTATTATTCTCCCAATGCTGGTTCTTTAACATCACGTCTAGCGAATCGCAGTCTGAACTTATATACCTGTATAGTTTCAGTAGTTATAAAACAAGCTTAGGTGCATTGGTCTATAGGACCTTCCTAAATGGTCTGGGCCTAACCGGGCTTTTTCGAGCCCATTTTGTATAGTAATGAATGCAAGTAGAAGGGTTTTCTATTTTACCCGTTTAACTTCCACTCGCCTCGAATAACACCGGTTAGAAGATCCGGGTCACCGCAAGTTGGCTTGCCATTCACTTGATTGTAAGAACACATCACACTTGCAACATTACCATCCAAAACACAACTCTTGAATGGTGGTTGATATGTATCATCCATATCCTGTTTTGTAACCTATGAAAAAAAATTATAAATGAATCATTAAAAAAGAAAAAAAACCCTAATTGTCGCTATTTCACGCAACATCAGATAGATAGCAGTGATCCAGTGCTACGCTACGCTATAGCGGTTGCTATCATGCTGTTAACAACTATGCTTAGATGTTACAAAATAGACGGGTTGGGTCACACGTCAAATTGAATTTGGGCCAAAACAGGCCGGGTCAGGTCAACCCATAAAACCTTTAACATCCACCTTTAAAAATCTTTATATTTTAAACAACAAAATAGTTAAGTGTGAATAAAACCCTTTGAGCGACTTTTGACCTGTTTGACCCCGTCATATATTTTAATCTAGAAATTATATAAATGTATGTACCACAGCATTAAAATTGTATCGTTCAAAGCGTTTCCAGTTATCAACATCATAAGCTGTGTAATGCTTACAACAAGCCCCGACTTTAAGGCGATCTTTATCTCCATCGTCTCGTTCTTGTAAGCCTTGAACATAAGCCACACCGTATTTACTTACTAGGGTCGGGTCTTCACCCGGGGTTTCTTGACCCCTACCCCACCTCGGATCACGGAATATATTTATATTAGGTGACCAAAATGTTAGTCCTGCCAAACCAACATTGTACATTGCTCTAGCTTCAGTTGAAACCACCTATAGTCATAAATATGAACCAAAATTTAGATCAAAGTTAATGTTATTGTTGTTGTTGGTTGTACCTTATATGTCTTAATGGTGTAATGCAACCATAAATGAACTAGTGGTAGGTTAGCCTCTTTCAAAATTTTCCATAGATGTTCATTAGTTTATTTTGGTAATTTGCATGTTATTGGACAAAAGCATTTTAACCTTGATAATTACAAAGATACCATAGTTTTATTACATATTTTAAACAACATTATCCATATACCCAACTCAAATCTATAAACTTCATCCAAAAACATAAAATCAGCTTAAATAATGTGATGAATAATTGATTTTATATCATCCAAACTTAAAATTTAAATTTATGATTAATTTTATAGCTACTTAACGTGCGAAGCGTACGCGAGTAAATTACGCATGTTCATTGTAAAATTACGCATATTATAATTTAAAAACCCTAGTCACGCATGGTTAAAGAAAACAAAATCACGCATGGCAAACACAAAATCACGCATGGTCAGAAACTCGAATTATGCATGTTGTAGCGTAATCACGCATGTTATACTACTGCTCGCGTACGCTTTACACCTTAAGGACTTTTGTGTTTTAAACTTTTTCTGATTTTATATATACCTTGAAGTCTCGCATTATATCATCTTTATTAAAAAATTAATGTCAGATATACTTATACCTAAAACTTTATCATAAGTTTTGAAAGAAAGAATAAATGTCACAAATTTAAAAATTGTTACATTTGATACTAGTATCGGTAAATATGATATTATACCAAGTTTTAATCAACGGAGTAATGTAACATACCTGTCCAATGGTCTTGAACAGTGTCTCATTAAACGATGCTGCGGTTAGGATGACTTGAGGGAAGCTAGTGGCTCCAGGGACCACGCTCGAGAAGTGGGTCCCGGGACCCACGTACGAAACACCATGCAACGCCTCGGACCACCACTCGTACTTGGGTATCCCGAGCCGATCAATGCTGCTAGCATTATCAACCAAATTCACAATCTTTTCCTGCAATGTAAGCCTTTTCACAAGATCATCAACCCTGGTTTGCACATCTAGTGATGAGTCACAGAACGTGAAGTTTTTCAAGCCCGGGTTCTTGTCGATATCGCAGGCGAAAACCGGGTTGTTTTGGGCTGAGACATTGTGTTGCCATAGCATCAAGATGGCTAGAATGAGAAAGATAGAGGATACTATGTTTTTTGATGCCATGTTGGTGTGCATGCGTTTGTGGGTTTGGGTTTATATTTATAGGTATTGGGTTTGAAACACCTGTTGTAATTTGTATTGTATAAGGACACTTGTTGTAATGTTGTAAATTGTATTGTATAAGGACACTTGAAACACATGTTGTATTGTATAAGGACACTTGAAACACATGTTGTATTGTAATTTGTGTTGTATAAAAGGACACTTGAAACACATTGTATTATAGCAACCCGTGATGTTTCACTAGGGTATTTGTGTTGGATGGAGTTACAAGAATGGTCCCTTGAGTGTTCAATATTTTAATAACTTCCAAACAAGATTCTTGAACATGTTGAAACTGTTTCCAAACAAGATTCTTGAACTATGTTGAAACTGTACATATTTAGCGATACTAAACGGCACGCTAAGCAATAGAAATGAATGCGTTATGACACGATGGATTGGGTAAAGCATTAGAGAAGGTGAGGATATGCAGTTTGGAGTCATAAAATAACAATTTTTTTAAAAGTTTTGAGCATTCATTTTAATTACGCAAAACCTAAATATTTTTGGTTTGAATAACAACAATCAACAACCAGACACAGTCAATCTCACAAATAACAAATGACTTTTGGTTTGAATATAATGCTTATCGGGTTTTAAGCTTAAGCATTAGAGAAGGTGAGGGTACGCAGTTTGGGGTCATAAAACAACAATTTTTTAAAAGTTTTGAGAATTCATTTTAATTACGCAAAACCTAAATATTTTTGGTTTGAATAACAACAATCAATGACCATACCCAGTAAATCACACAAATAACAAATGATTTTTGGTTTGAATATAAGTCCATGGCCGACCCTGAAGGTGGGCGGGGAGGACCACCGGCCAGGACCCGATATTTCGAAGGGCACGTTATTTTAAAAAAAAAACTCTTATATGTATATGTAAAAATAAATAAATTAATAGAGTATACCCATATAAACACCGACATAGGCCCACTTACAAAACTATTTTTATGGTTTAGATTAATTATTAGCCCATTGACATTAGGTTTAGACCTTTAGTGAGACCAATACACAATTTCGTTAAGGCCTAAGGGCACGTTTTTTTGAGCTCGAACAAGGTACATGGATTCTCAGGGCCGACCCTGATAAGTACTTATAATTTTGAGATGATTTTTAGAAACAAAGTAAGTACGAGGTAGAAACAAAAGTTAAGGCCTTAAGGAGGGACTAAAATTACAAAAGAGATATAAGCAGATAAACTCTAAATCAAATTGAATCTAGATTGATATAAAAAAAAACCTATCCAGAAAGAAGATTCATAGATAAGGATCAAATGAATCTAACAAACTCCCCGATTTTTAGTAGATCGAGTTTACGATATATAAAAAATAATTTTGATAGATCTTGCTTTAGTGTGTTTATCGGATATAAAGGCTTTGTAACTCATCCCTATATATATAACAAATAGTAGGGCTGTAAACGAACCAAACGTTCGGCGAACAGTTTGTGAACCGTTCGGCGGGAAGTTCGTTTGTGTTCGTTCGTTTATTAATCAAACGAACACGAACAAGAAATTTCGTTTGTTTAGTTAAATGAACAAACATAAACAGAGGTTGTGTTCGTTCGTTTATGTTCGTGAACGTTCGGTAACGTGTTCGCTTGTGTTTGATAGTTCATTAGTATTTTTAGTTTTTATATTTATTTAAAGGTAAAGAGTAAAATACAAAGGCGCTTATCGTACGATACGTACGCGATCATCCCAGCCGTTCGATCAGGTGCAGATCTGGTGCGAATTCAATATATATCGCATGTGAAAAAATGGTTAGCATGGGGTAGTGTGAAAAATGGCATGGGGTTTGTAGATGGACAAAATCACATGTGGAAGATTTGAATATCGCATGTGAAAAAATGGCATGGGGTAATGTGAAAAATGGCATGGGGTGTGTAGAATCGCATGTGGAAGATTGAATATCGCATGTGAAAAAATGGCTAGCATGGGGTAATGTGAAAAATAGCATGGGGTGTGTAGAATCGCATGTGGAAAATTGAATATCGCATGTGAAAAAATGGCATGGGGTAATGTGAAAAATGGCATGGGGTGTGTAGAATCGCATGTGGAAAATTGAATATCGCATGTGAAAAAATGGCATGGGGTAATGTGAAAAATGGCATGGGGTGTGTATAATCGCATGTGGAAAATTGAATATCGCATGTGAAAAAATGGTTAGCATTGGGTAATGTGAAAAATGGCATGGGGTGTGTAGAATCGCATGTGGAAAATTGAATATCGCATGTGAAAAATCTCTGTGTGTGTTACTGTTCATCTTCTTCGATTGTTGGTCGATCATTGTCAGTCTTCTTCCGTTTGACCCTTACAACTCACAAATTAGTAGTTCTTATTATCGATATCGCACTAAAAGGAACGAAGGGAGGTTGGGGAAGAAGATTTTCAGGTTTTTGAATTTGATTTTGAACTATCATCGGTCAATTATAGAGATTTATGACCTCACAATGACGTTTAACCTTCCTGGTATGATTTAGATATATTAAAATGATTAATTTAATCATTTAAATTAGTTTCGCCCGCGTTTGATCGATTGAAGATCGTACGGCTGAGGGCATCGCGTACATAATGTAGGATAAGAGGTATTGTACGTTAACCGGCCTCTTTATTTAAATATATCAAAAGTCTAACAAATTAAATATTTAATAAGTGTCGGTGTATTATATATTATGTTCATGAACGATTGTTTATGTTCGTTTATTTTCATTTGTGTTCGTCAACGTTCGTTGCCTAAAATTAACAAACAAACACAAACGAACACGAACAAGTTTATTTCCTTAACGAACGAACACAAACACAAAATCTCGTTCGATAAGTGTTTGTGAACGGTTCGCGAACACATATATTTTTTAACAAACGAACATGAACAAGGTCTTGTTCGTGTTCGTTCGGTTTGTTTACAACCCTAACAAATAGCTATCTCTTCTCACATATCTCTCTTTCCCCAAGCTGTCATCACCACCTGACACCATCTGAACTCTCCTGATTCCTCTATTCCCTCTTTGTTCCTGCCTTTAAACCCTTCAATAAGACCGGTGGGTATGGGGAGGATAGTCTCTTGGAAGACTACCCGCCACGTAAGCGCCACGTAATCACGGGAGGATGATAGTCTCTTTGGGGACTACCCAAGGGTGTGGGGACTAGCCAAGACTACCCCACCATTAATAATATATTAATATATATATATATATATATATAAAGGAGGAGAGAGAAGTCAGATGGGGGGCCCACCACTTAGCCCCGTCTCCATCGTCACAATTGTGACGGAAGTGCCGTGCCGAGCCCCTTGGGGGCGGTGTGTGACTGGCCTAAGGGGGGGGGGGGGGGGGGACGGCCCTATGCCGATCCCCATACCCATTGGTCTAAATGGCTCATATATACGAAGAACCGTCCCGTAATGATGGCATAGGAGTGGTACATTGAAAAAAAAATTCACTAAATAATAACTAGGATACATTTAACGATTTTTTTCAATGTACTCACTCCTATACCATCGTTGTTGTTCTGTTCAAGTCATTTTAGTTTTTTAGGTATACCACATACCTATTTAAAATTATACTGTAATATATTATGAAATTTTTTTTTAAAAGCTAAATATAAATTTGTAGCCGAAGATCAAATCAATAGTACTGATTTCATTAAGGCATTAAGCTTTGTTTTTGTTTCATTATGAAACATGTAACTATTGTTAGACATAAGCACGTCATTAATAAAACTATGTTGTTTTGATAAATGGGTTATGAACCGATATAATTTAAACGCATAATCTATGTCATAAACGTGTTGTCCTTGTTTAGACACGTTTTTAATATTGTCACTGACGTGTCGACCTATTTATGACTTGAATTTGTTTACCTATACACTAACTCGTTTAACGTTGTGTCGAATCATGTCGTGTTAACTAGTTATGTCATAAACTTAAACAACTTCTGCTTTGATAAAGTTAATAGGTTTAGTGTTCAACTTTAATAGGGTTGCAACTTAAATCTTCAGGTTGATCGGAATTATTAATATATCTAAGGGGGTGTTTGTTTTTGCTTATTACATCTGCAAAGGCTTATGTCTGCCCGCCTGCAGACATAAGGCCTTAAAGACCGTTTGTTTTTTTTTTCAAACAGATCTTATATTAGCTTCAAACATCTTAAAAAATAAGCTTTGAAACAAAGCTTCAAACATCTGCACATGTCTTCTTCTTCCCTTCTCACCTGCCGCCGCCACCTCCGCCACCACCTCCGCCACCACCGCACCTCCGCCCCACCTCCGCCACCACCGCACCACCGTAGAGAGAGAGAGAGATCTGTGAGAGAGAGAGAGCTGTGAGAGAGAGAGAGGGCAGTTTCTAGAGAGAGAGAGAGTTTCTAGAGAGAGAGAGAGCAGTTTCTGTGAGAGAGAGAGAGACCTGTGAGAAAGAGAGAGAGACCTGTGAGAGAGAGAGAGAGACCTGCGGTGGTGGTGGCGGAGGTGGTGCGTGGTGGCGGTGGTGTAGTGGTGGCGGTGGTGTAGTGGTGACGGTGGTGGCGGTGGTGGCGGCGGTGGTGGTGGTGACGGCGGTGGTGGCGGTGGTGGTGGTGGCGGTGGTGGTGTAGTGGTGGTGGTGGTAGATGAAGCAAAGAGAGAGAGAGATGGGTGATGGGTGTTGTGTGTGTTGTGGGTATGAGAAGGGTTTTGTAGAAGTAAAAAAAAAACAAACCCTCTTCTCTTTGCAGACTACAGACCTTTGGTCCACATCTTCTCTTACAGATGCCTGCAGATGTGGTCCGCAGACTGCAGACCTTTTACATATGAAAAAACAAACACCACCTAACTCATAGATATTCTCTAGAAAGGAGTTGCTACACAACATGAAATTTCGACTTCAATTTTTTTTTTCTCATAATTGTATCTCAAGACGGAAAAGACACATACATACTTTACACTAAAAGATCCATTCTTCATTTTTTTCATGAGCCGGTAATTGTACCCAATTCTATTATGCCAAGTCCTTAAGATAAATGTTCAGTTAATCTTTTACATACAAATTTTTTTATTATCTTTGTTGGACCGTGTTTCGGGACCGAAACCGTGATTAGTGTGAGATTAGTTCAAGACGGGAGAGATTAGAGATGGATAAACACAACTTCTTTGTATTAATCGGTAGTATAACATTACAAATCGGCCCGATTACAAGATAACCGAATTAATACGAAAGGAGTATACACAGGGGCGGACCTTTAGTTATGTGGGGCGTAGCCCGGGCTACGGCTCAAGTTTTGACTAGTAGTGTTAATTTTTTTTTTTTCGATTGTTATACATAGGACACCCCTGAACAAGTACGAGGACACCCCTCAAATTTTTTTTTACAAAATAATAAGATGTTGGTAAACCCAAATAAGTAAATAATAACACATTAGGTAAGCCAAAATAAGTAAATAATAACACATTTGCTAGGCCCAAATAAGTAAATAATAGCCCAAAATTGAATGATTATTGATTTGGGCAATTGTGCATGTTTAATCACTGTTGGATATCGAACAGACGTGAACGAACAAAGAGCCAACAACATTGAACGAACATCGGTGGCACTTCGGCAGATCATTGAACGAACAGACGTAAGAGACGTCGACTCCAAAAAACGAACGAACGGAAGTACATAATCGGCACTTGAACTTCGGCAGGTTTGTTCGATTTCGAACAGAAAATACAGGTTTGTTTTGATTTCGAACAGATTGTTTGATTGATAATTGTTACTTGTTTGTTTGATGATAATTGATTTCGAACAGGTTTGTTCGGTTTCGAACAGAACTACAGAAGTCAGAAGATAATCTTTGAAATCGAAGTTCGAACAGAATTGGCACTTCGGCAATCGGCAGCAGCGACAGAAACAGAATTCAGGTTTGTTTGATGGTTGTTATTTGTTAGTTTGATTGTTCGAACAGGTTGTCACTTGTTAGTTTGATTGATAATTGTTCGAATGAACAGGTTGTTACTTTGAAGTGATGACGAAACCAAAATCCAAAAAACAAGCTTTAATTGGGAACCTTTTCAAAAGAAAATACGAAGAAATTAATGATAATGATAATGATACAATGCCGAATGAAAGAACTCCTCCGAATGTTGACGTTGATTCAAGTCCGAATGTTGGTAATGACGAAACCAAAATCCAAAAAACAAGCTTTAATTGTCGTTTTTTTTAACATTGTATGATTGTACGGTAAAAAAAAATTGGGATACCCCTGAGTTAATGTTCTAGTTCCGCCACTGAGTATACATACGGGGAGAGGCCAAGTGGTGATCTCTCCCCCACACAATAGAACTCACTGTGAACTCTCAAATGAGCTCACCCACACTCTCTAACTCTCTCTAAGGTGCAAATGAACCAAATGGGTGGTATTTATAGCCACACCCATTTCACTTGCACACACACACGGTCAAACACATAACCCTCTCGTTTGACCACTTCAAACGAGCGGGTCAATACACATTTGTTTGACCGTTTCACTAACTATTACATATTCAGCATAAAATAAATATAATCTATTCGACAAGCATCGGACACAAAATCTGCATCAACAATCTTTTTTATGAATGTCAGATGCTAAATCATATGCGTGTTCTAAAACCGATACTAACAACTTCGAATTGGTAGTGACTTATGGTGGTGGTTCATGGTAGTACATAATCTTTATGAACCGCAAGGCTCGTCTTTCAAGAAGGGCAACTCGTAAGAGAAATACTTTAATCTCCACACCATAACTATAACAGCATCTCTAATGAAAAAATGAAAAACGCTAGCTACATCACCACATGCCTGTGTTGCCCTTATCACAACAAAAAATGCGCTCTCTCTCTCATACACACACAGAATCCGTCCAATCTTATCGTGGCTTGTACATAGACGACAACCAAAACACCCAAAATCCCCACATTACAAAAGTACAATTTTGACAAGCTGTTTCATTTAAAGCTACGTTCAATATCTTCAAATGAACCCAATATCTATATTAATGTTTTTTTTTTTTTTCATTAGAAAAAAAGAAAATTTCTCAAATTGTTAAAATATAACAAATACTAATTAGTTTTATTTCAAGATGATTTTAATATCCACCCTTTTATATATGCTAATTATCTAAAACTATATATCTTAACCGTGCACCCTAAATGAGAAGTCGATCAATAAAACATATATCTACTTTCCTCTTAGTAGTTTCTGGATCATCATATACATGGGCACAGTTTAAGTAGGGTGGGAGGGGGCGGCTGATTGCCCGAACTTTTCACTCAGTAGTGGAGAGTATGCAGTTTTCGTATAGAAATTTTTAGGTATATACGTTTTCGACCCCCTCGGTTTTATAGAAATTTTTAGGTCCGATGACTTCCGCCACTTAGTCGAAAATCTCAAGCTTCGCCACTAATCATATACATATGTTTTATATTCTTGTGTTTTGTATTATGTTGTTAAAATAAGGGAAATTGGATTTAAATAATCCGAACTTTCACCTGTTGGCCAATAACACTCCGAACTTTCAGTTTGGCCAGCAGCACTCTCAACTTTCATCCTATTTTCCCAAAACACTCCCAAACTAACATATCACTAACCAAGTTAGTTTTTAAGTTTTATTTATTACACAAACAGTCCCTGTAGTTATAATTTACTAGTTTTAAGTTTTATTTATTACACAAACAGTCCCTGTAGTTATAAAAAAAATCATAAAAATAAAAAAAAAAATCTAAAAATTCAAAAAAATCAAAAAAATTCTAAAAAAAAAAAAATCTAAAAAAATAAAAAAAAAAATCATAAAAAATCATAAAAATTCTAAAAAATATCAAAAAAATTCTAAAAAAATCATAAAAAACCGTTTCAACCCGTACCGTTTCGACGCGAACTGTTTCGACGCGTACCGTTTCGACCCGGACCGTTTCAACCCGTACCGTTTCCACCCGGACCGTTTCGAACCGTACCGTTTCGAACCGGACCATTTCGAACCGTACCGTTTCGACCCGGACCGTTTCGACGCGTACCGTTGAAACGGTACGGGTCGAAAACGGTACGGGTCGAAACGGTCCGGGTCGAAACGGTACGGTTCGAAACGGTCCGGGTGGAAACGGTACGGGTCGAAACGGTCCGGGTCGAAACGGTACGCGTCGAAACAGTTCGCGTCGAAACGGTACGGGTCGAAACGGTTTTTTATGATTTTTTTTATATTTTTTAGAATTTTTATGATTTTTTATGATTTTTTATGATTTTTTTAGATTTTTTTAGATTTTTTTTTATATTTTTTAGAATTTTTTTGATTTTTTTGAATTTTTATGATTTTTTTGAATTATTTTGAATTTTTATGATTTTTTTTATAACTACAGGGACTGTTTGTGTAATAAATAAAACTTAAAACTAGTAAATTATAACTACAGGGACTGTTTGTGTAATAAATAAAACTTAAAAACTAACTTGGTTAGTGATATGTTAGTTTGGGAGTGTTTTGGGAAAATAGGATGAAAGTTGAGAGTGCTGCTGGCCAAACTGAAAGTTCGGAGTGTTATTGGCCAAGAGGTGAAAGTTCGGATTATTTAAATCCAATTTCCCTTAAAATAATTGATCAACAATTTGTTTAGGTCATGGTTTAGGCAATGTGGTAGTAAGTGGTGTTAGTGGTTGTTATTTCTTTTAGTTGGTATTTTTTCTTGGGTTATTCTCTTTGTTATACTTATTATTGTAAAGCTATAAAATGTTTTTTGTCAATGTTTTATGAATAATTATATGAATGTTTTAGTCTCTCCTGTTCTCTTTATCTTTCCTTTTTTCTGAAAACGTACCTATCAAAGGACTAATCATTTCCACTATCATTGTTTTTGGAACAAAACGTTCCTTATATATGTACAAAGCAGGTTTTCAGGGTAAAAGATGACCACCTCAACTCAAGTTACATCAACGCATCAAAAGTTGGAATCCTTCGTTGTCAGTTTCGATTTCATAGTCGAATCCAAGATCGTTTGCACAACTACGGAAGTCATTTAATTCAGCTGACGGAACTTGAATCCCAATCAGTACATTCGCACCTGATTCTCCCTTCAAATATGGAATGCAAGTGTTAGAATTTTTAAAGATTTACTAGCAGGTAAAATATATTAGTTAGGGTTTATTGTAATTATCTGTACCATATTTACAAGATATGATTTAAACCCCAACTGGTATATTCTATCTAATAGTTACCGTTAGTTGGGGTTTAAATCATATTTACAAGATATGATTTAAACCCCAACTAATATATTCTGTCTAATAGTTACTGATGTAATAACAGATGTTCGTGAAAAACTAACTTGTGATCGGTAATGAAACAAGGTAATATTCCAACGTGGGCTAATAACGTCTAAGAATTTTGCCAAAGCCCCGGGCCTCTCCGGAAAGATAAATCGACAAAGAAGCTCGTTTTCGACATCCGATCGACCACCCATCTAAAGATTTAAAACCCTTAAGTCATCGAACATAAGAGAGTCATAAAACATTTAGCATGACATTGAAGCAAAATTAAGAAAGGTTAGTTACCAGATGTCTTAAATGATCTTTCACCATGTCATTGTCTGTGAATTCAATAGTTTCTAGTTGAAATGACTTCATACTCTCTATCATGGCTTGAAGTTCAGTTTTAGTATGGACTCCAATGCTGTGATCATCATAAGATTGAATTAAATTATTGGAACGAATATCCCTTTTTTGGGTTAAAATTGGCTACAAAAAATGCAAGGTTTCTTTAGTATATATAGTGCATGTTACAATACGCACGTAGCAACATGTTATTACCGAGAAGACCTAAAAAGCCAGGCTGTGAATCCTATCTGAAATCTTATCATAAGTATCACCAACAACGATTACTAATGATTACCAACAATCGATTGAAAACCCTAGCATGAATCCAATATATACAAAATGAGGGGTGGATCCAGCGCTGTCTTGTGGGTTCCTAGGAATAGGGTTGTTCACAAGCCGAGGAAAACCGAACCGAGCGGACCTTTGCTCGTGCTTGGCTCGTTTTACAAACCGAACCGAGCGAAGCGGCTCATTTAAAACCGAGCCTCAAATCAAGCGAGCATTTTCCAAGCAGTAGATATTACGAGCGAGCGTCGAGCGAAGTTCGAGCGATTTGGACAACCGTGTCACCCGATTTAAATTTGCTGAGAGAGATAGTGACAATGTTGTGTCTCAAGTTTTTGTCTTTAAAAACAGACACATTTCGTGGCATAACAATTTTCTTATGAATAACAATGTTGTGGCCGACGAGACATTGATCATATTGCATGAACAATGACGTTAAGAGCAGCAGGCGATCGACTTAGGGTAACGACAAGAAACATTGAGGCGATGAGCAAACTGTCGTTTATCAGTTTAGGGTTTAACTTTTAGATTTGATATTAATTTTTTTATTGGTGTGATTGGGCTTGTACGTATAGATATAGTTGTAAATTCGTATATAGTGGATCAAAATCTAATAGAGTGGTATATATAAAACTATAAATTTAATTTATATTTAAATATATATGTATGTGTGTATATATGTATATATGTATAATTTATACTAGTATTAAGCCCCTGCGTTGCAGCGGTTGTCATAAAACTCTGTTAAGTAGGAGCAATACTATACCATTGTTAGCGACCACCAACAATCGAAAAACTCGTAAAAACAAAATAAATAAAAACGGAAAAAAAATAACGCCGAGCGAAAAGCAGACGTAAAATCTTTGAATTACGCACGCTTGTTGCTGAGAAATTAAACCGAAACATAAAACACAAAAAAAAAAAAAATAACTAAGTCCATCCAAGACCCGCGTGTTGGACGAACTTGTCAAACGCAGAAAAATAGATGTGACGCGACGGGCCAGTCAAACGGGAAAAAAATATACGAAAAAAATGTTGAACCCCACACACACGTTGCGGTGCGTTAACTCACAAAATTTAGAACGAAACGAAAAATTTGAGAAAGATGAAAAGTATGGTGGACCAAAATTGAAAATAAAAAAAGAGTTGGGATTAAATTGTAAAAGATAAAAAAAATTGGGTTAAAAGTAAAAAAAAACAATGGGTCGAAATTGCAAAATTGAAGTTATTGATTAATTTTAGATAAAGATAAGGATAAAATAAGTGATATCTATATATTGGTTATTAATTAATATTAAAATAAATTTATTAAACAAATATAAATAAAATTTATGAGCTTGTAGGAGAGAGTGCCATGTGGCATTATTTGAAGTCTTTTATTATAAGTTAGATTTGTGTATATACATGTTTATGTAGGTAGGTATGTGTATGTGTATATCTATATATATACTAATTAAAAATAATAATTCGAGTCGAACCGAGCCGAGCGGACCTTTGCTCATGCTTGGCTCATTTACAAACCGAACCGAGCAGAGCAGCTCGTTTACAACCGAGCATCAGATCGAATGAGCATACCTAGGAACCCACTAGGTTTGGGAAAAAAATGAAAAAAATAGTGAGAACCTTTTGTATGATTTTGAAAAAAAAAATAGTAAGAATAAGTGAGAATCTACCAAAAGAAACCCAATGGAAAAAAAATCCTGAATCCGTCACTAAGTCAATATCTTATCCCAAGTATCACCGATGGATTACCTACGATCGACTGAAAAGACTGAGCGACAATCCTATCCGAAATCTTATGCAAGATATCAGTAATGGTCGTCGCTAAGACGGGCACAAATTTGGTTTAACAACGTCTATGTCCCTCGGTATCCATTGTTGACAATATCAAATTCGTGGGTTATGGTAGCCGTCCTGGAGTATTGAGGCCGACGAGTATTTTTATATTAAATAGTCGTCAGTGATACCGGTTTTTCTAGCAATGAAAGCAAAATTTTTCGGTTAAAATGATAAAATATTATATCGATTATGAAAGTTTCAGTTAGGTCTTGCCTGTACAAAACGAGAGCTCGGTTTTTGTTAGAATCGTATCTATAATTGAACTCAGTAATACTTATTGGCCCAATCTGTCAAACAAATTAGTGTTTCATCAAATTGATGTAACTATAAATAAAAATAAAAACGACAATAAACAAACAAGGGTGTAAACCAGTTGAGTTGACCCGATCTCATTAATCTTATGAGAGTTCGAACTCGTCTTGGTCCGAGCACTTTTTCCAAAGCTCGAGCTCTGCTCGTTTATTGTTTAGTAGTTGAAATATAACATTTATAATTATTTGATATATTTTTATATAAAACATAATATTTATTATTTTGTTATTTTTATCGCAATTTTATATCTAATAATATTTGCTATATAAATATGCATACCAGGTTAGAAACCTATGTATACACAGGTAAATAAAGGAAATATTAAACGGTTAATATTGAATATATATGAATTATAATTCAATATTTTGAAATAAGATATAAGTGAAATTACGTACAAGTAATTACTTTTTTTTAATTATTTTTAAAATTAAGTAATCAAACACAAATGATTGAAATAGGAGAAAAATCTTGGACTCACGTAATTGTGTCACTTTGTGCAATCATTTACTTATTTAGGGTAAAGTTCTTGTACAAATAATCTTAACATACTAAACATACAAATTGAAGGAAAACTCAAAAAGACAAGGTGACATTTTTGTAATTATCAATAACTATCAAAGTTACTCTACAAATATACTAAAAAAACCTAACCACTCCCCCCCCCCCCCCCCACAAACAAAAACCTAAACCCCCCACCCCCCAAAAACCTAACCCCCCCCCCCCACCCCCCAAAAACCTAAAAAAAACCTAACCCCCCCCCCCCCCCCCCACCCAAGCTAAAATGCTAAAAACTAAACCCCCAAAAAACCTAAAAAAATCTAAAAAAATATTTTTTTTTTTGCTAACGAAATGTAGCGATTTTTTAATAAAAAATGTTAAAAAAAAAATTTGTGTTTTTTTAGGTATTTTTGGTTGTAACTTTGATAGTTGGTGGTAATTACAAAAATGCCACCTTGTCTTTTTGGGTTTTCCTTCAATTTGTATGTTTAGTATGTTAAGATTATTTGTATTTGATCTTTTGCCTACTTATTTATTCTGTATAGATTAAATAAAGATGTATAAATGGCAAGCTCACCAACTAGCTCGAGCTAGATAAGTGAATCTTTAGCATGGGTTTACTAGACAAACTTGGTTTAGGCTCGAGTTTGTTTAAACTCGCTCGATTCGAGCAATTAGCAAGCCTGTCTCAAGTAGCTCAAGAACGGCTTGACTCGTTTACACCCTAACAATAAGCATAACGAGGAGGGACTCTTAACTTACAAGACTGCAAAACTGTTTAATGCTTCCGGGTTCCTCTGGCATGAACCAATGTTTGCGAGCTCAGTTACCAGTCTCAACCTGTTAAATTCCATGTTGGCTCCACTGGTTATGGCTACCACATTTGCATCCTTAAGGTTATAGAACCGGCAGTATGCTTCGGCACCAGCAACAGCAAGGGCACCCGCCGGTTCTAAAATGCTCCTATTTTCCTCAAACACATCCTTTAAAACAAAAGATATGAGAGAGTGACAAATGTTTGTGACTCAAATAATAGGGGTCACTATAGGCTAGTTAAAAATGAGAGTTATAGAATGAGTGTGAGCTAACCTTTATGGATGCGCAAATCGCGTCTCGGCTGACAAGAACTACTCCATCAATCAACTCTTTGCATAAGCTAAAGGTTTCGACACCAACCTCATTCACAGCCACACCATCAACAAAGCCACCCACCTGATCAAGCTTAACTCGTTGCCCGTGATGCAATGACAAAGCCATTGCATTTGCATCAGCGGGCTCCACTCCAATGATCCGAACCTATGTATCGTGTAACGTATATAGTTAAAACTTAATTAAGGTAATGTATATTGCAAACTGAAAGAATTCAAAAGTACTATCTTTTTATATAGAGAGATTACAATGTATAGAATAATGGTAAAACTACCAAACTAATGATTAAAAAAACCAAAAGATCAACGATAAATAAAAAAATAATAATTATGATACATAAACGCGCACCTCAGGTGAAACCCTCTTCACATAGGCCGCGATACCAGCTATCAAGCCACCACCACCCACGGGTACGAAAATGGCATGGATTTGGCCTTTAGATTGGCGCACGATCTCCATTCCTATCGTTCCTTGACCAGAGATTACATCTGGATGATCGGAAGAAGGAATGAAGGTGCGATTCTCTCTTACGCCCCTATTCTTGGCGTAAGCTTGTGCTTCATCGTACGAGTCACCCTCGAGAACGACCGTTGCTCCCAATCTCTTTACTGACTCCCACTAAAAACATCATTGAGGGAAAAAACAACCAAAAGAAATAGCATGATCAATGGTATGTAAATTTATAAAAGCATAGTGTTAATATGTTTTTTCACAAGTCACAATATAAGATGAAATAAACTTAAACCTTGAACCGAGGCGTAGTAACCGGCATAACAATCACTGCGTCGCAGCCTAACGTTTTGGCTGCTATCGTAACCCCTAGAGCGTGATTGCCGGCAGAAGAGCAGATGACACCTTGTTTGAGTTGTTTTTTGGAAAGTTTTGCCATCATGTTATATGCTCCTCGAAGTTTAAAAGAGAAAATCTGCACCCATGGTTAGAATTGTATTAGATAAATTGCGTACATTTATACTACCAATCCATCTATTTTGGACAAAACGATTATAATTTAAAGTGTCTACATTTGACTAGTGAAACTTCGGTTCTTATTTATTCAATACATTGTTGGAACTACAATATTTGTATTTCGAGTTGATTAGTAATATTTAGTATTAACTAAGAGTTAAAATCAAAATAAATTTCCAATCTATTATTTATCAAAATAACGTATGCGGGGATGTATTACTATATTCGTTTTTGAGTGTTTTGATTTGATCAATGAACTTTGTAGGCCAATATGTGGCATCTATTATAGGGTCTACATATTCACATACCCAACTCTCTATTTTCACACCATTCAAGACGCCTCGTATAGACCTATACGAGACGTATTACCTTTTTCAATTTCCAAGAGAATCTTTGATTATGTCATATTTTGTCTTATTTGCCTCGTATATGCCTCGTATAGGCCTATACTGGGCATCTAGGCGAAAAAAGACCATTTAACCCCTGATTTAGGCCTATACTGGGGGTAAATTGGTCTTTTTTACCTCTCTTATATGCCTAGTATAGGCCTATACTAGGCGTATATAAGGGTTTTTTTTAACAAACATTTTATACAATATTAATCGTTTTAGCAAACTTTTATACAAAAACAAGTTTTTTATTTTAAATAATTAATATTAGGACTCCTCGTTGGTGTTTTTTTGAGTTGAAAAATGGATGTTTTGGTAGGGTAATTTAATTGTTTTTTGAGGGTGATGTTTTTTGAGTAAAAAAATGGGTGTTTTGGTTGGGTAATTTGAGTTGTTTTTTAAGAAAAGTTTTATTTTTTTATAAAAATAATTTACCGTTTTCAAGATCGACCTTTAAAAATATTCGATCGTAGAAATATTACATTGTTTTTAACATATAGTGTAGTACAGGTCTCGTATAGGTCCCTTATAGGTCTTGTATAGGCCTATCGATGTATACGGGCGTTGTATCATATCCTATAGTATCGTATCGTATTGTATTGTATCGTATAGTGTAGTATAAGGCTATACTGGACGTCTATGTGGATCAAAAGACCATTAAACCCCTGAATTAGGCCTATACTCGGGGCAAAACAGGGTTATAATGGTCTTTTGGACCCCTCGTATAGCCCTATACTGGGCGTCTATTTTTATTTTTTTTTGTTTTCTCTTTTTAAATATTTAAAAAATAAAACAAAAAAAAATAAAAATAGACGCCCAGTATAGGGCTATACTGGGCGTCTATGTGGACCAAAAGACCATTATACACCTGAATTATGCCTATACTGGGGGCAAAACATGGCTATAATGGTCTTTTGGACCCCTCGTATAGCCCTATACTGGGCGTCTATTTTTATTTTTTTTGTTTTCTCTTTTTAAATATTAAAAAAAGAAACAAAAAATAAAAATAAAAATAGACGCCCAGTATAGGGCTATACTGGGCCTATACGAGGGGTCCAAAAGACCATTATAACCCTGTTTTGCCCCCAGTATAGGCATAATTCAGGGGTTTAATGGTCTTTTGGTCCACATAGACGCCCAGTATAGCCCTATACTAGGCGTCTATTTTTTTTTTCCTCTTTTTAAATATCAATAACACTAATATTAACTATAAAAGACAAGGTGACATTTTTTTAGGTATTTTTGGTTGTAACTTTGATAGTTGGTGGTAATTACAAAAATGCCACCTTGTCTTTTTGGGTTTTCCTTCAATTTGTATGTTTAGTATGTTAAGATTATTTGTATTTGATCTTTTGCCTACTTATTTATTCTGTATAGATTAAATAAAGATGTATAAATGGCAAGCTCACCAACTAGCTCGAGCTAGATAAGTGAATCTTTAGCATGGGTTTACTAGACAAACTTGGTTTAGGCTCGAGTTTGTTTAAACTCGCTCGATTCGAGCAATTAGCAAGCCTGTCTCAAGTAGCTCAAGAACGGCTTGACTCGTTTACACCCTAACAATAAGCATAACGAGGAGGGACTCTTAACTTACAAGACTGCAAAACTGTTTAATGCTTCCGGGTTCCTCTGGCATGAACCAATGTTTGCGAGCTCAGTTACCAGTCTCAACCTGTTAAATTCCATGTTGGCTCCACTGGTTATGGCTACCACATTTGCATCCTTAAGGTTATAGAACCGGCAGTATGCTTCGGCACCAGCAACAGCAAGGGCACCCGCCGGTTCTAAAATGCTCCTATTTTCCTCAAACACATCCTTTAAAACAAAAGATATGAGAGAGTGACAAATGTTTGTGACTCAAATAATAGGGGTCACTATAGGCTAGTTAAAAATGAGAGTTATAGAATGAGTGTGAGCTAACCTTTATGGATGCGCAAATCGCGTCTCGGCTGACAAGAACTACTCCATCAATCAACTCTTTGCATAAGCTAAAGGTTTCGACACCAACCTCATTCACAGCCACACCATCAACAAAGCCACCCACCTGATCAAGCTTAACTCGTTGCCCGTGATGCAATGACAAAGCCATTGCATTTGCATCAGCGGGCTCCACTCCAATGATCCGAACCTATGTATCGTGTAACGTATATAGTTAAAACTTAATTAAGGTAATGTATATTGCAAACTGAAAGAATTCAAAAGTACTATCTTTTTATATAGAGAGATTACAATGTATAGAATAATGGTAAAACTACCAAACTAATGATTAAAAAAACCAAAAGATCAACGATAAATAAAAAAATAATAATTATGATACATAAACGCGCACCTCAGGTGAAACCCTCTTCACATAGGCCGCGATACCAGCTATCAAGCCACCACCACCCACGGGTACGAAAATGGCATGGATTTGGCCTTTAGATTGGCGCACGATCTCCATTCCTATCGTTCCTTGACCAGAGATTACATCTGGATGATCGGAAGAAGGAATGAAGGTGCGATTCTCTCTTACGCCCCTATTCTTGGCGTAAGCTTGTGCTTCATCGTACGAGTCACCCTCGAGAACGACCGTTGCTCCCAATCTCTTTACTGACTCCCACTAAAAACATCATTGAGGGAAAAAACAACCAAAAGAAATAGCATGATCAATGGTATGTAAATTTATAAAAGCATAGTGTTAATATGTTTTTTCACAAGTCACAATATAAGATGAAATAAACTTAAACCTTGAACCGAGGCGTAGTAACCGGCATAACAATCACTGCGTCGCAGCCTAACGTTTTGGCTGCTATCGTAACCCCTAGAGCGTGATTGCCGGCAGAAGAGCAGATGACACCTTGTTTGAGTTGTTTTTTGGAAAGTTTTGCCATCATGTTATATGCTCCTCGAAGTTTAAAAGAGAAAATCTGCACCCATGGTTAGAATTGTATTAGATAAATTGCGTACATTTATACTACCAATCCATCTATTTTGGACAAAACGATTATAATTTAAAGTGTCTACATTTGACTAGTGAAACTTCGGTTCTTATTTATTCAATACATTGTTGGAACTACAATATTTGTATTTCGAGTTGATTAGTAATATTTAGTATTAACTAAGAGTTAAAATCAAAATAAATTTCCAATCTATTATTTATCAAAATAACGTATGCGGGGATGTATTACTATATTCGTTTTTGAGTGTTTTGATTTGATCAATGAACTTTGTAGGCCAATATGTGGCATCTATTATAGGGTCTACATATTCACATACCCAACTCTCTATTTTCACACCATTCAAGACGCCTCGTATAGACCTATACGAGACGTATTACCTTTTTCAATTTCCAAGAGAATCTTTGATTATGTCATATTTTGTCTTATTTGCCTCGTATATGCCTCGTATAGGCCTATACTGGGCATCTAGGCGAAAAAAGACCATTTAACCCCTGATTTAGGCCTATACTGGGGGTAAATTGGTCTTTTTTACCTCTCTTATATGCCTAGTATAGGCCTATACTAGGCGTATATAAGGGTTTTTTTTAACAAACATTTTATACAATATTAATCGTTTTAGCAAACTTTTATACAAAAACAAGTTTTTTATTTTAAATAATTAATATTAGGACTCCTCGTTGGTGTTTTTTTGAGTTGAAAAATGGATGTTTTGGTAGGGTAATTTAATTGTTTTTTGAGGGTGATGTTTTTTGAGTAAAAAAATGGGTGTTTTGGTTGGGTAATTTGAGTTGTTTTTTAAGAAAAGTTTTATTTTTTTATAAAAATAATTTACCGTTTTCAAGATCGACCTTTAAAAATATTCGATCGTAGAAATATTACATTGTTTTTAACATATAGTGTAGTACAGGTCTCGTATAGGTCCCTTATAGGTCTTGTATAGGCCTATCGATGTATACGGGCGTTGTATCATATCCTATAGTATCGTATCGTATTGTATTGTATCGTATAGTGTAGTATAAGGCTATACTGGACGTCTATGTGGATCAAAAGACCATTAAACCCCTGAATTAGGCCTATACTCGGGGCAAAACAGGGTTATAATGGTCTTTTGGACCCCTCGTATAGCCCTATACTGGGCGTCTATTTTTATTTTTTTTTGTTTTCTCTTTTTAAATATTTAAAAAATAAAACAAAAAAAAATAAAAATAGACGCCCAGTATAGGGCTATACTGGGCGTCTATGTGGACCAAAAGACCATTATACACCTGAATTATGCCTATACTGGGGGCAAAACATGGCTATAATGGTCTTTTGGACCCCTCGTATAGCCCTATACTGGGCGTCTATTTTTATTTTTTTTGTTTTCTCTTTTTAAATATTAAAAAAAGAAACAAAAAATAAAAATAAAAATAGACGCCCAGTATAGGGCTATACTGGGCCTATACGAGGGGTCCAAAAGACCATTATAACCCTGTTTTGCCCCCAGTATAGGCATAATTCAGGGGTTTAATGGTCTTTTGGTCCACATAGACGCCCAGTATAGCCCTATACTAGGCGTCTATTTTTTTTTTCCTCTTTTTAAATATCAATAACACTAATATTAACTATAAAAAACTCATATTAATATCAATAACACTAATATTAATTATAAAAAACTCATATTAATTATAATAACACTAATATTAATTATACGATGCCTATACGAGACCTATACGAGACTTATACTATACTATACGATACGATACAACACGATAGGCTTATACAAGACCTATACGAGACTTATACTACACTATATGTTAAAAACAATGTAATATTTCTACGATCGAATATTTTTAAAGGCCGATCTTGAAAACGGTAAAATATTTTTATAAAAAAAATAAAACTTTTCTTAAAAAACAACTCAAATTACCCCACCAAAACACCCATTTTTTTACTCAAAAAACATCACCCTAAAAAAACAATCAAATTACCCTACCAAAACATCTATTTTTCAACTCAAAAAAACACCAACGAGGGGTCCTAATATTAATTATTTAAAATAAAAAAACTTGTTTTTGTACAAAAATTTGCTAAAACGATTAATATTGTATAAAATGTTTGTTAAAAAAAAAACCCTTAAATACGCATAGTATAGGCCTATACCAGGCATATAAAGGGCAAAGGGTCACATATGAGACCTATACGAGGGGCCCTATACGCCCAGTATAGGCCTATACGAGACATATTGAAGCAGTCAAACCAGAAGTGACATGAGTCAGACACTGACTTTGATGTAACCATATACGCCTCGTATAGGCCTATACGAGACGTCTAGGGCTTAAAGGTGTCCAAATAGGCAAGCAGGGTGTCCAAATAGGCAAGTCCCTATTGTATTTTATTTCTTTTTTTTTTTTAAATCTAAATGTATAAGTCTTTAAACTATGTATACAAACTTCTATTGCATATAAGTACCAAATAACCCGTATGGCTTATTTTTAAGTTTAATAAACCATATGCTTTATAAATTTATTATTATTATTATTATTATTATTATTATTATTATTATTATCATTATCATTATCATTATCATTATCATTATCATTATCATTATTATTATTATTATTATTATTCAAACCCGATCGAGTCGCGAGTTAACACCCCGCAATGCGCATGCGTGTTCAACATTTTTACGTCTAATTTTTGTTTGGCTTAACGGTACTGCCACAATGCGTTTCACCTTTTTACATAAGATTTCACTTATTGTCAACATCTTTGCTATAACGTGTTAGTTTACAACGAACATTTTGGCTTTTTAACTGAACTTTTGAATTCACGTGTCAAATTTGTATTTATTTTTAATAGATCCGTCGCAATGCACAGGGAATAAAGTACCAGTTCTATTAGAATCTACAAATAATTAAAGTTAACACTTTATATAAATAAATTCAACCAAGAAAAACTAAATTTCCCACGTCTCCATCACCACAACTCCACATCCACATCCACATCTCCACCGGCCCACCCTCGCTCTTCCATTCGTGCCGCCGCTACCACCATATTTAAGTTTCTTTAACAAATTCACAAAATTCTTAATTAACTTTTATTTATTTATTAGAGTCTAATGGGATCCTTTTAGTAAATTCTCTTTAATTCTCACTATTTTTTTTCTAAATTCTATTTAACAAATTCACAAAATTCTTAATTAATTTTTATTTATTAGACAACTTAATAATTAAGTTCTAATGGATTCCTTTTCGTAAACTTTCTTTAATTCTCACAATTTTTTTTTCTAAATTCTATAAGGTTCTCAATAAATTTTTTCCATTTTTTTTTCCAAACGCACAGGTGGGAACCCACAAATGTGAGCTGGATCCGCCTCTGTATGACAGAAACCAGTGAAAGCAAGATTTGAACTTGAGACCTCAAAAAACAGTACTTACCGGCTGCGTATCTTCCCGCTTCAACCACAAATCAACACCGAGCCTGGCGGACAACTTTGCTGCGTGTTGTAGCGGCGACTCCACCGCTACATCATAAACCTTAGACATCAATATGTTTGTCAAGTACTCCATTGCACCAATCGATGACTCGGATACCCCACCACCATATGGCACTCTTACCACCTCACCTTCCTCATATTGTAACGAATTTGGCGAGAATTGTAGCAATGGCTGCGGTGGAGCTGCAACAACACCACCAGTAGCTTTAGTAGATACCGCATTTGCATCGTTGGCGACAGAAAATACGGTAACTTGTCTTGTTTGCATTAGGGTTTTGGAGTGACTGAGAGAGTATAGTGGATGTAGGTTGCATGGGAACGAAATGGCTGCCATTGTGGTTGTTAGAGACGGTGGTTGTGGTTGCCAGGGGCGGACCTATGTGGTTACTCGGGGGAGCGCCCGCTACCGCTAGGCGGGGAAAAATTTGACCTTTTTAGTGTAAATTTTGGAAAAATTTGACGTTTTTTCGATTTCGTTACCGCTTTTCTTATAAAACGTTACTGCTTGGCGTGGATCCTAGATCCGCCACTGGTGGTTGCTGTGCCGTGGTGGCACGGCGGTGAAGAGGGTGAAGTTGAAGCATTATTGTTTGAACGAAGATTGGTAGGTTTTATAATGAGGGATGTGTTTAATGATGGAGAACTCACCACGTCAATAGTTGCAACCTAAAGATAAAAAAGTTTATAGAAAGGAGTTACTGAAAGGTAAAAGATAAAAAAGATTATAAATCAAATCATGCACGTGCTCTTTGGCATCAAACCCTACATGTTTTGTTTTTTAATAACATATATTAGTGTTAGCATGTTACAATCAAATTATTGAAAATAACTTAGAATATGTGGTTAATACTCCAATATAAATATTTCTCACCACACTAGCATCATAATAAACGTCCCTTTAAAAATATGAAGGCTAATATCCATTTCATTTAATAAATTCTATTTTTTTCTTCTCTTTGGGCATTGGACCATGTACAATGGTTAATGCGTCACATCAGCATTATAACGTCTCTTTAAAAATTATGTAATGGTTAATGCCTTTTAGTGTCTATTTTATAATATACTTTCCATTTTTTTCTCCTCTTTAGGCATTATTCTAGAAATGTCTCCCCCTCTTCATGTCTTTGTAATGACTAGGACCTCATGAATGATGTAGGGTCCCTCCCACTTAGGTGCAAGTTTTCCTGAGCGTTCGACATCAAACCCCTCCATGTCCCTATAATGCCCATTACGCATGACTTTATTCTAGAAATTAATGCTCATTCCTCTTCATGTCCCTGTAACGCCCAGGGGGATGGTGTTGGGGTGTTATCAAACCTTTTTTACGCCCCTATAATGCCCATTATACATGGTCTTATTGATCAAGGATGAAGAAACACCAAATTAATCTGATGATTAACTTGTGGTTAGTGTCTCGTCCAAATAAGGTTAATCTTCTTCTGAGCTCGATGAACAGTTGCAATGATCCTGAAAACAATCAACACACCGTGAAGCTCGTTACAAGGAGGAGAATAGCGGGTTCTCCTTGTAACCACCCTCCGGCGTAAGAATAAGAACGTGTTTTGAGCATAAAAGTGTGTGTATTAAGTGAGAGAGCAAGAGAGCGATCCTTAAACCTGGAGATGAAGTTCTCTATTTATAGCAGGGGTGAATTGTGAAAGAGATGGGCTGATGGGCGTTGGGCCCTAGATCGACAACAAGGAATATCCGTTTTACCTCCACTGTCATGACCGTTAATGTTTACAGCTGAATGGATCCACGTGGCTTGGCGATTGTCCTTATTGTCTGGTCTGTCATCAGCAGTGATGTATTGCAAAATACATCTATTTATCGTGTAAAGTTTGTGTATATTTCGAGTTAGTTGTGTCGTTTTTAGGTTAGAATTGATTACTACTAATATGTTCGTTAATTGCAGGTCTCGGTTGTTGAAAACGATGAAAAAACGCAGAAAATTTGATAAGTGAGAAGAAGCAACGAGATCCGGACGAGACGCAGCTGAACGGGAACTGAAACAATGAAGAACAACTGAAAAAAGGTCTCGTCGTGTCACACCACCACAAAATAGTTAAGCCTTCGCGTGATGCCGTGATATTAATTAATAATAAAGTTGATATGGCATGCCGAGACGGTAAAGGAAGATCCCCTTCGCGCGACGTGAAGGGGTTGTTTTCGCAGACTGAGTTGTTGTTGGAGCTGGTAACTTGCTGGGAAACATATATAAACATATTAATCAACAAATCTAACGCTAACTACGAATTAGAGAGATCTTGGGTGAAAAGTTGGAAGCTTTTGGAGCGTTTTCGAGAGTTTAAAAGCATCGATTGAAGGTTTGAAGCATGAGGAATCATCCGGGTCGTGCTTTTAATATCTGGGTTCAATTGTTCTTCGTTTCAAGTTTTGATCGTGTTTTATCTTTCGTTTATACTCTTGTTTTGTGTTTGATTTATAATATGTCAGGCTAAAACCTTTAAACATCCTAGATTGGATGAATGGATTAGTAAAGTTTTGATTTTTATTATGGATGTTTGATTATTTATGAAAGTAGTCGACTTGATTATCGGTTCGATTTGTATGCATGCTTAGTTTTGTTTAATTGTCGTTTATTGCTTCGTGTGATTCTTGGTGGATGTCTTTCACATAATAGGGTCATGCTAGATTATAATTTTATATTGTGATCTATTTGGTTAATTGGCCAATATATCTTACAAGCGGTAACTGATAATTATGTAGGACTAAGTGTTCTACTAATCTCAATAGCTGAGAGGTGCGAGGTTATTCTAAGGTCTAAGTTGATGAATTGCACGGTATGGTCTTCGTTTGGAGTCTGAACTAGTTTCCCTATCGGCCGTTGTCTATCAAGTCGAGTTGAGAACCTAAGTTTACTCTGGTTTATAACCCGAGAGGGAGTAGATCGAATTATGGTACTTTCATAAACCACGTAGATAACTCGTGAGGGAGTCTAGACCAACCGATGTCCATAACAACCTTTAGGGCTCCATAGGTGTCTTCCTGAGAAGGGTCGGGGATCCTGCTCGGTGTCTCAATAGGTTTAGCATAATAAGATCCTGGTTCCATAGTAACAAACATCCTAATAAAATCATCACTAGTACAATCGAGAATTCCGGTCTAGGTAGTCTTTCACCATCATCTGAGTAAACCTGAGTCATAATTCTTGTCTAGTTAACTTAGTTAATTAATTTAATTAATTCGCAATTTTACGATATTTCCCCCTCCAAATATAAAAACAGTAGGGTTTGTTTGGTATAGGGTAATGGAATGGACGAATGAATGGAATAGACGAGGTAATGGAATGGACGAGGGAATGCAATGGATCATTACCATTCCATGTCTTGTTTGGTTACCATGTGTGAATGGAATGAATTATTATTGTGTATTGTTCGGTAGGCAAGAAAAACGGAGTAATAAAATCAGCGGTGAGTGGTGGTGGTCGGTGGTAGTGATTGTGGGTGGTTGTAGGTGGCGATGGTGGGTGTCGGCGGCGGCGATTGGTGGTGGTGGTGCGGCGGTGACGACGAGTGGTGGCGGCGGCAAGGTGGCCGTTGGTGGTGGGTGGCAGCAGAGGTGGCCGTGGGTGGCAGTGGCAGCGGTTGGTGGTGGCGGTGGTGGTAGCGCCGACGATGGTGGTGGGTGGCGGCGGCGAGTGGCGTTGGCGGTTGGTTGCGGCTATGGGTGATAACGGTGGCGAGTGGGTGGCGGCTGCGATGGTGGTGGTCGGGGTGAGGTGGTGGCGGGTGGAGGCAATGGCGTCGGTGGTGGGTGGTGGTGGTGGGTTGTGGCGAAGGTGGTGGGTTGCGGTGTTGATGAATTGTGCAAGAGGGGATGGAATGGAAAAAAAAACATGGGTGTGGAAGGAATGATTTTGAGGGAATGGAATGTCTTTTGGAATGGGTGATTCCATTCCATTGACCAACCAAACACCATTTTCTTCATTCCCTTGTAATCATCCCTTCCATTCCATTCCATTCCACCTCTCATTCCTGCATACCAAACTCTACCCTAGTGTCATGTCAGTGTTAGTCTAGATAGTTTAGTTAAGGTTGTTAAATTGAGTCATGTGGGTTCGATTTCTGGACTTACTTAGCTTTACTAGAGTCAATCGGTTCACTTGCTGGTTAGTAGTTTAGTCGAGTTTAGAGAGTCTAGAGTATTACTTAGTGTCTAAATTAGGTTAATTTAGGTCGTTTTTATTAAACTACTTTTAGCATATCAAGCGGGTAGGTGGAGATCATGGAACAGTGGTCAGTGCACGCTGATTGATGCTACGTACATGTCCTTGTGTACTTCTTGTCACCTGCACGATTGCTCATCGTACAGCATGATAGATTACAGCCTGTCGAGCGCCTATTGGTCCACTACTCTGTTAAATGTACCTTCCGTACTGTACAACATTGCCATGTCGGCGCATGGGGTCTCTGCACTTATTGGGTAAGCATCTGATCTACACATGTTTTAAAAAACATAAATTTTCAATATTCAAAGATAAAACAAAGAGTTAACTGACATTTTCGTCCTTGTGGTTTGGTAGAAAATGATACTTCAGTCCAAAAAAAAAATTTACGTTAGTTCTGTTCTCAACATTTTTGAAACGTGCCACTTCAGCCCAAAAAGATAACGCCTTGCGCCAGTTCCGTCCTTAATGTTTTTAACGGCGCTTATCTTTTTGGACTGAAGTGACACGTTTCAATAATGTTGAGAACGAAACTGACGCAATTTTTTTTTACTAAAGTGACATTTTTCACTAAACCACATGGACGAAAATCACAATTAACTCCAAAATAAATTTGTAAAATATTTATCTAATTTTGGCATGTGATTGGAATAAATTTGTAAAATGTTTTTTTTTCTAATTTTGGCATGTGATTGGAAAAGACAAGGGAAGTGGGGGACAAAACATCAGAGGGTATATGATAACCCCTTCTGGTGTTAGGATTGCACTCCTCGTGTATTTATTAATCAAATCAATATTATTAAGTTGGATTTGGTTCCTTTCGGGTTTTTTCTGGAACTGGTGGCTTGAGTATGCATCCAACTCTACTGTTATAGAGAAGGATATGCATTTGCTCGATTAAGAGCATTCCAGAATACTTATCCGGTAATTTAGTTGGCCGTTAAAAAAATCAGTATAATTAACTTTTTCCATTATAGAACAAAAACGCCTTATTAAATGGGTGCTACTATACGCACCCCCCCTATTTACTTTTTTCACCCCCCTCCTCTCACATACTTACAGGTGGGGTCTGCGTGGGACTGACAGTTTTCCTCTCACAAGTGGGGTGTAATCAGGAAATAGGGGGGTGCGTATAGAATGAGCCTATTAAATTTGTAATGAATGTTTTATATGTCTTTTTTCATTCCGGTTATATATATATATAGAGAGAGATGCCTGTTATTGTACGATATGTCTTATCGTATGATGCGTACTAGATTGTCTTACAACATGCAAAATTTTCTTTACAAGATGCGATTTCCCTTTTTCTTCATTTTTTTGGTACATGCGATTTTACTTTCTTTTGTATATGCGATTTCCCCTATGTTAATGTACATGCGATTTTTTATTTTTATTTTGTACATGCGATTTCCCTATTTTAATCTACATGCGATTTTATTTTTTTAAACATAACGTGCGATTTTGCCATCGCATACGCTTCGCAATTTTTACATTGGACAACATATTTATTATTTGGAAAAACACACGTTAGTAGATCCTAACAAATGAACACAAATAGAAACGGTTTGATGGTGATCCTAATTGGAAAATGAGCCTCTCATATTGGAAAATTAGACTCTAATTAAAGTCTAGGTTGGATAAACCTAATGGCCAAATGCTACTGTGGGGGTACGTTGTGTTACAATCTAGAAGACATAATTCTCGTGTTTAAAATTTTGATTTTTGAAAATTCGTCAAGGTACACTTAAACTAGTTGCGCCAAGACACTTTTTTTTTATTTGTAATTATACGAATCAGGACTGTCGGTTTCGATTTTATGGTGAAAAAACATATATACCTGTTTTTTATACAAAAGTCGAGTGACATGCGTATTTTCTCGCAATGACCCATAACAAAAGTGGGTTATCACAACTTAACACGGGTGTTATTGATTTATTAGTCTATTGGTTGCTAATTCGTGCCTCTTACTAGCATGTCAAATTTTGCTCAAACTTCTACTAGTGTATAGTTTTGTATTTTTTTCGTGTTAGATCTAGTTTAGCCTCGAACCTAGTTGCGACAGGTCGAGTTCCATCAGCATATCTATTAAATGTCATCTTAAATTTTATGTAATTAGTCATTCCGATATATGTTACCCTCTCTTTAAGATGTTTGTAATCTATGGTTTTAAAGTTGTATTCACTCTTGAGCATATAATCTTAGACCGTCTGTAGTGGGCGTGATTTTGGAGTGTGGATGAAAACATGAAACGTAATTAAATCACAATACACAGAGAATTAGGGAAGAGAAGGGGAATTTTATTAAATTTCAAAGAAGAGGGATGAGAAACAGAGTGCAGATTTAGGTGAGAGAAAGAATTACAACCAACTGGGAAATAACATGCATAATGTCACCCTCTAATATTCTTCCCTAAATATCCTACCTGAATTCTGTTAGCCTGCTGATGTGGCATTAGTGACGTAGTCTTGCATCTTGGTAGGAATTTTCTTGGGCCTGTTGCTCCTTCGAACCACTGGTTGGCTCGTATCTATTGGGCTAGTTGACATCACAACATTACTCCCCCGTTTAACAATGACCTTGTCCTCAAGGTTAAGGTGAGGAAAGGCCTGCAACAAGATTGTTTTATCCTCCCGTGTAGCAGCAGTATCTGGAAGGCCATCCCATTGGGTCAACCATTGTTCGATCATTTGACCCGACCGATCCAGCATACGAGTGTCCAGAATGGCGGTGGGTAAAAGTACCATAGAGGCAGATGGATCCACAAGACCGATGGGAGTGACCTGGTGATCGGGAATTCCGGTGCATTTACGCAATAAGGAGACATGGAACACATCGTGAATCTGAGCCGATGCCAGTAACTCCAAACGATAAGCGACGGTGCCCACTCGGGTGACGATCTTGTAAGGGCCGAAGTATCGTCTGCCAAGTTTATGATGGCGTTGGAGGCGAGGAGACTGCTGGCGGTAGGGCTGGATTTTAACAAAGACCCATTCACCAACCTCAAATGTAACATCACGACGACGTTTGTCAGCGTACTCTTTCATCCGAGCCTGGGATTTCAGTAAATTTTGTTTTAAAAGAGTTAAAACAACATCACGATTGAGCAATTGGGCCTCCAAAATGGGATTACCCATTGGTCGGTGGGCGGCGACCGTAGAGAATTTCGAATGGCGTCATTTTGGCAGCGGTTTGAAAAGAGGTGTTGTACCAAAACTCTGCCCATGGCAGGAAACTAAGCCATTCTTTGGGTTGATCACAGACAAAACATCGTAAATACATCTCCAAGCATTTGTTTAGTACCTCCGTTTGACCGTCCGATTGAGGGTGGTAAGCGGTGGAGAAGGATAAATGAGTACAATGTAATCGGTGTAGCTCCTTCCAAAAATCCGACATGAAATGTGGATCATGATCAGTAACTATGTCCGTGGGAATGCCATGTAAGCGAATAACATCCGTAAGGAATACTGAAGCAACAGTAGCACTTGTGAAGTGTGTTGGTAATCCCACAAAATGCCTATATTTAGATAAACGGTCCACGATGACCATAATCACAGTTTTACCATGAGAGTTGGGAAGCCCGGTGATGAAGTCCATGGATATATTTTCAAAGACCAATTGGGGAATTGGCAAGGGTTGTAATAAACCACCAGGGGGTAAAAATGAAGCTTTCATCTGTTGGCATGTTTGGCATTGAGCCACAAAAGTCCTAACATCGTGACGCATATTTTTCCAGTAGAAGTTTGAAGACAACCGGTGAAAAGTGCGGGTAACACCGGAATGTCCCCCGATAACGGAACTATGATATTCGATTAAGAGTTGCTGACACAATGGGGAACCGGTTGGAATGAACAGCCGAGCACGAAAAAAGAGGAGACCATCTTTGTAAATAAAATCCGGATGCGCCAAGGGATCACGCTGAATCTGGGAGCAAAGAAGTTGCAAATCTGAATTGTGTTGAATTTCAGTGCGTAAGTCGTTTAGGAAGGAGAACACTTGACCCAAATAGGCCAAAAAGGTAGCGGCTGAAACACGCGACAAGGAATCGGCAGCTGCATTGTTTTTGCCCGATCGGTATCGGATTTCAAAGTCATACCCCAACAGCTTGCCCACCCATTTTTGTTGATCGGGTGTCTGAATTACTTGGTGTTGTAGTTGACGAAGTGATTGCTGATCCGTGAGGATATAAAAGCGTCTACCTAGAAGATATTGACGCCATTTGGCAACGGCTTGAGTGATAGCGAACATCTCTCTTTGATAAGTGGAAGCGTGCTGCATCCGAGGACATGATTTTTGACTAAAGTAGGCAATAGGATGATTGTCCTGAGAAAGAACTGCACCGATACCCGTACCGGATGCATCTGTTTCGACCGTAAATGGTTTAGTAAAGTTGGGAAGACCCAGGACAGGAGTGGCACTCAATAACTCCTTAAGATTGGCGAAAGCATCCGCTGTGGTAGATGTCCATTGGAAGGCGTCTTTGCGAAGTAAATCGGTTAAAGGCCCGGCAATCGAATCATAATTCCGGATGAACCGCCTGTAATACCCGGTAAGACCGAGAAAGCCACGAACGTCTTTGACAGATTTAGGAGTAGGCCACATGTTAATTGCATCAATTTTGGATGGGTCGACTGCCACTCCATCCTTGCATATTATATAACCTAAATAGCTTATCCTAGATTGACCAAATGTACATTTTGAAAGCTTTGCCACCAGTTTGTTGTCCCGAAGCAACTGGAAAACCATCCTCAAGTGGTTCAAATGCTCATACCAAGTAGAACTATAAACAAGGATGCCGTCAAAGAAGACTAGGACGAATTTGCGCAGATAAGGACGAAAAACGTCATTCATCAAGCGTTGGAAGGTCAATGGGGCATTGGTTAAGCCGAATGGCATGACCAAAAACTCAAAATGCCCATCATGAGTCCGAAAGGCTGTTTTGCTCACTGCATCTTCATGCAATCGTATTTGATGAAATCCCGCCAACAAGTCTAATTTGGAAAAATATTGAGCACCATAAAGTTCATCAAACAACTCATCAATAGTCGGAATAGGAAAACGGTCACGAACCGTAATGGCGTTGAGAGCCCGATAATCAACACAAAATCGCCACGTTCTGCCTTTCTTTCGAACCAATAACACCGGAGAAGAGAAGGGGCTGGTGCTCGGCCGAATGATACCTTGGTTTAACATCTCACTCACCAAACGTTCAATTTCAGTTTTATGAAAATGCGGGTATCGGTAAGGTTTAACAGAAACCGGGGCAGAGTTAGGCAGTAGTGTAATATGGTGTGATCTTGGGAACGAGCCATTGGCAGGCCTGTAGGTGGCTTAAAAACCGTAGGGAAATCATCAATTAAAGAGCGTACATCAGTCGGACAATCCGGAACAGTGGATTCAAGAGATATTAGATGAAGCTGAAAACAAGCTGCAATAGAATGTGTCTGAGATAACCGCCGTAACCCATGGAACTGAAGCTGATGAGGAGTGGTAGGTGAATCACCTTGCCATTTGATATGTGTTCCCTGCCAATCAAACTCAAAGGAAGCCTTGGCATAATTAGTAAGGACCGGCCCAAGTGTGGAGAGCCACGAAACACCTAACACTATATCCAAACCTTGAAAAGGTAATACATATAGATCAACCCAAATAGCAGAATTTTGAATTAACAAATCAACCTGACGAGCAAGACCTGAACAAGGTAACTTCTCGCCACTACCCACTAAGACCGAAAATGGTGTAATTGATTCAATAGTCAGGTTAAGAAAACTCGCTACCCGCGTTTGCACGAAGCAATGGGTGCTCCCACCATCAAGTAAGACCTGCACGGATTGGCCTTTGATTGAACCTGTAAAACGTAAGGTAGTAGTAGCACACCCTCCCGCCAGGGCGTTATACGATATGGCCGAATGATTTTGTATTTCTTGTACCTGCAAGGTCTCAGCCACAGTAGCATCCGAAGAAGAATCGGGCAGGTCACTGAGTGGGTCGGTATATGGGGAATCATCGTCAAAAAATAATAGTTGAGGAGCAGCCTTACAGACGTGGTCACGAGTGTACTTCTAATCGAAGCGATAACATAATCCCAGAGCACGTTTCCGGGCTGTTTCGGCAGTGGTGAGGTGACGGAATCCCACGTTATTTGGAAATTTAGGGTTAGCAGGGGTGACGGAAGAAGATGAGACGGTGAGAGGGGCGGTTTTAGAAGTTGGTAAAATGGGCTTCCCACATCCAATTGTTACCCGGCCTATACCTTTTTCAATTTGAATACGGTTTTCATGCAAGTGGGCCAGTTCCATAGCGTCTTCTAGGGTGTTTGGCTTATGAATAATCACCGACTGCTTAATATCGTGCCTGAGACCAGAGATAAAACAATAGAGCAAAAATTCAGCCGGTAAAAGCATGGATCTATTCGATACCTCTTCGAATCGATGGCGGTATTCTGATACGGTAGAAGTCTGTTGCAGTTTCGCTAGAACACCCTCTGGTTCCTCCAATTCTTTGGATCTGAAACGTTGGATGATGGCGGTTGTGAACGTTGGCCAATTGATGAACGGAGAGAACCGATCATGCTAATCGTACCAATCCGCGGCCTCATCATCTAAATAAAATGACGCTATCATCAAACGATCAGGCTGCGGGATCTCGTAAAACGTGAAATACCGATTCGCTTGGGCAACCTACCGCTCCGGGTAAGAACCACTGAAGCGAGCAAGGTGAATAGGGGTTGGTTTATGGCGCCCCAAAATAGAGGTTCCCGGCATCCGGGAACCACCTGATGAACCGGAATCACCCGTATGTTTTTCTTTGATGAGCTGACCAACAGATACACACAATTTGTTTAGTACCTGTTTGGTATCCTCTAGGGACGAAGCAATGGAAGAGACATCGGATTGCAAATCTGATTGCACCTGAGCGGCCTGAGTTTGAGACTCCTGCAATTGACGATGAGATTCCTGCAATGATTTGAAACCTTCATCCAATTGTTTAAGACGGGTACCATCAGCCATGCTTGCTAATGGCTCAATGAAAGCACCAATGGAGTGTGGATGAAAACATGAAACGTAATTAAATTACAATACACAGAGAATTAGGGAAGAGAAGGGGAATTTTATTAAATTTCAAAGAAGAGGGATGAGAAACAGAGTGCAGATTTAGGTGAGAGAGAGAATTACAACCAACTGGGAAATAACATGCATAATGTCACCCTCTAATATTCTTCCCTAAATATCCTACCTGAATTCTGTTAGCCTGCTGATATGGCATTAGTGACGTAGTCTTGCATCTTGGTAGGAATTTTCTTTGGCCTGTTGCTCCTTCGAACCACTGGTTGGCTCGTATCTATTGGGCTAGTTGACATCACAACAGATTTTTTCAAAAAAATGTTGGTTATATTATATGAACATGTATAAACCATAAAACTGTAGTTTCAATAATGGGTACCTGGTAAGCCAGCAACTAAACCAGAGAGGGAAGTAGATGTCATGTTCGACATGCTTGTCAGGGTGATCTGGTTCCTCCTTAGGGTGCAGTCTAATGATGATGATGGTGATGATGAACCGAAAAGGGTATCCGGTGATGGAGAAATGGGAGATTTCATGATGATGTTATTGTGATTAAAGTCTAACTCTTTAACCCTCTAATTATCTCCTTATATATGCACACAAAGAGGAAACCCAAATTAGTTAATAATAGTAATATGGCCCATCAACAATCACCAACTAATTAAATAATAGGTTGTTATATATTTTGATCTATATAATGTAAATGATTATAATGGCTACTAGATTAAATATTACACCATAATATATTTAATCTTACATTCTCCCACTAAGCCGAGTAATGATTTACTATGAGTATTAGATAAGCCTGATAAGGAGTTAACACTCATTTTAGCCTTAAACCAAGAACTATAGCAGAGAAATACAGTCGTTGAATCATTATGCGACTCAGTAGTCCCATTAGTCATACTATAGCCTCAATTTAAAACCTAATCGTTATGATCAAAATACGCATAAGCCCTTTGTTTGATTTGTAACTTTATTTGTCTGTATGCCATTATACCGGTTTAACATATGCTTAGAGACATACAAAATCAAACTGATGGGGAAAATTAACTAATACTTAGTCATTCATAGTACGATATGCAGTTGTGCACGACCATCAATTAATACCCGTCTATGAGCTCTCTTAATAAGACTTATGGGTAATAGCCCTTCAATTATAGGATCCTTAAGCATATCATGAATGTTTTCGATACAAAACTTAGTTTCCTCAATTCGTTTATAAACGAATAATTAATTGCGTATCAAAACTTAATGCAGCACCTCTCGAACTGTTACTGTTCAAGGAGTCATGGTAGTTGGCTTTATCACAATAAGTCTTCAATATATTAATTATATGGAGTTAATAAACTTATGAGTTCACTGATAAATTTCCAACAACATTTAGTGACTATATTATGTCGTTATAACTTAGGTTGTTGATATTAGTCCATTATGACTCCACCATGAGATAGGTTTTGTCTACTGACATAAAGATATACCCGAAATTACATTTTGTCATCTTTAAATATCACAAACTTAGAGTAATCAACCGGTTTGAGTTCTCACTTCTTTTTTAAGTTATAGCCTCTCGTTTCTTTTAAAGGATATTGTAATACTCCATTAGATGCTTCAATCACGTAAGAGATATCTCTGAGATCTATTATATCAACGTTTGTGTTAACAATACTTTGACTTATGTAACATATACTTATCAAAAGAATATCATCTATATAAACTAGTTTATCTTAGTTGCTCCCACTCATTTTGAGGTAGGTACATTAATCCACTTGGTTCTTGATGAAAATGATTACGTTAAGTTTTCATCGCATTATGATGTTTGCATTAACCCATACATGGATTTTATTGACTTACAAACAAACTGTTCTATAACCTTCAGTTCGGAACTTTCAGGTTGTTATCTAATGAACATGTAAATGTGTAAGTCAGTTGTTAGGAAAAGTTTTTTCCAAAATCCATTTCAACTTTAGTTAGGGAGGTTATGTAATCATCAAAGTTAGTAGGATTTTAAACCTAGATGACCTCCTGAGTTGATTATAGGGTTTGTTAGATGTTTCAGTTTTATGGATTAGCTCTTGGTTAGGATGCTATCATTCTCAAGATTCTAAGTTTGCAAAAGTTGGTGCAGTATGGTGTACAAGAGGTGTAGTCGGAGTTAAATTCGGAGTAAAATTTAATGACACTCTCCCCCGCCTCTTGTATTCCTTGCAAGTCATGAGAAAAACTTTTACTGCTCCCACTGACCTTAGAAATCTTAAGGAACTCGGCATGCTTAGGGTCAATGTTTAACGACCAACAAATTCTAATTTAGAAAAAAAAATTGATGACGTTAGTCGTTGTAGTTTCTCTTGTTAAGGATTATGTTAGTTTAGGTAAGAAATCTAGGTGTGTCCACAATTAAGCAACAATGAAACTTTTGTAAGTGTAGCATTATATTTTAAGGAGACAAGTTTTGATGGACAGTGTCGTGATGGAGCGGTGTCTTGTACAAGAGGTGTAAATAGAAGTAATATAAAGTTTTCACTCCCCACCTCTTGCAACTACTGCAAGTTATTATTAAGACACTTAATGCTCCCACTGATATTTAACATCTCAAGAAATGCTACAAGAGAAGTTTCAATGAGGTACGTGACGTGGGAACCTATCATATATACGTTAGACTTTATTTGATTCCCTTAATGTCCAGATGTCTTAAGAAAACTCGGGAAATATTTATTAGAAATCTATTTAAGTATATATATATATATATATATATATATATATATATATATATAGGTAAAGAGTACGGTACAAATTACCTTATCGTAAATTATATACGCGAACATAATAGCCATACACGTGTCCTGAATGGTTTTTTCATATATAAGGTTAAATGAGACAATCAATTCAATCATCTGAGGGTAAATTCGTCTCTTCATTCAATCAGCGAGCGAGAAGTTCGTTACACTAATATCCCGGTATTTATCATTCGAATCAATTTCAAATTTTTCATAATTCTCAATTTGCAGTTATCGTTCTTCTGTGTTAGGGTTTTATTCAGTTGTTTTTTTTCGATGGATCCACAGAGCAGCACTGGACGTGCAAATGTTGATGTTGAAGAAAGTCGACCTATCGGTGATCATGCTCAATTATCTGCATATCAGAGAGTTTCTATTGAGGATGTTTTAAATCCGCCATCTACAAATTCAAATCCAATTGCAAGTTCAAGTGCTCTAAACGATTGTTTTAATGGTAATTATGTTAATTCAGATATCTAAAATGTTCGTATACCTGTTTTTTGTTTAATCGCTCCTCTGATTTTACATTGTTGTAACTGTTTTTGAAGTTTGAATGTTGAGTATATTTTTGACATGAAAGCAACATGTACAAATTCGCATGTTATTAGTCTTTCAATTCGCATTTGATGTTTTTTTCCTTAAGTATTTCGCATGCTATGGTATATTAAATCGCAAAGATAAATCAGATTAATCAAAATCATCAATTTCGCATGTTTTCTTCATAGATTTCGCATGTTTTTGATTTTAGGAAGCAAATTAACAGCTATATAGGAGAATATGATGCTGACATGGTGATTAATAGGATGACTGACAAAAAACAGTATTTAGCTGATTATTCGTTTGAATATTCTGTTGATGATGGCAAACGTTTAACTGGTTTGTTCTGGGCTGATGTGTTATGCAAGCTTAACTATATGGAATTTGGGGATGTGATATCCTTTGATGCAACTTTCAAGACAAACAGGTTAGTGTTTGAAGACAAACATGTTTTTTTTTACTATTTTCGCATGTTATATGTCTTCATGAGCTGTTATATCACATGTGTAAAATTGATGTTGACTATATCGCATGTTATACTTTTTGTTTTCGCATGTGGTTTTTTGTAATTCGCATGTTTTCAACGTATTTTCGCATGTGTTGTGCAGGTACAAGATGGTGTTTGTCCCATTCACTGGCATTGACAACCACTGTCGAAATGTAACATTTGGAGCTGGGTTGTTGGCATCGGAGAGCATTGAATCATATAAATGGCTTCTGAATTCATTTTTAAAGTCATTTGGTCAGCAGCCAAAGGTTGTAGTGACTGATCAAGACCCTGCTATGAAACAGGCTATTGAGGAGGTTTTCCCTGTCAGCAGACACAGATTGTGCATGTGGCACATAATGAAAAAAGTGGCAGATAAGGTATAGTATGCTATATTCTCTTCTGTTAGTGTTATTTTTTTTGTATATTATATATTTTTGTTATAGGTTGATATAAAAAGCATTTATTGTCATAGGTTGGACACGAGTTGTGCAATAACGATGAGTTTAAAAGGAGGATGTGTGACATTGTATGGACTGATTCGATTGAGCCCGAAGAATTCGAGAGACAGTGGAAGTTGGTGATGATTGAGTTTGGTCTCACAGAAAACAAATGGATCGATGATATGTTTGTGATGAGATCCATGTAGATTCCGGCTTTTTACCGACATGAGCCAATGTCGGGACTTATGAGAACAACCTCAAGATCAGAGAGTGAGAACCATTTTTTCTGCCAGGTGTCTAATTCACAACTCACTCTCGTAGAGTTTATGAATCATTTCGATGGTGCAATGGATGTCCAACGTTTTAATCATAGAAAGAATGATCATATTTCAAGATATACTGAGCTTGCTGATTTAACCGGAACTTCTTTGGAAGAAGATGCTGCTAAGAGATTCACCAGGTCTATATTCTTTGATCAGCAAATAGAGATTTGTGGTACAATTTCTGAATGTCTGCCGATGGACACCAAAGTAGAGGGTCCACAGATCAGGATAATGTTGAAGGACTTTAAAGCCCATGGAAATGGTTTATTGGAGGTATTATAGCATATTTATTTCACACATGCGATTTGTTGATAACATATATGCGAATTTCTTTTTTACAGAATTATCATCTTGCAATATGCGATTTTGTTTTTTATCATGCGATTTTCAAAATTTATTCATTTGCATGATTTTTTAGGCATGCGAAATTGTTATGTTATACATGCGATTTTAATTGTTACTATATATATATATATATATATATATATATATATTTTTTGGTTTTTCCTAGGTGTGGTTCAAGAATCTTGAAGATGATGTAACTGCACAGTGTAGCTGTTTGCGTTTTGAGTAGTATGGGCTGCTATGCAAACACATTTATTTTCTTTTCAAGATGTTTGGTGTTAAAGAAATACCAAACAAATATGTTATGAAGAGATGGACGAAGGATGTTGTTCCGAATGAGTTAAATGTGAAGTACAATCTAAATGTGGGTGGCAAGGATGTGCAACACAAGGCTAAACGGATTGCTCGTGAAATCACACACACAGGGGAGTATTTGGTTAGTAATTTGATTTCCGACCTTGATCAACTTGTTTTAGTCAGGGATCAAATGATGCAGCTTAAAGAGAGAGTTGATCAGAGTCGAATAACCAAGCAACTTGATCCAAAATTTGACCGATTTTCAAAGTTGATTGGTTATCAACAACCAGTAACTAATGCTCCTCCTACTGTCCGTGTGCCGGCTGGTATAAAAAACAAAGGTCGCGGCTCACATAAAAGGATTAAATCTAAGAAAGAACAAATGATCAGCCGCAAGGGGAAAAGGTCAAGGACATGTAGCGTATGTAATGAAAAAGGTCATGACATTCGGACTTGCGATGAGCTGAAAGCCAAACTACAAGGGAAACAGCAAAAAAAGAAGAAGAAGGGCATCCAGATCGAAAATGTTGCTAGAGACAAAGACAATGAGGTTGAAGATGATGAAGAGGAAGATGAGTTTGAAGATTACGGTAGTGATGATGGATCTGAAGAAGAAGATCAGTGGGAGGAGGTTTCGGAAGATGATGAGGATGAGTAGTTTTTTCTAAATGGACATGCGAATTTATACGAAACACTTGCGATTTTTTATATTCATCTGTTTATATCATTTTTCATGCGATTATAGTTTTTAAACATGCGATTTTATAATCAGCAGTTTATATAAATTTTTACATGCGATTTCACTTTTATTACATGCGATTTGTTAGTTATCTTGTTTTTTGTTATGTGACAATGATGGCTATATCATTCATGCGATTTAATATTAAGAGATAACATAATATGTTCAAAAACATGTACCCAAAATATAATAATAGTTATTGTCTAACATAGCCATTACCACAAAAACGATTAAAAAGAGTTTTTTAGTTACTTGGAGTAAATATTTTGTCACGTTCAGAAGAGCTGAACTCCATCTTCTCCTTCACAGTGTTCAGAGCATCTGTCAGGAAAGAGAAGGCCAAGTCATCAGCTCGAGATTGCTCTTTTATGTGATCCAAAGCTCTGTCTCTGAAGGTTGATGGTGGTTCTTGAAGTAGCTTTTCCCATACTGCTTGATTTTTCTTGATTTGTTCAATAATTTTGCCCTGTACATCAAGAATCAAATGAGAAGAGGTGACATCAGTGCTTAATTCTGTCAATGTGCGAGTTGACAATAGCTCTTTGATTGCAATGTTTTTGATTTTTTCTATATCTTCAGATGCCATTTTTGTTGGTCTGTGTTTTTGTATGTGTATTTCTTTGTCTTCTATGTCTTAATATGGAAGGTAGTTATATCTAGTTTTTTATATTAATATAGTGAAATTATTATATAGGTAGGGTGGTAAGTTCTCTAGTATTTATTGTAAAATTGATCATTACATGTTAAATTACAGTCACATCGGTCATAAATTAAGTATTTTTTTATATATAATACTACTATTTTTAGTTTTTAAGATTCGTATTTTGTTTTTTTTAGTTATTTATTTAGTTATTATTTTTTTTTTGCATTTTTAGGAGAAATCAATTTTTAATTGTTTTGCACTGTTTTTATTCGAAATCGCATTTGAATGGATACAAATTCGCACACTATATAAAATCTCAAAGAATACTTAACATTTTACTGAAATCGCAATGCTTTATCATGAATTCGCACACTATATGAAATTTTAAGGAATACTTAACTTTTTACCGAAATCGCATGTACAATGTTATGAATTCGCACACTATATGAAATTTGAAAGATTTTTTTTTTAATTGAAATCGCATTTACATTGTCCATGAATTCGCACATGATATCACAACCTGCATCATCTTCTTGATTAATTGTTATAATTTCGATTTATAAATTCATCAGAAGTTCACAAACGTGTCCATCGATTTGTGTTAGTTCAGAATTTCTGAATTCATCAGAATTTCATTTTTCACAGAAGGATTTTGTGAATAGGAATCGATCGATTTTTGATTAATTGTTATAATTTCGATTTCGGTTTTGATTTTAGAATCTTTCGTTATGATTTTGAGGTTTTTGTTTGCTGATTATCAAGGGTTTTGATCTCGCATTTAACGATTTTAACCTTGGCGGTTTCTTTTTATTAATTTTAATTTGATAAATTTAATAGTAAAACACGTTGTTTAAATGAGATGATCTGACGGTTGTGGATGAAGCGTACATAATGTACAATTAGGTTATTTGTATGATAACCGGCCTCTGTATATATATATATATATGAATAGATTTCTTCTAAGACCGTCGGCCATATGCGACAAAATTTAGATACAGGTTGATAGTCTTTAAATGATAAATGAATTATGTCTAAATATTCCATTTGGAATAAGTTCCACGAATGTCAATAAATGACTTATGATGGACCCATACTTATTCCTTAAGCAAAGTCATATTTAGGGATTTAACGTCATGATTTAAAATCATTTAGAATGAGATTAGATTAAAAAATCATCATCATTAACCATGTCATGATTTCTCATGAATTTCGGTTGTAATGGATGAAATTTATAGGTCTCATTTTCCTTTTTGTCAAATTCTCATTTGCATGATAACAAAAGTTGTGAAAATGTAAGGTATCATCTAATTTCATCTTAGTAATGTTTCTATCCAGATATTGAGAACAAATAATATAAGAGTTTAAGGTAAGGGTGACTTTATGTTGACCATGCAAACCTCACAACCTTTATAACATAGTTTAATTATGATACTATATTCTGATTAATCTTCAGAATATATAAGGTATCGAAATGCTTTGTTAGAAGATTGCTTATTATGGTTCTTATAGCCTTAATATATAATTTTATCACTAACTCTCATGTTAGTTATTTGTTGAGTTCTGGTGAACATTTAGAACTAGAGTCAACTAATCATGTGTTACTTGGAATATTAAAATTAGCAGACTTAAATATCATTAGTAAGTGACTACCTAATTAACTTATCCAACTGTTCTTTTGAATAATGGATAGTCTCGTTGCTTATGCCTAGACTAATGGCATAATTATGCAGTGAGATTCTCTCTTGAATAACCTTAGAGTTGGAATTTTGTACTTGTATTTTGACTATGGACCTTAGAACAATCCTCTTTTAAGGTTTCAGTGGTTGTTAGGTGAATAACATCTTATTTTCCAGTTTCAAACATTTATTTCTTTGTACATATGTTGCTTACCAACACACTCATTTTCCTTTGGTACTTTTGAGTGTTATAGTTGATTTATAAGGCATCAAATTGTACAAGTGAAAATATTAGTATGTAATGCACTGGAAAAATGTACGTATTTCCATGCGTAAGCCATTAACGTTATGGGTCATGGTATTATACATTATAATGTATTCACATATATCACTTAACTTTATAGTTTAGAATCTCAAATGAAGGCATGCATCTTAGGAATTCTTGTAATTATTCCATAGATAATAGATTAGTCTTAGGAAAGACTTAATCTGGAATAACTTTAGTGATAGCATTTATATTAGAGAGTTATTGATTATCATAAAAGACATCATGTTCGATTTGTCCTATTCATCATGCTCTACTTTTCTTCTGTAGTACCTTTATCAGAAGAGAGCAGTAGGATTATCGTGTCTTAAGAGATAATCAATGATTTAATTTAAGAGCTAATCTTATAGAAACTTTAAATAAAGCAAAACATTCTAGATTTAGCAAAACACTTTAGTGATAGCATTTATGTTAGAGAGTTCTTGATTATCATAAAAGACATCATGTTCGATTTCTCCTATTCATCATGCTCTACTTTTCTTCTGTAGCACATTTATCAGAAGATATCAGTAGGATTATCGTGTCTTAAGAGATAATCAATGATTTAATTTAAGAGCTAATCTTATAGAAACTTTAAATAAAACAAAACATTTTAGGTTTAGGAAACAGAGTGGATGAGATATAGATTTATAGAAGAAAATTATAGTGAGTAAAGTTATGGCTACTTAAAAATTAAAGCAGACAAAATTGATCATAAGATTAATGAAGGATCATTAATGTAAGGATCATTATGTGAAGAGGTTGTGATATGTCTATTACTAACATCAAAATAATAGACTTAGTTAAAGTTCTACTTAAATGAAGATAAATCAGCTTTGACCAGAAGTGTAATCATCTAAGCATATGTGCAAAGTAATCGTGACAAATCAGCTTTGGCCAGAAATAAGACAATCACTTTAGTTATGCACTCGTTAAGTATGCTAGACATGAATGAATGAAATCAGCTTTGGCCAGAAATTAAGACATTTCACGTTTGTAATGAATACTCAACATAGTTTTTATAATACTTGAACAATAAATAGATGTATCAAATCAGTTTTAGCTAGAAGTGATACATCCGGAGCTCATTCAAGTTAAGCAATTTTGGTTTTGTAAAACATTATCTGATTCTGATTAATTAGCTAAGTATTTACAAAAACCAATTATTTAATAACAAACCACCTGAGCTAAATTTTAGTTCACATTAAACAGCCTAAAATAATAAGGTTTCGAGTGAGATCTCGACTCAGTTATGACGTCTCGGGTGAGATCTCGAGTCAGGTCTCGACTCATCTTGAAACATTATGAGGTCTCGAGTCATTAAGGTCTTGAGTCGCAACCTCAGTCGAAATCTCGAGGTCTCGAGTACTGAATTTTTTATGAGATCTCGACTTCATAATGAGGTTTCGAGTCGCAACCTTGTGGTCTCGAGTCGAAATCATGGTCTCGAGTTGTAAAGATTGAGACCTTTATGATCTTGAGTCGCAACCTTGTGGTCTCGAGTCGAAATCTTGGTCTCGAGTCATGAAAGACTGATAACCCTTATGATTTCGAGTCGAAATCTTGGTCTCGACTCGTTAAGGATGATCTCGAAACTTTTGTAAACAGTTGTTATTGTGAAAATAACTGAAAATTTGAATTCTTAGGGATTTTGAGATGTAATTTCCTATTTTAGTGCTGATCTAATTTTATCAAATATTTCGAAAATTTTTATCTGTTGATCTAATAACAGTTTTCGAAAATTTCTAAGAGTTAAAAAAGATCAAAACATGGAAAAACACTCAATAATCCAAATCATATTCCAAAACATAAAAGAATTTCGAATTTTCCTAAGAACACATGAATGTGTGTATCTATCCAAGTTAATTATTCGTTTATAATATCTATACGAAACTTGGAGATAAGGTTACAAAATTTTAGGAAATATAATAAAAAAAAACTTAATTTTAGCCCAAAATAAGGGGATTGCTTCAAAAACAATATTATTCCTTCTATTACGAAATAAAATTGTTTCATTTATTGGATTATAAAGTCTCTAATTGAATTATTATTATTAATTCATAATATAACAGAGAAAGCTTCGACAAAAATTTCCGCAAACAATATTATTTATGATGATGCAAGATTTTGATCATCATCAAGTTGCATATAGAAAACAAATCCAATGAGATCAAAACTAAAAATTAACGTTGCATATCATCGTAAATCCAATAAAAAGTAAGTGGGGAATAGGAAATCACAAATTAATGTTAATTTTCAGAATCCTTCATGACGACCCTTAAAATTGAATTAGTTTTCGATATGTGATAATCACCAATAAATTGTATAATATTCATTCTCTAAAATTTAATGATTTTACTTATGAGATTTGCGAATTATATACAACGCTGGATATAATAATTTAATTCAAGTTTCGAAAAATTGCACATCAAATAAATACATGATTAAATTGTATAACCAACATTGCTCTGATACCACATGTTGGTTATATTATATGAACATGTATAAAACATAAAATTGTAGTTTCAATCATGTGTACCTGGTAAGCCAGCAACTAAACCAGAGAGGGAAGTAGATTTCATGTTCGACATGCTTGTCAGGGTGATCTGGTTCCTCCTTATGGTGCAAGCTAATGATGGTGATGATGAACCGAAAAGGGTATTCGATTATGGAGAAAGGGGAGATTTCATGATGATGTTATTGTGATTAGAGTCTAACTCTTTAACCCTCTAATTATCTCCATATATATGCACCCAAAAGGAAACTCTAATTAGTTAATAATAGTAATATGGCCCATCAACAATTACCGACTAATTAAATAATAAGTTGTTATATATTTTGATCTATATAATGTAAATGATTATAATGGCTACTACATTAAATATTACACCATAATATATTTAATCTTACAAAAAAATCTCTAAACACGCCTGAAAACGCCAACCCCCACGCCCTTGGGCGTGATCCGGCAAAAAAAACCCAGGTGTGTTTTGAATCACACTTTGAAGAATTTTGTTTGGCCAATAGCATTTAATCTTCCTTTTTTAGTTCAATAGCTTTTTTGTTGGGTTTTTTATTATTATTTAATTTTTTACACCCATTAACATAATGCACACATCCCCACTACACCTATTTTAGAAAAAAACGCTCAATAATGCCCCTTACTGACTGTATTGTCACATGACAGAAAACGCCCAAGTATGGCGGCATTATGTACGTTATAACCACAACCGTCAGATCATCTCATTTAAACCCCCTGCTTAACTATTAAATTAATCAAATTAAAATATATATATGAAACCGCCAAGGTTAAAATCGTCCATTTACGAAATCAAAAACCCCTGATAATCAGCAAACAAAAACTCATAATCGATCTATTCTTATCAAAATCGTATTCGAAAATCCAACAAGTAATCAAAAATCGATCTATTCTTATTCACCAACTCCTTCTACGATTTAATTATCTGCTGATTTTGGAAGTTCAGAACTGAAACAAATTGATGGACCGTCTATCGAAAAAGATGATGCCGGATGAAAATTATAAAATATGTGAAATACATATAAAACATGCGAAAAAAAACATTGCAGACAAAAAGAAATGTTGTGTTTTTGTAAAGTGTGCGAAATCACATATTGTAACATGCGATTTAAAAAAAAGTAATAATGTTTAAGATGTCTTATAGTGTGCGAATTCATGACTTATACACTTGCGATTTCAAAAAAGTTAATAATGTTTTATCATCTCTTATAGTTTGCGAATTTCATACACTCGAGCTGATGAATACATTTCGTCTTGATCATCCTGTTGGGTTTCAGTGGTGATCAATTTTACTTTTATCAAAAACTGGTTTGATATATATATTAATTAAATAGGTAATTAATAAACGCAGCGGAATAAATATATTAATCAACACCAAAAACGAACCAAACAGGATCATGGTTACGAACATGCAAATACGGTATGTAAAATAATTAATCTACCGATGAGAAAAATTATACCTTAGTGGTTAATAAATAACCGTGTGAGACACCGAGGTACAACGAACGAGTGCTAGACACAAACACGAACAAAGAGCGAGGCGTCTCGTGGCGGCACCGAAACACAATGGTGGCGGCACTTCACTGAACCACAAAAACAAAAAGCTCCTTTTCTTTTGTGGTTCAATCGCCAAAAGAAAATAAGAATCCTTGTGATTGTTATTGTCTCACAAAATATTTCCTTTTCTTATTTGTGATCTCTTACGGCAGTAGGCTATCTCCATTATGACCATTGAAAGAACATATATATATATATATATATGATAATATATATTTGTTATGATTGGAGGATTAGTTAAAAATCATACAACCAACTTTCTAACTAACCCATATTAACTACTCCACTTAATCAAATCAAAACAATTGTGATGGTCACTTTTGATATAAATAATTATTCCCCGTTAATTGTTCGTGGTCACTAGTTAACCAAGTTAAGTGGATTTAATGTTCGTTGCCCAAGGTGTAACTCTTACGGGTCATAGCTCGGTCAGCAGTGTTGACTTATCGAACCCGTACATATAATTCCAACAATCTCCCACTTGGACGGGTTTCGATAAAATCCTCAACGCAGACAGTCAGCGGCGCTCTAGCTGCACATGACTGCCCTCAACAAGGTATGACACTTTAAAGTCATTAACCAAAACACCTTGCCATTAGTAACAACTTACTATTGCAAGACAATAGACTTATGGTAATTGTCGTCATTCATCCTTTCTGTAAAAGTCATCAATTGAATCAACGAGACATGGATAAAGTTCATTCTCATATGGCGTTCAATTATTATTGTTCTCGATCAAGAGTCAAAGTGGTCCGAACAAACACACAGTAAGTTTGGGTAAGGCCTTACACTTCACCAGTTTGAATCAACGAGGGCGCCACAATGTCTAACTGTTACATATTATGTAAGAGTACATAATCCCTTATCGACTACATACAACTCCCACTGAACTTCAGAACTATTCCCAATTAAAGCCTTTATGACTGGCAGTTACGCGACAGCGGTTGACAGTAATCAAAGAATAATCCTTGGTAAACGGAAGTTCTAATATGTATCTCAGGTCAAAGGATACTAAATGAGTATACCAATATCAAAACATCTTATGACTAAGATCCATGAAGATGATTTGATGCGAGTTACATCCAACGTCATTCTTAATGAGGTCTGTGAATTTAGGAGTCAACTCTTTGAGTCCAAAGTCAGAATAGTCTTAATTCAGAGTCGTTCCCACGAGTCTGACCCACTACGGATAATTTAGAATACAAGATTCATGGATTAAACGTATTAAAATCAAACACAGTTGTAAGATTCAAAGTTTGCATTTATCCAGTAAATCAAAGGTGAATTCAAAAGGTACAACTGTTTGAATGTTCGTACATCCAAATACTAAATCAAAACATATGGCCAGCTAATCTAAGACCGATAGCATCCCTCTGTTGGTCATGATTGTCCTGAGTCATCGGTTTAGTGAACGGGTCTGCTAGGTTTTGATCTGTGTCTACTTTGCTTATTATAATGTCTCCTCGTTCCAGTATTTCCCGTATATAGTGGAACTTTCTTAGAATGTGCTTGGCCCTGTGATGAGATCTGGGCTCTTTGGCTTGAGCAATGGCTCTTGTGTTATCATAGAACACCTAGATTGGTTTATGAATTCTTGAAACCACATCGAGGTCGCTGATGAACTACTTCATCCAAGCAGATTCTTCCGCATCATCTGATGCAACTATACATTCGGATTCGGTGGCTGAATCTGCCACTATACTCTGTTTGGAGTTTTTCCAATAGACAGCTCCTCCGTTGAGAGTAAATACGAATCCTAATTGTGAGTGAGAATCATCTCGGTCACTTTGGAAGCCAACATCAGTGTAACACCTTACAGTGAGCTCCTCTTCCACTCCTCCAAACACCAAGAACATATACTTGGTTCTTCTCAAGTACCTCAGAATGTTCTTTACTGCAGTCCATTGGGTAATGCCAGGACTGTGCTGAAAACGACTGGCCATGCTTAAAGCACACGAGAAGTTAAGTCCAGTACATAGCATACATGATTGAACCAATCGCTGAAGCATATGAAACTACTTCCATTTGCTTAATTTCAATGTCCATTGAAGGAGATTGCGATTTGTTCAACACGGTTCCTTTAGTCATAGGAACACCTCCATTCTTGGAGTTTTCCAACTTGAAGTGTGTCATCATTTTGTGTATATACGTTCTTTGACTTAGCCCTAGAAGTCGCTTTGATCTATCTCTATAGATCTTCATTCCCAGAATGTAAGCAGCTTCTCCAAGAGCTTTCATTGTGAAGCAAGATCCCAAATAGTGTTTAACTTTGTTAAGCATAGGGATGTTTATTTCCAATGATTAGTATATCATTCACATACAGGATGAGGAATGATATGGTGCTCCCACTAACCTTTCTGTAAACACAAGGCTCATCTTCATTCTTGACAAAACCAAACTCTTTGATCTTCTGGTCAAAATGAAGATTCCAGCTACGAGATGCTTCCTTGAGTCCATAAATGGACTTATTGGGTTTGCACACCTCAGTTGGATATTTAGGATCGATGAAACCTTCAGGCCGAACCTTATAGACATTTTCAGAGAGATGTCCATTAAGAAGGGAGGTTTTGACATCCATTTGCCATATTTTGTAATCACCGTACGCAATTATGGCAAGCAATATCCTGATTAATTTAATCATAGCAACGGGTGAGGGGTTCTCATCATAGTCAATACTTTGAGTTTGAGTGAAACCCTTCACAACTAGCCGTGCTTTATAGGTGTGTACATTTCCATGCGTATCGGTTTTTCTCTTGAAAATCCATTTGTTTCCTACTGCCCGAGATTCGGGGGTAGCTCAACCAAGTACCATACTTGATTGTCATGCATAGATTGCATCTCGACGTTCATGGCTTCTTGCCATTTCTCAGATTCTGGATCTAAGATTGCAGATTTGTAGTTAGCAGGTTCGTCATTAGACTCAACTACTAATAAGACTTCGGGACCTTTTAGACGCCATAGACATCTATCAGATTCTTGCGAGTTCTACTACTTCTGCAAACGCTTGTGTTTTATGTCTGATTCATTGGCAACAACTACTTGTTGATCAGACAGTCCGACTACCTTATCGGTTGTTTGTGGTTCTTGAATTTCTTCAAGATCAACCACATTATTTCCAGTTTCTCGATTAAGAAGTTCTTCCTCGAGAAAGTGTCCTTTCCGTTTGATGGAAATCACATTTGCATCAGGATTGTAGAAACAATATCCACTTCTTTTATAGTATCTGACAAAAACAATCTTTTCGCCTCGAGGATCGAGCTTATCATCAAAATCACTTGTGATGTATGCTTCATATCCCCATACTATAAGGTATTCCAAATCGGGTTTATGCCCATGCCATATCTCATATGGCGGTTTTGTTTACCTTTTAGTCGGAGTCAAAATGACAATGCGAGTAGCGGTCATAAGAGCATGATCCAAAAGGAGTGAGGCAAGTTAGTTCTGTACATCATTGATCGAACCGTATCAAGTAGAGTTCGATTTCACCTTTCACTCACGCCATTAAGTTGCGGTGTGCTAGGTGGAGAGGGTTGTGAAACTATTCCACACTCTTTCAGATGATTTAGAAATTCAATGCTGAGGTATTCACCACCTCGATCTGATCGAAGTACTTTTATCTTTCTATCAAGCTGGTTTTTAGTCATGGTTTCTAGACATGGTTCTGAAAGGGCCATGTACATCATGTGACTGAGTTCTAGAAAACCATTGATCCGTTCACCAACATCGGTGAAGGGGTGCTTTGTGAGTTTGCCAGCTAAGCAAGATTCGCAATCATCAAAGGTGTCCTGTCTAGTGGATCCAAGAATCCCCTAGGACTGGAGCCATTTTATGCGTGCCTTACTTATGTGGCCAAGTCTGCAATGCCATAAATATATTTCATTTATGCGAGTTTTTTTACGCTTAGAAAGATGATATATGTTACTACTTGTTTGAACATCAATCTCATAAATACCATTTCGAGGTTTAGCCTCAAAATAAAAGACATCATTCAAGTAGGCTATAATAGAAGAACCATTTAAAATGTACTTGAATTGAATCCTTGTTCAAACAGTGAAGAGACTGAAATAATGTTTCTGGTCAAACCAGATGCATATAAATAGTTATTTAAAGTAACTACAAGGCCAGGGGAACATGAAAAACAAAATGTTCCAGTTGCAAGAACTGGAACTCTCTTTCCATTACCAACTATGAGTTCCAGGTAGCCTTGTTTCAGCTTCTTCCACTTTTCAGGTTCTTTTAAGACATTAACGATGTGGTAACCACATCCGGTATCAAATACCCATGTGTTGCTAGAAACAGTGAAAAGTTCGATAACATAAATAAGAATATCGGAAGAAGTGCCAATGTTGTTGGCCTTGTTCATATTCAACTTGGCTAGATACTGTGGGCAGTTTCCTTTCCAGTGCCCATTTGGTTGCATTCAAAGCACTGACGCTCCTAGGAGGGTGTGGTTTTGCAACATGCTTGTTGTTGGTGGCATTTCTGGCAGCAATAACAACTTTTCTCTTTCCTTTGCTCTTATGTTTCCTTTTCTTGTTATTGGGCTTCATAACACCACCAGACTTGACCATTAGAACTTGGTTGGTTTTGTGGAATAACCAAGTTTGTTCATTTGGTCAATGTATCCTTTCATCTTTAGCACATGAGTACTGATACATGATCCTTTCAGCATTTTACAGCTTATGAGCTGTTTCATGGTGTCTTATCGCTCCTGTCGGGCTTGTTTCTGAAACATGCCTTTCAGTTGCTGGATCATGTCATAAGCATCTTAATCTTTATCTTCCATGTTCTTCTGAAGTTCAGGAGACATGGTGGCTTGCATAAGGCAGGCTACCTCAATGGCATCCTCGTTATGTTTTTCCAGTGCCTTACGAGCAGCAGTAGTGTTACTTTCAGGCTCGGTAGGGACTGGGCCATCTAAGATATATAGCTTTTTCTCCATCTTGAGAACTATTCTCAGATTGCGGTGCCATTCGAGAAAGTTGGTGTTATTCAGTTTTTCCTTTTCAAGTATAGACTTGAGAACGAAGGAGTTGTTTTCATTAGTCAGTTGTTACATTAGCAAAGAGATTTTAATTAGTATTTTCGATGTATATTTCCTTATTTAATTAATGACCCATTACAGTAATTAGAACAAGGAATGAGAATCTGGCTAGGTCAGTATTAAAGGCAGCTGTGGCATACACTTTAGTAAGTGACTAGGCAGACTGACAACGAGTGTCAATTGTGAGAATTGCACAACTCTCGGATATGAGGCCGCTAAGACAACTCTTGTCTATGCATTGATACGTTTAGCCTCATCTATGCCGACTTTTTTACTTTCGAGACAGCTGGAGCATGTGATGAGAAAAGAAAAAGTAATAGTCATCCTAAAAGAAGGTACTTGTGGAAGGGCCGGATGTGTCAACGAAACCCATGCACCTTGGAAGGATAAGCTAGACATCAAGTGCGGTGTTGTGACTCCAAACACTGATGGTTCGCATTACGTTCCAAGTGTAGCTTGTGATAGGATGGCATAGACTATTGATTTTAATTATGGGTTAATTTAATATTTACCAAATAGGGTCGTAAGAGCCAATTTTAGTACATATTTAGTCGTGACATCTTGATGAACCCTTTCATCTCTCATGACACTTAATTTTAAATAACCTATTAAAACTAAGTTTGTCGCGACTTGGAATAACCAATTTTAAGTTAATAGTAGACTACTAAGTTAATAGTTTTGAAAATAAAAACTAGTTTAATTTGCAAAACTTAATTGGTTATTATTTGTTTCAAAAACAACCTTTGTTTTATAACAAAAACTTTAACAAGTTATAAAAACAATTTAGAACTTGTTTTAATGTGATTGTTTCAATATTTTAAAACTCCTTTTAAAATCATGTTGGTATTTAGGTTGGTTATGTTATAACAAATTATAAGATAAAAAGCAACCACAATAGCAAAATAAATATGTAAATCTATATGGCCAAAATTGTCCGATCTTGCCAGAGCCTTATAGCAAGATCAAACGGGTCACGGGGTCACAACACACAAACAACCACAAGGATGGACTTGAGTGCATCTTGTTGTCTTGAGCAACTCCCACTAACTCCAAGACTCCTCTTGGCATTCGGTTTTTTTCGGGTCTTCGTATCAATAATATTTAACAAGTAAATATAACAAAGACAAAAAAAAAATATCTATTACAACTTTGAACCACACGACGGGCCAAATCAATAAACTAATTATTACAACTTTGAACCATCGCAGTGGCAAAAATATAATAATTACAAAACCAAATAAAAATATACAACCATAAAATTAAGGTCGGGCCAGATTTACATATTCCACAACAATCACAAAATATACCGGGCAATCTTTTGGTAAAGCAAAACAAATAAAATATTGACCAAAATTAAAGTTGCCCTTAAAATTATTTAGATCAGAAACTTTTAAAAAAAATAAAAGTTTGTGTTCTAATTCCGGTTAAAAGACTGGTACCGATTTGCATGTTGTAAGCGTATGCTCTGATACCACTGTTGGGTTTCAGTGGTGATCAATTTTACTTTTATCAAAAACTGGTTTGATATATATATTAATTAAATAGGTATGTAAAATAATTAATCTATCGATGAGAAAAATTATACCCTTGTGGTTAATAAATAACCGTGTGAGACACCGAGGTACAACGAACGAGTGCTAGACACAAACACGAACAAAGAGCGAGGCGTCTCGTGGCGGCACAGAAACACAATGGTGGCGGCACTTCACTGAACCACAAAAACAAAAAGCTCCTTTTCTTTTGTGGTTCAATCGCCAAAAGAAAATAAGAATCCTTGTGATTGTTATTGTCTCACAAAATATTTCGTTTTCTTATTTGTGATCTCTTACGGGAGTAGGCTATCTCCATTATGACCATTGAAAGAACAATATATATATATATATATATATATATATATATGATAATATATATTTGTTATGATTGGAGGATTAGTTAAAAATCACACAACCAACTTTCTAACTAACCCATATTAACTACTCCACTTAATCAAATCAAACAATTGAGATGGCCACTTTTGATATAAATAATTATTCCCCGTTAATTGTTCGTGGTCACCAGTTAACCAAGTTAAGTGGATTTAATGTTCGTTGCCCAAGGTGTAACTCTTACGGGTCATAGCTCGGTCAGCAGCGTTGACTTATCGAAACTGTACATATAATTCCAACACATCCATCGTTACCAGCTCAACAAAGGAGTCTGTTGAAATAGATGAGAGAGAGATGAAAGAAGAAAAGCAGGGATTCAAACTAGATGAGAGAGGTATTTAAAGTAGGTGACTTTAGTGAAGAGAGAAGGAGTGATTTGACATTTGGGGTAAATGACTAAAATACCCTTTAGGTTGGCATAATTTGATTGGTTGAGAGTGGTTCTCATGGTTCTTACATCTGGTGGTGGTTTTCATTTTAGCGGCTCCCTATATATATATATATATATATAGGGAGAAGATCATGCGAGAACCACCTCTTATTGCGAGAACCGCGAGAACCAATGTGAACGCAACAAAAAATGCCTAAAAATAGCTAAAAATCACACAAATTTTTTTTTTAATATTTTTTATATAAAAATCGCTACTTTTCGAAGCAAAAAAAAAATTAAAAAAATTAAATTTTTTTTGTTTAAAAAAAATTTTCTTTTTTGGCCACTAAAATTAGCGATTTGAGCATATAAAATATTAAAAAAAAATAGATTTTTTTTTATTTTTTTAGGTTTTTTTTGGGGGGGGGGGGGTTAGGTTTTTTTAGGTTTTTTGGGGGTTTTAGTTTTTAGCATTTAGCTTAGGGGGGGTTAGGTTTTTTTAGCTATTTTAGGTTGTGGTCACATTGGTTCTCGCGGTTCTTGCAATAAGGGTGGTTCTCGCATAATATCCTCCCTATATATATATATAGGGTAGGGATCAAGAGTGAACCATATTTAAATTGTGAACAAAAACGAACAGATCCTGGCCGTTGGATGATGAGATGTAGATTTTAGGATTTTAATAGTTTTTTAATTAAAAAAAGAATAAATTGATACATAGTAACCGTATAAGGGTAATATGGTAATTTTGTTATTTGTTTTATTAGAAGCCACTAACAAGAGTTTCCTTCTTTTTAGGATTTTCCCTATGATATCGCATCTTGTATTAAATATGTCAGATTATTCAATTTTAAATACGTATGTTCTACATGCAATTGTAGAAGTTAATAATAATACTATTTAGTAAAATGTTTGCACACATATGTGAAATACAATTATAATGGTTATAATAACATATTAATGTGCATAACTTAACAAATATATACACATGTGTAGAAAAAAATAAACAGTCATTTAACAACAACTATAAGCATATATAACTATACACATGTGTATAAAAAATCAATTGCTCAACAAACAATAATTATACACATGTGTATAAAAAACAAATAGCAACTATACACATGTGTATGAAAGTGTATAAAAAAACAAATAGCAACTATACACACGTGTATGAAAAACAAATATTCACCGAACAACAACTAGATGTTTACAAAAAGAATTAAAAAGTGATAATTTGTATTTTTTTTTTTTGATGATGAAACAACATAAAGAACCACAAAACATATATGTTTATTCAATGTCAGCGTCAATCAGCATATACACCTATGTATTACAACATATAGATAATTGTATTTAAAAAAATACATCTGTGTATTGAGCAAAATGTGCATTTGAAATTGATGTAGTGTTACACATAATTCAGTTCATAAATATAAGCATATAGTTGAATATAAACCATTAGTACAATGATCTATTATGTGAATATGAAACATATTAATATCCTGGAAAAAAAAGAACATGTACGGGATGCGATTCGGCAAATGTTGGAAGATAGTCTAAATAAAAAAAAAAAACTGTCGATCTCTAATATATTTGGATGAAAATTGATTTAGAATCTTGATAATATTTAAATGATATTTTGAAATCACAAAAATATAGGATAAGTAACCGTTTTTGGATAACTACCCACTAATGATGGAATATAATTAAAAACTAATATTAATTTATAAGTATAATTACAATCCTACCCCTTTTCATCTTAAACTAAATGAATGGCTAGGATAAGTTCACAAGGTTCACAAGGAAGGGGGTGTTCACAAATGAACTTAACCCTATATATATATATAGGAATAAGTTAAAATGAGAACCACCTCGAGTTGTAAGAACCAGCGAGAACCACCCCCGCGGGGGGCCGTTGACCACGATTTTTTTTTTACAACTAGATGTGTATATTTTAACACCCTACGCAAAGTTTGGGTTCAAACGGCGCGCCCGAGGGGGTAGTTTTTTACGCCCAAAGTTTGGTTAAAAAAAAAGAAAAATTAAAAGAAATTAAAAAAACCCAAACTTTGGGCGTAAAAAACTACCCCCTCGGGCGCGCCGTTTAAACCCAAACTTTACGTAGGGTGTTAAAATATACACATCTAGTTGTAAAAAAAATTTCGTGGTCAATGGCCACCCGCGGGGGTGGTTCTCGCTGGTTCTTACAACTCGAGGTGGTTCTCATTTTAACCTTCCCCTATATATATATTTGTAATAAAGAAACAAATTGTATAAACATTTTACATAATAGTTTACAAAAGAGTAATTTTTGGTGTAAAGTAGCTATATAATATTTGGCGTTAAAAGAAAACGATAATTAATTTTCAAACTATACTTATAAGAATAGTTTAGTATTTGATATTTATATCTTTTAATTTATTTACTTTTTATTTTATTTATTTAATACTGTAAATATAACCTATAAAATCCAGGGTCATTTCTACTGTTATAAAAAAAGGGAAAATTACCAAATTAGCCGCTTGACCAGGCACTTTTCCAAAATAGCCATTTGAAGAGGCTTTATGCACCTTCAATGCAAGTGAACTCTCATTTTTATGCACCTGAATTTATGAGCTTTCAACCCATGCCCAAGCCGCTACACCCTGAATTTATGAGCTTTCAACCCATGCCAAGCCGCTACACCCTGAATTTATGAAGGTGCATAAAAATGAGAGTTCACTTGCATTGAAGGTGCATAAAGACTGATCAAATGGCTATTTTGGTAAAAGGCCTGGTCAAGCGGCTAATTTGGTAATTTTCCCAAAAAAAAAAAAAAAAAAAAAAAAAAGTCATGGCTTTACGCCCCCAATAATTTAGAGGGCCCCAAATCTTTGTGGTTCACTTCTTTTTGGTGGTGTATTCAATGAAGTTTATTGTTCAATGATTTGATTTTACGAAAAATGGCACAATTTTAAGATTTGCGGTTCAAAAAATGTTTAACCGCCGCTAGTAAAACGATTATAAATACCTTTAATTAAGTGAAATTGACTCTCTCAAATATCAAAATATCAATTATGCATAGTGAATTGGAAAAACAAGTTCTTATTCCGGAATTAAGGTGGGGTGTGTCGTCCACACTTCCCACATCTTTATCTTCCATATTAGCGTCATGTTATATTTTCTTATTTTTTTTTTATTTCTCTTCCCTAAAGCATTGTAGTAGTTCGTAACTTCCCTTATCTTTTTCTTTTTAAAGAAATAGTAAATATAAATTCTTGAATAATAAAAATGTAATTTCAAAAGAAAATTCATTTTGTTAATATAATTACTCAAATTACAAAATTAAAGAAATTACATGATAATAAAATACTAACTTTCAAAAAAATACAACAATATGTTGCTCCCTTCATGTGTCCATAAAATTTGTGCGTGAAAACTTTGTACCTCGCTCGTTTTCGGTTTACGAAAAAAAAAAACTGCATGATAATAAGATACCAGCTTTCAAAAAAAAAAAAAAAAAAAAAAAAACAAGCTACATGATAATCCATGCCTTGATTCATTTATCGCATATAAATTTGGACAGCTCGATTTTGTTTACACAAATATTTATATCCGTACATTTGAATAGTACGAACACATAGGTGGTCAAGAGATTCACGTGAAACTCTTTCAGACATCTTCAGGTACTTGTCACACGTATCAGCAACTGTTCAGTAAGTTAGCTTATGTATTGTCGATGTAACACTTTTGCAACATGGTGAAACACAATTTACCTCTAGTACCAAATGATACCCAAAAATAAGGATATTGCCTCTCCATGTCGTACACAATCCACAAATATATCTATCTACGCATTCGAAATCTATAACTGAGAATTTCGAGACCATAAAGACAATCTTCATCAAAATAATCTTTCATAAGATGTTTGTGAGCAGTCACATGATCACTATCTATATATGTTCTCGTATCTGAATTTATCGTACCCATAAAAATAACGGGTATAATTGACCCATAAGTGCCACAACATTCTTTGTAAGTTGTAACTTCAAATGAATCCCATGTAATAATGTAATATACTTTAGAAATAACAAAAAAAAAAAGAGTAAATTACAAGTTGTCCTTTATGTTTGTCCAAAATTGCAGGCGCTGTCCTTTGTCTTTAAAATTGATGAGTTTTGTCCTTAATGTTTGCAAATCTTGCACGTTATGTCCTTTAGGCCAAACCCAGTTAGATTTTTTTGGTTAAATTTGATTGTCCAAGGGTATTTTTGTCATTTCATTATCCAAGGGCTATCCAAGGGCTATTGTGTAAAACAATTTATGTTAGAGGGACTATTGTGTCAAATTTAAAAGTTTATGAAATAAAAATCTGCTCTCTCTCTCTTAATTAACTCCTGCACATTCTCTCTCTCTAAACTAAACACTCTCTCTCTCTAAACTAAGATGGCGACAGTGATGGTGGTGATCCGGCGTGACGGAGCTGGTGGGGATCCGGCGGATGGAGGTGGTGTGGTTGTTTTAGGGGCGACGGTGGAGGTGGTGATTCAGATCTTGTTCCGATCTGATCTCCTCTTTCACCGCCATCGTCATCTCCTCCACCTCCACTTCCATCGCCATCGTCACCGTCGACGGTGGTGATTCAGATCTTGTTCCGATCTGATCTCCTTTTTCCGGTGTGGTGACGCGACAGGTTGGCCACTCTCTCTCTCTCTTTTCTTTCTCTCTCTCTCTAACAACAAGTTGGCCACTTTGTGTGGCGGGCGGCGGTGGCACACCGGAAGCAGGTATCTGTGGTGTTAGGTGATGGCGGGTTGTTGTGGTACTGGGTTAGGGGCGATTGAGGTGGTGTTATTGGCGAGAGAGATGGGGATTTCTTTTTTGGGTTGTTACCCCTCTCATGCCACATCATCATCTGATCCGATCATGTTGAGCCGATGATTTTATCACTCAAAATCAACAACCCTTCAAAGAAAAAAAGAATAAAAAGATCTGCCAGCTGAGCTACGACTACTTGGAGTGGGAGTGGCTATGCTTTTTTTAATAGCAATTCTTTTACTGATAATTTTGATGGTGAAAGATGAAACTGAGAAGGCGATGATGATATTAATTTATGTATGTGTGGATTTTTGGGGGTGTTTTGATTTGGTATTTAGGTTTTTAATTTTGGGGGATGGAGGATTTGATGATTGGGCATATGGGTTTGATTGTGGTTGGGGACGGTGGTGGCTGGTGGCACTGGCGGTGGTTGGGAGCGGTGAGGGTGGAAGCTGGTGGTGGTCGGCGGCAGGTGAGGGTGGAAGGTGGTGGCGGCAGGTGATTGGCTGTATTTTATTTGATTTCTAAAAATCATTTATAAATTAGGATGTGAAATGACAATGCTACCCTCATGTGCCTTGCACATGACCAGATTTAACCAAAAAAATCTAACTGGGTTTGGCCTAAAGGACATAACGTGCAAGATTTGCAAACATTAATGACAAAACTCATCAATTTTAAAGACAAAGGACAGCGCCTGCAATTTTGGACAAACATAAAGGACAAAACTTGTAATTTACTCAAAAAAAAAAATCTACATAGTAAAAACAAAGTTGATTTTAAGGTCTTATAGCATTCACATTGGTTTTTTTATTTGCTTTCGTATAATTAAACTAAAAATCCCTTTTCTGTTTCTTCCGGTTAGAAAAATCCTTTTGGCATCTTGAAACAAAAATAAATACATTTTTTTATAGTTAAATACGTTCAATATCATTCCACACGAAAAAGAGCAATTACAAAGCAATGGCAGGTAGTCGGGCAACAAGTTGCGCCGCCACCCCCTTTTGAATAGAAAAACCAATTCTACTAAATACAAAGTTTGAAACCTTTAGCGATGAAGAATTACTATTGTGACTTTATCAAAACAACTGCAATGCAAAAAATGCATAGCCATCAAAGGCAATTAGGGGTGTGCATCAGGTTAAAACCGGGCTGGACCGACCTGGACTTGAACTTGAAATTTTAGGAAAATCAAAACCAAAGGCCGGACTAATATATGGTGTGTCGGTCTTGGTCTTTTTTGGGTTGGCTTGCTCTTGAGTTGGACAGGACCAAATTCAAAATTACAAATTATTTATGCTAGAATGCTTCATATTTTGGTTTTTACCTGGACCCAAATTCAACCCCAAAATGAAGACCAAGAACCGAACCATATATGTTTAATCGGTTTGGTCTTGGGTCAGGAGTATCCAGGTTACTCAACCCAACCAAAATCATGATTGGGTCAGGAGCATCCAGGTTACTCAACCCAACCAAAATCATGATCAGCCCTAACGATAAATGATGTGGCCAGCCGGAGGAGGGGGAAGGTCGGGCGACCGCCCAGGGCCCGACTTTAAAAAAAAGTTTAAAAATTATATTTATATTTTTCTAAAAGCATATTATAGGGGCGCATTGTATTTACTCACCCCGAGGCCCAGATTTTTGGGGATTCTAAAGGACGACCCTAATTAGTGATTAATTTCAGTATAAGTTTCAAGATAGAAACAAAGGTAAATCACACATTACATCTAGATTCTGTAACTACATAAACTGTAGTACCATAGTTGTGCTACCAAATACGAATTATTTTATGCTAGAATGCTTCATATTTCGGCGTTTACTCCAAACCCAAATCCACCCCTAAAATGAAGACCAAGAACTGAACCAAATATACTTAATCAGTTTGGTCTCGGGTCAGGGTATCCGGGTTACTTGGTCCAACCAAAATCATGATCATTGACGTGGCCAGTCTGGAGAAGGGGGAGAGCGGGCGACTGCCCAGGGCCCGATTTTTTTTTAAATTATTAGATTTTAAAAATTGTTTTTTATACATATTTTTTTAAATATATATAATTTAGAGGCCCATTGTTTTTTACTCCCCCGAGCCCTAGATTTTCAGGGATTCTCCAGGACAGGACATCGGTCGCTGATTAGTGATTATTGATTGATTTCAGTATAAGTTAAGAGACAGAAACAAAAGATAAACCACACATTACATCTAAATTCTGTAACTACATAAACTGTAGTGCCAAAGTTGACAGCAGCAAGTCAAGCCCCAAACAAAGGACAAAAGGCGTTTTAAGTTTAGAAAAGCTAATCATAGATAAGTTTTAAGTAAAGGGTTACTACCAAAATAACTTGCTAATTGTGAGTTCTAGCCTCCTTCCTGACTCTCTATTTTCTCTCTCAGCTGACTGCCACACCAGCAGATAAGATACCAGCGGGATGCGAAGACTCTTGACCGGTGGACACTTTGGTCTTGGAGACCTTCACTAGTACCTGCACAGCTTCCTCCACCTTTTTAGCCAAAGCTTCTGGTGATTCCAAGAGCAAAACCAGTTCTGTGTTGTCCATCTCCAACAACATTCCCGTGATCTTTGCAGCGAGATCAGGCTGAAAGTGAAACAAGAAAAACAAAAGCCATTAAGTTTAAGAATACAGCAATATGTAAAAAGGATTGTAACGTATCAGGGTCATGTTATATGGTCATACTTGGTTAAGCCAAAGGATTTAACAAAAAATGATACGCGTCAAACAAGTTAAAAGCCGTCCCAATGTATTCAAATGCATAAAATCTCCTAAAAAAGCGTTTGTAGGTGGACGTGTAGTCAGACCCGCTCTAACCCATTCCCCAACTGCCCGTCCCAGGACCGTCTCAAAAACTTTTTGGGGCTCAAAATGGATTTATAATACTGGACCCTTTTTGTCAAAATAAAATTTTACTTCTGGTTTATGATTCCTATATCTGTGTGTATGCATAATTATATACTACAAAACACAATCCTAAACACCTTGCTTCAAAAATGTTGATACCTTGTGTTGGCTTACAAGCGGAAAGAGACGTTCCCCTAGGATCTGCTTCTGAGTCTCGGGGGTAGCAGCAGAAAGCATACTGCTACTCAACACTTCGGATCTCTCCCCCACAGATCCACCAGTGTTAGAAGTAGCCATTCCTTTGTTAACTGCATTACGACCACGGCCACTTGGCACATACTTAGCGTCTCCTGCCCACTGCAAATTAACGCACCATACGGATTAGCACAACAAAATGGAAAGTTTACATTAATGAATCATACTTAGTTAGCAACTCATGCAATATCATTAAGAGAACATATTAAGATTACTCTAAATATTAAGACACCACATGAAAGTGAGATTTGCTAGAGTTCGTTAAAAAAAGAAATAAAAAAAAAGATATGCACACCGAGTTGACGGATCAAAACATAGAATAAATAGCAGCACTTAGCACAAGACAATCATCGATTACTAGTAAAGGTAAAAGGAAAGAACATCTTTGATATTAGCAAGTAAATCTAGGTATCAAACCTGCTGGTTGCTAGACCATTCCTTTGATGTTTGAGTAAGTGGTTGCACATGTGACACATATGGAACAGCATGACCACCCTGCGCCGGTTGCACATGTCCATTCGTCCTTCCTCTATTTTGTCTATACGGTCTTGGGGCATTAGACATCTAAAAGAACAAATTTGATCATATAACCTCCATATACAAACTTAAAAATACCAAAAGAATTAGTGCAATCATGTAACAAAATCAAAGAGCTTAGTACTTACAAAGGGGGGCACTGATGGCTGAAAAGCGGGCCTTGTTGGAGGCGCATAACCATTAGCCCTCCAAGCAGGCCTCATCGCCATAGGTTGATACATCAACCGAGGTACTTGCGACATAGCACCAGAAGGGGTAGTGTAGTAAAAAGACGGATACACTCCAGGGATAACAGAAGACGGGCCTACAAACCCGGCCATACAATTTGCATAGTAGGTCTGTAATTGTGCTTGTCTATCTTCTTTCCTTTGCGCAATGGCGACATACAACGGCTTTCGATGGAACATGTATCCTGTGAAACATTGTTGACGAAATATAGTAATAAATAAAATGAAATCAATGATACTTTATGAACAATCGTATATTGTTAAACGGTACTGAAATAGAAAAAACAAGAATGTAACTAACCATGTAAGGTGTTCACAGCCTTGTTTGCTTCCTCTGGTGTAGAGAAGCATACAAATCCAAAGCCCTTGCTTAGTCCTTTATCATCACACATCAACTTAGTAGATGTGATTGTGCCACACTGACTAAAGTGTTCCTTCAACTCATTCTCAGTGACGTCATCATCGATATTCTTCACATAGACATTTGAACCCTAAAATAAGAAGAAAAGTTACTTCAAAAAGCCATTAAAAACTATTTAGAGATAAACCAAGGTATCGCGCGCCTGTTTAACTTTAATACCATAAAAGGATTTGTGTATTTACGTGTGTTCGTTAAATGAGACACGATGGGCAATATATACACCCATTTTGATAATCTAATAAACTTAAACCGATCATGCGTATCTATACATACTTGCATAGGATGGGCCATGCATATCTATACTTAAGATAACTATATAATTTTATATCTTTTTAGAGAACAGATGAAACTACTAACAAAAAACCTGTAAAAGATACCTGATGTTTCATAATCTGTTCTTTCCTAATGTCCTCAAATCGACGACGTAAGATTTGCTCTCTCTCAGCTTTTTTCTGAGCCCTAGCAACATACAAAACCTTTGAGCCTGCATTAACACAAACTCAGAAGAAAAACTTAAATCAAAACGGCGAAAACATGATGATTAAAAATACAATTTTCACAAGATAGCATATGTAGATAACATACCAAGGCTGAACCCATTCATATCTTCTACTGCCTTACGTGCATCATCGGGGCTTTCAAAATTCACGAAGCCAAATCCCCTTGAAATGCCATTTTCATCTTTTGCTATAACTAAGCTTACAATTTTTCCAAACTTAGCGAAACTTTTCTCAAGAACTTCTTCTGTCATATCTGATTCAAGATTCTTGATGTACAGATTTGTGAACTTGATATCAAGACCAGGTAACACTCGGTCACTCTTCTTCATGAACTTCCCTACATATCTGTAATAAAATAAGATAAAGGGAAATTAACCGACAAATCCTGCACCATTTCAAAATAACAGACCAAATATATAAGAACACATATATAACATGACATACATCTGTTTGCCTCCAACATCAGTCCCGTTAAGTTTCTCAATAGCAGCATTTGCACATTGTTCAGATTCAAACTGAACAAAACCATACCCTTTGCTCTTGCCGTCTTCATGTGTGACCACTTTACAAGACAAAATATTACCAAAAGGTTTAAACAGATCTTGAAGTAGGACATTGTCAATTGACTCATTCAAATTCTGCAACCAAATACAAATACACAAAATTAATTAGACTTTATGCACCAAACATTTGATATTATGATGATCATATGCTAGTGATTAACACTGTTCTTAGTTACCTTTACAAACACATTTCCGATGCCACTTTTTCGTGCATGAGGGTCGCGATGAGACCATGTTACCCTTATCATTTTTCCATAGAACAAGGTGTTGTTTTTCGACTCAATAGCATGGATAGCTGCACAGGTGAAGTAAATGCAAAATTAAAGCAAGTCAAATCTCAAAATCAATATATTGAGAAAAGAAAACAAAAGATAAAGTAAAGTTCTATAATTGATATACTCAACACCCCAAACATCGCATTCCTTGCAACCATTACATAAAACATTAAGTACGGTATATTCGTAAGGATAAAATCGACTCAAAAGCTAAGACATGTTTATAGGGATTGAGATCCGCTTATATTCAATTTCAACATGGTATGTCAAAGTGTTCTAAAAGAAGAAAAAAGGGGTAATTCATTGTAACCATTTTTATTTTATGCTCTCTCACAAAACTCTTATCATGACCTATCGCGTTCAAACCGAATATCCAAGGATCTCAACCCGATATACAGTATATTCTCCCTTCCTTGTATAACTTTCTTTGAGATTATCTTTCCATTGGCTAACACCCGAAATTTTGTAGTTACACGCAGATCATCACAAGTTCGATCTTCCGTGACATTAGAAATTGCAACAACAATTTCCACATAAATTTATACACACAAAACCCTTGTGAAATACAAACCACATGTATGTCAAGTATGTGTTAATCAGAATGTAATAACAATTCAAGATAGAAAATTGTATCAAATAAATAACATCAACACAAAGAAGCACAATTTTAAACCACCAAACTATCACCAAAACCCTAATCTCCATTTAACATAAAACAATCAAAAAACATACAAACCAACAATATCAGACACATAATCCCCAAAAAAAAACAGGTTTCCTCAAAAACCACAACTTTTTTAACAGGAGTAATAAGTAAACAAGCAAGCATGTTAAACATAAATTTAGATCATCTCATGTTAACATTCCAAACTTATTCAAGTTTCTCAAAACCAATCCAAAAATAACACACAAATAATTCACCATAGAAAATTGCATCAAATAAAAATCAACACAAAAAAGCACAATTTTAAACCATCAAACCACCATAAACCCTAATCCCCATTTAACATAAACAATCAAAAACCATACAAACCAACAACATTATCAAATGACCACAATTCCCCAAAAAAAACATGTTTTCTCAAAAACTACAACTCTTTTTAATAACATGAGTAATAACTAATAAATAAACAATCAAGCATGTTAAACATAATTGAAATCATCTGTTAACATTCTAAACTTATAAAACTTTCTTAAAACCAATCCAAAATTAACACACAAATAATTCACCAAAGAAAACTGCATCAAATAAAAATCAACACAAAAAAGCACAATTTTAAACCATCAAACCACCATAAACCCTAATCTCCATTTAACATAAAACAATCAAAAAACCATACAAACCAACAACATAAGACACATAATCCCCCAAAAAAAAAACATGTTTCCTCAAAAACCACAACTCTATTTAATAATAACATGAGTAATAAATAAATAAATAAACAATCAAGCATGCTGAACATAAATTAAGATCATCTGTTAACATTCTAAACTTATAAAACTTTCTCAAAACCAATCCAAAAATAACACACAAACAATCAACATGCATTAAAAAAATTCACGATAAAATCAAACCAGAAAACCAACAAAACACAAAACCCAACAAACAACGTTGAGAAAACGAACCGATTGGCAACTTTACACATAAAAAAAATATAAAAAAAACTAATAAAACTTTTTGTTATCAACCGATCGGATGACTATATCTATATCTATATCTATATATAAATATATGTATGTATACCGTCTTGAGGAGAAAGAAAGTTGACATATCCATAAGAAAGAGATCGGCCGGTGGATGAGTCGCGACAAACGCGCACGGATGAAAGGGTCTTGTACTCGGAGAAAACGGTGCTGAGTTGCAGATCATCGATCAGGGGGTGCAAGTCTCCGACGTACAATGACGCCGGTGGTGGGGTGATGGTGGAAGACGGTGGTGGGGGTGGTGGTGTTGTCGCCATTGTTGAATTTCACTGGTTTTTTTGATGATGGAATTGGATTTTTGGGACTAAATATGGAGAGAGGAATAATATAATTTATTTCAAAACAAGCGTTTCTTTGGGAATGTTATTAATGTTGGTTTGAAATAAATATTTTGGTTTGATTTTCTTTTTACTTTTGATTTAGTTTTGAGGTTTTGAAATAAATATTATGGTTTGATTTTCTTTTTATTTTTGATTTAGTTTTGAGATGATTTTTGCATGAAAGTTTTTTGGTGGTTGGGTGTGCTTTCACATTCGATTAAGTGGCGCGTGGCTAGCACCTTCCTATATGTGTCTATTTGTGTTTTGTTCTTTAGATGATGATAAATGATGATAAAAAAAAAAAAAAAAAAAAGATGATGATGATAAATGATAAATGATAAATGATAAATTAAGTTAGTTTTATAAAAGTTTTGAGATTTGGTTGAAAAAGAATAATGCATATATTAAATGTGTAGATTCATGATTCATGAATCATGTGGTAATGTCTCTTGATTTTATTCTTTTGATGATGATAAATTAAGTTAGTTTTATAAAACTTTTGAGATTTGGTTGAATAAGATTAATGCATATATTAAATGTGTAGATTCATGAATCTTGTGGTAATGTCTTTTGACAAATACTTAGGGTATGTTTGGCAAAAGTAGCCGGTGGTTGGTGGCTGAAAGCTGGTAGCTGGTAGTTCTAATTTTTTAGATATATTTGGTGTTTGACAGAGTAGCTGGAGTTTTTAATAAAATGTATAAAATGACCAAAATGAACATAACTAAAAATTTAAAAAGTTTGTCCATTAAAAACTTCATTATCTTTAGAGGTCAAAGTAGTCATTTTTTCCCTAATAGCTTGTAGCTCCTTCTAAATGCTACTAGTAGGAGCGTTCAACCAAAAGATTCAAGCTTCTAACCTAAAAGCTTCAAGCTCCTTCAACCAAACAAGTGATATGGTTAGATACGGGGGTTTGACTAGTTATGGTGGGTTACTCATGAGTGGATGAATAGGGTCTGAGTTACCGGTGTTTGATGGTGATGGGATGTTGGAAGAGATGTTCGATAATGAGTACACTCATGTTAGAATTAGGAGAAGTTTGAGATGGTGAGATGTGTGACATAAAAAATGGGAAGTTAAGTTTATAACTTTATTGAAATGTTCATGTGCTTTGATCTAGATCACACATTTCAAGTTTTAGTTTTAAAGTTGCTAGTTTAGGGTTTATGGAATCAATTTTGTAACAGGTTTGAAGTCTAACACTAACTCCCGTAGACGAACTAATGTCAGTCAATGAACTATTTATGATAAAGCCCGCAATCCATCAAATAAACAAAATAAAAATTAAGAAATGGTAGCGGTGGCGCTCGATCTCGTGGATCGAGGATGAAAGCACAATGAAAACATATCCTATTGTTGGGTGGTTCTGGCTTGTCCATTTTTTGACTATCTGTTTTGCGTATTCTCCGTGGGCAACGTGGTTACATTCACTCGCATAATCTAAGTAGTGGTGATGTGTAGTCTAAAAATCCAAATATAATCTAGGTCACGTTTGTTGCAATCTTTTTGAATTGTTTGTCGGAGAGCTGGCCGAAAATAATCAACAAAGAATGTGGGGAGAGGGTATTTTTTTTGTTTTTAAGTAATTTTCATAAAGAATCCTTGTATTTAGTTAACTACACAAATTAACCATGTGATAAAACAGTCAAACAATAAATCGTTTAAACTTAACAAAAAAAAAATTAACGATAGTTGATGTTGGACCCAAAACATGTTACAAAATTAAAACAACAAACCTTAAAAAGCCAACTTTGAAAACTTAAACCCTAAAGGTGTCACCTAAGCCAAACCACGTGGACCATTTCTGTTGTTAATTCATTTTTTATTTTTATTAAATGGCTTCTTACCGATCCGGACCGAAAACAAGATTCATAATTTATGAAAAACATAACTAAAACTGTAAGAATATCTATATTACCATATAAAAACATATTGGAAAGACGAGATGGTAATATTACCATAATTTTAAGACACCTAAAGGACTTAATGACTACTTAACGACTTAACGTCTTAAAATGAGGGTGAAATTTCCCTTTTATTAGGGTTTTTTTTTTTTTTTTTTTTTTTAAGATTTGCTCGTCCCATATCGAATAAGAGAGCCAATGTGAATGCCTACAAAAGGAGCCCCTAAATTTTTCAATGTTGTTAACACGTTTTTCCTTGCATGTTGAGTATAAAACCATGTGACTAGATCAACTTATAGTTGATTAAATTTTAGTTGTTTTAAGTCTTCTTGAATTGTTTTTGTGGGCCCATTGTTTGAAGTTTTTGTTTGATTGGTTTATTTGAGTTCTTGAGCCATCTAATAACCATTTGCTAACAACATTAGGTGAAAACAAGAATATGTTTTGAAATTGCAAAAAAAAAAAAAAAAAAAAAAAAATGATTTTGCAACTTAAAGCTACACTAAAGAGTAAACTAAGAACTATAATATACCAACAAATATAAAGTAAGAGTGTGTCCTTAATCTGAAAAGGGGAACATGTTGGTTTAGTTCTGTTTGTACATGAAGGAAAACATTAAAACATAGATGTTACAGCAGATAGTGCAGTGGAGAATCCAGTAATGGAGTTCGACATGCTTGTCATCTTGATCTGGTTCCTCCTTAGGGTGCTGACTGATGATGGGGACTTAGAAATCGAATAGGGGATTCGATTAGGAGAGGAGGTCGAAATTGAATGATGTTATGGCTAATGGGTTGTGTCTAATGTGTAACTGAGTAACCCTTTAACCTCCACATAATTCTCCTTATATAAGCACCCATGAGGAAACCTAAATTAGTTAATAAGGGTAATATGGTCCATCAACAATTACCAACTAATTATTTAATAGGTTATTATATATTTTGATCTTTATTATGTAAATGATTATAATGGCTATAGATTAAATATTGTTACATAATATATTTAATCTTACATTCTCCCACTTAGCCGAGTAATCATTTACTATGAGTATTAGATAAGCCTGATCAGGAGTTAACACTCATTTTAGCCTTAAACAAGTACTATAGCAGAGAAATACAGCCGTTGAATCATTATGCGACTCAGGACCCCCATTAATCATACTATAGCCTTAATTTAAAACCTAATCGTCATGATCAAAATACGCGTAAGCCCTTTGTTTGATTTGTAACTTTATTTGTCAATATGCCATTATACCGGTTGAACATATTCTAAGAGACATACAAAATCAAACTGATGAAATTTCATTAATCATAAAACATAAGCTAGTACAATATGCTTAAATAAGGTCTTTACAAAATCCCATATTACGAACATGTTCTTCATAAACCTTAGGAGGGAGACCTTTAGTCATCGGATCCGCAAGCATATCCTTAGTACTAATATACTCGATACAAAGATTATTTTCCTCAACTCGTTCTCGTACGAACAGATATTTTGTATCGAGATATAAACCAGCTCCAGTCGAACTGTTACTGTTCGAGAAACTAACGGCAGCTGAATTATCACAATAAAGCTTCAATGGTCTAGAAATAGAATTAACAATTTTGAGTCCAGTGATCAGATTTCTAAGCAACATTCCATGACAGGTTGCGTTATAAACAGCAATGTACTCTGCCATCATTGTGGAAGTTGTGGTCAACTGTTGTTTATGACTCTTCCATGAGATAGGGCCGCCTGCTAACATAAAGATATAGCCCGAAGTGGATTTCTTGTCATCTTTGCATTTGGCAAAGTCAGAATCAGAATAGCCCACCACTTCTAAATGATCACTTCTTCTATAAGTCAGTTTATAGTCTTTCGTCCCTTGCAGATATCGAAGTACCTTCTTAGCTGCTTTCCAGTGATCTAGGCCAGGATTGGTCTGATAACGGCCTAACATTCCAGCAATATAAGCGATATCTGGACGAGTACAGACTTGAGCATACATCAAGCTCCCTACTACTGACGCGTAAGGTATCTGGCTCATTTGCTCCTTCTCAACCTCTGTTGTCGGACACTGGAATGAACCGAAAACATCTCCCTTAACTACTGGAGCGACGGAGGGTTTGCACTGTTGCATGTTATAACGTGTAAGGACACGATCTATGTAAGCCCTTTGGGACAATCCTAAGATCCCTTTGTGTCTATCTCGGTGAATTTCGATGCCAATGACGTAAGAAGCCTCTCCGAGATCCTTCATGTCGAAGTTATGCGAAAGTAACCGCTTCGACTCATGCAACATGTCTAAACTATTACTTGCCAATAGAATATCATCTACGTAAAGGACAAGAATAGTAAAGTTGCTCCCACTCATCTTGAGGTAGGTGCATTGATCCACTTGATTCTTCATAAAACCTTACTTCTTCATGACTTCATCAAACTTGAGGTACCACTGACGCGATGCTTGTTTTAACCCGTAAATGGATTTCTTCAGCTTACAGACTAGATGCTCCTGACCTTCAGGTTTAAAGCCTTCAGGTTGTTTCATGTAAACATCTTCGTCTAAGTCTCCGTTAAGGAAAGCGGTTTTAACGTCCATCTGATGTAACTCCAAATCAAAATGAGCTACTAAGGCCATGACGATCCTTAATGAATCTTTATGAGAGACAGGTGAAAACGTCTCTTGATAATCAATTCCCTCTTTCTGAGTGTAGCCCTTTGCAACCAATCTCGCTTTGTAGCGTTCAACGTTACCATTCGGATCCAGTTTTGTTTTGAATACCCATTTACATCCTACGGGTTTGGCTCCGTTGGGTAATTCTACCAAATCCCAAACGTCATTTTTCTTCATGGATTCAAGCTCATCAATCATCGCTTTATTCCATTCCGAAGACTGATCACTGCTAATGGCTTCATTGTAAGAGATAGGATCATTGAGCTTTCCAGCATCCATTTTAGTCAGGTAGGTAACATAATCATCCCAATTAGTAGGCCTTCTTTGCCTAGATGACCTCCTGAGTGGATTATCGGGTTCAGCGTTGTCTTGGTTTTGAGCGTTTGATGTGCCTTCGTCATGAGGTATAATGGGTTCTGATTGTAGAGGTAAATTTGGAGTTGGTGCAGTAGCTTCAGGTACAGTAGTTGCATTGGGTACAAGAGGAGTAATCGGAGTAATGGTAAGCGACGAGTCTCTCCCCCCCGCGTCTTGTACTTCTGAGTGGATTATCGGGTTCAGCGTTGTCTTGGTTTTGAGCGTTTGATGTGCCTTCGTCATGAGGTATAATGGGTTCTGATTGTAGAGGTAAATTTGGAGTTGGTGCAGTAGCTTCAGGTACAGTAGTTGCATTGGGTACAAGAGGAGTAATCGGAGTAATTGTAAGCGACGAGTCTCTCCCCCCCGCGTCTTGTACTTCTTGTAATTCTTCGTAAGGGTTTATACTGCTCCCACTGACCTTGAAATCCTCCAGGAACGCGGCACGCTTGGTTTCAACAATACGGGTGACATGGGAAGGACAATAGAAACGATAACCCTTAGAATTATCAGGATACCCGATAAAGAAACATGTAACTGTTTTAGGGTCAAGTTTCCTTAGGAAAGGATTGTAAAGTTTTGCTTCAGCAATGCAGCCCCATACTTTCATATATTTAAGACTCGGTTTCCTTCCTGTCCAAAGTTCATAAGGAGTTTTAGGGACAGACTTAGAAGGAACTCTATTGAGTATATGAACAGCTGCTTTTAACGCTTCAGTCCAGAGGAATAATGGTAAATTAGTGTTGGCTAACATACTGCGCACCATGTTCATAAGGGTACGATTTCTTCTTTCAGCTACACCGTTCTGCTGAGGTGTACCAGGCATGGTGTATTGGTTCACAATCCCCTGGCCCTTTCAAAACTCATAAAATGGACCAGGAGCTTGTCCCACATCAGTATGTCTTCCATAATATTCACCGCCTCTATCTGATCTCACAACTTTAATCTGACGATCTAATTGCTTTTCAGCTTCAGCCTTATAATCTTTAAAAGTTGTTAGAGATTCAGATTTTCCTTAATAAGATACAAGTACATGTAACGAGAATAATCATCAATAAAAGTGATAAATGAAGTATGTCCTGTTATGCCAGCGATTTGGTAGGGACCACTAATGTCAGTATGAATGAGTTCTAATAAATTAGAGCTCCTAGTGGCACCTTTCTTATTCGCTAATGTCATTTTACCTTTAAGACATTTGACACATGTTCCAAAATCAGAGAAATCGAGAGGAGGTAAGACTTCATCCTTTACAAGACGATTTAATCGTTCTTTTGAGATGTGGCCTAAACGCTGATGCCACAACATGGATGAAGTTTCTAAGTCTCGTTTCTCTTCCATCTTTGTGAGTGATTCATTAATGTTATATGACAACAAAGATTTGGAAAAGTTATCTTCTAGTTCTAATCTATAGAGACCACCATCCAGAATACCAATACCATAAAGAACAGAATCATAAAGGATAGAGAGTTTGCGATGACCATGGGAAACAATAAAACCGTCCATGTCTAACTTTGGTCCTGATACAAGGTTCCGAGTTACCTCAGGAACATATAAGGTATCATAAAGTTTAATACATAAACCAGTTTTCATAACTAATTGTAATGTTCCAATGGCCTTCACTTCTAATTCTCGATCATCCCCAACCTTAAGCGTTCTTTGGTTTCTTTCCAGCTTCCGGATTGAAAGGAATCCCTGAGTAGAATTGGTAACATGAACCATAGAACCAGAATCAAACCACCAAGAATTAGCAGGAACACTTAAATTATAGGACTCAAGTATCATAAAATAATCGTTACCTTTCTTAGCCAGCCACTCCTTAAAATCAGGGCACTCCTTCTGCATGTGTCCTGTCTTTTTACAGAACTTGCAGCGGATACTGCCTAAGGAGTTCTTAGAGCTGGAGGGTGCACTTGTATTAGGATGAGGGTTAGGCCTTTGGACCTTTGAAGCATCCTTCCTCTGATAATTGTTCTTCCTCTTCTTAGAGTTGGAGGTAGTGAAGTTGGCAACATCAGTATGGCGATCCATCCTCATACGCTCTTCCTCCTGTACGCACATGGCGACCAGCTCACTCATCGTCCATTTGTCCTTCTGAGTGTTGTAATTGATCTTGAATGCTTCAAAGGACGAAGGAAGCGAAGTAATGATGAAATGAACAAGGAAACCATCACTGATTTCCATTTCCAGCCCCTTCAACTTATTGGCCATGTCATTCATCATCATGATGTGCTCGCGAATGCCGCTCCTCCCATCATACTTAGTTGTCACCAGCTTGAGAATAAGAGTACTAGCGTGTGCTTTAGACGTCCCCTTGAACTGAGCCTCCACATGTTCCAAGTAGGTTTTAGCATTTTCAGAATCAGGAATGGCTCCCCTAATTGAATTGCTTATGGACTGCTTCATAAACATGAGAGACATGCGGTTACACCTAGTCCACTTGTCATGAGTTAACTGCTCAGCAGCAGTACTAGTAGTGGTAAGGTCCGCTGGCTTATTCTCTCTCAGAGCATAATCAAAGTCCAGTATTCCAAGAGTAAGCATGAGAGCATCCTTCCATGCAGCAAAGTTATCACCAGTCAAAGGTGGAATCCCGCAATTGGGTGCTGATAGTGGAAATAAGATGAGCAAGTTATGATACAAATGAAGAAGTCCTAATGTGATCTAAGGGCACGTTAAACTAAGGCATGCATAAATAATGACCATTTTACATTATGAAGCTGTGATATTGTCTATTACTAACATCAAAATAATAGACTTAGCTAAAAAATTCTACTTAAACGAAGACAAAACAACTTTGGCCAGAAGTGTAATCATTTAAGCATATGTGCAAAGTGTTTGTAACAAATCAGCTTTGGCCAGAAATTGAAACAATCACTTTAGTTATGCACTTGTTGAGTATGCCATCTATGAATGAATTAAATCAGCTTTGGCCAGAAATTAAGACATTCATGCTTATGATGCACACAACATAGCTTTCGTAATACTTGAACGATAAGTAGATGTATCAAGTCAGCTTTGGCCAGAAATGATATATCAAAAGCTCATTCAAGTTAAGCTATTCTGGTTTTGCAAAACATTATCTGATTCTGATTAATTAACTAAGTAAATTACAAAACCATTTATTTAATAGCAAACCACCCGTTAGCGCGGATCGATTATGCCCAAAACTTGTGCGATCCATAAGGCCCAAGACTTGTGCGATCCATAAGGCCCAAGACTTGTGCGATCCATTATGCCTAAAACTTGTGCGATCCATTATGCCCAAGACTTGTGCGATCCATAAGGCCCAAAGTAAACTTGTGCGATCATTAAGGCCTTGTGCGATCCGTTATGCCTTGTGCGATCCGTTATGCCTTGTGCGATCCGTAAGTTTTGTGCGATCCGTAAGTTTTGTGCGATTATCTTATGCGATCATATCATCTCTCATGTGATCTGATCTTGTGCGATTCAGTTGTTTATGGTTATAACAACTGAAAATTCGAAATTTATGAATTGTGATATACTTTCCTATTATAATGTTGATCTATTTTTATCATAAAATTTCGAAATAATGATCTGCTTTTCCTTTTAACAGATTTCGAAAAATCCTTATTAGAAAATTAGATCAAAATCAGGAAAAACATATAACAATTCAAATCATACTCCAAAACATAAAGGATATTTCAAATTTTAACTAAGAACATGATGAACCCTAAAATTAAAAACATGAATTCTGGAACCCGAAACCTGAATTTTAAGGTTTTTCTAAAACAGATTTCGGTCATAAAAACATAACCCATTAGATTTCGAGTAAACATATGATTAATATATTCCAAAAACAGGAATTTCGAACATATACCCACTCGAAACCGGTTGTTAATTCATAAGATTTCAAAATTTTCGTTTTCCAAGTTTCAATCCCAAAATTATGGATACGAAAACAGAACTGACTAATCAACATATGCTCTGATACCACATGTTGGTTCAGTTCTGTTTGTACATGAAGGAAAACATTAAAACATACCTGTTACATCAGATAGTGCAGTGGAGAATCCAGTAATGGAGTTCGACATGCTTGTCATCTTGATCTGGTTCCTCCTTAGGGTGCTGACTGATGATGGGGACTTAGAAATCGAATAGGGGATTCGATTAGGAGAGGAGGTCGAAATTGAATGATGTTATGGCTAATGGGTTGTGTCTAATGTGTAACTGAGTAACCCTTTAACCTCCACATAATTCTCCTTATATAAGCACCCAGGAGGAAACCTAAATTAGTTAATAAGGGTAATATGGTCCATCAACAATTACCAACTAATTATTTAATAGGTTATTATATATTTTGATCTTTATTATGTAAATGATTATAATGGCTATAGATTAAATATTGTTACATAATATATTTAATCTTACAGAACAATATCAGACAAAAGAGCCCAAACATGCTTAATTATATATAGAATCTGAATAATATCAAGTAAAATTATGCTTATGAAGGTTGTAATTTCAGCACATCCTTCATATAGTATTGTAGACTTACACGATACAACTTTATACATCCTTCATATAGTATTGTACACTTACACGATATAACCTTACACTTATACACCGATTAATTCCGTACACAATAATCACAACCAAAACAAATTTCCAGCTTAATTCATCACTCAACCTTTTGAACTAATTTACAAGCCTTCGCACCATATTCCTAAATCATCTCTCTTATCTTCTATTAATCTCATCTACTCCACTGACCCAGCTTGTCACTTGTTCTTCATTTATCTTGATCCTTATTCAATAAGTAAAAAGAACATTAATTAGAAGCCCTAAATGGGTTGCACGAATTTGAACTTGTTCCTAATTACAAACCCTAATCAGAGACCAACCTTTCCCAAAATGGGTTATCTCGAATTTGGTTGGAAAATCGGTAAACTGAAGTTATAATTGGAATTTGGGGGGGGGGGGGGGTATGTGTTATTGACAACAACAGAAAAAACGATTTTAATGTTTTTCTCATCAATGAGGAACCGATCAAACCAAATTGAATAAAGGTCAATAACCAAATTGGAAAATGATCGAAAGCGGTTACTTTTCAAAATATCTTAATCGGACATTTCAGTTTTGATTTCGTTTGGAGCTCAAAACTGAACCGATCCATTAAAACCATGTTTGTAAGTGCTACACATGTATATGGCTAATAAAGGTCTTGCATAATTGGCCGTTATGGTAAAACCATGTTTCTAAGCTAAAGTTCCAAGTTAGCTTTTTGGTTATTAACCAAAATCAACCGCTGATGGACGAAATCATTCATAATTGGCCGTTATGGTTATCATTTTTTTTTTCGTTAACCAAAATTTTGGTTATAGTTATGGGCTAAAACAGCCCAAACCAATCCGTGCTCATACCTAATTTCAACAATAAATATGCAATTTGCATATCTGTTTCAAATAGTTTAATTAAACAAAACCCTAAAACTATGTATACAACCTAGCACAACAATTACAACATTCAACCCTGAAACATAAAACATTTGATACTAATAACTATTAAAACAATTAAGGATGCAACAACTACAACAAAAGAATATCCACATTGATTTACTGGTGGGATTAGTCAAATCGGATTTTAAAAATGAAACACAAGTAAACATTTTGACCCGACCAACTGAAACTAAAATAACAGAAACCAGCTAATTTTGGAATAACTTAAACAAAAAGAATAGTTTTGATTATGGTTATGGCTGAAAATCGAACCAAACCGTCTTGAGCACACCCCTAAAAGTAAAGGTTGTGTTCTTCGCCGTATCATGCAAACACCCCACTAGTTTTACTAACATAGATATTTCTTTTTACTAGAATATGCATAAAACACATTGATAATATTTCTAACAATCAAATCAGTAAATTAAAATATAATTAAACAAGGGTCCTAATAATAACACATGGAAAAAACTTATTTACACATGGTGTATACGGACCGTATAATGTTATACGGCCCGTATAGAATTTAAAAAACTAACAAAGTATGTGCCAGCAGACTTTGTCAGTTTTTTTAATTCCATACGGGCCGTATAACATTATACGGCCCGTATACACCATGTGTAAATAATTTACCTGGTCGTATACAATGTATACGAATGCTGTATACGGACCCGTATACTGTTATACGGCCCGTATTCTTTGAAAATTAGATTTTTCTCAAAGTATTTAAGGGATTAAGGTGCCAATCACATGAGACATTTTACAGTCGTGAGGTGGTCAAACCTTTCTAAAAGTATAAAAAAATAAAACATTAACAAGTAACAAAGATTGAAGAACAAAAAGCCGCGTCGTATGGCTGTAATAAAACGGAAGCTATATACGCGGGGTTACGGGCATGGTGTTATTTTTTATTTAATATTTACAGAATAAAAGGAAGGGTGAGGCATTTGATGAGAGTTGTAAGGAGAAGGGTTGAGATAACGAACATCCATCAAGCTCAAAAAGAAAACTTGTGTTTCCCTCTCAATTGAATAGACAGACACTTGCTTCATAGGACTCACTTGAATCGTCTCAAAAGTACTGAACAACCAAAATAACAGCTTCGGTTTCATCAGCCTGTACCGAAGAAAACAAATTCGCAACAATGAGTCTGAGTCCATTGTTTTATCTTGAGTCGTCGCGAAAACTTTTCCTCGGGGGAGGGTGAGTAGTGTGAGTCTGAGTCCATTGTTTCGAATCATCATAGAAGACGTGTCGGGTTCTTCTGCTAGTGGTCGGGTTTCCAATGCTCACACAGGGTGATAAACAACGCTGATATGAACACAAACCAACTGCTTTATCTTGAGTCGTCGGGAAAACTTTTCCTCAGGGGAGGGTGAGTAGTATGAGTTTGAGTCCATTGTGGTTCGTGAATGTTTTGAATCATCATAGAAGACGTGTCGGGTTCTTCTGCTAGTTATTCGGAATGTTTCAAATCATCATTAAAATTAACAATGCGGTCTTGATTGAAGACGTAATTGCAAGACTGTTTGTCGGGTTTCCAATGCTCACACAGGGTGAAAAACAACCCTTGATGTTGAAACCGGTTTTACCTCATGAAAAGGAAAGAAACAAATTTTTTTAGAGAAGCGTTGGGATTCAAGGGTTTATGAGTCAAAGTTAAAATTCAGTTTCAGATTCAGAAAGCACATGATTTGTACTTGGTTTATTCTCTTTAATTTATTAGAACGATCCTTGTTTTGTCACGTACATGCGTTTAATTCCCAACATCCTTGTTTTGTCACGTACATTTCGTAAGAAACTTTTCGAGCACTGAACCTAAAATTCAGTTGTGTACGCAAATTCACCACTGGTTTCTACAGCACAAGCACATACACCGGTTTCCAGGAAGGGTTTAGAATGTTTGAAGGAATGTTGGTTCAATACCAACTCATCTTTAGTAGTGTTTGTTTGAGAACCTGATTCAGATAAACAACGGTTCTCCAATTCCAGAGTAAGCGAATACACAACGGTTCTCCAATTCCAGATCAGTAATGAACGTTCAGTTGTGTACACAAATTCATCACCAGTTTCTACAGCACAAGCACATACACAGGGAGAATGTTCTCGAAATTGAAGGAAAAGAAAAAATGGTTGCTGATGTTTTTCACTATCAGGATTTTGTTGGTTTGTTTCCAGGTAGGGTTTAGAATGTTTGAAGGAATGTTGGTTCAATACCAACTCATCTTTAGTAGTGTTTGTTTGAGAACCTGATTCAGATAAACAACGGTTCTCCAATTCCAGAGTAAGCAAATACACAACCGGTTTCTATAACTACAATCCTTCCTACATTATTGAAAATTACTATATCACCCCCATCAGATTTTGTTGGTTTCTACAACACAAGCACATTCCGAATAACTTCACAAAGATTTGTTGAAAACCCAACTCTCTCTATAGATATGACTGAGAGTGAGGGTTACTCTGTTATATACATCAACAAATGATTGGTTTAATACCAATTCATCTTTATTGATCTTCATATTCTTGGTTAAATACCAATTCATCTTTATTGATCTTCGTATTCTTGGTTCAATACCAACTGCTCGAAATCCCTTTCGTTTTTTGGATCGTTCTAATAGATTAAAGAGAATAAACCATTTTTTACATTTTTTACCCTAAGAATATGGGCCGTATACTATTATACGGCTCGTATACACTAAGTGAAAAAAAATTACCAGATCATTTTTTACCCTATGAATACGGGCCGTATACAATTATACATCCCGTATACACAAAGTGAAAAAAATTTACCAGATCGTATACAATGTATACAAGTATTAGAACGATCCTTGTTTTGAGAACCTGATTCTGATTTAAATAATGCACGACATGTCTGTAAAAAAAATACAACTGATTACTCGGTCGAATAATGGCCAATAAGAAACAAATCATTAAAAATACAACTGATTACTCGCCATTCTCTTGCACCTTCAACTATGTTGGTTCGGTTTAGTTTTTTTCCGACTGTTTCAGTTATGATTCAATAAATAATATATGATTGAGAAGCACTAAAACGGTTGCGGTTGTCCAATTCCCAGATCAGTAATGTAAGGAAAAGCGTTGAGATAACGGACATCCATCGAACACATCTTTCAAACTTTCAAAATTCAAATCAAACTAACACAAAGTATCTCGATATGGTTGGTGTAAAAGCTCACATTTTACTACATTGACCATGTCTTTTGACAAATTATCTGCTTGCTGAATCTGAATCTGAAAGTTAACTAGACCCCTCAAGTTGTCATTCATAACAACTAAGCGTCTGGAGAAAAGTATGTTGATATAGGAGAGTTGATACAATTTTCCAAGCATTTTAGAGAGACCTTTAAGTACGGATCCTACAGCTGCATTTGGAACAAGAAGTCCAACAATATGAATGCACGCAACGAATTTGACAACCGGTCAAATCACACACTATAAAGTGTAAACTTATCGTGTGTTGTAATTTTAATGAAGCAATGAAGATTGAATATGCAAACCGCATCCGTTTTGTATACAGAAACAGTGGTTATGGGAAATACAAACCCGACACGTCTTATGTGATGATTCGAAACATTCTGAATAACTAGCAGAAGAACCCGACACGTCTTCTGCTAGTTACTCTTCTCTTCGATTTCAACAAATCTTTCAAGACCATTCACCTCTTTCAACCTACCAAAACACCGTAAACCCCTTCTTTTAATCTATTAGAACGATCTTTGTTTTGTCACACATGCGTTTAATTCTCAAACATCAGCAACTATTTTTCCTTTTCCTTCAATTTCGAGAACATTCTCCCTAACATGAGAAACGAAAGAGATTTCGAGCAGTTGGTCGATGACATGATAGATAAAGATCTTGACACGATCATATCCATTTTCAAGTTTTAGACTCGATAGAAGACGTGTCGGGTTCTTCTGCTAGTGGTTTCTATAACCAATTGGGAACCACATATTTGCTTCAAGATTTACTTCTGATGTCTAAGTTTGATCACATTTGACTTCATCTACATGTGTTTTGAAATAGGCTTTGTTCTTGGTTTAATGAAGTTACACGTAACATCTAGTTATATTCAGATTTAAACAATGCACGCCTCAACTGAGATAACGTACATCCATAAAGCTCAAAAAGAAAACTTGTGTTTCCCATAGTCACAAACGATTGCGGTTTGTATTTCGCATAGCCACCGTTTCCGTAGTAAAAAACGGTTACGGTTTGCACATTCAATCTTCAATACTTCATTAAAATACCACTAGTAGAAGAACCCGACACGTCTTCATGTTACGGAGAATGTTCTAGAAATTGAAGGAAAAGGAATAGATTTATTGAAATCGAAGAAAAGAGTAAAAAAGATGAATTTAGGCGTGCATTTGGAACAAGAAGTCCAACAATCCGTTTATTATCTGTTATTTGTCTAAACAATATGAATGCACGCAACGAATTTGACAACTATGACAACTTATTAAAAGTAGCAATCACCTCCAATCATTTCCTGGTCAAATCACACAATATAAAGTTTAAAGTTATTGTGTGTTGTAGTTTGGAAAGATGACCGAATAGAGATCTGAATAACAAACTGTGGAGAACTTGTTTGTGTCGGGTTATTCTGCTAGTTATTCGGAATGTTTCGGATCATCATAGAAGACGTGTCGGGTTCTTCTGCTAGTGGTTTCTGTAACCAATCCATAATCACCCTTGGTGGTTTCTGTACCCATCACCGCCGATAACTAGCAGAATCGATAAATAACCAACACGAAGATCTCTGCGATCGCTAAGGTTTCCATCAACGGACTGATCGGTAACGTTACTCTACTTGTGCTCCGATTTAAGCGGCGTGTTCCGATCAACGTCTATCGACATTGTTAAAGGTGATGAAGAGTTTAGAAACCCTAAAATGATTGTGTTTTTACTGGAAAAAACGTGATACTTGAAAAAAAATTATTATATACGGCCCGTATACATTTGGTAACATCATAAACCTCACAAAATAAATCCATTGAGACGCATACGTTTTACAAATCGTATACACATGTATACGGCTCGTATAACTATATACGGGCCGTATATAGTAAAATAAAAAAAAACATTCCCTACGCATTTTTCTATTAAAAAACATTCTATACGGGCCGTATAACTGTATACGGCTCATATACAATAGGGGGTGTGAAAATAAGATATAGGGTATGTGGAAATAAGAGGGGCCTTAAACAATCCACTTAACAATCAAATCAATAAACTAAAATATAATTGAACAATCCACTATTAAATCCGTACAAAAAATTCCTTCGATTTTTTTAACATCAATTTACTATGAGTTAAATGTTTGGTTGGTCCCTGTGGTTTGCCAAAATTGCAGACTTGGTCCTAGTGGTTTACTAATTACACACTTGGTCCCAAAAGTTGTCAAAAATGCACTCGGTTGGTCCTCAGCCCTAACATCAGTTAAATATCTCAGTTAAGTCCATGTTAAATGACCAAAATACCCTTGCTTATTAACTCTCTTTATAATCATCTTCATCACCATCTTCATCACCTGTCGGCCGTCCGGTTTCTCCGGCGAATCAACCAATCCACCATGACCACCTCCTCCCTACAACATGAAATTAACAATCGCAGATATCATCAAATATTATCCAGCTTAGTTCTCTTCTTCTTCGTTTTTCGAAATTCACAACAACACAAGATCAGAATGTGTTCAAGAACAATTTTGAATCAATTTCTAAAGATCTGGAACAACAAATTAGAAACTATCACAATCACTCAAAACACACAATCTTCGATACAGATCTACAATCTGAACACCTCCATTTTTACCTTGAAGCCGCCATCAGTGCCAGCCACCACCATCAGCGCCGACCACCGTACTTAAGGGCCTTTTTCAGCAGAGATTGGCTCCGAGTTGTTACCTTGAAGAAGGTTTGCTGCATTTTTTTAGGGATTTAAGGGACCGATTGACACCCAAACAGGGCGGATGGTCCGATCGACGTTGTGAATCCGACAAAGCACACACCCATCTCCTCTCTCGATCTCTCCTGGGTCCGATCGACGCTGGTCGTCTTTCCGGTGACCCCCCGCTGACGAAATGACGATGATGATGATGATTAACGCGATGAGGAAGATGATGGACGCTGATTTTGATGTTTTTGTTGTTGATTAACGCGGTGACGAAATGGTGGCGGAGGTGGGTGAGATGGTGGTGGGTTAAACATAGTAGTAAGAAGATGAAGATGATGATGGTGATGAAGATGATTATAAAGTCAGAAAGGTGTTGAAATCCTTTTGTTAATGAGCAAGGGTATTTTGGTCATTTAACATGGACTTAACTGAGATATTTAACTGATGTTAGGGCTGGGGACCAACCGAGTGCATTTTTGACAACTTTTGGGACCAAGCGTGTAATTAGTAAACCACTAGGACCAAGTCTGCAATTTTGGCAAACCACAGGGACCAACCAAGCATTTAACTCATTTACTATTCAGGTCATACTTGAGAAGGTTTGAACACAAGCTTTCTAAGAGATCCTTAGGTATCTAAAGTCCTGAACCCTAAATATTAGATTTGATGATAAAGAATTACTTAGTAAATTTGTACGTTGTTATGCAGTGACGGACCTATAAAGTTTTTTTATATGGGTCAGAAAATTTTGAGGGTCGACTGTGTAATGCTAAATATTATTTTTTTATTAGATTCGGGTTGAGTCACATAATAAAAAGATAAAATCAAATGATTCACTTTCTTCTGTCTGAATCTAGTTAATTCGGGTCAGATCAGGTAGGATTATAGGAAATAAGTTTTCATTTATCGATAAATATTAATTTTTTGGTCGGGTTCGGGTTAGTCACATAATAAAAACATAAAAGCAAATGATTCAGTTTCGTCGGCCCGATTCGAGTTGATTCGGGTCAGGTCAGGTCTGGTAGGATTATAGGAAATAAGTTTTGTTTAAAGAATTAATGGTTTGGGTAAAATCCAAAGTTTTGAAAACCACACCAGTAAGCAGTTCAGTTGTTGGACTAGTCCAGTCAATCATACCGACTTTATGAACTGAATATTTTAATAGTTTAATTATTATATAAAAATTTTAAAAATATATCTATACTATATAATAAAAGAAACTTATGAGGGGACACGTGTCATTCATTGAAGTTATCTATTTTTTTCCGTCTCTCTCCTACTTAATCATTATTATTAAAGATTAAAAAATATTAATTATATAAATATAAAATATAAAATATGAATTAATGATAAGAATAACAACAAATTAAAACGTAATAACATTTTATCCTTCTGCTATTAATTATATAAATATAAAATATGAATTAATGATAAGAATAACAACAAATTAAAACGTAATAACATTTTATCCTTCTGCTATTAAATAATAAATTATTATCATGTTAAACTGAAAAAATAATAATAGCTTTAAGATGTTGGATATACTTAAGACAAATATTATACCTTGAAAATTAAATAAACAATGCGTAATGATTTTTTTAACTATCCATATGGAGTGTCTAAGTTATCATACCCTTTAATTTTATTGTGGAAACAATGTATAATTTATTAACTTTCTATAAAAGTAATATATTAATTTTACATAAAATTATCTTCAAATTATTTAAATAAATTCATTTTATTATCGATATTCGCGATACATCAAAATGTTTAATTTATCTATAACGTTATATAAGTTAGTCTGTTTGTATCCCTATACATCAAAATGTAACATTTATATATAACGTTCTATAAATTAGTCTGTATGTATACTTCTCACCGTAATTAACATTTACATATAAAATTCCTGTATATTTTTTTGTATTCTTTTAGCTAAGAGACATCTAAATGATCATGTATTTATTTACTTATACGAACTAAATTAGATTAAATTATACATGATAAAGGATTATATAGTTATTATACCAATAAGCTACAATATGTATATTATTAGATGGTATATAACATATCCACATAATAAATAAAAATAGAGTCAATATATATTGTTTAGTATAACGTGTTATTTATTAATATCAATTTCAATGATTATTAATATATAATTTTTTTTCTCTTATCTCTTATTTATTTAATATTTCTTTTCTCAACTATTTTTTTTTTGTTTTTCTACTTATCAATAACTATTTAATATTTCATTGATTAAACTACATGCAACACTAAAGTTTCTAACATAAAAATAAAAAAAAACAAAGTAAAATGTTATAATTTATGTAATACATAAGTTTCTAACTTAATAATAAATAAATAAACAAATTAGAATCTAATAAAAATTATATAGTACATCAAAGTTCATTTTTCAAAAACATATATTGACAACTATGTGTGGTAACCGATTACATTATATGTATTCAAGCTGGGTAATACACGCGTTTATTAAATCTATGCAATGCACGGGTTTTTAAAGATGTAACTTTTTTATTACTTAATATATAAAATTAATATTTATTCAACCCGTGTAATACACGGGGTTGTAACCTAGTAAATACATAAATAAAAATTAAAGTCATTTAAAACTTGAATGTTGACAATTGTCACTTGTCACATAAATCCAAGTTCTCCATTTAACCTTTTGATCTTTAGAGCATTCACATACAACCCTTTATTTTTTTACCATATATTACACTAAAAATTACTATTTTTTCCTTTATTATTTTCAAGCAAATAATACCTTTTAATATCTTTATCATTACATTTTCTTTCTGTAAGTCCCGTATAACCGGATCTTTCAATGATATCAAACAATCACCAAGTTTGTGCGGAATCCAAACTTGGTGAGATTCAAGAATAACGGAAAATATGAATAACAAAGAACAATACCGAATCACCTTTAAACACTTGCACACGATTCTATTACTTAAACAAGCAAAACCGTCTAGTACAAGTGTTCTACCACCAACTCGCCTCTCTCTCTAGAGAAAATGTAACAATGATGATCAAACCTAAAAACAAGTTGAAAACTTGTTTATATACATGGACAAGCCCACTTCCCTACATGGGCTTCCCTTGGGCCTGCTTGGCCCACATGGCCTAAAGCTTGGCCCAAGTGACCTATAAAGGTCCACAACCTAACATAAACTAACCCGGTAAGACCCAGTTCGTAACCATAACCCGTTATGTTAATTTGATGCGTCAGTCTCACACTTTAGGGCCTAACAATCTCCCCCTAGACTGATGCCATCAAATTGTCTTCATAGCATGAATTCAGCAACGTCTTCAACGAAGTCTATGGTTGTCGCTTTGCTGCAGATGTTATGGAAGTTCTTGACTTCTGAACTCTCAGCACTGGGTCTCTTTTCTTCAGCTCTTGTGGTTAGCTTCATATCAGGATCTCGATCAGCATCTTCTTGAAAGTCTTTGTTAAAAAGAATGTGAGAGGAGGATTCTCAGCAGCTCTTTTCTTCTTCAATCTTTGTCTTTCAAACAGGTTCATGGTACTTCTTCAAATGTACTTTCACTGTCAGACGGCGTTACGTATCCGATTCTTCTGACTCAGGTACATCTTGTTGTTGTGCTACTCCATGCTTTGTCAACAGCTAACAGCATCTCAGTCTTCAACAACCCCTGTTCTTGATTGAAATCAAGTTCTGCACATACTCACAAACTCATAAGCAAACATTTCTTATGCAACAGGGAGAGTACCACATGAACACTAGGTACATGAAATTTCACAATTTAAATTCTTTTAACTTTTGATGATCAGTCAAATCTTCAAGAATGGTTACATTTTTTAATTTTAAGAAAAACAAATAAGCACTCTATTTTTGGATTTTTTTTTTATTTTATAGAAAAGCAAGACACTATCTTTGTATTTTTTGAATTTTTCCAATTCTTTTTTTTTTATTTTTTTTTTAATATTGAGAACTAAAAAACAAATAAAAACTCAAAATATAAACAACTACCATAATATACAATTACAATTGCAATGGGATCAAAATTCGTTCTCAGGCAGACTAAAGAACACTTTTCAGTACGAGCCTAATCAAACTGGTCTATGCGATTGCCAATATGTTTGTCCACTTAAACTTTAACGCTCAACTTTCAATTTTTCAACTTTGTGATATGCTTTAGGTAATATTATACTATTATACCCGTGTGTCCCATTCCAAGGCATACCCCCGCGATCAAGGTAAGCACAACGATTCATCGTAGCAGGTGAGTATACTGATGTCATCCTTTAAGATATCCTGACTATGTCTAGGTCTGCATAAAATCTGTTTTATCATGTTTTGATTTCTTAACAATGAACACCCAAATAAATACTAATCAAATCCTGAAATATAAACAACACACTCTATCATGCAAGTATCTTCCCTACCACATATTTCACAAGTCCAATCCAGATTTCTGAAATCTTAACTGGGAATAGGTTGAGAAGAGAACAGAATAGATCTTTTGCAGAGAAGGTATAATATACAGATCAAATGAGTTTTTCTCAATTTGATAAAGGTTTCTAGGGTTTCTTTTGGGCACTTGAGGGCCTCTTTCGGGTGTATTAGATCTATAACGCGACAACGTACAGCTAGGTCAGCATGTATCTGGATGCAGCAGAAGCTGTCGTTGCCTAGCACCTCCAGGTCAGCATATATCTGGATGCAGCAGAGGAGGTACACGACTTTTTCAGAGAAGATTTCAGAATCAGATCAAAATTGTGTGTATCGGGACAACATACAGACATTCAAATAGAAATGAGCTAATTCCAAGTGACTTTCTTTCCTGGGGTCATGTACAATTTTAGTTCTAAACAGAAGGACAGCCAAGATATCCCCGGATGTTTCAACAATATAAAGACCCGAAACCTCGGATGTTGGCTATCTATCAACGCAAGATTTAAGACCATAAATGTAACACCCTTATTTAAAAAGCTAAATTTATTGATAATATACTTTGCATATCATGCCAAAATTTATAATTTAAAGAAGTTACATGAACAGAAATGTTAAAGCTAGACATAACATTCACCATTTGATCCTACGAAAGCGTATTCAAGAAGACATTACGATTTGTTTACAAAAGATTTAAAACAAAAGTTTAATTGCGGAAGCGTAGATTTGTGTGTTCGGTTCTTCATCAATGGCTTGACCATCACCCGCAAGAAACACCTTGATACCTGAAGTTCAAATCTTTAAAATATTAGATTTGACACTGTTATATAGCTCATAATAAAAAAAATCCAACATTAAAATCAAGAAAATAAAATAATAATATGTTTCTTGGTTGTACCGTAACTTACGGTGTGACCGTAAGTTACGGTGGATTATGAAGGCTCCTGGTCACCGTAAACCAGGAGGCTTTCACCGTAAACATATGTTCACTACCGTAAATTACGGTAGTACCGTAATTTACGGTAGAAGCTGGAAATCCAACTATTGTTTTGTTTTGTTTGTAGAACCCAAAACCCAATCTTCGGATTTTACTTTCTACAACATATACAATTTAATTCTCATATTTTTATCATTCTATTAATAACCTATGTCAAGGATCAAACCGTTATAATCCGGAACATTACCATATCTTGTTTGATTGTTCGACCCGTTAGCTCGTCTACGGGAATCCCTTCCTTATGACGACTACCAACGAATTATAACCAACTTTTGACCCATTATCTTATATAGCGACATCAACGCTTTATTCCATGGCATCCTTTATTCTAAAATTCAAGTATACATTATATAAACATCCAATCTACTAAATGTAACGGGTCAAGTTACATACCTTAGCGCACGCCCTTCAACCGTGAATCCCCACCGGCTTGTCCACTTGATGTTCCGGTATCTTGTCCTATAGAGTTCAATTCAATACATGTTTAGAACTCTTTTCATATCATAATTCGCATAATACACCGGACATCATGATTATGCGTTAAAACTCGAAATTTCAATTTTTAAGCCTTCATAGAGGCATTTCAACAAACACTTCATATGCAGAATTTTTATATCTTTAGAATCTCAACTTCTTAGCTTGCTAATTAACTAACTTGACAACAATAGAGTCCACCTATAGTGTTTTAAGCATCATATCTTTCTGGAATCACTTTCAACAATCAAAATTACACTAGAATAACCCTTCTTAACCCTAGTGTTCATCAACATCATGTAAAACCCATAACCCACCTTCAAGGTGTTCATGGAATTTTCTGAAATTGGACATGATTTCATATGTAGTTGTCTAGGTTTCACTTCTAGACACTACATTATCTCTAATCAAATCAAACAACACACATGCAACATCAAATCTTAGATTTCCAAAATCATGAGAATTTCAAACAAAGGATTAACACGAATTTTTACATACCTTATGATCCTCTTGTGATGAGGATCGATAATCTAAACTCGGATTTCGTTTTGGATTAGAATTGCATCTTCAATTTTAGAGTTTTGTGAGATTAGGGTTCTTGGATTGGGGGTGTCGCCCCCTGCTTCTTTCTGGTCGACCAACACCTCAAATTGAGGTGTTTGGTTTATTATTTTTTTTATTTGTTCCATTTAGTTAAGTTTTCAATTTAAACAACTATGGTCCCTCAACTTTGTTCAACATATAGTTTGGTAGCTTTTAATCAAGTTATAAGCTATTTCTAGACTAGTTAACTAACCAGGTTAAAACTCTTAGTTAGTAAACTCCCATTTATTTATGCTTTATAATTCCGATAATGTCTTATATTTTCGGGGTGTTACAATAAAATCATACGCCGTTGGTATGTTACCCACATGGTACATAGTTCGTTATGTTTATATCACTTAGTATCTTTTATCATGTTGAGCGTCAAGCCTATCGACATATCACAGTAGATCCTAGTCTTTTCAGCTATGGCACCTTACATGTGTTAGTCAAACCCTTTAACACGAACATTTATTTCACTTCCCATATCATGCAATTTTTCTTTTTAGCTTTTTCATTTTTCAAATGTTTTTGTATTTTTCTAATTTTCTCCCCCTAAAACAATACATATTTACAACAAACTCTTTTTGTATTTTCTGAGTTTTCTCCCCCTAAACTCTATATCTATCTATATGTTCCTCTCCCCCCCCCCTAAATTTGTGCATAAATCTTGTATTTTTGCGCAAATTTACCATTTACTAGAGAAAGAACACTTTATATACAAAATAATAAACTAAGAAAAGAGAAAAAAAATATTTTTGCTTAACCGTTCCGTCATCAGATTGAAGACTAGTCAATATTCAAATCAAAGTACTGAATTTAAACGGTACCTTTTGCTGATCTTATCTTACTTCTCTAATCTCCTCCAAAGGAAACATATCATCTGAAAAAAAATTTGAACTTTTTGCAACAGTGAAATGTTACCCGTTTTTATCTCTGGAACAACCGCTATCAACATTCCAGAGATTGTCAACAGCTCCTCCTTAGTTGTTCCTGAAAGGTAAGGAGATTAGTAAGACATGGGTACCCAGGCCATCGTGGTCCTGGGATTTCCTGAAGCATCAAAATAAGACACTTCCTTTAAACATAGGCCCCCTTTGGTTTCAAGGATTGGAGACATTGCTGCTTTGGATTTGAGTTTCCAAATCTGTTTCGGTTTAACAAACGTGTTTGTTGCCTTCGGTTGAGCAACATTAGCTGATTGAGTTTTAGAAATATGTTTTTGTTCTTGAACAGCCTTGCGTTTGTTTTTAGCAGCGTTCCAATCCCCATCAGAAGGTTTAACCTTGGGATTCACATTCTTCATTGCCTTAGGTGATGATACCTTCATTGGCTTGAAATGATTGTTATCCTTTGATGTAACCCTCTGATTTTGCATATAGTAGGGTACGTAGGGACGCCTTGTACAGTTGTAGCAAGTTTGTCTTTTCATCGGAAAGACGTTTTGAGCAGCTTGATTCGCTCTAGCAGGTCTTGAAGGACAAACCGGTCCTTTTTGCGCTGGATGCGCCTGCACATTTCTCTTAGACGAAGATGAATTGGGGTGCTTGTATTTGTTGTTTGCAGAAGTCTTGTTGCTTTGAGCACCATTCTTCGTCTTTTCTCCCTGATTGGAGCTTTCAATCACCTTGTCATGAGCCTTATGTGATCGTGATTGTCTTTGATGAGCATACTTCTTATATCCTCGACTTTGATCTGCTCGTTTTGGCTCCTTTTGTGTGTTGTGAACTGACTCACAAACACCAGAACAAGAGTGAGTGTTGACTTTTTGTTGCACTTTTTGACGATGAACACAATTTCTAGCAATGTGTCCAGGAACTCCACAGTTGTAACATGTTTGTCGCTTCAATGTATGGAGATTCGAAGAGCTAGCAGCAGTAGCTGATCTGATTGGTTTAGATGAACAAGCTTGCTTTGATTGCTTTGCATGTGTTCCACGTGCCTTTTCTGAGTCCTTATATACCTGTTGATCAGAACTAGCACAAGCATGAGATTCAGACGGATGATGTTTTTCGTCTTTTACAATTTTATCATGATCATTTTGAACAGACGATTTAGTTTCTGTTTTAACTTTAATTTCAGAAACATTTGTCTGTGACTGTTCATTTATTTCAACTCCTTTTTCTTCTTTTACAAAATCAGGTTCAGTTTTAATTTCAGAAGATGAAGAAGATGAAGTTTCATCAATATGCGTTTTCTCAATGCATTTGTCATGTGAAACTAATTCAGGTTCATTATCTGAACGTGTAGAAGTCTCATCAATATGCATTTCCTCAACGCATTTATCATGTGAAAACGATTCAGGTTCAATTTCTACTACAGTTTCCAATGGGGTCCCACTAGATTCAACATTAGGGACACCCACTGAGACAGGTTCAGAAGAAGAATCAGGATACTCTTGATTTTCTTGAGAAGTCGTTTCAGTGGTTTCACTGAATGCGTCCTGAGGGACCTCACCTGTAACATTTTCATTAACTGAGACGTTAGAAGCATTAGAATCACACACATTAACTGAAAAACAGTCATTACCACACTTATTGTTCAAATTATCAACACAACCATCATGAGTTTTGCCCAAAACAACAGGCTCACAAGACGAAACATAATTAGAAAACGACGCAAACAAAGAACGACTAAAAGCAATGTCAGACTCGGTAGGTTCAACATAAAATTCAGAAATATTAGAATCAACTACTGGTTCACTCCCATGAACATCTTCACATTTTACTTCAGAAAACTCATCTGCACATGAATAAGAGACGTTAGGATCAATTGAGCCTTTAGCAACAAAATTTGTTTGAGAATGCTTCTGCATCTCAACAGGTTTTTTATTGAAGGATGACTTATTATTTTTGGAACCATAAGTCATTTTGCTTTCATTAATCATCTCCTCCTCTGTCATGGGTAAATAACTATAATTATCATTATAGGGAGGAGGAGCTTGATTAAAACCCAAACCGCGCCCCTTATTTTCTTTGTATGCAAGCTGTTGATTACACAAGTTTTTGACTAATTTACTGGAAGAATCAAATTTCTTAATATTCAGTTCATTAATTTGATATCGCTCTTTGATATCTTCCAGTTCTTTAGTCACAGCACACAATTTAACCGATCCTTTAACTTTGTATCAGAGCTATTTGAAATAACGAGTTTAAGGGGAAAGGTCCATATATGGAAAAGGCAGTTATATGTGTGCTGTTATATGGAAAAGGCAGTATATTTGTATCAGAGCTATTTGTATCAGAGCACACATATAACTGCCTTTAACATTGCCAGTAAATATAAATTGATGGAAAACACACAATTTAACCGATCCTTTAACATTGCCAGTATATTTGTCCCCTTAAACACAAGATAGAAGACTCGAAACCGTTGATGGAAATTGATGATGAAGGAGGTTGTTGTGAGTCGAACTAGATGCACTTTGTTTCCTTAAAACTTGGACTCGAGACCGCGGACAAGATGAAATCCCACGAGAATTTTAAATATAGATATATTTTGTAGCTGGCAATATCCAAAAAAAAAAAAGGAAATAATTGTTTCGAAAAAGATGGAATTTTTTCAAATCAATTTTTTTTCAATTTCAAATACTATTTAAAAATAAAACCATATCCTCGATCCTTTAACAACTTCCAGAAATCATCAAAATACCAAAATATAACGATTTTTTCTAAACAAAAAGAAGAACACTTTGAATACCAACTTGAATCTTTGATATCAAACCGAGCCTAGAAATAGGTTCTAATGGCTCTGATACCACTTGTAAGTCCCGTATAACCGGATCTTTCAATGATATCAAACAATCACCAAGTTTGTGCGGAATCCAAACTTGGTGAGATTCAAGAATAACGGAAAATATGAATAACAAAGAACAATACCGAATCACCTTTAAACACTTGCACACGATTCTATTACTTAAACAAGCAAAACCGTCTAGTACAAGTGTTCTACCACCAAATCGCCTCTCTCTCTAGAGAAAATGTAACAATGATGATCAAACCTAAAAACAAGTTGAAAACTTGTTTATATACATGGACAAGCCCACTTCCCTACATGGGCTTCCCTTGGGCCTGCTTGGCCCACATGGCCTAAAGCTTGGCCCAAGTGACCTATAAAGGTCCACAACCTAACATAAACTAACCCGGTAAGACCCAGTTCGTAACCATAACCCGTTATGTTAATTTGATGCGTCAGTCTCACACTTTAGGGCCTAACACTTTCCCTCCACTCACAACCACTTTTAAAATAAATTAAAAAATTATAAATGATGAACAGTTTACTCTCAAATTTACAGATGAACAGTAATATTTTATCTCCTTAACTCACAACCACTTATGATCACTTTTCATAAAATAAAAACCGCACGCACATAATTTAGGAGGTTGAATGTGAAGGGGAAGGATCCACTAAAAAGTGGATTTTGCCTAAGTAGCCTAAGAGGATTGTGATGATGACATGTGGCACTCCTAATAATTAGGAATCAAGGGCATTTTAGTCCTTATAAATAGGAGTGAAAATGACATGTGGCACCTCTTTTATTTTTAAAAAATACAAAAAAAAAATCTAGTACAAAAAAATCTAGCACAAAAAAACTAGTACAAAAAAATATAGCACAAAAAATCTAGTATAAAAAATATAGCACAAAAAATGTAGTACAAAAAAATATAGCACAAAAAATCTAGTACAAAAAATATAGCACAAAAAAATTTAGCAAAAAAATGTAGTACAAAGAAATATAGCACGAAAAAATTTAGCAAAAAATGTAGTACAAAAAATCTAGCACAAAAAAATTGAGGAAAAAAAATTTTAAGACAAAAAAATTCAGCACAAAAAATTTAGCACAAAAATATAGTACAAAAATTCAGCACAAAAAATGTTAGATAACATAGAAATACAACACATTTAAGTGGGTTTTTTTAGTCTTCATATTTTATATAGCAATATGGTACTCAAATTAAAGATAAAAAGACGCTCGAATTTACGGTGAAATTTTTATGAAAAAATAATGTCGTATAAAAAAGTTATAAACGTTTAAAAAATGAGGGTGAAATATGCATGTGACTTGCATGTGGAGAGAGAAAGTCCATAAATAGGATTTTCCCAATATACCCTTGCACTCCTCCTTTCTCATACTCTTTCATCTTAACCATTGATTTGAAAAATGAATGGTTAAGATTCCTTCTTAGGCAAAATCTACTTTTTAGTGGATCCTTCCCCTGAATGTGAATGCTCTTATTAGAGCATTCACATCCAATCCACCATCTTTACCCTTATAATTTAACAAAAAATGCTACTTTTTAAAATTTATATCATATTTTAAAAAACCTTCCACATCCAACACCCCATACCTATCTCTATATTCTTTTTTTTATCATTTCTTCTCTTTCTTCAATTTACAATTTTAACTACTATCTATTTTGTCTTATTATATTTTCTTCTAAAATTTATTCTAATAACTTTTTTTTTATAGAAGTTATACTAATAATTATTATCATAAACCAACAAAGTCGAATATATGATCTAAACTATTTGACACATAACAAAAAATTTCCAAACGAAATGGCGAAAACAACCCACAATTTAAGATGGTAACACATTACAACTCAATTGTCCAAATAGATGCAAACTTAAACAAAAGTTGGGCTAATAAGTTCTACTCATACATATATAATTCTAATGATCATCACATAACATATTTCTAAATCAAACTCATAACATTCACAAAACAATCTAATATAGCGCGACATCGTTTACTGTTGGGAATAGAGTAGCCATTGATGTTCAATTAGGTCTTCTTGAAGCTGATGATGTGCCGAGCTATCTTTAATATGAAGACGACGTTGGATGAAGTCCATAAACTCATTTGTTTCAGTGCGCGACAATTCAGGGAGATCATCGTCAAGTTGATCATACTCAATGTTAAGACTATCACCATCATCACGTTCGTCTTCAATGATCATGTTATGAAGAATAACACATGCTTTCATTATATTTGTTAGTACCTTCAATTTGAACATTCGTGAAGGTCCTCGAATGATTGCAAATCGTTGTTGAAGTACACCAAATGCTCGCTCGACATCTTTTCTTGCAGATTCCTGTGCTTTTGCAAAATGTTTATTCTTATTCCCTCTTGGTGATGGAATCGTTTTTACAAAAGTTTGCCACTTAGGATAAATACCATCTGCAAGGTAATACCCCATAGTATAGTCGTGGTCGTTGACTGTGTAATTGACTGGTGGAGCACGCCCTTGTGCAAGTTCCGTGCTTTCACCGATGCGTAGGTATTCATCCATAAAATCAGCAAGGTAATACCCCAAATTCAGATGAAAAAATACTTACTATCGTCTTACAGAATTTTTTAAGACTCTCCATTGCAGTGCTTTCACCGATGCGTAGGTATTCATCCATAAAATCAGCACTAACCCCATAGGCCAACATTCTAAGTGCCGCCGTTATCTTTTGCATAGAAGATAAACCGAGTCTTCCGATATTATCTCTTCTTTGGACGAAGTATGGCTCGTTAGCCACTACCTCATTTAGAATACGGAGAAATAGAGGACGACTCATCCGAAATCTTCATCGAAATAGATTCGAGGGATATACCGGATTTTCTGCAAAATAATCACGATATAAACGCTTATGTCCCTGAATATGATCGCGTCGAATAAATTTACGACGTTTGCGAGTACATTGTTCTTCGACATCCTCATAAAGATCATCATCGCTATCATCATCCGAAGATAGGTATCTCAACAACTTGCGAAAGAATGTACGAACCATTTGATCAAACGTGCAATTAACTCAACCTGTCATCATACATGTTATAAGTAAAAAATTGTTATAAACGCCAAAAAGTGCCTGTTTTTCAGCGAAAAACATCAAAAAAAAAAGGCAACGTTCTGCGTCGTATTTCAGCACTGCACGTTTTTTCAACATAAAAACCTTTAGAAAACTACATGTTTTTTCAGTGAAAAACGTCGAAAATAGGCAGCTTTCAGCAGTGTTTCTTAACATTGCAGGCTGCAACGTTTCTACAAGTTTTTGGACCGGGTTTTCAGCAAAAAAAAAGACAAAAACCTGCAGGGTTTTCAGCAAAAAAAAGACAAAAACTTGCAAATCAATACTAGTAAATTACGGGTCAAACGGGTCGAAAGTTAACTAAAACTGCACTAAAAACCTTACTTTACTTAAAAAGAAATTAATCATTACTTTTTTAAGCTACAAAAACATTACTTCGATACTAATTTTCTAATCTAAACTACCTAATTAAATAATGGCCATAAAATTTGATGATGCCAGGGATTAAATAATGCGTTCTTAAGACCTTAGTGCATGTGTGAAGATGCCTCCATTAGTTAGTGTGTACTGCTAGATAATATAGTCTATTTATAATTCAAAAATTAAACTTGATTGAATTAATTTACTAAGTATGAGTGATTAAACTGGCCAGGTACATCCATGTCCTGCCCTCATATCAGTGGGTTAGCAACGCGGCTACCGCTAAAACGCAGCGGCGCGGCTGCCATAACGTCGTAGCGCGCGGCTGCCGTAACGCCCCTTCGGGCCAGCCGAACTGCTACTAGTCATGCTTAGATAGCTATGTATACATGTCTTTGTTTATTTGAAATATGAATACATAGAGTATGCAGTAGGCAAGCTAATGATTCATCATCAATCTATATTCATATCAGTTTTTGGTGGCATGTATCAATGTCTTATTCAATGCTTCCCAAACACTCTACCATATTAAATTGTTAATGAAAGCTTAACTTTTTGAGTGTCATTAGCATTGCCCAGACGCCGCAGCGGGCATGGCTGCAAGCAAACGCAGCAACGCGGCTACCGCTAAAATGCAGCGGCGCGGCTGCCGTAACGCCGTAGCGCGCAGCTGCCGTAACTACTGGAACCGTATTCCGTATAACTACTGGTTTAATACCGTTTAAGCACTATTTTATCCGACGGTCACGGCCCACCCATTTACGGACCTGTATTCCGTATAACTACTGGTTTAATACCGTTTAAGTATGACCCAAAACTTCAGCCCACTTCCCTATCAGCATATATTATTACAGTATAGTGGCATAACATATGCATACAGCATACATGTATATTGAGGTGTATAATCTAGTCATTCACTTTGTTCCCAATTTTTAATTTTGGTCACCCATGAAAATCTCATCACCTATTTTAATAACTAAACATAACTGATATCTATTATAGATAGCATTTTCCAGGAGCAACTATTTAGTAAGCATGGACTCACCATAAATATACATTAATTAACACACATTAATCCACTAAATATACTTGCTCACATGAACTCTAATTAAATTTCTAACTAAACATCTAAACTTTCTCTCAGACATTTAATCAAACACTTCACAGATTCATAAAACCAAACAACAAAACCTTATCAAAACATACCTTATTCGACGATTTAAATCGGAACCCTGGTTTCGACGATTCATACAACAACACAAAACAAAGAAAGAATCATACCTGTTTGTCTAGTTTTCAAATCGGAACCCTAGTTTCCAATAGAAGCCGCATCATTGCCTGTGAAATCAGAAGTGTTTTCAACTCGGAACCCTCCACACTTTACAAATCAGAACCTGGGAAGTGGGAACTTTCTGGTAGTTTTGCTTAATTTGTTGATGGTAGTCAATGTGCAGGAGAAGGAAAGGAGCGGGAGATGTGTGGTTGTTGGAGATGAAGAGTTACAGGAGCTTTTTATTAATAAAAAGTTACTGTACATTTTTTTTAATATATAAGGTTAGGGTATAGATATGGTGGATAGGTTGGAGTGAGTTTTTAGTAGATTTTTTTATATTTTAAAGTTAGGGGTTAGTTTGATTCCTTGGATGAGAATGCTCTTACACAAATACATCCTCTTTAGTTTGAAGAACATTAATTTTTTCTTTTTTTTTTATTTTATATATGAAATATGAAATAACAATCAATGCAAATATCTCAAGAATATGTCGATATGGTATTAACTTTTTATACAATTCAGATCTGAGGTGTTACAATTCTTTTTTTTTCTTTCTTTTTTATTTTATATTTGTATGAAATAACAATCAATGCAAATATCTCGAAAATATGTCGATATGGTATTAACTTTTTATACCATTCAGATTTGTGGTGTTACATTTTATAGTATTTACTTGATTATTGAGGTGTTACATTTTATAGTATTTTACTTGATTTATATTTAGAAATATAATATATTGCGTTTAATAAGTAAAACCATTAGCAAATTTACATTAATATTCCTATTCCTATATTAATAAACGAAAATCTTTTTTGAACACGTGTCACTTCCTAGTACTTTTTCACCTTATTTTTCTATTTATCTCTCATATTAAATAATAATAATAATAATAATAATAATAATAATAATTTTAGACAAAATATTAGATAAGAATAAATATACAGATAGGGGTAAACGTTTGTTTTTATTATGATCATATTAAATAATAATAATAACAATAATAATAATAATAATTTTAAACAAAACATTGGATAAGAATATTTGTTTTTGTGTAAATAATTCAAAACAAAAATTTAGATAACCATAAATGTTTGTTTTTATTATTATTGTTGGTTTAAATCCATCATTTATCGGATAACCATTTATTTTTATTATGAGCAGATACATATAATTTGGGGTTCAGTGGTTGAAATTACGTTAAATTAGGAATCAAAGGTTCACGTTTGATAAATACTTAATAATTGTATTATTGTTAATTATTTATTATATAAAATTACATTTATGCAAAATAAAAAAAAATAAAGTAAAATGTTATAATAAGTAAATAGTGCATCAATGTTCATTTTTAAAAGATAAATCTTAACGACTGTTTGTGTTAACATATGACATTATATTTTATTCAACATATACAATATACGAGTTTTTTTAAATATATATCTTTTTTAATATTTTTCATATAAAATTAAATTTATGCAACCGTTGTAATACACAGGTTCTAACCTAGTACCTTTATAAATTATTTTTAAGTTTATATCTTTTTTAAAGAAAAAAATGATAGAAATAAAACATTATCCATAATATTGTGATAAAATAATATGACTTATCAATTACATCCATGTATATGTTTACACGGGTTGAATACATGTAACTTTATATACTAAATAAAAAAAGTTATATCTTAAAGACCTCGTGTATTGTACGGGTTGAATAAATGTAATTTTATATATTAAATAGAAAAACCATTATATCTTTAAGAACCCCGTCAGTTATATGGGTTGAATAAATGTAATTTTATATATTAAATAATAAAAAATTATGCTCCCGAAGTAGCATATTTTAAGTCGGTTGTAATTTCAGCACATCCATCATATATTGCACAATTCTAAGCTAAAGTTCCAAATCAAAATTTAAATTCTAAGCTAAAGTTCCAAGTCGATTTAAATTCTAAGCTAAAGTTCCAAGTCAATTTTGGAAAGCTGATTTTCTTACGGTCTCAGATCCATAATATTGCACAATGCTTGGATGTCGCAATCGACTTAAAAGAGCAGTTTCCTGCCAATATCAAGAATAAATGTTAAGAGTTTCTAACATAACATCTAAAAGATAGAAATTGATTTTCACAAAACAGTTTTGGCAATTTTTAGAACTAATGGACTGTAATGGTTAGGCTAAATTGCACTTTTCGTCGTTTATGTTTCGATAAATGCAGTCCTTTAACATTAAAAATTACACTCTATGTTCTTTATGTTTGCAATCATTAATGGGCGGTGTCCTTTCAGCAAAACACAGATAACCTTTTTATGTTAAAACCCCTCACGTGTAACTTTTTTAAACTCCTTAACAACAGGGACCATATGTGCAATATTCAAATTATGTTTTAAATCAAAGTATCAAACTACTAAAATCAGCCATTAAAGAAAAACCATACATACATAAGGAAAATAAACTTACTTAGATCTCAAATTCTGATCTCTATTGCTTTTGAAACTGAACTTGCTAGTGAAAACCGCTTGGCGAACATTCCCATTAACCTGAAACACTAGTGGGCTACATGTAACGTTTCGTATTTCCGTGTTTCCATGTCTTTAGAAATACGAGTCCGTTTTTCTATTTTTAGAATCACCGTTGAAATTTGATCGAACAGTGAATTAAAAACGGAAAACAACTACGCAATTTACGTGCTTTTACGCAACCGTCACTCAAACGCGACAACAACGACTACCTGCACTATTTTAATATATTTTTGAATCTAAAAATGATAATTTACGACGTTACGAAGAGTCCAGGTTTTGATAACGGGTCTCGTAAGAATTATGGGCCACTTAAATACAAGACTGGGCTTGTGGGCCTTGGGCCCAAGCCCAAAGCCACTAATCAAACCCTACCTATTTTAAAAGTTGAAAACCCTATCTCTTCACTTGGAGATCAGCCGCGCATTCTGTGTTTCCCCCTCTTTCCTTTTGTCTGCAACTCAAAGACAACACTCACGCACACAAAAGCCATAAATGATTTAAACATATACAAACCTCATCATCTTCTTCAACACATCACCCCAACATCAGACCCTCCACTCCCTATACCTGACCGGCGCCGGAGATGAATGGCCGCCACCAGACGGTGGTGGCGATGATGGTGCAACGATGTGGAGAGAGAGAGAAAGCGAGTCAGAGAGAGAAACGAGTAGAGTGAGAGACGAAGCAGAAGAGAAGGGCTGCGTCGCCGTCGTCAGCGGCTGTGGACGACGTGGCAGCGACGGTGGTGTCTACTCGACAAACTTCCGATGATACCTCATCCCTACTCTCTTATATTTTTATTTATTTATTTCTTGTTTCCTTTAAATAGACTGATGATGGATGAAGATGGTGGTGACGACGGCTGCGTCACCGTCATCTGCGGCGGTGGACGACAGTGGCAGCGGCGGCGGTTCACGACTCGAGTCATTTCAGTTCAGTCCGCATCGGGTCACGTGGTTTTAGTTATAGTACAACCGGTTCAGTTTTGTTCGGGTCAGCTCAGGTCAGTTTCAATTCGAGTTCCGTTTCAGTTGTGATTTGGTTAAGTTCGATCCAAGTCCGATTGTGTTATTGTTTCAGTTGGCTCGGCTTCAAAGTTCGGGTCACGGGTGTCGGTTCACTCAACAACAGTCAAAGAGAAGTTCGGTTCGTGGTTCGGGTGACTCGGTCAACTTCAGTCAACTGAGGTCAAACTTTGTTATTATTATTTAGATAAACAATTATTGTTAAAAAAAACGAACTCGAACCGTTATATGGAGTGATTATTTACGTTTGACATTGACGATAATTTTATATATAATGTGATTAATTGTTGAGTTTTGAAAATTATATCGACACTTTAGTTGTCGGGATCGTCCAAAACAGAGGAAACTCTGCCCGTTTTTCGTAAAATTCAGTAAAACAAAACGCGATAGTTTTATAAATCGAAATCTATCAAATTCTATTAAATTTTATAAAATAGATATAATTGTATATTTATTTTTGACGATACCTCCATAATATTTTTCGATAGACTTAATTTAGATTATTACTTGAACTATATAAAATATATGTATTTGTATTTGTATTCATATATATATATATATATATATATATATATATAGGGTGAGGTTCTAGAGTGAACACTAATGTATTTGCGAACTGAGTGAATAAATCTTGACCATTGATTTACACACGTGGATGGCTAGGATTTAATCATCAAATCGTAAAATACACTAGTGTATTTCATCATCAAATCATGGTCATTGATCTACACACATGTATGGCTTGGATTAGTTCGTTCAGTTCGCAAACTACACTAGTGTTCACTCTTGAACCTAATCCTATATATATATATATATAGGGCTTGGCTATACAAGAAACCCCATCTTTTTTAAAAAACTATGCAAACCCAATACCATCCATTGATTATGTTTCATCACACTTGATCAATGGCTCTCATAATTTTGGTAACAATTAGATTTAAAAGAAATGTAATAATACACATTAGTCAACTAGAAGGGCATTTTGGGTAGCATATTCCTTCTCTTTCCACTGTCTAGTCCTATCATCTTTAATGCACCTCTCTTTCTCTCTCTTCATATCCAATTCAAAATCAAAATCTCAGCTCTCTCAATTCCCTCTTTCCCATGACTTTCCCTTCTCTCTACACAACACTTACAACCTGCAAGCCTAAAGAGAGAGTGAGAGCCGTGAGAGAGAGTACCAGAGAAATCGAAAGAGAAAGAGAGGTCCAGAGAAATCGAAAGAGAAAGAGAGGTCCAGAGAAATCGAAAAAGAGAGAGAAAACTGGTGGGTTTCCAGCCACCCACGGCAGCAGCAGCGCTGTGGCGGTGGTGTTGTTGACCGTTATGGTTGGGGCAGGGGAGGCGGTAGATGCATGATGAGTGAGGCACGATGGTGGTTGGTGGAAGGTGGTGGCTGGTTCATTCTGGGTTGTTGATAGCGGCGACAGTGGGTGGTTGTAGAAGGTGGTGGAGGGTGGGTGGTTGGTGGCGCCGGAGTTCGAAACGTCGTCGGAGTCAAGATCTAGTAATGGTTAATGTTCTCTCTCCCTTTCCTCTCCTCTGTCTTCAATCAAGATCTAGTAATGGTTAATGTTCATGTATTTTAAATAAATCGAAAACTTTAGGATGAGATTTTTGAACGGGATTTTTTGTTGGTTTGGTTGCTTGTTTGGGGATTTTGATCTTAACAATAATTGTTTTTTTTGTTGGTTTGGTTGCTGGTTTAGCCTTTTGATCTGAACAGTAAGTGTTTTTTTTGTTGGGTTGTTTGATTTACAGAAACAGACCCATAACATGTGTTAAGCACCTGTTAGAATAATATATAACGTGTGTTGATTTACAGAAACAGATCCATAAAGATATTCAATTGACAAGCTGGATGGATGCGGGGATATTGAATAAGTCAAATCTTTTGGGAAAGAAGTTTTTGTTCGTTTATAACATGTGTTAGTGGTTCATGCTGTAACAGATCCATAAAGAAGTTTTCATGCTGTAACAAGTTTTCGTTCATTTATAACATGTTTAGCACATTTTGGAATGTATAACATGTGTTAAGCCTCTGTTATAATCTTTTTGTAACCTGACATGTATTTATGTATAAGCTAGTGGTTTACAAAACACCATGATGTGTATATACTAATCTAACATGTGTTACAATTTGTCTGTTCGGAACATGTAATTGATTAACATGTGACAAGGGTGAAAACAATCGACGCGGGGGGGGGGGGGGGATGAGTTTAATGGTGAGCTTAGTTAATATCGTAATCTTGTTGTAACCCCACTTGTATACATATGATAACATGTAAGCATCCATTATAACCCGACTTGTATTCATGTATATCAAAAGTGGTTTGCAAAAACACCATGATGTGCATATACTGATCGTAACACGTGTACAAGTTAATATGGAACATACAAGTTAATATTGTAAAACCGTATACCTGGGATAACATGTGTTAAGGCTCTGTTATAATTTTGGTTTAACCCAACATTGTGTCATGTATAAGCTAGTGGTTTCTAAAACACTATTAACTTGTATAATCTTGGAACATACAAGTTAATATTGTAACACCGTAACCCGACTTGTATTCATGTATATGAAAGTCATATCCTTTGGGAAAGAAGTCTTCGTTCATTTATAACATGTGTTGGTGGTTCAAGCTGTAACAGAACACCATGATGTAACCTGACATGTGTTCATGTATAACATGTGTTAAGCCCCTGTTAGAATGATATATAACGTGGGAAAGAACTCTTCGTTCGTTTATAACATGTGTTTGTTTTGCACATTTTGGAATGTATAACATGTGTTAAGCCTCTCTTATAATCTTTTTGTAACCTGACATATATTCATGTATAAGCTAGGGGTTTACAAAACACCATGATGTGTATATACTGATCTAACATGTGTTACAATTTGTCTGTTCGGAACATGTAATTGCTTAACATGTGACAAGGGTGAAAACAGTCGACGGGGGCGATGAGTTTAATGGTGAGCTTAGTTAATATCGTAATCTTGTTGTAACCCCACTTGTATACATATGATAACATGTAAGCATCCATTATAACCCGACTTGTATTCATGTATATGAAAGTGGTTTGCAAGTTAATATGTGTACAAGTTAATATGGAACATACAAGTTAATATTGTATAACGTGTGTTAAGCCTCTATTATAACGTGTGTTAAGACTTCCAGAATGGATGCATAAAATCCAATAGTAACTTAATAACATAGTATACCTGATATAACGTGTGTTAAGCCTCTTTTATAACGTGTGTTAAGACTTCCAGAATGTGTTAAGTCCATACCGTTTTAACATCATGTACTAGACAAAACAAAATAAGAGTCTCACATTACATATTACTAGTAAACGAAAATACATAGCACTAAGAAAATGGCGGAGCTTCCTTTGAAAATCTGCCTTAGCTTTTCAGCGGCTACCTTTGCTGCCTTAGCTTTTCAGCGGCTACCCTTGCTTTATTGTTTGGGTCGGTCTTGAAACGGTTTGTAAACATGTGGGTGTGCGTATGCCAGGGAAGTTATAAAAATGTGTTTTCATGTCACACGTAACACGTGTTACGTTGTACATGGGTTTCATGTCACATGTAACACATGCATGTCCGAGAAGTTCAAACTATAACACGTGTTAGTTGTGTTGTGCTGCAACATAAACATGGTCATGATCCTTGAGTATCTGATCCACGTTTGACGAAACCAACGGTCCCGAGAATTGGATCTTATATCCCTTGTATCCATCACCGTCCTAATAAACAAAAAGATAAGATAACCGTTAAGTCGTTAACCAGACATAAATATTAACACATTCATAGCCAGAAAATCTTTTTTCTCAAATAACATCACAAAAACAGTTACTATGGTTTAGCTGTGAAACAGGGGATTAACACATGTTATGGGTCTGTTTCTGTACTATAACGCACAAAAACAGTTACTATTCAGATCAAAAGCCCAAAACAAAGCAACCTAACCAACAAAAAACAGTTACTATTCAGATCAAAAAGCACCAAACAAGGCAACCAAACCAACAAAAAAACAGTTACTGTTCAGATCAAAATCCCCAAACCATCAAACACATTTTTTTAACACAAAAATAACTAATCCATGGATCAAAATCAAACGAGTTTGAAACCAAAACAAGTAATCCATGAATCAAAATCAAAATTTATAAACACCAGGAGAATGAAAACCAAACTAAAATCAATAGTATTGAAATTTATTACTTATAAACGTCATTTTTTTTTGAAACAATAATCAATGGTATTGAAAAATAATTAATCTTTTGGCAACATTCTTAATTCTGGAAAAAATAAAACCAATTATGAAGAACGAAAATCAAAGTAAATGACAATTAAAAATCAAAACCAACTTATTATTGACAGGATCTTGATTCTTCGACAGTATCTTGGTTCTTCGATTTCTTTTAAGAAATTAACATGTAAAGTTGAATTAGGGGTGTAAAAAAGAAAAAAAAAACTCGAACCCATCAAAAAAAAAGATGAAAAACCTTGATCATTCTTGTCCTCGTCAGTAGGGAACTCGTTGTGAATGACGTTCCCGTCAGTGGGGATCTTTAAATGGAGGTTTTGAAATGGTGGATCTTGAAACCGAAATGAAGTTCATGGAAATGGATCTTGGGTAGAACTTGAAACAGATATGAAGTTAATGGAAAATTGAGGTTTTGAAACGGTGGATCTTGAAACACAGAGATGAAGTTAATGAAAAAATGAAGGTTTTGAATGGTGGATCTTGGGTTTTGAAAGTATATTTGGATGTGATGGGTATTAATTATTGTCAAATCAAATAGGGGAAGATATCTAAGATAGATGTGAAAATACCATAATGCCCTCAAGGACAAAAAGAATATGATATTTACTATGGACACGTGGCAAAATCTAGACCATGCATTGGGTTTGCAAAGTTTTCTAAAATTCAAGGGCCCTATATATATATAGGTAGAGGATCCTGTAAAAAGTGCTCAAAGTGTGAGAAGGGTATTATAACACTATATATAATACTATATAACACCATATAAACACCGTATAACAATATGTAACACCATATAATACCATATAACACTATATATCATTATATAACAAATATAACACTACAGGTTGTCTGATAGCATGTCTATGATAGATGTATAGTGTTATATTTGTTATTTAATGATATATAGTGTTACATAGTGTTATATGGTATTATACGGTGTTTATATGGTGTTATAAAGTATTATATATAGTGTTATAATGCACTTCTCACACTTCTCACACTTTAGGCCCTTTTTACACTATCATTACCCTATATATATATACACATAAATATATATCAACTAGTTATACTTTCTATTCCGCTTCAAATCCTCCGTCGTAATTCCGCTTACTCATACACCTTCGTTTGCCCATATAGGGTGACCTCGGTATTCCATCCTCCTAATCTCGTACACTCGTCAACACTTGCATAATCGGAAGACTTAGCAATTATGTGAGTACACTTGACCCATTTTCCTTTTAACACACTTTGGGTGCAACATGTTTTACTTGTTAAAATGCACGATTCACAAACATACTTTATTTATTCAATCCTTATACATGCTTTGTTTTGCTTAGGTGCATGCTAGAATACATACTACTTGTTAACTCGGCTTAAACAATTATAGCGCTATAGGAGTAGCACACCACCCGACGGGTTTTTGTTGAGTCTTTATTCTATAACGGTCTCGTCACTTTTGTGTCGAGGGATGCTAAATACTAGTGGACACTAGAGTTGACATATTGTTATGCATGATAGTTTGGCCTTGTATACCAAAATGCTATGTTGGATTGAAAATACTTTTATACTTATGTCACGAGTCTAAAACTAGTGTACTCGCCAATACTTTTGTATTGAACTATGTTTTTTTAAAACATGTTGCAGGTTTTGAGATAAAGTTGATGACGCATGGAACCTAGTATGATGCCTAGATACTTACTTTAAATTTTGTATAATTTTGTAATGTTAGTCATGTATCTCAAGTCTGTTGTAACTTGATTCCAAATGATGTAAATGACTCTTTAGTAATGGAATGAAATTTATTATTTAAATACTAGTCACAATTAGTAGTGTTATGATGTCTCTTGCAATCTATTTCGTCTCACTCCGATGTTTTCGCCATCGGTTGGGGTGTGACAGATTGATATTAGAGCCATAACTATAGGGAATTAGGAAAAATTGCCATGTTTTTTACCTAGTCTATAGTTAAGCACCAAATTCGGCCATACTTGCTTCACATGCTACTTTTATGCAGTATCTTTACATGCTATACTTGAAATGTCTCTTACGTGCTATTTGCTTAAAATGCTTTATGTGCTCATACTTGTTATCATTATTTCGAGCATATGTCTTTTTACTCGTTTATACTAAAACTCGAAATCACTCGTATCATACCAACGAGACGACTTCACCAAAATAGGCGTGAAACCCACAATTTGGTGAATGACTCTCAATCCATCTATCCTTTTTACACACTATTCGACAATCAAATTCTAGTGGACCCTCGTCAAAGTGTTGAAATTAAATTTTGACCCGACGAGTACCAACCACACTTAGGATACGAAATCATCAAGTTAGGGTGAAACCCGCACCTTGTCGACTAGTTCCGCTCCTTGATTTACAAAAATCCCACAAAGTCTCGAATTTTCGATTGATTTGGAACATGTAGTAAGTGGAAGGGTGATACCGTTAACCGAGATATCGGCGAGTCATTCCACCTATTAGGCCAAAGCATGTTTCTCAGATTCAAAAGAATTTTCAACCGCTTTGGTTTAGTTAAAATTCCGTTTTGGAACAATCCAAGTTTTAATCAAACCTATGCCTTACTATCATCGCTTTTATATGATACAATTCTCTTGTTTCAAATTCAAATTTATTTTGAGATCATTTTCTCACACACACATCATACTAAATCTTTTCATACATTTATACATATGCATGATTTCATATAATTTAAATTCATATTCCTTGTAACGACAAATGGAGATATATCATCGAGATAGGAGTGATTTCCTTACCTTGACGATTAACTCCACCCCCCCTCTTTCCTTAAAATGACCTCACCAACGAGTTAGGGGTGATTCCCTTACCTAGGTGATCGTTACCAAAACTTTCTTTCAAAATATTTTATTATGCAAACCCGATCATGTTTTATACCTAAATCATTTATCATTATTCAAAATACCTACTTATACCAATTTCAAAATACATTGTTTATCAAACGTACTTCTTATTCTACAATCCATTTCACTAAACTCATATACACGAGATTCTTAATCATGTCTTAAAACGTCTTATTACCCGAATTTCAAAACCTTACGAAATGCTACCTATCAATTTAATCGGTCCAATGAATCTCTTGCCCATGAACTTCATATTCGACTTAATCACTAAAACACAGAATCACATTATATTATCATACAACCTTAGAAATATTATAAGATTGTTTTTTTTTTTACCAAGGACTTTGTTCACAATTGAAAATCAAACTAGCCATTCTACTTGCCTAGAAGATCTTATAGCTACTATAAGATCACTTTACTAAAGCCTTTTTCAAAATCAATAAAACATTTTATTAAAAACAACAATCACTAAGTTTATTATGCTTCCTAAGGACCAACATTTTTATAAAAACCTCCAGAAATTCAAAATTTCTTATTTTGAGGCAAATGAAGCAAACTTATTATTTTCAAAGACCTTTTCCCTACACTACTTAATACGTCATTCAAATTTCCTAAACATGTGGGCAAGAAGACTTCATGGTTACCAACAATCTTTGACTTACGTAAACTCTTTTAAAACAAAAGTAGCATTTCCATTCATCACAAAATACGTTATGCATGACCAATAAGTACTTTATATTCTCTTACATTTACAAACCATGTCCTACCTTCCCAATCAAACTCAAACTATTTTTATTCGATAAACTCAACGTTTTGCTTAAATAACTATACATGCATATCATCATACACGTCTTAGTCGATACCTCGCGACGCTTTCGTTTATATCATACGTTTTACATACTCAAATTTCTCAAACGTCTTATATGCTTAAATTCGTTATACTTCAACATACACTATATACGTAATTTTTATTCGTACCTACACTTATGCTCATATGTTTATGCTTATACTTATACTCATACTACTCATACGTTTTATGTTTATACTCATACTTATGTGCATATTCATACTTAAACTTATACTTATGCTCATACTTTCATTCATACTCATGATTCATACATCTGTACCCGTACGCGGGCGTAATCCGAGGATTCGCTTAAGTGGGTCCCATACATACTTAAGCATAGACTTGCTTATATACTACATTCTTATACGTACACGTTCTTATATTTTAAATTTTGTATACCCTGATTCATGCACAATTAGTATAAGCTATGCTGATCATGCGACGATCAAAATAATCGCAGGTGCACACGGGATTATAGTTATAGGCGTATGAAAACCATAGAGTGTACTACTGTGTATGGTAAGACACGGAACGTAACATGACACCGAATAACGAGGCGGACGTAACATGGTCAAAACATGGTGGACACGCCGCTGGTACTTCCTATATATAAAGGTTTTCACCATGTTACCAAACTTTTGTAAAACGTGCCATGCGAAATTCGGTGTTTGCAGACCTTTTTGGACCTAATTCAAACTTTAAACAACTCACAAAAGCATTATATCCGATTATCCATGACGAGACCTCATTCTTAACATATCGTTTTCCTTTATCCAATACTTGCACCGTTCTCATACTTGTAATCGTCTATTAGATCAATCGTTAACCCTTACATCTCCATTATTATTCGTTGCTCTTCATACAAGCCTCAATTTTAAACAAATCTCTTCTGTTTGCCAAAATCCTTTCAAATCTTCCTCTTGAATAAATTTTGGGACGAAATTTCCTAAAGGAGGGGAGACTGTAATGTTTTGTATTTCCGTGTTTCCATGTCTTTAGAAATACGAGTCCGTTTTTCTATTTTTAGAATCACTGTTGAAATCTGATCGAACAGTGAATTAAAAACGGAAAAGAACTACGCAATTTATGTGCTTTTACGCAACCGTCGTTCAAACGCGACAACAACGACTACCTGCACTATTTTAATATAGTTTTGAATCTAAAAATGATAATTTACGACGTTACGGAGAGTCCAGGTTTTGATAACGGGTCTCGTAAGAATTATGGGCCACTTAAATACAAGACTGGGCTTGTGGGCCTTGGGCCCAAGCCCAAAGCCCACTAATCAAACCCTACCTTTTTTAAAAGTTGAAAACCCTATCTCTTCACTTGGAGATCAGCCGCGCATACTGTGTTTCCACCTCTTTCCTTTTGTCTGCAACTCAAAAACAACACTTACGACAACAGGTAGTTTACGCCCTTAATTACGTAATTAATAGGCGATTAACATGATAATAAATAGTGTTTAAGACGTAGATTAACTCATTTAGGCCCTTGGAGTGCCCAGGAACGTTTATTCGGCTGTACGGTGCGCGTTTCGGCTGTACAGTGCGCGTATGGTGATTTACGGGAAATCTGCTGAGTATTACGCGACAACGAACTGAAGCCGTATGAAATACTGGCGACACTGACAAATACAGATTTTCTACGAATATTTTATATTTATGAATTTAATGTTGTGAATTTATTTCGCTTCCGTACATCGCAAAACGCAAACAGGAACGAGAAACGCGACTGCAGAATACGCACCGGTAATGAAACGGAAGCACCGGAGGTACGTATTATTTTTAAAACTTAAATTTTACGATATATTTTGTTTCATAATTAATTTTTAACTACTGTAGTCGAAACCGGATTAGAATGATCAACGTCGTATTTTACGCGATTTTTACCGCTATCGACGCACGAACGCAACAACGACGAATACCGACATTATTTTACATGTTTTTAAATCTAAAAATTTAATTTATGACGTTCCGACGATTTCGGTTTTAAAAACAGGTCTCGTAGAGAATTTCGGGCCACTTAAACGCGGGGACTGGGCTTGTGGGCCTTGGGCCCAAGCCCAAAGCCCATTATACAAACCCTTAGTATATAAGGGGTCCATCCTTTAATTCCCTTCATTTGATCAACATACAGACAACACACACCCACACAAATGCTCTCTCTCTCTCTCTCGGCGAGCAGGCGACGGCCAGCCACCGCCCACGGTGTTCCGGCGGCGCCGCCGCCGCAAGCGGCGACGGTAAAGGTTTTCCGGCGAGTTTTTTTCCAGCGCATATCCCCTCCCCTGCTTCATCTCCAACCAGCCCCCACCCCCCTTTTCGATCCAGAAAATGATCACCACCACCGTCCAGTGGTGGTGCGGCGACGATAACAAGCAGAGAGAGACGGGAGAGAGAGAACGAGAGACGAATAGAGAGAGAGAGAACCGGCGGTCGGAGACTCGGACCGCCAGTCGGTTCATTTATCCAGCGGTCCTTGCCATTGTCCGACGGGTTCACGGTAACACCCCCCCTGCTTATTTCTTGTATCTTTCTTTGAAGATTTGACGAAGATGATGTTAATGACGATTAGGTGATAATGCTAATGGTGCTGGTGGTGATCACGGCCGCTGCGGCGCCGGTGGTGGTGGTGATTGTCGGAGACGACGGCTGACTACAGCGACGCAGGACTCGGGTTCACGTCAGTGGGCTTCGGGTTCAGATTCAAGGGTTCGGGTTTCAGTCAAACTCGGTCAAAGGTCCACAACTTTGGTTCGGTTCGGGTCAGAATCGGAAAAAGGGTCAAATCTGGTTTCGGGTCTTGTTACGAACGAGTTCGGTTAGGTCAGATTGGTCAACTCCATACACGGATCGGGTCAACTCCGGTCAAACCCGGTTAACTCAGTTGACTCCGTTAACCCGGTTAACTCGGTCAACTCAGCGAGTCAACTCGGTCAACTCGGTTGACTCGGTAACTCAGTCAACTTTTTCGGCGTTCGACACGAAGAATGGTAAAGTTAACGACGAATTAATTTGAAATTATATAGTTTATTTATTCGTGAAATCGAGCTTAAACCGAACCAGATCGAATATTAATCATGTTTACATAACGCGTATATAGTTAGACATATTTGGGTTTCAATCGTTATTGAGTTTTGAAAAATAGCGACAACTTGTGTTGTCGTGGGCGTCCAAAAAACAGAGGAAAATCTGTCCGTTTTTCGAGAAAACCCGTAAAACGAAAACATGTTTTAATCAAACGACTTTCATTAAACAAGACGCAACTGCATACTATTTCAATGGCATATTATAGTCTACAAAAACGCCTATAACGCGAAGTATTTTATAAAATAAATATAATAACTTTTATGTTTATTTTCAACGCCTAACGACTCGGATTCTTTATAAAAACAAATACAATATAAAATAATTACGACGACACTTTGCTACTTCCGAAAACGACGATTCAGATATTATTTACAATAATAAGTATAGTTATTATGCCCATTCTAAACTAGGAAATTCGACAATTATTTTATAAAAATAAATGTAGATTGTATATTTACTTCGAACATCAAATAACTTGGATTTCTTTTGTAAAAATAAATGTAGTTCATATGTTTATTTCGAATATCAAACTACACGACGCTTCTTTTTATAAGATAAATAGAGTTGCATATTTATTTCAAATACCAAACGACACGAATTCGTTTTATAAAATAAATATAGTTTATATTTATTTCAAATTTCATACAACACGAATTCTTGTATAAAAATAAATATAGTTATATATTTATTTTCGAACACAACAACTCGATGACAATTTTATAAAATAAATATAACTTTTTATATTTATTTCAAAACGCCTCAACGGCACATTATATATAATATATATATCGCGTACGAGTTTTTTACATGTTATTTTCTTATAAATGTTTATTACATTCACAACGACTTCTCAAGACGACTAGCGAGATTCTACCGATATATTTATATATTTTTATATAAATATTATGTACTTTAAATCTCACGAGAACTAAGTGATTTTCAAAGACTTAGTAAACTATTACCGACAATAAACGAAACATAACGAGTATAACTTCCTCGTTTCCTTCAAGATAATAACTTACCGTCGAATCGTTCGGTCAATGATTTGGTAGAGCTCGGTGACACGTAGTTTAGTTACCGCGTTTATTTAGAAACTTATAAGATATTCCGTGTTAGGAATATTGTAGAATGCACGCTAGCAAGTCACGCCTTGGAAACGACATCACGAAGTCGTATATAGCTAGCTTTGCACATGGAAATCCAGGTAAGTTCATAACCCCACCTTTTTACGGTTTTACATTTTTATAAATGTTTTCGGGGTGGAAAGACATGCACGTTTTGTAGAAACATACAAAGTTTTCAATGAACAAAGATTGCATATTTTTAGACAATCACGTTTTGCAAGAACATACGAGGTTTTTGAAGGAACAAAAACTATATATTTCTAAACCATGTTACAACACGTTTTAACTAACACAAATGATTTGTGATTTTCATTGAACTCAAATGGTTTACGAATGATTCATACTAAATATGCCGGTTTTACAAAACAAATACGTATTATCGAAATGTGAATGATTTTCATGACTAGGGACGGGATCGTCCTAGTTATAATAATGGGACTGGGTTGGTCTGCATTTGAAGAACGGGTCACCCAGTGAGTTCATGTTCCCCATTTTCTTTTAACTGTTTTCAGTTTTATAACTTCGGGGGTGAAGTACATGTTACAAACTATTTACAAACAATTATATGTGGTATGGTTAGCTAAGGAAGGGTACTACTTAATCATGTGAGTGGTGGGTATAACGCTTAAGACCATTAATCCTTGTTAAGGACCGAGGGACATGAGTGATAGATCTATTTGGGTGTAGCGAGCCCACACCCATGTGGACTGGGGTTTGGCCCATGAGGTGACTATGTCTTATTCCCGGAGACAAATTTGCTAGGTTTGAGCCTTCCTGCATCACGTCACACATATTGATGGTCTTGCAAACCATTAATGATATGTTTTCCTTGTTGCTTTCATACGGGAGTTTTACAAATACATACATACAAATGTTTACAAGTTTATTTGGAGCTCACAGTTTTCATATAACATGCTGAGAAAAATGATTTTATTATGTTTTCTCAACAACTTTTAAAAACCAGTTATTCAAAAGATTTATTCAAATCTTTTACAAACAAACTATGAACTCGCTCAACTTTATATTAATTTTCGCATGTTTCTTTCTCAGGTTACTTTTTACAACACGGTTGGAATAGGAGAACCATTGGAGATTCAAGTACTTAGTGGGCGTTCGTTTTCTAGAAGTCTTAGCTTATTTGCTTCCGCTGTGCAATGAAGATACCAGTCCGGTCACGCCAGCTCTGATTTATCGGGGTGTGACAACACTCACGCACACAAAAGCCATAAATGATTTACACATATACAAACCTCATCATCTTCTTTAACACATCACCCCAACATCAGACCCTCCACTCCTTTCCCTCCCTCCCTATACCTGAATGGCGCCGGAGACGAACAGCCTCCACCAGACGGTGGTGGCGACGATGGTGCAACGACACGAATAGAGAGAGAAAGCGAGTCAGGGAGAGAAACGAGGAGAGTGAGAGATGAAGCAGAAGAGAAGGGTTGCGTCACCGTCGTCAGCGGCGGTGGAAGACGTGGCATTGGCGGTGGTGTCTCCTTGACAAACTTCCGATGATACCTCACCCCTACTCTCTTATATTTTTATTTATTTATTTCTTGTTTCCTTTAAATAAACAGATGATGGATGAAGATGGTGGTGACGACGGCTGCGTCGCCGTCGTTTGCGACGGTGGATGACAGTGGCAGCGACGGCAGTTCACGACTCGAGTCATTTCAGTTCAGTCCGCATCGGGTCACGTGGTTTCGGTTATAGTTCAACCGGGTCAGTTTTGTTCGGGTCAGCTCAGGTCAGTTTCAATTCGAGTTCCGTTTCAGTTGTGATTTGGTTAAGTTCGATTCAAGTCTGATTGTTTTATTGTTTCAGTTGGCTCGGTTTCAAAGTTCGGGTCACGGGTGTCGGTTCAGTCAACAACAGTCAAAGAGGAGTTCGGTTCGTGGTTCGGGTGACTCGGTCAAACCGAGTCAACTCGGTCAACTTCAGTCAACTGTGGTCAAACTCGGTCAACACACTGTAATAATCATAACGACACAAATTTTGTTATTATTATTTAGATAAATAATTATTGTTTAAAAAAACAAAACGAACTCGAACCGTTATATGTAGTGATTATTTACGTTTGACATTGACGATAATTTTATATATAATGTGATTAATTGTTGAGTTTTGAAAATTATATCGACACTTTAGTTGTCGGGATCGTCCAAAACAGAGGAAACTCTGCCCGTTTTTCGTAAAATTCCGTAAAACGAAACACGATAGTTTTATAAATCGAAATCTATCAAATTCTATTAAATTTTATAAAATAGATAGAATTGTATATTTATTTTTGACGATACTTCCATAATATTTTTCGATAGACTTAATTTAGATTATTACTTGAACTATATAAAATATATGTATTTGTATTCATATATATATATATATACACACATATATATCAACTAGTTATACTTTCTATTCCGCTTCAAATTCTTCGTCGTAATTCCGCTTTCTCATACACCTTCATTTGCCCATATAGGGTGACCTCGTGTCACACCCCAAATTTCCACGTGTTACCGGTGGGCCCGGTAGGGGAGTAACGTGACGTGGTTGGCAACATCATAGTCAAACAACACAATATATAAATGCACAGCGGAAGCAAAAGAATAAATATATTACAATCCGTAACAGTGTAACATCAAAGTATTACAACGGAAGTAACGGATCCACAGACGGATCGCAAATAAAATAACATGGTTCAACAGACTTTAGGCATCTAAGCTTGCGAGACTCTTTATTGATGCTAGGAGTAGCCAGCCCATTCGTAGAATGATGCCAGGGATATCCGGGACAACGGTCATTAACCCCCCAAAGGCTTTAAGTAAACAAAACAATATTAAACGAGACGTCTCAATACTTTCATTATCATTCATTCAATCAAAGATTCAACGTCCCGACCAAGCGGTATTTTATATACCGTACCCCAAGCCCGTATAGGGAAAATAAGTTAAAAGTATTTACCTGAGCTTAAATATAAATTCAATCCCAGCCGTATCAAATCAGCAAGTACAGATAGCTTTTACCGAGCTCCTAAATCTGGAACGAAGGTTTTTAATAACCTATTAGAATCCTAACGGGTCTTTAATTAAGCCTTGACTTAGACCGGTTAGTTTTCAAGAGGGAGATACGGTTCAAACGCATGATTAAGCGAAGACCGGATAGAATGTGATTTAGACCCGACAAGTTTGAAGACTTGCTTAATATGGGTATTTCATACACATTCTGGATTTTGAGACGAAACTGATAAGTCTTGACCCGTTTCGGCCAATTTATGTAAACTAGTTACATAAACCGAACTGAACGCATATGACGCGTAACGGGTAACCATAAGAGTCCTAAACAGGTTTCCTAAGTTATCATGCCCTAAATATGTTGTGATATCAGTGGGATACCTTCCGTTATGCCCAAAACGAGTTTAATCTCATAAAAAGCCCCGAAGGGGTATTTTGGTCATTTTAAAGATTATAAAAGGGATTAATTACATTTCTGTGAACCGGGTCTGAAAACATCAGTAACTTAGTTTATTTTAACAGATTATAACATTTGGTTATAAGTCTTATATGTCAAAATAGTTTTAAACCCTAACTATGCGTATAATACGCGTATAAAGCCGTTTTAAGCGACGTACGGTTTAAAATAGTATTCTGAGTTTTCTGATTATTTAAACAAGTTCAAAACACTACATTTATTATTTAAAATCAGTAGCAATTGGATTGGCGTTAAAAGGATTTGTAAAACTCAATTTTATGGCCTAAAAGGGTATATTCGGTATTTACCGAATTAAGGCGCTAATCCAAGCTTATGATCAGTCTAAAAATAATTAAAAATCTTTAAAAATCCTAGAATATTATTTAACATCAGTGGGTAAAAGATTTGGTGTCAAAACTGAGTTTAGATAGGTTTTACGCTAATGGCGCCGTTTAATTAATAAACATGTTTATAAATACGCCATTAAGCATAACTCCTAATCTAGACTTCCGATTGACGTGAAATTTTGCAGACATGTTCAATAGTCAGTATTAAAGACTTTTGCACTTTTACATTTTCTAAAATCTCGTTCTGCGGTCATAAGGGCATTATGGTCATTATTTAGGCATTTAACGGAAACGTCGGATAGTTACGGATTCGGGTAGTATAAACGCAGAGGATTATACTAACATGTAACTAGGTCCTAATGGAACTTTAAGGCATGTCTAAACCTATATAAATCGGGTCAGAACTGAGGTCAAAGCAAAAGTCAAACTTTTGCGTCTCTCGGTTCCGAATCGGTTCAAAACATAAAGTTGTCGAATCAAACAAGCTTAGACAAGTTATTATACTTATTTTCTAGTTATATGTATGTTAAAACAGATTGCACGCCTTCCGTATCGTTAAATATGCGATTAATGTTTCTGTTGACTTTTCGGAAGAAGTTTGACTCGACCAAACGACATGGTTAAGATTGAAATCAGTGGGTGCCCTTTTAAGGGTTAATAACCCATATAATTACCAACTTGTAGGAACTTTCGATTCGACAAATCTCTGGACCGTTTGTGATTAATCGATAAGTCAAACCGTAGTTACGACGGTTTGGTTTCTAGGTCATAAATGAATCAAAACTTGATCGAGAAGGGTTAGACATACTTACACGTGATTAATGGATGATTTGGAATGCTTGGTATCAGCTTGAATGGTCCAGAAATGATCAGGAAGTGATATGTGGTTGTATGATGAAACTTGGTGATATTTATGAACTTAGATCATTCAAGGATGGTTGCCACAAGAGTCTATGATGGAACAAGATCAGTCCACATGCCCTCTAATAGCTAAAAACCACTTTAGCAAGCCCATAGATTCGAAAAACTAGGATTGAAGTCGGTTAGAGGATATGCAGGACATATGTGCATGCATTCTGCCCAGACAAGGCAGTCGCGTAGCGCGACTGCCAGGGGCCTCAAGCTCGCGCTACGCGAGTGAGTAAATGACCAGCTCAACAAGTTTCATTAATTGCTATTTCAGTCCCTGGTCCCCCGAAAGGTCGTTTTCACTTGGTTTTCTTGCATTTTGAGACTTTATATTTGACATGTGGGGCTTTAAGACTTATACCATCTTTGTTAAGTCCTCGGGTAACTTTGTGATCACCCGAAAAGCCCTAAATTTCAATGTTGACGATTCTAACCCTCACACACGGATTTTATCATAACTTGCTCAGACGATAACGAAACTTCATGAAATTTTTGTGGTACATTCTAGTGAGCATAATTAATCGTTACAAAGCTTCGGGTTTGTCAAAAGGTCACTCAGAGGTATAACTTAAACATGTTGGCACATTTAACCCCTGTAGTTTGTAATCTCTCACTTTCTTTCACAATTCATTTCGTATGATCCATGATCTATTCGTTTAAGGTTATAAACATCATGTAGGGTTATTGTAACGTATAATTATTCATTGTTGACACTTTGAACCCTTATATTTACACAGTTTCATTGTTTGTCAACTTTAGTCCTTCAAGAACATTCTTTCACACATTCAAATGTTATGACACGTGTCAAGACATTATAGGACAAAAATTTTCGGGGTGTTACATCCTCACCCCCTTAAAAGAAATCTCGACCTCAAGATTTGTTAAAATGCTGGAAGTACTCTTTGTCGCATAAGGGACTTAACTTTTATAGCATATCTGGAGTCTTTCCAAGCTCCCATAGTGGCTCTTATATTAGGCGTATGTATCCTTTTGGAGCTTCTTGACCTGTCGATCCTCAATCGATACAGGATGCTCTTCACATCATAATTCTGCATATCATTATGTGATAGTGCTTCTTGATTTATTGGCGGAACACGTCCTCCAGTCACTAGTGTGCAATGTATTGCGAGTTCCTTCAAACTCCTTAAGTAGGTTTTAGCTTACAGGCTACTTGATCTTGATACATTCAATTTCCTTCGAATGATTTCCATATATTCAGAGCTTATCTAGCCTGATAATTTCACAAATTTGGTACACCCTTCCTGGGTGATATCTTTTGTTAAACCCTATTCCTTAACAAGAACTTAGGAAGTTTGCTATTTTCTTAACTCATTGATTTCTTGCCGTATGCTGGCAACCTACAATCGGTTATGGATTTGTATAATCTTATTTGTTGTCCCCCAGGCAACTTTCAGATCTTGATAATTGGACTTACCAATCTATTGTCCTAACAACAGGGTTTTAATTCTTCCAATGATGGTGCTAGCCGTCTTGGAGATTTCATAATAATACAGCCTTAAATGGGATATAAACCTTAACTCTACCTGCCCCTCAGAGGTAAACAGGGTAATCTTAGGAGAATATAATTAAGGTACAAGGAGGTTATAGAGATTTTACAAATCTCAGGCTCCAATTTATCCATCATTGCTTGTGTCAATTAAGTGACACACTTATGTTACTAATCCACGAATTCCTTAATCGGGAACATTTACTTGGATAATTCCATTCTGGATATCTTCTTTGAATACTACTAGTCGAATTTGGTACAATATGACCATTGGGATATCTCAGGGGTTCCATGCATTAAACCTCCATACTGATCAGGCATGGAAGCAATCTATGGGACACACTAGGATACGCCAATCCTCATATGGCACTTTTATCAAACATAGTTTGGCATTCGCAGTCGATAGAAAACAATGAGAAAATAATAAAATAAAGTAATATATATTGTCGTACTCTATTCGAAGAAAGAGTACTCTCAGATTTTTCAGAACGATTCCTTGCCGATTTATACGAATCGGTTACTATGGTCTCCTTGGTAGTTATACCTTGTGGATGATAATAAAATTTTGCTAAGTTTATGGTTCATGAAGATTTATTATTGCCTGTATTAAAAACAGGACACTTAGTAGAAATTATCATTGATAAATGATAAGGAAGTTTACTGTACAAGTGCTTATATCTAATAAACAATGGAAGTTTCACAAACTAGGCACCTAGCTCAGTTGGCTAGGCGCGCGAAAGGGTGCGGCCGGCCTAGACCCAGGTTCGATTCCGGGGACGGCCAGTTCCACCATTTTTTATGTTTAATATTAATTACTCGTACGAATACGTGTAATTATGAGAGTGGTCTCATACGGAGTCTTGATAATTAATTGCTTCTTAACACTCACAATATGGGCTTGATTTTTAAGGCTACCAAACTTTTCCTAATACTATATAAAGTCCTCTTATTAACGCAACAAGGACAGCGGAGAAGGGTAATTATTAATGAACATAAAACATCCATCTAATATTGCTGAATTAGTCTCCGAGGTGTTATCGGTCAATTTTTACTTTATACTTAACGCTTAGAGTTGTTAACAGGCAGATTTAATGATTTACAATATCTATTGTCTATGAGAGACTTATCTGAACCTGAATTAAATAATACTCTAACATGAGCGTTATTGATATAGAAAGTACCTGTGGTGACCTTGTCATCTTGGATAGCCTCTTGAGTATCCATTTGGAAGTTTTCGGTTTTGGTCTTTTTAACTTCCTCAAGCTTTTTAGCATACTTAGGGCAGTTGGTCTTAATGTGCCCTCTTTCATTGCAACCATAGCAGGTTGCGTCCTCCATCTTCCTGCAGTCCAAGGTCTTATGCTCCTTGGACTTGCAGATCCCACATGCAAAAGTTCTCGACTGTGTAGGCGAGTTCGATCCATTCCTGCACTTCCCGAAGTGCTGCTTCTTGCAGGTTTTGCATTTGGGTTTTTCACCTGACTGCTGGTTGTCCTTTAAATCCTTGCCAGGCTTAGCTGCTTTTCTCTTGGCAGCCTTAGGGCAATTAGTACTGATGTGGCCCTTTTCGCCGCAGCCATGACAATTTGCATTCTTTATATCCCTACATTCGTGGGACTGGTGGCCAGCTCTTTTACAGATGCCACATTGCTTTATCTTTTGATTTGATCGACACTGACCCCAGTGTCTTCTTTTGCAGGTTTTACATGTGGGTTTTGCCTCCTTTGGCTTGGACTGGTTATAGCTTGAACCGGTCTTACTCTTTTTGTAACCTTTATTTGGGGCATCATCGCACATTCGCTTATAATCCTTCAACACACGGTCCATGGCGTTGCTTACGGCGGTATTTATCACAGCCTGTAACTCGGTGCTTATTAAGTTTAGTCTTGCATCATCATTCTGATTAACTGGATGATGGTGAGCTTCAGAGGAGTCAGCCATGGTGAAGCTTTGAAGGCTACTATCCAAGTAGAAACAATTTGTTTAATCATATAGTGAATTGTCGAATTTGATGAATAAATAGCCATGGCGTAATTAAACCATATAGGCCAATAGATAGAATTTAATTTATTTGATTATGTTTTGCCTAAGTTTAAATAACCATCTTTGGCATTTAAGCGGAATATAATCCTTCATATTTATTAGACAGGGGACATAAATCACGACTATCAATGTCGTATTGACATTTTATATAGCACAAGAGCTTGTTCCCAAGGACTCTTGATGGCACAGGGGCCTTGTCATTAGGGAAAAATCTAAAACATAATCGATGATTCCTTTGGATCGGAAAATTCCATAGTTCATTGTCTTGACAAGACTTTATGAAATAATAACTATCTTTTCATATCTACACCTTTTCCCATAGGTACACATCCCAAATGGATGTTTTGATGCGTACATCATGCTCGACGTTTACCAGTCATGATTCCTATTGATCACTTACACTAGCTAAGAGATATAGAAAAAATCTTAATATAGGGATGACAAGTGTGATTTTATCATATCACTGTTGTCGGGAGTGTCAACACATTTTAAAGTGTTAACAATGATCTGAATCTCTTTTTAACCAGGTTTTACCATCTTAGCAAGGTCTACAATAACATTCAGGCTAGGTCAAACCTTTTAAGATTCTCTTTTAATATTTAAACTGACAGGAAGAGAATGATATTTATCTTATTCAGGATGCTCACTTAATAATCCTAAATTATAAGTTAGTAATAGTACAAAAGGCTTAGTCAAGTAGACGAGTTTAATTTATAAGCCATGATTTCAGAGAATCAAAGCATTTAGGTTTGAACATAGTTCATTATCTTTCCTGGACAGAGAGTCAAAGACTACTACTGTCGTTGTCAAATTGACGATACAATATGGCCCGTAGGCGGATCAAGTGACATTACAAAACGATGTTTTTAGAAATTAATAATCATCACACTGATGATTGTAGTCATGATAATATTGATCATATTGACTATGAGGCTTGGGCAAAGCCCACTACCTTAGACAGGAACCCTAAGAGTTACAACTGTCATTGTCGTATTGACAATATTATAAAGTATAGCCAGTAGGCACTTCATCACTAAGGATGTCGATAATATGATCATCATATTGATGATATTAGTCATGATCACATTGATCATATAGACTAATAGGCTTGAGCAGAGCTCACCACCATAGACAAGGAATCATAAAAATCACAATGTCAGTGTCTCAGATGGACAATACGTTATAGCCCGTAGGCACTTCCCTTCTAAGGGATGGTTATAATATGATCATCTTATAGGATAATATAAGCTATGATTTCTAGATCAATAGACTAGATAAGAATATTGGAAAAATCCAATATATGAAAATAAAAGTACAGAGTTGCCCTAAGCGGGACTTGAAAGGAATAATGTTGTCCTCGAAGGGACTGAAAAGATAAATACGTCCTTATAAGGATTATTGAGGAAATGATCTTCAGCAAAGGAGTTTCTTCTTCATTCAATTCCTGAATGCTTTCTCCTTGTTTGCACGTTTCATCCTAGCCGCTGTACGAAGGTCAGCAATATAAGGCTCCGGGTGTGGAGGATTCCTATTACAGCTTCTTCGCTTGGCGACGTATCCAATATATAAAAAAAAACATTTGGAAGTAAGGATTTCCAGATTAGAATTGAGAGTATTCCTATGTTAAGTCTAGACTCAGAAGATTAGATTGTTTAATTCACTCAGTGTTGGCTCTGATACCAACCTGTCACACCCCAAATTTCCACGTGTTACCGGTGGGCCCGGTAGGGGAGTAACGTGACGTGGTTGGCAACATCATAGTCAAACAACACAATATATAAATGCACAGCGGAAGCAAAAGAATAAATATATTACAATCCGTAACAGTGTAACATCAAAGTATTACAACGGAAGTAACGGATCCACAGACGGATCGCAAATAAAATAACATGGTTCAACAGACTTTAGGCATCTAAGCTTGCGAGACTCTTTATTGATGCTAGGAGTAGCCAGCCCATTCCAATTAGTACCTGCACTTAGCCTTTTTGGGAAAATACGTCAGTTTACACTGGTAAATACAATCAACCGACTCATTTTAAAAAGGGTTTAAGAAAATGATTGATTTGAATGCACATGGCACAAATAATATTTTATAACTTGGGATAATTATTTAAATATATAATACTTGTAGAGATTTACATGTTCCTTATGCGTTCAGTAGCCCGGATCGAGCCGGGTTAAAGATTAATCGACACACCACTATAATTAGGAGACACCAACGGCGTACGCCTACGCCGGGTGCTGAGGTCGTGGCCATTCGTAGAATGATGCCAGGGATATCCGGGACAACGGTCATTAACCCCCCAAAGGCTTTAAGTAAACAAAACAATATTAAACGAGACGTCTCAATACTTTCATTATCATTCATTCAATCAAAGATTCAACGTCCCGACCAAGCGGTATTTTATATACCGTACCCCAAGCCCGTATAGGGAAAATAAGTTAAAAGTATTTACCTGAGCTTAAATATAAATTCAATCCCAGCCGTATCAAATCAGCAAGTACAGATAGCTTTTACCGAGCTCCTAAATCTGGAACGAAGGTTTTTAATAACCTATTAGAATCCTAACGGGTCTTTAATTAAGCCTTGACTTAGACCGGTTAGTTTTCAAGAGGGAGATACGGTTCAAACGCATGATTAAGCGAAGACCGGATAGAATGTGATTTAGACCCGACAAGTTTGAAGACTTGCTTAATATGGGTATTTCATACACATTCTGGATTTTGAGACGAAACTGATAAGTCTTGACCCGTTTCGGCCAATTTATGTAAACTAGTTACATAAACCGAACTGAACGCATATGACGCGTAACGGGTAACCATAAGAGTCCTAAACAGGTTTCCTAAGTTATCATGCCCTAAATATGTTGTGATATCAGTGGGATACCTTCCGTTATGCCCAAAACGAGTTTAATCTCATAAAAAGCCCCGAAGGGGTATTTTGGTCATTTTAAAGATTATAAAAGGGATTAATTACATTTCTGTGAACCGGGTCTGAAAACATCAGTAACTTAGTTTATTTTAACAGATTATAACATTTGGTTATAATTCTTATATGTCAAAATAGTTTTAAACCCTAACTATGCGTATAATACGCGTATAAAGCCGTTTTAAGCGACGTACGGTTTAAAATAGTATTCTGAGTTTTCTGATTATTTAAACAAGTTCAAAACACTACATTTATTATTTAAAATCAGTAGCAATTGGATTGGCGTTAAAAGGATTTGTAAAACTCAATTTTATGGCCTAAAAGGGTATATTCGGTATTTACCGAATTAAGGCGCTAATCCAAGCTTATGATCAGTCTAAAAATAATTAAAAATCTTTAAAAATCCTAGAATATTATTTAACATCAGTGGGTAAAAGATTTGGTGTCAAAACTGAGTTTAGATAGGTTTTACGCTAATGGCGCCGTTTAATTAATAAACATGTTTATAAATACGCCATTAAGCATAACTCCTAATCTAGACTTCCGATTGACGTGAAATTTTGCAGACATGTTCAATAGTCAGTATTAAAGACTTTTGCACTTTTACATTTTCTAAAATCTCGTTCTGCGGTCATAAGGGCATTATGGTCATTATTTAGGCATTTAACGGAAACGTCGGATAGTTACGGATTCGGGTAGTATAAACGCAGAGGATTATACTAACATGTAACTAGGTCCTAATGGAACTTTAAGGCATGTCTAAACCTATATAAATCGGGTCAGAACTGAGGTCAAAGCAAAAGTCAAACTTTTGCGTCTCTCGGTTCCGAATCGGTTCAAAACATAAAGTTGTCGAATCAAACAAGCTTAGACAAGTTATTATACTTATTTTCTAGTTATATGTATGTTAAAACAGATTGCACGCCTTCCGTATCGTTAAATATGCGATTAATGTTTCTGTTGACTTTTCGGAAGAAGTTTGACTCGACCAAACGACATGGTTAAGATTGAAATCAGTGGGTGCCCTTTTAAGGGTTAATAACCCATATAATTACCAACTTGTAGGAACTTTCGATTCGACAAATCTCTGGACCGTTTGTGATTAATCGATAAGTCAAACCGTAGTTACGACGGTTTGGTTTCTAGGTCATAAATGAATCAAAACTTGATCGAGAAGGGTTAGACATACTTACACGTGATTAATGGATGATTTGGAATGCTTGGTATCAGCTTGAATGGTCCAGAAATGATCAGGAAGTGATATGTGGTTGTATGATGAAACTTGGTGATATTTATGAACTTAGATCATTCAAGGATGGTTGCCACAAGAGTCTATGATGGAACAAGATCAGTCCACATGCCCTCTAATAGCTAAAAACCACTTTAGCAAGCCCATAGATTCGAAAAACTAGGATTGAAGTCGGTTAGAGGATATGCAGGACATCTGTGCATGCATTCTGCCCAGACAAGGCAGTCGCGTAGCGCGACTGCCAGGGGCCTCAAGCTCGCGCTACGCGAGTGAGTAAATGACCAGCTCAACAAGTTTCATTAATTGCTATTTCAGTCCCTGGTCCCCCGAAAGGTCGTTTTCACTTGGTTTTCTTGAATTTTGAGACTTTATATTTGACATGTGGGGCTTTAAGACTTATACCATCTTTGTTAAGTCCTCGGGTAACTTTGTGATCACCCGAAAAGCCCTAAATTTCAATGTTGACGATTCTAACCCTCACACACGGATTTTATCATAACTTGCTCAGACGATAACGAAACTTCATGAAATTTTTGTGGTACATTCTAGTGAGCATAATTAATCGTTACAAAGCTTCGGGTTTGTCAAAAGGTCACTCAGAGGTATAACTTAAACATGTTGGCACATTTAACCCCTGTAGTTTGTAATCTCTCACTTTCTTTCACAATTCGTTTCGTATGATCCATGATCTATTCGTTTAAGGTTATAAACATCATGTAGGGTTATTGTAACGTATAATTATTCATTGTTGACACTTTGAACCCTTATATTTACACAGTTTCATTGTTTGTCAACTTTAGTCCTTCAAGAACATTCTTTCACACATTCAAATGTTATGACACGTGTCAAGACATTATAGGACAAAAATTTTCGGGGTGTTACACCTCGGTATTCCATCATCTCGTACACTCGTCAACACTTGGATAATTGGAAGACTTAGCAATTATGTGAGTACACTTGACCCATTTTCCTTTTAACACACTTTGGGTGCAACATGTTTTACTTGTTAAAATGCACGATTCACAAACATGCTTTATTTATTCAATCCATATACATGCTTTCTTATGCTTAGGTGCATGCTAGAATACATACTACTTGTTAACTCGGCATAAACAATTATAGCGCTATAGGAGTAGCACACCACCCGACGGGGTTTTGTTGAGTCTTTATTCTATAACGGTCTCGTCACTTTTGTGTCGAGAGATGCTAAATACCAGTGGACACTAGAGTTGACATATTGTTATGCATGATAGTTTGGCCTTGTATACCAAAATGCTATGTTGGATTGAAAATACTTTTATACGTATGTCATGAGTCTAAAACTAGTGTACTCGCCAATACTTTTGTATTTAACTATGCTTTTTTATAAAACATGTTGTAGGTTTTGAGATAAAGTTGATGACGCATGGAACCTAGTAGGCTAGTAGGATGCCTAGATACTCACTTTAAATTTTGTATAATTTTGTAATGTTAGTCATGTATCTCAAGTCTGTTGTAATTTGATTCCAAATGATGTAAATGACTCTTTAGTAATGGAATGAAATTTATTATTTAAATATTTATTATTAGTGTTATGATGTCTCTTGCAATCTATTTCGTCTCACTCCGATGTTTCCGCCATCGGTTGGGGTGTGACACTACACTCGGGTTGTAAGAACCACCTCGAGTTGTATATATATATAGAATTGCGCTAAAATAAGAACCACCTCGAGTTGTAATAACTGTGAGAACTTTTTGATCCGGGGCGAGGTGGACCAATTTTTTTTTCATAAACATAGATGCGTGTATTATAAACACATTTGTAAAAAAAATTCAAAAAAAAAAATGTCGTGTGTGTAGTTTTGAGCACCACAAGTTTGTGTTTACGGGTACTGTAAATTTTCCGGTAAGATTTACGGTACCCGTAAACACAAACTTGTGGTGCTCAAAACTACACACACGACATTTTTTTTTTTTGAAATTTTTTTTACAAATGTGTTTATAATACACGCAACTACGTTTATGAAAAAAAAATTTGGTCCACCTCGCCCAGTACGGTGTAGTTCTCACGGTTCTTACAACTCGAGGTGGTTCTCATTTTAGCGGTCCCCTATATATATATATAGAAAGTATATTGTACATTACGGCTTAACGTACTTCACGTACGACAACGTGCGTGATTTGTTCTATAACATGCGTGATTAATGTTTTCAATATGCGTGATTATTGTGTTTCAACATGCGTGATTTTGGATTTTTGAGTTGTAACGTGCGTGATTTTAAAATGAACGTGAGTAATTACCTGTCGTACGTGATGTACGTTAAGCCGTAATGCACGTTAACCTTCCTCTATATATATATATATATATATATATAAAGGAGAAAGTTGGATGCATCAATTTTGGAAAACTGGTTTTCTTACGGTCTCAGATCCATAATATTGCACAATGCTTGGATGTCGGAAACGACTTAAAAGAGCAATTTCCTGCCAATATCAAGAATAAATGTTAAGAGTTTTTAACATAACATCTAAAAGATAGAGATTGATTTTCACAAAACTGTTTTGGCAATTTTTAGAACTATTAGACTGTAATGGTTATTTTAACAAACCATAAGGACGAAAAACAAAACTAACTCTCTATTTATTTTAATTAATCAAGTCAAGAAACCAGAAAACGGATTGCTAACATTGTGTTCAGCAAGTTATCAATAGGGCTCACGTGTTTTTCCATCCCAAAATCAGCTAACTTTACACGTCCATTAGGATCTACAAGTATATTTGCTCCTTTTATGTCCCTAAGTAAAGTAGTAAACATAATACACATGATGTCATTTTAATTTATTGTTAGCATTATAAGTATATAAAAGAGTAAGATACGGCAAAACTAAACTCACCTATGGACCGAATTTGTAACATGTAAGTAGGAAAGTCCTAATAAGTGTAACTGCGGATAGCAAACCATAACAGACCGCCAACATCGCTACCACGTCGACTAACTAATCGGTTCAACTTAGGCTACGCACCAACATTGTCATTGTTTAAACCATCATGGATTCATTGACTTGCTGATGAATATGTTCGGTTACTCCGTAACGCATAACCAGCCTCCTCGCTTGGCGATTACGGTACCTATATCGAGCCCTCTTCTTATTCGAATAAAGATACGAATTTTGGTTTGTTTCGATTGATTGTTCTGGTGACTAAAGCTTTTATTTGGAAATCGATTATAAACTGAATAAGGATAAATGCATGGCTTTTAATAAGTTAATTTAATACTTCTTCAATAAAATTGTCCAAAAAGAATACTTCTCCAATAAATCAAGCGGTGAAAGTAAAATCATAATATAATGAAAATGGCACAATAACCTATGTTTTTAAGCCCTTGAAGAAGGATGAAGTTTTCAGATTTCTCCACATCCAACTCAAAATTTGGATGAATTCCATGTCATCTCGGGCATATCTACGGATATACCGTTGAAGATAAAGTAACCTGGCGATAACTAAAAAACGGTGGCCCTAGAAGAAAGTGACCCTTCAGCCGGCTCTATTCTCGAGCACCGTACATAGGGTGTCAAACATCATCTTTAAGGATCTGTCTAGGGGTGTTCAAAACTGGATATCCGAAATTTCGGATACCAAATTTCACTATCCGAATCCGTATCCGAAATTTCGGATATCCGATCGGATAGTGAATCGGATGTCTGAATATCCGATTTTTATTTGTTTATTATTATTTTTATATATAGAACCGAGTATTTCGGATCGTTTCGGATATCCGAATATAAGTTTTCGGATATTTCAGATATTTTCAGATACTTTTCGGACATTTCGGATATTTTTCGGATAGTTTTCGGATATTTTCGGATATTCGGATATCCGAAAAAATAAAAATTAAATTTTCGGATCCGAAAATTTTTAAAATCACTATCCGAATCTGAATCCGAAAATTCGGATATCCGAATTTTCGGATATTTCGGATTCGGATATCGGATAATTCGGATACGGATAGTTTTGAACACCTCTAGATCTGTCTTTTATATTTAAAAATATGGTTGAGAACTGACAGATAGTAAAGTAAATAGGCTGAGTATTTTGGAACTCGGAACCGTTCATCAAAAAGGGGGAGGGGACTGATGGGACTCGTAGGTGTTCCCAAAATAGAAAGATGAAGATATCCGAAAAAAATAAAAATTAAATTTTTGGATCCGAAAATTTTTAAAATCACTATCCGAAAATTCGGATTCGGATATCGGATAATTCGGATTCGGATATCGGATAATTCGGATACGGATAGTTTTGAACACCTCTAGATCTGTCTTTTATATTTAAAAATATGGTTGAGAACTGACAGATAGCAAAGTAAATAGGCTGAGTATTTTGGAACTCAGAACCGTTCATCAAAAAGGGGGAGGGGACCGATGGGACTCGTAGGTGTTCCCAAAATAGAAAGATGAAGATTACGATTGCATTTTATTACTTCCATCATGCAATATATGGTATTCAATGACTTGTCTTTCTTAAAAAAAAAAAGGATCAATGTTTCCGCTCAAAAAATCAAAGCTCAAAAAAAAAAAAAACAAAAAACAAAGCTCAAAAAAATCAAATCTCAAAAATGATAGCTCAAAAATCAAAAACAAAAATCAAAACCAAAAAAAAAAAAAAAAACCCAAACCCAAATCAAAACCAATACCAAGACCCAAATGGCCAAGTTGAATTTTTTCAACTTGAGGGGAAACCAAAACCCAAAATAGGCTGCCATGTCAAGAAGGCGGTAGCTCAAATCAAACCAAAAGTTACCATGTCGAAAGGCGGTAACTCAAGTCAAATCAAAGGTTACCATGTCTAAAGGCGGTAACTCAATAGCTTAAACTACCATGTCAAGAAGACGGTAGCAAAACCAAAAACCAAACAACCCAAAATCAAAACCAATTCAAGTTGAATCGTGGATATCCCACAATTCAACTTGAAGGGGAGTGTTAGAAAAGGAAAAAATAATATAGAGAAAATTATGGATTCCTCAAGATCATCTCAATATTTATCAAAGTCTTTCCTTTTTTATTCGATCTTGGAAAGCCTATAAATAAAGGCTCGGTTTTCTGTTTTGTATGCAAGAAATAAAATCAATAAAGTTCAGTTCTTTTCTAATCATTTACAACAAATTTCACCCAATGGGCCATACTCTTGGAGGATTTTATGAATACAACCACTAGACATATACTCCAAATATATATATAAAGGAGAAAGTTGGATGCATCAATTTTGAAAAACTGATTTTCTTACGGTTTCTAATCCATAATATTGCACAATGCTTGGATGTCGCAAACGACTTAAAAGAGCAATTTCCTGCCAATATCAAGAATAAATGTTAAGAGTTTCTAACATAACATCTAAAAGATAGAGATTGATTTTCGCAAAACTGTTTTGGCAATTTTTAGAGCTAATGGACTGTAATGGTTATTTTAACAAACCACATCGACGAAAAAAACATAACTAACTCTTTATTTATTTCAATTTTAATTTCAATAATAGGGCTATTATGGTCATTTGAAATAAACTATTAGAATATCTGGATGACGTTAGCGAGGGTGGACTGTAATAGATATGAAAGTGAAACCACATAGACTGTTTTGGCAATTTTTAAACTAATGGATTGAAATAGTGATTTTAGACAAACCATAGGGACGAAAAATGTAATTAACTCTTGTTTTTTAACCTTCTATTCACAAGAGGTTTCATAATATGACATGTATCTTTTCTCTATCATCTCTTATTAACAGATGATGATGAAGCTTTACGGCCAGTTGATTTGGGATTTTGAGAGGTTGAACCGGATTTTGATTAAAAAAATCTTATTTTAACCTATTTATTTTTATAATGATTAGGATATCATCCGATTCTTACATCCAGTCGGACCAGTCAATGAACCATTAAGGAGACCGGTTCGACATCCGGTCCGGTTATGAAAATATGGCTATATAAAATCAGTTTGTTATACGAGAATGTTGCAATACCAAAAAAAACTATAATTAGTTACTTAATTCTAGATTTCTAAAATCAAATAGTGTTAAAAGTATGCTTATGCCCTCGACAATACTTTTCATTAACCCTTCACTGGCTTTATACAGCTAACATAACGACTAATAACAACCTAACTACCAATTAACACTAAACCCCCTATCCCCCCCCCCCCCCCTGCAACTAATATCAATTGTACTATAAATTATGATATCTTTACAATCAAGTCCCTATATCTTTCAAACTATTACAATTAGCCCTTAGACTTATTACAACATACCAATACTCCCTTCCTAAATATTTTTTACCTCAAAAATCAAAATTAGGAAATCTAATATGCAAATCTTCAAGATTCTCCCAAGCAGCCTTAGTGATTGGTGAACTGTGCCACTGAACCAATACTTCTGCTAAAGCTCTATGCCGCCTCATAACCATCTTCCTATTTAACACATGTAATGGCTGAAACAAAAAAACGGGGACCTTTGGTAATGGAGTAGATGGAATAGTGTTGCCATGAGCTTTCTTTAAAAGAGATACATGGAAAACTGGGTGTATCTGGGAATCATTTTGTAAATCCGACTTATAAACTACTGATCCCACCTTTTAAATTACTTGAAATGGGCCAAAAAACTTAGGTCCCAATTTATTAAAATATGGAGATATTAAAGTTGTTTGCTCATATGGATGAAGCTTCACATACACACTGTCACCAACCTAAAATTCTCTTTCACTTCTATGCTGATCAGCCAAACTATTTCATTCTATTCTGAGCTCTTAACAATGAATGCTTTAGTAACTAAAACTGAATGGTCTCCTCTCTATCACACATTAGCTCATCAACTATAGTTGTCCTTGTATCCTTGGGAATGTAAGGGGCAAATAAAGGTGGATGATATCCATATAGAGCGTGGAATGGTGTAATATCCAATGAAGTATGAAAGTTTGTATTATACCAAAACTATGTTAGAGGTAACCATTTGACCCATATAGAAGGCTTATCCATCACCATACAATGAAGATAAGATTCAAGGCACCTGTTGACTACCTTAGTCTACCCATCTGTTTGAGGACAGTGAGTAATAGATCAGGACAATTGAATACCCTACAAGCTAGTGAATTCTTTCCAAAACTGGCTTATAAAATTGGGATCTATGTCAGAGATTATGGTCTCAAGCCACCGATGGAGTTTGAAAACCATATCCAAAAAAACTTGTGCTGTAGAAAAAGGAGGAGCTAAAGCCATGAAATGATTGTACTTTGTTAATCTATCCACAACTACAAAAATGTAATCTTTGCCCTGTGACTTAGGTAGTCCTCCAATAAAATACATGGAGATATCATACAAAATGTGATTAGGCACTACCGAAAATGTGATTAGGCACTGATAAGTGATAAGGGATGTAAAAGACCATGTGAAGCAACAGTTTCATACTTTGCCTTTTGACACCCTGTGCACTTTCTAGTGATGTTTCTAACTTGCTTATGCATACTCTTGCAATAAAAATAAGACCTTATTCTTTGAGTTGATGCATGCACACCAGAATGACCACAGGTAGCACCACTATGACATAAAGAAATGATATCATTCTGAAGTTGTTCATTATGACCCACAACCACTTTATTCTTTCCAAACAAGACCTGCCCATTCCATGTGTACTTAGGGTGTAAGTTCCCTGCTTTTACAATCTTGCAGAAATGCATGTAGCTTAGAATCAGTGTCCCATGACTCTTGAACTCTCTTCCAAATATTGTCATCAAATGTGCTCAAGGAAATGGTCATTAAAGAAGGAGATTGTACTCTTGACAAAGCATCAGCAACCCCATTTTCATCGCCTTGTTTGTAAACTATTTCAAACTCATATCCCATCAGTCCAGAAAGGTGTTTCAAACTTTCTGATGAGTCCTAGTCCTGATTATAAAAAGGTCCATTGACAAGTAGTGGTGCTAATATTTTACTGCAAAAATGATGGCCAGCGGTTCCTTTTCATACACAGATAAAGCTTGTTGTCTAGCTGATAAGGCTTTGCTAATGAATGCAATAGAATGGCCCTCTTGCATCAATACTGAACTAATTCCCTTCCCAGATGTTTCTATGATGAAGGTCTTCGTAAAGTTAGGGAATTACCATTGCATTACCTAATTCTTCAAACAACTCTTCAACTAAGGGAATTGGGTAAGTGTTTTTAATTGTTGCCTCCTTTAGTTATCTGTAATTAATACAAAAGCTCCATGATCCATCTTTTTTAACAAGTACCACTGGTGCAACAAAGGGACTGGAACTACCCCTTACCACCTCTGTATCTATCAATTCCTTAGTCAATTGTTCAATCACATTCTTCTGAGTTGACTAATACCTATAAGGTTCAAATTCACTAATTCATTCTTAATATTCTTAAAGCCTGATATCTTTACAATCAAGTCCATGTATTTTCAGACTATTACAATTAGCCCTTAAACTTATTACAACATATCACAACATAACCAAGTAGCCGTCGATCAAGGTTGTTTTTATCCTTCTCATTCATCTCACCACGCCGCCGGAAGTTAACAAGGTAAATGTTCTTCCTATGAAAGATCTATTATTGAAGTATGGTTTACCGGTGTTTTCTAATCATATTTGATTAGTTAATGATGGGGTACTTTCTCTATAGAACAACATGTTAAGAAGTCTATATCGAATGTTCACAAGTCTATAGCGCGACGATTGCTTGTTGTTCGTCAGACTTTAATCGTGGAAGGACGAAATTTTTGGATCATTTAAACAGAATCGTAGTTATTTGTCGAAGGAGCATGTGTGGGTCGTCAAAGAAATTGCTAATTGTATGGCTCAAGTTAAGTAGCATACATTTATACTTTGTGCCAATATTTGGTGGGATCTATGGATCGGGTTATGGCTTTGAGTAATTAGTTGAATACATATTTGATTGTTGGTGTTAATTAGTTAATTATGTTATGCAATATTAAGAAAATTTGAGGTAATTATAATTTGAGTTTTCAACAAAGTAATCATTCAGTAAACTTCATTTGCTGCTACCTAATCACGACGCACCAGTTTTTTCTTTGATCGTCCCGTATTTTTAAGTTCCACGACTTCATCGTCCCGTATCTTTAAGTTCCCTGACTTCACCAACCTCTAAAAAAAATTCAAGTGTAGAACCTGTTGAGTCGGGCAAACTAGATGAGTCCGGTGGAAATGTACTTGGACGCTCCATGCTCTCCAATGGTATTTTTTAAACTCTATGAGAGAACTAATAGAAAATTTTTATAGAGTTGAGAGGAAATTTGTGAAGTGGATGTGTTTGAAAATTGGAAGAAGATTGGATTTAAATAGAGTGAGAAATACTTTTTTTAATGGAGTAACGGTCATATGACCGTTTGAGTGGTTGTATCACACCCACGATAGATATCACGAAAACTTCCATCACCACGTGATGAACACGGCGATGTATCACGCCATCATGGCCGTTGTGGGGCACGATCACGGGGGCGCCCGGTGCACCGTAAATTAGACATTTAAATAGAATTTACATATTAAGCATTTATTTCTTACAATTTCACATCAATTAATTAAACAAATCTACATAAATCATCAACTGAAAATTCCATATCATTGATCTTGCATTTGCCCAATTATACTACATAATTAAATTATAATAAGAAAATAAGTAAACAAATGAGACCATCAAATTGTTTTCTTACAAAATTCAACTCTAGAATGGAAGAAAAAACACCAAGCTAAAACCAAAACCACAATAGAGAGCCTAAACAAGTCAAAACTGATCTGAATGGGTAAATTAGCGGCGAGCCACAAGCCAAAACGACACGCAACCTGAAGATAAAAGAACTCTAGCTCAAAAACCGCTAAGAGCGGGCCGGAGCCGGTTCTACATAAAGAAGGGGGCCGGAGATGGACTCGGAAGATGGGAAAAAAAAAACCGTCTTCATCACCGTCTATTCACCATATTAAAGACCAAAGTAATATGTGCACCAGAAGAACTTCAAGAGTAATAAACCTTAATGATATGCTAGCACTCAAGTGTCCATCGACGTACTCATTATTGTAGGACTTGATGGAAACATTTACGTCAGCCGAACCTGAATAAAACATATAAAAAATCTTTATAAAAATCTGGGATGTCGCAACCACAAGAGTGTTAAGTGTATCGCGCTTACAATCATAATCCGTCCATCCCATTCGGTTTCTTGATAAATCATAAACAAAGATCTTATCTTTAAGAACAAGATCTGCAGTTACAATGAATTTAATGAGTTTAGGGGAAGGCGATAATCATATGACAGTGGTTGAATATTAAAGGTAAAACTTATTTATGGATACTTTACAGCAGGGGTGTTCAGAATTTGTTTCGATTATCAAGAATTCGAATTCGATTCAATTCTAGTACTGAATACGAATCGAATTAAAATTATAAATATTTATTATTTTTATATATAGGAGAAGGATCATTTAGGAACCACCCTTTATTGCGAGAACCACGAGAACCAATGTGAACACAACCAAAAATACCTAAAAAAGCTAAAACAAAAAACACACATTTTTTTTAAATATTTTTTATTGAAAAATCGCTGGTTTTCGTTATTAAAAAATTTAAAAAAAAATTCCTTTTTTTTGGCTACTAAAAGTAGAGATTAAACTTCAAAAATATTAAAAAAATATTGTGTTTTTTAGATTTTTTTAGGTTTTTTGGGGGTTTAGTTTTTACTTTTTAGCATTTAGCTTGGGGGGGGGGGGGGGGTGGGGTTAGGTTTTTGGTGGTGTCGGGGGTTTATTTTGTTGTGTTCACATTGGTTCTCGCATGAACCCTACCCCATACATATATAACTTTTATTGGGCTATAGTATAAATTAATCTCTTAATTTATTCCTAGTATTAAAATAGCCCATGACCTAACCCATTACAAAGCCCATAACTTAAACAAATTTAATACATATTTTCACTGAATTTGAATCAACATGAATTTATCCGAGTTCGATTCGAATTCAAATTTTTAATTGAATTCGAATTGGATTTTAATTCGAATACGAATTGGCTGGTTTTTTATCGAATTCAAATTCAAGCAAAAACATAAATTATTCGAAAAATTCGATTCGAGCAATTCAAAAATTCGATATTCAATTCGATGAACACCCCCTACTTTACATGGTAATGTAAACTTGAGAATATTTCAACCAACCTCCAAGAACGGTTACCCCATTGCTCGCTTTTTGAAAGCCAATGCACCACGGAATACCACCCTCCTGAAGAAACTGTGTTCAATGATTGGCACGTGACGTATTAGTCATTTATCTAAAATAAATCTAATAAGCAAAAAAAAATACATGCACTTACTCATTTAGTATTTTTGTAAAAGAAAAGAAATAGGGTTATTTTTTGTATAAAACACTGATGTACTATTTGGTTTTGCACCGTTTTAGTCATTGGACATTTGGACCTTTTTTGTACATTTTTTTTTGGTAACCATGAGAACCCGTTATCAGTAACTCATGGGACCCCACCAAAAAAAAAACGTTGCGTTTATATCAGGATAAATGAGTAAAACCGGTCATGTCTTTTGAGAAATTGTGGAATAATAAATAAATGAAAAGAAGAAATTATAAACTCACAATAGGATCCCCTTGCATAAGGTACTTCTCCGGTTTAAGAATCATGGATGCACCGCCAGCAAAATTTAACGAAACCTCGGGAAATATCATGTCTACGCTGTTTCTGGAAAAGAAAAAAAAAACACTTACCTCAAAAGAGAGAATGAAAAAAAGTTGGAAAAATAAATAAAAATTGGGAAGTACCTTGACGTCACTAAATAACATTGCTCGTCATTTGAAACAACCGGTGTTGCGAATTGTGAAACAGCAGCAGTTATCTGCAGTCAAGAAGCGCATCTGAATGACTTGTTTGACCAAAAAAGTAAATCGAAATTATATTAATATTTTGAAAAAAAAAAAGGAAGAAACTAACGGCATCGACAAAAGGATCGTATGCTTGTGCAGTGAGATAAGACAATGTTGTTCCGGTATCAACAATGGTTCCTTGATTATATGATGTGCCAAAAGCTGATGTGTCGATAGGCAATAACTGTTCACCGACAGCGATACTCTGCAACTCCAAATTGTAATGAAGCCTGAAAATTATAAATCACTAAAAGATTAAACATATCCATATGAATTTATGTTTCGGTCAGTCTTAATAATGATGATAATAATAATAATAACAACAAGAGTTAACTGTCATTTTCGTCCCTGTGGTTTGTCCAATTATACCAGACCAGGCCAAATTTCAAATTTGTACCATTTCCGTCCCTGACATTCTTGAAACATGCAAGTTCCTTCCAAAAAAACTAATGTTTGTTAAAACATGTTTAATGAAGGGTAAAAGTGTCATATTCTTTTATTTTCCCTTTTCTTAAACCCTATTAAAATCCCACCCCTTTTAAGAAAATACGAAAATAAAAAGAAAGGAAAATGACGTTTTTACCCTTCATTAAACAAGTTTTAACAGACGTTAGTTTTTTGGATGGAATTGGCATGTTTCAAGAATGTCAGGGACGGAAATGGTACAAATTAAAAATTTGGCCTAAAATGGCATAATTGGACAAACCACAAGGACGAAAATGGCAGTTAACTCTAACAACAATAATAATACTTACTGTGATGGAACAAGGGGACTATAAACCATCGTTGGAGCCAAAATCTCACCGAGAACAAGTTTACCGCCACCAGTTCCATCGCCACGTAAGCAATGCGAGAATACTTTCGGAGTAATCCCTTGAGCGAAAAGTTGTGATATTACGGATAAACCGTGTTGACCGAATCCAATGATTCCATCCATCGCTTTATCCGATTTTGTCAAACCACCAGATTGATAGGTACTACAACTGTCATTAAATCCACAAAATATTACAAAATAATCAAGCTTTGTTGGATTTGTTTCTTAAAACGGATTATTTGATTTAAGGGTGCAGTCGCAAACTTGCAATAATCAACTTTTAATGTTTGGATAAGCAGATTCTGCGTTTATGAGTATCTAAGTGTTTAGGAGTCAATTAATAAGGTTTGGATAATCAATTTTATACAAGCAACAACAAAATTGATCACCAAACGAAAATAAACAAACAAAAAACACCTCAAGGATAAATTTTTCAATATAATAATTAGAGTAAAATGCCATTTCGTCCCTGAGGTTCGGCCAGTTTTGCGACTTTCCTCCAAATGTTTGTTTTTCCGCATCTGGATCTAAACGGTTTAAAATCTTGCCATTTTCATCCGGCTCATTAACTCCATCTATTTTTCTCCGTTAAATCAGGGGTATTTGCGTTTTTTTTTTTTTGTTAACTTAAAGGGCAATTCGGTCCTTTTCAGGGAACATAAAGTTAAAAATAACGAATTGCCCTTTAAGTTAGCAAAAAAGACAGAAATACCCCAGACTTAACAGAGAAAAAATGGATGGAGTAACAAGCCGGATGAAAATGGCAAGATTTCAAACCTTTTGGATCCAGATGCAGAAAAACAAACCTTTGGACGAAAGTCGCAAAACTGGCCAAACCTCAGGGACGAAAATGGCATTCCACTCTAATAATTAGAAACTAATTCCTTCACTTGATCATAAATTCTATACCGAATTGCGGAAAAGCTCACCCAAAAGTGATGAAAGCTGAAGAGTTGGCAATCATGGAGGGATCTATAACCGTGTCAAAATGTAACAAATCAGTCATATAATGACCAGACGTCCCGCTATTATCCGCGTAATTAAATTCGTAACTACATTGATCTCCATCAGAACACGATGCATCAGCAATTTTAATATTAGAAGAGCATATGCGATCTGAACACGAAACCATAGAAGCAGTTGACGAGCTTGCGGCATCAAAGAAGTTGAGCGGCATCTACGACAAAAATATGCGGTTTATTAGTTTATTACCGTTTAACAAGCATTGTGATCAACGGGAACATTAGTGATTGAAAGAGCTAGAAATGGAAATGTACACCAAATCCACTTGTGTCGGGACAATCACTGCAAGAACTACAAGTGACCCACAAGATGTCACTCCCCGTATCGATTTGCACATTGAATTCTTTCGGTGGAGTCCCTAATTTCACTTTTGTGAAGTATAATCTACAATATCATAATATCATCATCAAGTGTCGTAAAGATTCATATTTTAGCATATGCCCACACGTAGAATTAAAATCACCAAAATACATAACAAATTCAGAGCCCTAATGTGCTAATTCAAGTTCAAATTAAAGAATTATGAACACTCCAAAAGACAAAAGTGAGAAATAAAGTTGATATGAACAAATGGAAAAACAACCCTTGTGTAAAGTAAAATCTACAATATCACAACAATATCATCATCAAGTGTCATAAAGATTCACACTTTACCATATGCCTACATATAAAGACTAAGATCACCCAACAACATAACAAATTCAGACCCCAAATGCACCAACTCAATTTCAATTTTCAAATTAAAGAATCATAAACCCCAAAAGAAAAAAAAGTAAAAAAACAAAGTTGATATGAACAACTGAATGAAAAATATACAACATCATCATCAAGTGTCATAAAGATTCATAAATTCACCACAAGCCCACATATTAAATCAAATGACTATCAAAATTCAAAAATTAAAAATACAATCTACAATATCACAACATCATCATCAAGTGTCATAAAGATTCATAATTTACCATATGCCCACATATAAATCTCAAAATCACCCAACAACATAACAAATTCAGACCCCTAATGCACCAACTCAAATTCAAATTAAAGAATCATAAACCCCAAAACACAAAAAAAAAAAAAAAAAAAAAAAAAAAAAAAAAAAAAGTTGATACAACAATCTACAAAATCATCATCAAGTGTCATAAAGATTCAATTTTTAGCACAAGCCCACTATTAATTTAAATAACTAAATAAATATCAATATCCAAAATCACCAAAACACACAACAAATTCAGACCTCTAATGCACCAACTCAACTTCAAATCAAACAATCATAAACCCACAAAAAAAAGAGTTGATATGAACAAATGGCCAAATGGGCAAGCAAAAGTTAACAACTTTCAATAAAATTACAAACATACCCGCCGTAATAAGGATCAGAGGTACCAAAAACATTGAAATCAACAACACCACCAGTGAACCCTTGAAGGATTCTAGCGTGTCTGACACGGTCACGTGCCTTGAGTATATCAAGCTCCACCGTCTTGTTCGCCGGAAAAGCTCTCGCCAGAGTCAAAACCCTCGCCGGAAACTCACCGCCACCGTCACACACAACCGTAACTGCCACCAGCAACAGGATCAGTAGCAAACCGCCGGTTTTTACCGGCATTTTGGTGATAAATTAACCCCAAATGGGTTGTTCTAGTTAAAATTGGATGTAATGATTGTGAATATAGATCAATATGTAGAATAATTTTGTGGGTATTGGTTGAATTCGTTTGGTTTTGTAGAGGGTGTGAGAGAGAGAAGCCGTAGGTTGTAAATGTTGAGGATGTTTACACAAGTCGTCTTTATGTCAACTATGTATTTATTATTTTATATTTGTTGTGTCACATTTTTAAAATAGGATAATGTTCACATTGGATGTCTTTGGAACAATGGAGATATGAAAAAGAAGGTCGTTCGGTGGGAATGGGTATTTAATAGGGTGTAAACGAGTCGGGTCGAGTTCGAGCCTGACTAGGTTACTTTTGTGAAGCTTGAGTTAGAGCTTGGTTTGGTCTGAGCTTACTTATTTGAGCTTGAGCTCGGCTCGCGAGTAAAACCGAAAGCTTGAGCTCGACTTGGCTTAAGCTATTTTGAGAATAACCTCAAACGGGCTAAAAGTTCGGCTCGCCAATGTTATCATCATTATTATTATATGATATATAAAGCTTGTCTTTGCTCGCGAGCCTAAACGAGCTTTATATTTCAGGGTCGAGACCGGACTCGATAACTAAACGAGCTTTATTTCAGGCTCGGACTCGGGCTTGTTAAAGCTCGGCTAGTTAGAGCTTTTAACCGAGCCGATCACTAGTAGCTCTCGAGTCTTTGAGCTTTATATAAATATTGTTGAGATGGTATTAGTTTAGTTCGTCATGATCTAATATGGTACTGATAATCGTTATAGCTTAGACTAAGCGTAGTGGGTTGGCGCCCACGTCCACATCAACGCCAAAAGGCGCCAAACATTGTGTCACAGTAGCAGGATTTTGGGGTTAACGAGCGTGTAGAGCTTGGGGTGTGGAGCTAGAATCTTTTCTAACCAATCAAACCATTCGACTCACAATTTTCTTTATATAAAATATGATAATTGAAAATAATTGTTTTTTAGTTTAACCAATATACACTTTTGGGTTAAATTTAACTAAGTTCAAGTTTGTTGATGGTTTGACTAAAAAGGTTTTTGTATTTGCAAGGATAAATGACATGTAAGTGGAATCCATCTTATCTAAGTTCAAGTTTGTTGGAAGTGATTAACTTGCAAGAAAATCTCTTATCTAAGTTCATGTCTTAGAATTCCAGATGGTTTTTGTAACTCAACTAGTGAAATCCATATTTGGATTGAGTTGTAGCATCTCATAGTTTATATTTACTATATCACCAGTTTATAATATGACTTGAGAGTTTGATTTCAAATACATAGCTCATAAGAGGATGAGAAAAATCATGATTAAGTATTGTTTGACTTTAAAAGATGCCAAACTTGTGAATTATTAATCAAATTGTAAAACTAGTATATTGAAAAGTTTCCAAGTGGTTAGTGAAATGTTTTTAGACTAAAGTATCTTAATTTCATGACCAAAATATGGAATTTGGTGTTAAAAATATCGAATCAACATGACGAATGGTGAAAAAATTGATATTTAGAGTTAAAACATATTTGAGGCATGTATGTAGCCCACGATCATGGATCAATCGATGTGGTATTTGATGGAACAAATTGGGATCTACACATGATTGTGCAAACCCGTGAAGAACACAGTGCAAAACAGAGATACACCAATATACTTTTTAATTGTACACAATCGTACAAGAGCGTATTTATACCCTTTGGTCTTGGCGGTTATTACCAACCGAGACAACTACCTACCTACCTATTAATATTTTGACTATTTTAGATTACATAATACTAACACCAAATCAACTTAGGATATCTTGATTAATTAACTTTCCAACAATGTATATGCTACTATATGAATGTATCCAATATTTAAAATTAGGGGAACCGTCAAAATATGATTAGACTTGCGACTTTGATCAATTTGTGCGTAATACACTAAAATAAAGAGATGATAATTTTCGTTGGATCATAAATTAATCTTGGATTGTAAAAAGTTGCTTTTCGAGGTCTTTATAGTAGGGACTTCATTTGGGCCATAATTTTTGACATCGAAAGTTAGCCCAATAAGCCCACTTTAGATTCAACTGCTTTTGCATTGTACTCGGAGAAATGTCAATGACAAAGCCAAGAGTCAACTTCCCAAGCTCACGCATTGTAGGACAATTAAGGAATATGTTAGAAGAGTTTACGACTTGATAATATCTCACATCTTTTTGTCCTTAATGATGAAAACATCTTCATTTGTTTTCATGATTTCAACTTTTTTGCTATCTAGATTGCAATTTTACGATTTTGATTTTTTATACTGTAAGACATTTCAGCTCGATAAAAACATCAGTGAATAATCCATTAAGGAACCCAGGGCACACAGGTTAACCTAGGCGGGTACCCCCTACCCGCACCCCACACACCGCCGCCGGTGGTTTGTATGGTAGCCGGCGGGTAGGGGTGGGGTTGGGATGAAACTGATGTTGGTTCGGTTCTGTTCAAACATGAAAGAAAACATGAAATCATACCTGTAACAGCAGATAGTCCTGTGGGGAATCCAGTAATGGAGTTCGACATGCTTGTCATCGTGATTTGGTTCCTCCTTAGGGTGTTGACTGATGATGGGGACTTAGAAATCGAATAGGGGATTCGATTAGGAGAGGAGGTCGAAATTGATGTTATGGCTAATGGGATGTGTAAGTAAGTAACCCCTCAACCTCAACATAAGACTCCTTTATATAGGCACCCAGGAGGAAACCTAATTAGTTAATAAGGGTAATATGGTCCATCAACAATTACCAACTAATTATTTAATAGGTTATTATATATTTTGATCTATATTATGTATATGATTATGATGGCTATAGATTAAATATTGTTACATAATATATTTAATCCTACATTCTCCCACTTAGCCGAGTAATCATTTACTATGAGTATTAGATAAGCCTGATCAGGAGTTAACACTCATTTTAGCCTTAAACAAGTACTATAGCAGAGAAATACAGCCGTTGAATCATTATGCGACTCAGGACCCCCATTAATCATACTATAGCCTTAATTTAAAACCTAATCGTCATGATCAAAATACGCGTAAGCACTTTGTTTGATTTGTAACTTTATTTGTCTATATGCCATTATACCGATTGAACATATTCTAAGAGACATACAAAATCAAACTGAGGAAATTTCATTAACATAAGCTAGTACAATATGCTCAAATAAGGTCTTTACTAAATCCCATATTACGAACATGTTCTTCATAAACCTTAGGAGGGAGACCTTTAGTCATTGGATCCGCAAGCATATCCTTAGTACTAATATACTCGATACAAAGATTATTTTCCTCAACTCGTTCACGTACGAACAGATATTTTGTATCAAGATATAAACCAGCTCCAGTCGAACTGTTACTGTTCGAGAAACTAACGGCAGCTGAATTATCACAATAAAGCTTCAATGGTCTAGAAATGGAATTAACGATTTTGAGTCCAGTGATCAGATTTCTAAGCAACATTCCATGACAGGTTGCGTTATAAACAGCAATGTACTCTGCCATCATTGTGGAAGTTGTAGTCAACTGTTGTTTATGACTCTTCCATGAAATAGGGCCGCCTGCTAACATAAAGATATAGCCCGAAGTGGATTTCTTGTCATCTTTGCACTTTGCAAAGTCAGAATCAGAATAGCCCACCACTTCTAAATGATCACTTCTTCTATAAGTCAGCTTATAGTCTTTCGTCCCTTGCAGATATCGAAGTACCTTCTTAGCTGCTTTCCAGTGATCTAGGCCAGGATTAGTCTGATAACGGCCTAGCATTCCAGCAAGATAAGCGATATCTGGGCGAGTACAGACTTGAGCATACATCAAGCTCCCGACTACTGACGCGTAAGGTATCTGGCTCATTTGCTCCTTCTCAACCTCTGTTGTCGGACACTGGAATGAACCGAAAACATCTCTCTTAACTACTGGAGCGACAGAGGGTTTGCACTGTTGCATGTTGTAACGCGTAAGGACACGATCTATGTAGGCCCTTTGGGACAATCCTAAGATCCCTTTGTGTCTATCTCGGTGAATTTCGATGCCAATGACGTAAGAAGCCTCTCCGAGATCCTTCATGTCGAAGTTATGCGAAAGTAACCGCTTCGACTCATGCAACATGTCTAAACTATTACTTGCCAATAGAATATCATCTACGTAAAGGACAAGTATAGTAAAGTTGCTCCCACTCATCTTGAGGTAGGTGCATTGATCCACTTGATTCTTCATAAAACCTTGCTTCTTCATGACTTCATCAAACTTGAGGTACCATTGACGTGATGCTTGTTTTAACCCGTAAATGGATTTCTTCAACTTACAGACTAGATGCTCCTGACCTTCAGGTTTAAAGCCTTCAGGCTGCTTCATGTAAACATCTTCGTCCAAATCTCCGTTAAGGAAAGCTGTTTTAACGTCCATCTGATGTAACTCCAAATCAAAATGAGCTACTAGGGCCATGACGATCCTTAATGAATCTTTACGAGAGACAGGTGAAAACGTCTCTTGATAATCAATTCCCTCTTTCTGAGTGTAGCCCTTTGCAACCAATCTCGCTTTGTAGCGTTCAACGTTACCATTCGGATCCAGTTTTGTTTTGAATACCCATTTACATCCTACGGGTTTGGCTCCGTTGGGTAATTCTACCAAATCCCAAACGTCATTTTTCTTCATGGATTCAAGCTCATCAATCATCGCTTTATTCCATTCAGAAGATTGATCACTGCTAATGGCTTCATTGTAAGAGATAGGATCATTGAGCTTTCCAGCATCCATTTCAGTCAGGTAGGTAACATAATCATCCCAATTAGTAGGCCTTCTTTGCCTAGATGACCTCCTGAGTGGATTATCGGGTTCAGCGTTGTCTTGGTTTTGAGCGTTTGATGTGCCTTCGTCATGAGGTATAATGGGTTCTGATTGTAGAGGTAAATTTGGAGTTGGTGCAGTAGCTTCAGGTACAGTAGTTGCATTGGGTACAAGAGGAGTAATCGGAGTAATGGTAAGCGACGAGTCTCTCCCCCCCGCGTCTTGTACTTCTTGCAATTCTTCGTAAGGGTTGGTACTGCTCCCACTGACCTTGAAATCCTCCAGGAACGCGGCACGCTTGGTTTCAACAATACGGGTGACATGGGAAGGACAATAGAAACGATAACCCTTAGAGTTCTCAGGATACCCGATAAAGAAACAGGTAACTGTTTTAGGGTCAAGTTTCCTTAGGAAAGGATTGTAAAGTTTTGCTTCAGCAATGCAGCCCCATACTTTCATATATTTAAGACTCGGTTTCCTTCCTGTCCAAAGTTCATAAGGAGTTTTAGGGACAGACTTAGAAGGAACTCTATTGAGTATATGAACAGCTGCTTTTAACGCTTCAGTCCAGAGGAATAATGGTAAATTAGTGTTGGCTAACATACTACGCACCATGTTCATAAGGGTACGGTTTCTTCTTTCAGCGACACCGTTCTGCTGAGGTGTACCAGGCATGGTGTATTGGTTCACAATCCCCTGGCCCTTACAAAACTCATAAAATGGACTAGGAGCTTGACCCACATCAGTATGTCTTCCATAATATTCACCGCCTCTATCTGATCTCACAACTTTAATCTGACGATCTAATTGCTTTTCAACTTCAGCCTTATAATCCTTAAAAGTTGTAAGAGATTCAGACTTTTCCTTAATAAGATACAAGTACATGTAACGAGAATAATCATCAATAAAAGTGATAAATGAAGTATGTCCTGTTATGCCAGCGATTTGGTAGGGACCACTAATGTCAGTGTGAATGAGTTCTAATAAATTAGAACTCCTAGTGGCACCTTTCTTATTCGCTAATGTCATTTTACCTTTAAGACATTTGACACATGTTCCAAAATCAGAGAAATCGAGAGGAGGTAAGACTTCATCCTTCACAAGACGATTTAATCGTTCTTTTGAAATATGCCCTAAACGCTGATGCCACAACATGGATGAAGTTTCTAAGTCTCGTTTCTCTTCCATCTTTGTGAGTGATTCATTAATATTATATGACAACAAAGATTTGGAAAAGTTATCTTCTAGTTCTAATCTATAGAGACCACCATCCAGAATACCAGTACCATAAAGAACAGAATCATAATGGATAGAGAGTTTGCGATGACCATGGGAAACAATAAAACCGTCCATGTCTAACTTTGGTCCTGATACAAGGTTCCGAGTTACCTCAGGAACATATAAGGTATCATAAAGTTTAATACATAAACCAGTTTTCATAACTAATTGTAATGTTCCAATGGCCTTCACTTCTAATTCTCGATCATCCCCAACCTTAAGCGTTCTTTGGTTTCTTTCCAGCTTCCGGATTGAAAGGAATCCCTGAGTAGAATTGGTAACATGAACCATAGAACCAGAATCAAACCACCAAGAATTAGCAGGAACACTTAAATTATAGGACTCGAGTATCATAAAATAATCGTTACCTTTCTTAGCCAGCCACTCCTTAAAGTCAGGGCATTCCTTCTGCATATGTCCTGTCTTCTTACAGAACTTGCAGCGGATACTGCCTAAGGAGTTCTTAGAGCTGGAAGGTGCACTTGTATTAGGATTAGGATTAGGCCTTTGGACTTTAGAAGCATCCTTCCTCTGATAATTGTTCTTCCTCTTCTTAGAGTTGGAGGTAGTGAAGTTGGCAACATCAGTATGGCGATCCATCCTCATACGCTCTTCCTCCTGTATGCACATAGCGACCAGCTCACTCATCGTCCATTTGTCCTTCTGAGTGTTGTAATTGATCTTGAATGCTTCAAAGGACGAAAGAAGCGAAGTAATGATGAAATGAACAAGGAAACCATCACTGATTTCCATTTCCAGCCCCTTCAGCTTATTGGCCATGTCATTCATCATCATGATGTGCTCGCGAATGCCACTCCTCCTATCATACTTAGTTGTTACCAGCTTGAGAATAAGAGTACTAGCGTGTGCTTTAGACGTCCCCTTGAACTGAGCCTCCACAGAAGCCAAGTAGGTTTTAGCATCGTCAGAATCAGGAATAGCTCCTCTGATAGAGTGATTAATGGACTGCTTCATGAACATGAGAGACATACGGTTACTTCTAGTCCACTTATCATGAAGTAACTGCTGAGGAGCAGTACTCTGTGGAGTAAGGTCCGCTGGCTTATCCTCTCTTAGAGCATAATCAAAGTCCAGCACTCCAAGTGTAAGCATGAGGGCATCCTTCCATGCAGCAAAGTTATCACCAGTTAAAGGTGGAATTCCGCAATTTGGTGCTGATAGTGGAAATAAGATGAGCAAGTTATGATACAAATGAAGAAGTCCTAATGTGATCTAAGGGCACGTTAAACTAAGGCAGGCATAAATAATGACAATTTTACATTATGAAGCTGTGATATTGTCTATTACTAACATCAAAATAATAGACTTAGCTAAAAATTCTACTTAAACGAAAACAAAACAGCTTTGGCCAGAAGTGTAATCATTTAAGCATATGTGCAAAGTGTTTGTAACAAATCAGCTTTGGCCAGAAATTGAAACAACCACTTTAGTTATGCACTTGTTGAGTATGCCATCTATGAATGAATTAAATCAGCTTTGGCCAGAAATTAAGACATTCATGCTTATGATGCACACACAACATAGCTTTCGTAATACTTGAACGATAAGTAGATGTATCAAGTCAGCTTTGGCCAGAAATGATATATCAAAACTCATTCAAGTTAAGCTATTCTGGTTTTGCAAAACATTATCTGATTCTGATTAATTAACTAAGTAAATTACAAAACCATTTATTTAATAGCAAACCACCCGTTAGCGCGGATCGAACTTGATTTCGGATGAAAATGACTGATTTCGAATCCATTTCGGACAGTCCGTAATGGCTGATTTTGAATCCTTTCGGATGTGTCCAAAACGCGTAAGTCGAATCATTTCGGATGCATTTCGGATGATTTTTAGTCCGAAATTGATCCGAAATGGTGATGCTTATCCGAAATGATCCGTAATGGTGATGTTTAGTTCGAAATCAACAACTTATGATGAAAGATGATCCGTAATGATCAACATCCATCCGAAATGCATCAGTAATGATCCGAAATCATCCGTAATGATCAAAGATGATCCGTAATGATGAAGCTCCAGATCCGAAATCATCCGTAATGATGAAACTTTGATCCGTAATCATGAAACTTAGATCCGAAATCGTCCGTAATGATCACTGATGATCCGTAATGATGAAATTTACATCCGTGATCATCCGAAATCATCCGTAATGAGGATTTCGGATGGCAAAAACGTAATCTGATATGAATTTTTTTTTTCCGATTCTTTTTCCAGATTTTTCGATATAAAACAGAACCGACTAATCAACATATGCTCTGATACCACATGTTGGTTCGGTTCTGTTCAAACATGAAAGAAAACATGAAATCATACCTGTAACAGCCGATAGTCCTGTGGAGAATCCAGTAATGGAGTTCGACATGCTTGTCATCGTGATTTGGTTCCTCCTTAGGGTGTTGACTGATGATGGGGACTTAGAAATCGAATAGGGGATTCGATTAGGAGAGGAGGTCGAAATTGATGTTATGGCTAATGGGATGTGTAAGTAAGTAACCCCTCAACCTCAACATAAGACTCCTTTATATAGGCACCCAGGAGGAAACCTAATTAGTTAATAAGGGTAATATGGTCCATCAACAATTACCAACTAATTATTTAATAGGTTATTATATATTTTGATCTATATTATGTATATGATTATGATGGCTATAGATTAAATATTGTTACATAATATATTTAATCTTACAACTGATGTGTGTTGCGTGTTTGTTGTTTTCAAATGGCTAGAATGCCATTAAAATTCAAAAAAAAAAAAAATTCATCGAAATAGTCACCCACCAAGTGATCATGTGCACCTTTAATAAAGTTAGAAATTAAATTAAATTAAATTATAGTAAAAAAAATCGTAAAAATAATTATGCTAATAACACTATTTATTTCTAATCAATTGAATGTAAACAAATAATATACCTTCCCGATCTCTATTCGCAGCACTCCTTGTTCTTGGTTCTGAAGTTCCTACGTCTGCTTTCATCTCCAGAATAATTTTCGTCATCTCCATCATTGCGCTAACGTAAAAGTTTACAGTGTTTTACTCAGATGATGATGAACTCATGGCTACTAACAAAAAATTAGCTAGATTATATAAAAAGTTTATAGAGAAATTTTTGTGATTTGACGAAGAGGAATGTATGAGGTTGGAGAGAGTTGAGAGTTTTAGATGTAAATGTGTGGATATATATAGGTTTAAAATAACTGATTTTTTTTTTAATTCTAGCCGTTATTCAACGGTCTAATGTTTAAAATTCAACAAAATAGAATCAGTGAGGTCAGAGGGAATATTACCATTTGCACCAATATAGGGTCGCGTGCGCCGCAGGGGCGCGGGGGGGGGGGGGTCCCGAGGGGACCGAAGCCACATTGGCTTCCCCAAACTCTTTCCTTCCCCACACACCTCAGCCTAAAGAGGGTAGAAGAGGGCAATGGATGTCTAAGTGACGTAGCGCAAGGAGATTGATGGAAGTTAGGGTAGAGGGGTTAAACACCCCTTCCCCCTCATGGAATGTTAGAATTGTAAGTCATTTCAGCTCGATACAAACACCATTGAATCCTTCATAAAATGTAAGCAACGTAAATCCAATGTTGTCGCCATACTTCGTTATAGTAAAATTAGGTGGGTGATTTTACCACGCTCTCGAATCATAATTTCATCGTAGATTCATTGTGTTGATGGTGAGACTTAGTTTGAAGCAGTAAAACACACAATGTTGAAAGAAATATTCAAAAGTGAGAAAAAACTTTCTTCGGAATCACAGAAAAAGCGAAACACATGGGAAAAAAATGCCAAAACTTGAGGTCACAAGCTGACTTTTATTGGTTTTAAGATTAAATTCTAACATATACAAAAAAGTGTACAGTCAACTGCTCAAGAAAAAGATGTGTGGGTGAATTAAATATTAGATCATGGTTTAGCTAAATAGTTCATAACGTCTTGTCATGTTGTTACTACGTAAGCAATGAGTTTTAACTAACACATTTTTAACTACCACGTATAACTAAAAAACAAAAACAAAAAAAATGGGATTAGTTTATTTGAGGTGGACCGCATGGCTGGATCATCTCACGTCCGTTAATGGGTTGATGCTCTCATGTTGGTGCCCCAGCCAGAGGCGGACCCACATGGTCCGGGTTGGGGTCCACGGACCCAATCTTTTTTTAGAAAATAGTAGAACCGGTATATTAAATTTTTCAAGGACCCCATAAACTAAATTAATTAGACCGTATAGTATTAAAAGCAAAGATGGTGTGGTGGTAAATTTTCTTGTGTTCCAACAAATAGATCTCAAGTTCAAGTCTTACATTTTTTGTTTTTTTTTTCCATCAAAATTAAACTAATGTTTTAAAATAGCACAACCACCAATTGACCCTCTAATTTGCTTCTTTAAAATGATAAATTGAATGTCGATTTTATTTAACATTTGATTACCAAATAAAACTTTCAACATACAATGTAGTGGTTTCATGTCCACTAAATACTTATACATTATTTCCTAGCCCCGATCCGACTACGATGACCGACCCGAAAATTTTAATGTTTGATTGTGAAAAATCATATCCAATGAAAAAAAATCATAAGTTCACCACTGCCCAGCCATATTGTGGTGTATAATGCCAGATTGCCAGGTTTGGGTGAGGTGGCATGAGGCACTATCGGCCCATAAGAAACACTAAATGTAATCAAGAATTGAAGAAACCACATCTTGAATTTTTGATGTATGACACTTGGAATAATTTATTCTATGGAATAATAATATATAAAAAATTATAAGAAACACTAAATATAATCAAGAATTTAAGAAATCACATCTTGAAATTTTTGATGTATGACACTTGGAATAATTTATTTTATAAAATAATCATAAATAAAAAATTACTAAAACTTGTTATAATACGGTTATTTTGATTGCGTAGCTTAACCAAGTATTTGGTTGTATGGTTCTTGGAATCTTGGTAGGTTTCACCAATTTTGACTTAAGTAGCATTTTGTTTAAAACTAGTGGGATTCCCGCGCTTCGCGGCGGGCTTACGGTCAGCATCAACTCGATTCGTTAAAGTATCAGCACCGTATCGGCTCGGTTCTTATAGCAACCAAAAGAGATACACCCAAAAGGATATCTTCACGTGTTTTATATTGATCGAAAACTATAAAAACAAATACCGATACTAGTACCGATGCTATTTAGTAGGGGCATCAATTCGGTCACTAGCACTCGCTATAGCTTACAGTACTAATAATACTCTATTGCCAATACAACTTTATTTTCAATTAGTTTGTACCGTCACATCGAGAAAATCATAAAAACGAATACAATAATGGTACCGATATAGTTCGAACAGTATGGTTCGGTTCTTCACTGCATAGAACAAAAAATCAACTACATTTACCTATTTGATTAAAAAATTTATCGAATCGTATTTAAATTAAGCATGTCGCAACAGTGTATTCAAAATTTTATATTATGCAACTCATGATAACAAAAAATGGTAAACCGTCTAACTGTATACAAAAAAACTCAATGAATTTTATATCGTCATGTCGAGAAAACCATAAAACCAATTATAATGCTAGTATCGATGTTCGCTCGAATAAAAATATTAACGAATCGTTGATAAAAGATAAACACGTCGCAATGATGTATTCGAAACTTTAGTAAATGTCATATTATATTACTCAAATAATGAAAAGAGTAAATAACTTATAAAATATCATATTATATTGCTTAAATAAAAAAGGTAAACGACATCATTTTATATTACTGTGTACAACTTAGTTTTAAATGAAATTTATGTCTAAAATAGATAAAAATAAGCACATCAAAATTGCATACTCGAAATTTTATAAAACATTGTATTTCTTTAGATTATAAGCGAAAAACGAAGTGTATCCAAAAGAAATTGCAAAAATAAAAATATTATAATATTTATATTAAAAATAATCAAATAAATAAAAGAAAAAACAAAAAGTATTAGATGACTCCACTAACAATTCAATTTAAAAAGTAAAATAATTAAGAAAAAGAAAACTAAAATATGCTATTGGTTCAAATGGACTAATTAGAAAAATAATAATAAATAAATAAAAAGCACTGTACAAGTACTTTGAAAATGTAAGGTATAGAAATTATGTCATCATCATCAATCTATTCCATCAAGCAAATTTAATATAATAGAACATATAATTTACACAATAATTCAACAACATGCTACAATACAACTGATAAACTCTTCCATATATTTCTTTACGTGTTCGGTGTGATATACTTGGACGACATAGCCATATGTAGAATTGTAGACATACATTTGAAGAGCATATGTAACACATATAGCAAGTTTTCCCAAGTGTTAGAAGGATAACGAGCTATCGGGATGCAAGATCATCGATGGTGCATTAACGATGACGAGGATAAGGCAAAGATATCATGGGGAAGGAACCCGTGTTGAGACCATAATCTTTGTAATCATATTTTACATTTTTTTCCTTCTTAATGATAACAACAACAAGGTCTTCACGAACCTACTTACGACAAGATCTCCATTTTAAGGTTTTCATGAACCTATACTTACGACAAGATCTCCATTTTAAGGTTTTCACGAACCACCCTCATCTTCGTCAACAACACAATGGTAGTTGAGGCTTTGTGTCAGCAGTGGCGGACCCAGAAAAATTTTTCAAGGGGTGCGGATAAGGGGTTTAACCAAATTTTCAAGGGTTCAAGGGGTGCGGATAAGAGGTTTAACCAAATTTTCAAGGGGTGCGGGGAGAATTTTACCTTATAAAATACACTAAATTTTTTTTTTCAGGGGGTGCGCCCGCCCACCCTGGACTCTTACTAGGTCCGCCCCTGTGTGTCAGTTGAAATGTAACAGGAAACTATTTTTTTTCTTTTCTATAATGGATAAAAATGGACACATAAAAAAAGAAAATAAATAAATAAATAAAAGAATCATATTCGTGCTATTTTTTATACTATGGTAAATATAAAATTATGATTTCAAAAGTCGATTACAAGTTAGATAATTATATCCATCCCATTTTTGTACGTGTTTGGCTTTTTATTCAGGTCTCTTTTATTCTCCTATATATTAATAGAGGAATGAAATGAACACTAAAGATAGAATATAATAAAATAGAGTAGGGTTCCTGCGGAAAGTGTGTTTTTCCTAGAAAGTCTAGGAAGCAATAAGAACGCGACATGTGGCATTGAAGGATTTTAACTAAAAGGGCAATTGTGTAATTTGAATATTATTTTAATTATGGATTATTTTATTAGGATAACTAACTAACCAGAAAATTATGGAAACTAAATATTCCATTTAAATCAAATTGACAGTTTCAATTTAAATCATACAAGACGCTGTGTTTCTTGACAATGTGTTTTAACAGCAAGCAGATTTCTTGACGCTGTGTTTTAACAGCAAGCAGATTTCTTGACGCTGTGTTTTAACAGCAAGCAGATTGCTGGAGGATTCTTAACACCGTGTTTTAACAGCAAGCAGATTTCTTGATATTGTGTTTTAACAGCAAGCAGATTTCCTTGACACTGTGTTTTAACAGCAAGCAGATTTCTTGACGCTGTGTTTTAACAATAAGCAGATTGCTAGAGGATTCTTGACACTGTGTTTTAACAGCAAGCAGATTGCTGGAGGATTCTTGAAACTGTGTTTTAACAGCAAGCATATTTCTTGACATTGTGTTTTAACAGCAAGCAGATTGCTGGACACACTGTCAGTGTCGTCGTCTTCAACACAACCCAGTGTCTTCGTCTTCAACACACTGTCATCGTTAACATTAAAATGGTAAAACACATAAACCTTAAAACACACTGCCATCATTAACATATTCAGATGTCATTTTAAAACACAATTACATCTGTAGGTAGTGCCATCAAGACGTCTGTAGGTAACCCCAATTACATCTAGAGCCCACTCTAAGATGTCAAGCATTGATGTCCATTGACTAAAAATAAGAACCCGATTCAATGATAGATAAAAAAAATTGAAACAAGTATGAAAAACAACAACCGATAGGGAAACATCACCGGCCGACCAACGATTCCGACTACCGTTTGAACGACAACCGTCAGCAATAAAAATCCTCCAAGTCCAAAATGTTGGCCCACTATGATGATGATGATGTTGACTTGTTCACGTTAATGGCTAGAAGAAGTTAGCCGCCAAAAAAAACTCACCATTTCAATGTTCACATCTACTCCCAAGGTCACGTGATGTTAATTTTATTTTGCAATCTAATAGTTCTCCAATATTGTGAGTGCTCCATTGATTTTAATTGCCCACAAAAATCCAAGTCTGCATTGTGTAGGTCCCTCTCGAGGATGAGATAAAACCTTATCCTTGTTATATCAAACACACTAGCAAGTGCGGAATCCAAGCTAACATGCACACCGAGTTAGAAGACGACAAAACACAACACGCAAGATTCACCGATTAACACCACATGTATTAATACGAATGAAGGGTCCGGTTACAAGCTCAATGTTTACAGAAGTATTCTATAAACTCTCAAAGTGTGTGTGTGTGCTCCTGTCTCTCTATGTCTTCCTCTTGTGTCTAATTTTGAAGTGAACACAACACACGGGTATTTATACCCGACACAGATCGTCTGGTCGAAGGATCAGACAGACTGATCGAAAGATCATCTGTCGACCAGAAACAGCTCGAAGGATCAACATGTACCACGAAAGATGTGATCTTTCGTGGTCCATCCTTCGAAGGATATCTTTCGAGCTCATCATCATCGAAGGATATAAGTAATCCTTCGATGACCATCCTTCGACTCAAACATCTTTCAATCATGTGCTAACTGTTTGGTCAAGTCAAACCAGGAGGATGGTTGACTTGGTCAAACTTACATCGAACGCACATAAAAACAAACCTAAGACGTAAATCAGACTAACACAAGACATCGTTTTGAATCATGACGAAATACAGACAAAGTACAGACACAAGTGCACCAACAAACTCCCCCTTGGCTGTAGCTTTGTCTCGATTTTCGTTCTTGTAGGTCTTCGTGTCTTCAAGTCTTTGACTTCTTTTCACGTCTTCAATGTCGGATGATCTTCAAAGTCTTCACGTCTTGAAAGTAGAAAGTGTATCAACAAACTCCCCCTTTCATGTAGAAAGTGTGTTGACAAACTCCCCCTTAGATTGAACTCTCCATTGAGTCATGCTCGTGAATCGTTGACTTGTCAATTCTTCAGATCCTTGTGGTGTTGATGAAGGGACAGCGGCAACTCGATCATTTTATCCTTTGAGTGCCTCCACTTCGTGTCTTCATTCCAAAGCTTTTCATCGAACATGTTCTCCTCGCCTTTAGCATCTGCACATGCAAGAAAGCTAAACGTATAATGAGAACAGCCGCTTGGAATATAGTTAACATTTAAACTAACGACACATATGAGATCAAATCTCAATCAAACACCAACCGACAGCAGTTTGAAAGTTTAGAAAAATATTCATTTTAATCCTTTAACTTTCAAAACTCGTTAACTTCGACTGTTTATGAAGATGCAATTGTTTTCCAGCTTATAATCAGGATCTTGGGAAGGATAGACTCGAGTTCCAACATCAGTCAATCAAAAATAAACTAGAAGCAAAATCTTTTTGGATTTTATAAAGTTTATATTAAAACACACCTAAAATCTTTTTGAAATTTTCATTTTTCAAATGTAAAGATGGAAAGCAATAAATAAATATATACAAAGATGCATAAACAGGAAACATTAAATAAATATTTACAGACATTCTTTTTGCGAGTTTCGAGGGTAAGAGAATCATATCAGTGTACGGTCATGCCAAAACGCTCTTGTTGTTCTTTTAGTTAACATTAAGATAAGCATCCTATAACGATTATCGGTATTGTTGTCCACTTAAGCTCAGCTTATCATTTGTAATCATGGCGAGGGGATACGTTAAGGTATAATTTATACTTACCGACCGGTGTTCATCCACATCACGACACATTCCCGTATCAAGGTATGCACGAGGGTTCATCTTACCGGTGAGTATACCGATTATCATCTGTTTGACCGTATATGATGTGAGATTCTCATTTATTTTGAATTGAAAACAAGCCCTATGTGATAGAATCACTTATTGATGAGGAACTTGATTTTCGATGCATGAGGGCACAGGAGCAAGTCCGTGAACAGGTCAGTACTTTCGTACAGCAGAGAGACGAACTTGACACCCGGAAAGAATTTGTGATATATTATCACTTATTTTGTTTGGACATGTGATTGTTGATCACTTATTGAGGTCGAATGCAGTATGTACACGTATGTATAGTATCATGGAAGATCTAGACTTGCGTCCCCGTTATTTTTCGGTAAAAGATACAACCATGATACCCAGATGATAAGCAGCATAAAGACCGAATATCTCAGAACCTCGGCAATCTCTCAAACGAAATTTCGGTACTAAGACCATATGCCAATGAATGGTTCCCACCCAGTCTTCAGGCGATTTAAGTTTATATCACCCTGCACACTTTAAAATGATTGTGAGCCTACCGATACATCTTATATAGAGCTGCTTATCGTTTTTCAGTTTAGGTTTAAAGAGGTTTGGACAGACCACTGATGTACTATCATTTTCTCTTTTGCTCGCCAGGAAACTCATTTTTGTTTTTCTATTGTTTTTGTGTTTTTGAAATTTTTCAATGTTTTTGGATTTTCAAATTTTTGGATTTACTCCCCCTAAAATCAACAAACTAAAATAAATTTAAAACACAAAGGTATTTACAAAAATGATTTTCCGATGTTGGTTAACTCATGTTTTACCTCAATGCCGTTTACCAAAATTAATTTTGAACGAATTTCGGAAAAATCAGTTGACATGTCGGTAAGCGGTGCGGACCATGACAGCATTGTCTGGCCAAAGAGTGCTGAACGAGATAATAATTCACAAAGCAGCTTAAATATCGACAAGTATAGGAGAGATTAGAAATTTAAAACCGTATCCTGCAACTGCATCGTGCATTGCAAGGAATCTGAGTGCTCTCCCAAACTGAATATCCACCCGGTGTGGATTTCAAGGTCGATTTGTAGCTACTGAAATCCCTTCACAGCAACAAGATCATAAACCTCCGGGTCCGGCTGGTCTTCCACATTGCACCAGCGAAGGTCTTTGTCTTTCTCTTTCAGAAGTAGTGTGCGGTTGTTCAATCCATGCCAAGGCATCCGCACACCTGGATGGTTTGTTCAACAAACACATTTTCTTCAATCACACCACGAAGAAATGTACACTGCACGTTCATCTTGTAGATTGTTGAACTTCAGACGTGCTGCAGGTGCGTACATTTTGATTTGAATCTATCCCGGGGACCCGATCAAAGCCTTGAACATTCACATTTTGAAATGATTTTCATTTTGTCGAAGCTTCCAATTTCTTTCATCAGACATTTCTTTTTCCCTTTTCTCTTCCTCTCCATCAAAGGCAACAATTTCTTCTGTCGCCTATCTTGTGCAAGGACGCTCCACTATCAACAATCTTACGACTATCGAAAGTTCCTCCTGGAATATCCTACACACTCACTCAGAGATTAGTCGGAGAGGGGGACCCAAGCCTTTGTGGACTTGGGTCGTCCTTGATCATCAAGAAAAGTGATTTCAATCACTTGATGATTAGGAAAAAGAACCTGTGGTGCTCCTCCTGACTGAATTACCTGTTTTTGTTTCCAAGCTGTTTGTCCTTTACCAGTATTTGTATTAATTGTTTTAGCATTTACTGGTGTTACAGTTTTAGGTTTTGCTTGAACAGGTTTTTCTTCTTTGACCTCTGATTTTAAGGCCTTTTCAATTACCTTTTGATTCTTTTGTTTTAACTTCTTTTCCCTTTCTTTCAAGACACGTGGGTCTTGTTTCGGGGAAAATGATCGTTTTTGGTAATTGGTTTCTTGGGGAGCACTTGTTTTTGCCTTCAACTTTTGCAGGTATGGGCAGTATCTTACAATATGCCCAATTGTGCCACACTCAAAACACATTCTCCGCTCTACAAACCTCGGAGAAACATGTTGATGATCAGACGGAGAACCAGACAATGAACTTTGTGATCTAGACGTGCTTGGACCTAAATCACCTCCGTTGGTGTGTTGGGTGTAGTTATTCTGATCATTTCGTTTTAAAATTCTAACTTGTTTTACAAAATCAATGTTAGATTTATCCTGAAATGTTTCAAGTTTATCTGAACCCGCGGATCCAACAAAGTTCACTTTCGGTTCTCTTTTCTTAACAGGAGCTCTTTTGTTTTGCACCCATTGTTGTTGAACCTTAGGTGCTTGGAAATTCTTGTTCTGAGCCTTCTTTCCCTGTACCTTACCTTTTCCGGAATTGACTTGTTGTTTTCGCTCAACTTGTAGTTTTTGGTTTCCGTACTGTTTTCTAATTTGTTCACACGGAATTGGATCACATTGAGTGACAGTAACTTTGCCACTTTTGTTCCCCAAAAACTTATCAGTGCATCCTTCAAAAATTTGCTCAATTAAATCTTGATTTACATTTTTAATTGGAAAATCTTTGTTAAAGTAGATTTTGCTATCTCCTTTGAGCGTGTACAACAAGTTACTCCCTTCAAAACTTGATACAATCGACTCCATTTCTTTTGACATTTCAGTCTTACTCGGTTTCACTGGTGGATCACACAGGATGTGATTCTCGATTGGAATATCTGTTGTAACCGAGTTAGACTGTTGGTTCACAATTACATCAGATTCATCATCCGAAGAATCAGTATCCTCAACAACGGGAGGACTCTGTTCCTTAACACACGATGAATCTGTCACACTTTTCTCAGATTCTGATTGACCCGAGGATGATGTACCAGTTGTGAACCCGAGGCCTGCTGCAAAGTCATCTAGACCGAGTGGCACAGTAGGTTCAAAACGGGGCATATCCTCGTCATCAGGCAATTTGGAGTAATTGTGATTCATTGGGGGAGGACATGATTTGAATCCCATACACTTCTTATCCCCCTTTTTCTTTTGAACATCAATAATGTGATCCAATACATAGCGGGAATTGGAATAACTTTCCAATTTCTGCTTGATTGTTTCACATTCACATCGAGCGGTTGCCAATTCTACCATCTGTTTTTCAATTGTGTCTATAAGATCATTGTTAGCATGTTGTTTTCGCAAAACAACTTTTTGTAATTCTGAAACATCATGTCTTAATGACGCAATTGTTGTTTTAAATTCCTTTTCATTTCTGGTTAAAAACACGTTAGCTTCAGCTGCTTTAGAAAGATCTACAATCAATTCTTGATTGTGTTTGGATAGGATTTCAAACTGACTTTCTTGTTCAGCATATTTAACATTTAAACTATCACAATTTTCACAGCTAACTACAGTGGGTTCATCGACACATACCTGACCTGATGAACTGTCGACATTAGCCATAAAGGCTGAATGGAGAGAAGACGAAGAGTAAGCAGCTTGATCCATCAAATTAGATCTTCTTTCAGTTCCTGCTGCAGCTTCTTCCAAAAGCTCATCAATATCTGCATCGACTGACGCACTTGATGTCTCATCCACATGATCATTTCCTGAAGTGGAGGATTCTTCATCTGAGCTTCCACTATAACCAGAACTGTCTTCATCTCCAGAAGATGCAACACCATTGGTGGAAGATTCTCCACCACTGGCGTGCTTTAAATCCTTTACGACTTCAGCAAAACATGCTGTTCCACCATTTCCTCCTTCTCCAAGCTGAAGCGACCAATCACAACCCTCATCTATTTGAACCACCAGCCCCCGGTTGGCATTTGATGACCCTGCTTGGCCTTGGTTGTTGACAGGTATCAACGTACGAACATTGTTCCCGTTCTGGTTCTGCTGGTTGCCTTGATTTCTGAACGGATTTTGATTTCCATGCTGAGCTGGTCTTGTGCATTCCCTTTTGAAATAACCCCGTTCGCCACAGTTAAAGCACTTGACAGCTTGCTTGTCGAACCCATACTTGGTGTCTTTCTTGTTTTCCAAGTTGGTTCTCCCCGTCCTTTCCATAAACTCCTTTGCTCTTTGAATTGCACTAGCAAGAGCCCATTTGATATCCATCATTTCAAACTCTTCTTTATCCACTTGTTGATAATCTTCATTGGTTAGATTGATATTCCCAATCTGACCTGCGATCAATCCACTATAAGCACTAACCAAGGTATTCAACATCTCCATATGCTCCTTGGCTATTTCGACACTGACTTTGGAAAAGTTGGAAGTGTCTAATCTGACTGTGTTTGGATTGGAAGTGGCTTGAAAGTTTGAAGAGCTTCCATAAAACCCTTGCTGTTGTGGTTGTTGCTGCTGAGCTGAAGAAGAAGAAGAATCTGGTCTTGAATACATCATCGTGTATGCTGAAGGATCAAACTGACTTGTTGTGGAAGGACCAGTGTTTGAGATGAAGGCTGTTTGAAGCTTTGCATGTTGAGAGACTGGTTTTTCTCCACTGATACCTCCTGCAATCCCAAAGTACATCTCTGGATTTTGAGGAGTCAATGTTCTTTTTGCCTTAAGCTTTTCTTCTACATCCTTGTTCTCCAATCTTTGAATCAACTCATAAACGGTGATTGTGTCTAGAACACCATTTTCTTTGAGAATTTCAAGATAACTGCTCCACTTTGCTGGTAAGCTGTCAGCGAATCTCTTCACCATTTCTTGTGGAGTGGCAGTGACTTTAAAAGCAAACATCTCACTCAACAAGTGATGGAACCTTGTAGATAAATCTGCCAAAGTCTCATTCTCCATACACGTGAATCCTTCAAACTCTTTCTTCAGTAATTCTTGCTTAATCTTTCTAGATTGAGCATTTCCTTCACATCGTAACGTGAGCATATCCCACAAGCTTTTAGTAGTCGTGCAGTAAACAAACTGGTGATAAATGTCTCTGTGAAGAGCTTGTGTGAGAATCATGAATGCTTTCTTTTCTAGCTCAAATTTCTTCTTATCTTCTTCAGACAAAGTGCTGTAAGTTTCTGGATTAGATCCTGCAACTTCCAAATCATGTTCAAATGCGGTGAAGAAGCACATCCATAGGTCTTGACCTTGCCCCTGAACATAAGTTCTCAGCCTTTCTTTCCACCATCCCCAATCATTGATGTGATTTAGCTTTGGCGGTTTTGTGCTTGTACCAGTTTCACTGTCGTTCTGCATCATAGATTGAATGCTGCTGTTTTGATTTGTGACCAATGCCCATTGATTTGCAGTGATCATTGCAGCTTGAGGTGGGGCAATAGCTTGCATCCAGGCAGTTTTGTTGAAATCTGACACCGATTGCGTAGCTGATGATTGCGTAGCTGATGATTGTGGAGTCAAAGATGTTAGAGTCCACGCGGTTGGATCCCACTGACCGTTAGTTCCCATTTAAAAAAATTTTCACAAACTATGATAAAATTTCGAAGGATAACAAACAGCCGAAGGATCTTTGATCGAAAGACCTGTAAAACACAAACTTGTTAAACTTAAACAGACTGGGATCGAAGGATCAAACCTTGTTCGAAGGATCAACAATGTTCGAAAGATCACTGTTGAGTTTCGAGCAATGACTTCGAAAGACTCTCCAATCGAAGGATCCTTGTCTTTCGAATAAGACCTGTAGATCGAAAGATGTATGTTTCAAAAAGATTCCTTGGTTCGAAGGATGATTATCTATCGAACCTCCCTTGATCGAAAGATGAACTTTCGACTTCGAAGGAAATCTTTCGATCTTGTCTGACACAGTTGACAAAGAGTGACGGGTTGGTGAAAAAGGTGATGGGTAGGTGAAATCTTTCGGCAGAAGGTATGTTCAGACCATACTTTCTGCCAAAACCAGATTTGAAACAATAAAACAATGCCCAAAAACAGAAACCGGAGAAAACCTTATCCAGAAACCGGTCACCGGATAAGCCGGAATTTTGGCCGGAAATCACCAAAATTCTTAAAAACAAGTTTTTTTAAGTTACCCAACCCGACCAAAAACACACCCGGTAAGTTTAGAACACGTTTTATGTAACACCCTAGATTCTAATTAACAGTTTATCTGTAAATTACCAACAATTTGATGCGTAGTTAAGACTACACATATTGTTAATAATGCGGGTTTATTAAAACTTTTACACGTCATAAGTTATTCTACATAACGTGGTTGAATTCGTTGTTTAAGATTTACAATTTATCAAAGTGCGGAAGCGTGTGTCATTATCGTGTTCGGTTCTTCGCTGAACTTGATCGTCTTCCGGCATCCCAGAAAGTACCTACATTTCATAAACATGAAATGCTTTAGTCATACGGTATTTAAAACGCATCTAAACGAGTCCGGAAAACATAACTGATCAAAAACATACATGTTTGTACAAGGTCCACCGTAAATTACGGTGGACACCGTAATTTACGGTGGTCCTTGTTTCGATTTGTTTTCACCGTAAATCAGGAGGGTTTCACCGTAACCCATTTCAGGTCCACCGTAAATTACGGTGGCACCGTAATTTACGGTGGCACCTGCATCCCACCTTTCCATTTTGCCGTAATTTGACACGAATTCTTTCGTATCTTTCAAACCGTTTATCCGTTTGACCTACCGTTTCTTCCTACATGTTTGTAATTTAATTCTCCATCATATGGAGTTAAAACCCGACATTCGCCTTAACAAAATTTAAGACCTTTAAGTCTTCGGCTTATTTCTCTTTTACCAAAATTTGACCCGTTTACGCATTTTATCAAACAAACGTATTTGTTTGATTCCTATATCACATACAACTCTTTAATTTAATATTACCTACCATTATAGGTTCTAATTATAGGTTTATTACACAATTTAAACCCATTTTCACTCGTATGCTTATTTTGACCCGTTAAGGATATTTTAAGCACTTTTAAACTCAAATTTCGCTTTTATTCCAATCTAGCGTTGTAACCTATATTTCTTATCTAGTACTCTTCCATCACAACTAAATGTGTGTTGGATTTAAAGTAGATATCTATGTGTTCCGGATTTATTTCCCTTGAAATATCATTTTACGGCAAAGACTCATATGGAGTCTTTTAGCCCAAGAATTACATCTTTCACTACCTATACTCGTTCTAAACTTTTGTTTAATCATAAGACTCCTTTCCAAACAACCTCTAAGGGTTGTTTGTTCAATTTAGCCTACAAGGGCGTTTTGGTCGATTTCGGTCCTTCTTTTACAATGAAGGGCTATCACCAATTATTCGACCAAATTAACACTTTTCATACATCATAAATATGCGTACCTGGCTCGGATCAACAAGTAGACCCAATTTTAATACCTTGCTTTATATTCTCTAATTAAGAACGATGCGAATATCCATTGGATGTCTATTCCTGTAAGCATATGACTCGACAAAAGAATCATTAGTCTATATAGTCAAAAGGTGTTGTCTACACCTTTTGACCCGTTTGGCCGAGATGACCATTTATCTTTGCGAGATGATATTTATTATCATCTCCTCTACATGTCTCTTTCCGTTTAACACCTTACGGTCATTTTAAATCATAATCTGTGTATTGCTTTCGACATAATATGACCAAATTATCAATTTACTTCTTTTAAACCATTATTATGGTTTCTATCATCTTTGATTTTCTTGTTCCGTTCGACTACACGACGGAACATCATATTTCAATTGTTTAGATATCTCATTCATAATTTATATGTTAAGAAAACATTCCACAATTTAAGACTAGTGTAAGCCATACTTACCTTGCATCCGAATTATGCTCTTTCCGCCATTCTTGCTTCGTTTGACCCGCTTCCTTTCCAAGCCTCCACCTAGCTTGTCAAGCGTCAAACTATCATCATAATTCGTAAGACGGTTATATTAGTCATCATTAATTATGACTATTCCATCTTATATATTTTCTATCACAATTATCATTCGATCTTATTAGTGGTCGGTTTGACTACTAAAAGTCAAACGCCCCTTAGCATATAAATGCACATTCAACTTCTATCTATCAATTAGTAGCTAACATGATCTTATACACTTAGTTACATGAACATGGCTACCAAATTTCATCATAACATTCAAAACCCATTTCAATCATGTATGAACAAGTTCCCAAATCACTTAATTTGTTTGAGTGCCTTGTTTTTATTACCCAATATGATGATTTTAAACATAACTTATCATCATCTTTACTATTACATAAAAACCCACTTCCTAGTTTACTTGTTAATCACATAAAAGTGATATTACTTCAAGTTCTTCATGATTTCATCATATCTAACAAAACCCACTTCTAGTTACTTATGAACTCTTAACAAAATCTCTAATTTGATCAAGTAGTTCATTCATATGAGTTAGTATGATGTTTATAAACACCATTTGAACATCAATTTCATCAATTTAACCAAAACCCACTTAGCTCATAATAGGGTAATTATCAAATCCCTAGTTTATGGCACAATTATACAAGTTTGCATCTAGGGTTTGTTTCTAGGCTTATACCCACACTAATATCACTATAACATTGAACATTCATGCAAGAATTCCGTTCATGCAAGTTCATCAAAATTTCGAAATATCACCAAACATCAAAATTCAACATACCTTGTGATCTCCTAAGCTTGGTGATCACGATTTTATTAAAAGCCCTAATTTTCAGCTCGATTTCTCTTTGATTTTGTTGAATTTGAGTGCTTAGGGTTCTTGAGGAGAACCTCCTCCCTTTTCTCCTGTGGATATCGACCAACACACCTTGTGTGTGTGTGGGTTGGTTTTTGTTTGGTTTTTAATTATAAACTTCCTTCACATATTGCCCATTTTAGTCCCTCTAGTTTAAAGGTTTTATAAATGGGTCAATTACCACAAGTTCCTTCCTTGTTTTACTAACAATAACTAACTAGGTTAATTATCCTAGTTAACTTAGTGGGCTTCGGGAATTATAACCCGTCTTATTTTAAGTCCCGTTAACTCGGGCATTTTTATGTATCTTGTAGCCTCAAAGTATTTATCCTTCTTAAGACCTTTTATTCGCTTTTTATTAATATTAGGATTATTTATTTAGATCCTAATATTTACCGGGTTAATTTTTACCACTAACGGTATTTTACCCGTCTTTACTATTAACGTGGTTTGATTACCAAACCCGTTTTTGGGATGTTACAAGTCTACCCCCCTTAAAGAGGTTTCGTCCTCGAAACCTTTTCTTACATAATTTATTGAGTTCCAAACCCAATGTACATATACTGAGTAACCTTCTAAGCATTACTCATACTTTAATCAATTGTTAGCATTACCAGAAAATTATGGTAATGTCTTTTTGGTTACAGAACCTCTACGTATGTCGTACGACATAGTGCAACTTAAAATAACGTAGTCTCGTTATTTCCACTAGTTTAGTTAACTTAGCGATATTCAATGCTTTCATATACTATCGGATTTCTTTATGAACCCGTTACTTTGACCCGTTTAAAGGTCTTTAGTGAGATCTTTCACTTTTAGCAACAAATCTTTTTATTCGTGAACTTATAGCTTTATGATCCCTCAAATAAGTGATCAATATTTTCTGTTAGTGAGGTCTCATGGGTCGTCACTTTATCTCTTGTATCTATATACCTTTGTTGTTTACTTGACCGAGTCGCCAAACTTTGGCCACTTAGTCTCATAGGTTTATAAATTATGTTTATTCTACATTACTCTTCGTAGTGAATAATGTGTTAAACAATTTCTTAATTTGAGTTTCGACCTTAACTGATCTCACTAACTAGACTTATCGGTCCAGTTACTTTGTACCCATCACTCGGGTCGTAATATGATTACTTCACATTACTTCTCTTGACCGTGATCGCGTCACGTCATGTTTAGGTTTGTTCCAACCTTTCTTTTCGAATGTATCGTCTTGCACTTATCAGTGTCAAGACTTATATCTTTCAAGCTTACTACTTATTCGTCTATCAGAATTCATATTCGTAAAAACGTCATTTCTTACAAAAACCGGAGTTTTAGTCTAGCATCTTCCCTTTAACTTTTGTCAATTATCCACATCAAGGAAATTGACAACTCATAATTTATTGTTTTCCGTTTTTACTTTATGCGGGGAATCGTAACAAATTCCCTCACCTTACACTATTGACCCGTAGGTTCCTTCACTTAACCTCGTAGGCTATTTCCTTATGTTTTCACCTCTTTAAGGCGAGACCCTTATAACTTCTTTCTAATCATGACCCGTGGGTCGTTTTAGTCCATATATTTCTCGTTTGTTTATAACCCTAAAGGTTATGTTGATCCCGTAGATCACTCTTTTTTTTTTTTTTTTTTTTTTACTCGTGTCTTATTAAAATATATATTTGGTGTCAAAGCACTCTTTTTACGTTTGAAATTCATTTGTCTCAAGCTTACCGTTATCCGGCTTGCTCTTACTTACGCTTTCAAGCATTATACTTTATTCAACCCGTTCAATCTCAAAATAGTTGAATATAATTATCAGAATTTCTGTTTACGAAATTTTTATGGTCTTTTAGTCATAACTCATAATCTGAGTCTTTTGACTTTAAATTCATGTTCTCGTCTCTCGGTTTACGCATGTGTTTAAATCCTTACCCATCAACCGGGTGTTTTACCGAAGTCGTTATTATTGCAACCCTCCCGGTATGCATTAAGACCTCGCTTCATTTTTATATTCCGACTTTGTCTTTAAGTTGGATGTTTTACTAAAAACGACCCGTTGAGGGACTCATTTGCAATTTTCGGGTTCGAGCGTAAGTACACTCCCTCCCAATACTTGTCTAATCATGCTTGCGTTTTCTGGGTTCGAGTGTAAGTACACTCCCTCCCAATACTTGTCTAATCATGCTTGCGTTTTCTGGGTTCGAGTGTAAGTACACTCCCTCCCAATACTTGTCTAATCATGCTTGCGTTTTCTGGGTTCGAGTGTAAGTACACTCCCTCCCAATACTTGTCTAATCATGCTTGCGTTTTCTGGGTTCGAGTGTAAGTACACTCCCTCCCAATACTTGTCTAATCATGCTTGCGTTTTCTGGGTTCGAGTGTAAGTACACTCCCTCCCAATACTTGTCTAATCATGCTTGCGTTTTCTGGGTTCGAGTGTAAGTACACTCCCTCCCAATACTTGTCTAATCATGCTTGCGTTTTCTGGGTTCGAGTGTAAGTACACTCCCTCCCAATACTTGTCTAATCATGCTTCTTTGTCCCTTCACTCGGGCTCATTATCCTAATGTAATACGCTTCCGTCACTCGGTTGTGCGTTTACATTATTATCAAATATTTTGCTTGTCTGATTCATTTGGGTACTTTTTACTTAGTCCCATTCACCCCGCCATTACCACATCGGACATAACTGCGCTCATTATAAGAAGCTCATGCTATCATGTGTTCACTACTTACTTGGCCAGAGTAAGCGATCAACACGTGGTACGCGTGACCTTATTATAATTACCACATCACGTCCCATGTAAGTAACTCCTCAAATTATCTTCATGTTTATGGTTTCATTTGGTAAAACTTTATTTAATTGTTAGTTAACAATTTTTAGTTTTAATCGTTTATCCTTGAACATGTACAATGTCCCTTTTTATAAACATTTATTCACATTCATTGATGTGATCATAAATTTTCTCAATAGGATTTGTATTGAGAATACTTACTTGGATGATCACTCTCGTCCAAGTTTCTATATAAACAAGTCTTGTTATTCATTTGTTATTCATCATTGTGAATAATACATTTCCTATTAAATTTCTCTTGGAAATCAAGTTTTCCAAGTTCTATCATATGTGTATGCAACCGTTATTACTTACGTGTTTGTTGCATATAACGACTCGTGCGATTAAATTTAAAAGTGTGCACCTGGTGATGCTTGCCCTAACGGGCTTCTCTTGTCATTAGTCTTGTTCGCGACCGTTACGCGATTTTGGTCCTTAATGAGTATGCTCTTCCTGTCGTACCCCGGACCGTTCCATCATCATATCCATAATTCGTTTGACTCTCGTCGTCTTCAAACGCGAGTGTCCTTCATTTAAAACATTCACAAAAGTTAGTAAAGTCAACTTCAATAATCGCCCGTATTATAATACAAGGCATTTTCTACTATACACGTCAACGCGCGTATTTTCGTCAACCCTAACAATCATTTAAATTGGGGTAACGTATACCACACGATAGCTCTATGTGTTGTTTACAACACTTTAGCATACTAACTAATAACGTACTTGTACTTACCGGATTTGCGATCAAGCTTCGAACCGAACACTATTCTTTTTTAAGAGCATAAGGTTTAAGTCCAAGCATGGTTCCTCCCAACCATACTCGAATCTCTTAAACCAAGGCTCTGATACCAACTTGTAACACCCTAGATTCTAATTAACAGTTTATCTGTAAATTACCAACAATTTGATGCGTAGTTAAGACTACACATATTGTTAATAATGCGGGTTTATTAAAACTTTTACACGTCATAAGTTATTCTACATAACGTGGTTGAATTCGTTGTTTAAGATTTACAATTTATCAAAGTGCGGAAGCGTGTGTCATTATCGTGTTCGGTTCTTCGCTGAACTTGATCGTCTTCCGGCATCCCAGAAAGTACCTACATTTCATAAACATGAAATGCTTTAGTCATACGGTATTTAAAACGCATCTAAACGAGTCCGGAAAACATAACTGATCAAAAACATACATGTTTGTACAAGGTCCACCGTAAATTACGGTGGACACCGTAATTTACGGTGGTCCTTGTTTCGATTTGTTTTCACCGTAAATCAGGAGGGTTTCACCGTAACCCATTTCAGGTCCACCGTAAATTACGGTGGCACCGTAATTTACGGTGGCACCTGCATCCCACCTTTCCATTTTGCCGTAATTTGACACGAATTCTTTCGTATCTTTCAAACCGTTTATCCGTTTGACCTACCGTTTCTTCCTACATGTTTGTAATTTAATTCTCCATCATATGGAGTTAAAACCCGACATTCGCCTTAACAAAATTTAAGACCTTTAAGTCTTCGGCTTATTTCTCTTTTACCAAAATTTGACCCGTTTACGCATTTTATCAAACAAACGTATTTGTTTGATTCCTATATCACATACAACTCTTTAATTTAATATTACCTACCATTATAGGTTCTAATTATAGGTTTATTACACAATTTAAACCCATTTTCACTCGTATGCTTATTTTGACCCGTTAAGGATATTTTAAGCACTTTTAAACTCAAATTTCGTTTTTATTCCAATCTAGCGTTGTAACCTATATTTCTTATCTAGTACTCTTCCATCACAACTAAATGTGTGTTGGATTTAAAGTAGATATCTATGTGTTCCGGATTTATTTCCCTTGAAATATCATTTTACGGCAAAGACTCATATGGAGTCTTTTAGCCCAAGAATTACATCTTTCACTACCTATACTCGTTCTAAACTTTTGTTTAATCATAAGACTCCTTTCCAAACAACCTCTAAGGGTTGTTTGTTCAATTTAGCCTACAAGGGCGTTTTGGTCGATTTCGGTCCTTCTTTTACAATGAAGGGCTATCACCAATTATTCGACCAAATTAACACTTTTCATACATCATAAATATGCGTACCTGGCTCGGATCAACAAGTAGACCCAATTTTAATACCTTGCTTTATATTCGCTAATTAAGAACGATGCGAATATCCATTGGATGTCTATTCCTGTAAGCATATGACTCGACAAAAGAATCATTAGTCTATATAGTCAAAAGGTGTTGTCTACACCTTTTGACCCGTTTGGCCGAGATGACCATTTATCTTTGCGAGATGATATTTATTATCATCTCCTCTACATGTCTCTTTCCGTTTAACACCTTACGGTCATTTTAAATCATAATCTGTGTATTGCTTTCGACATAATATGACCAAATTATCAATTTACTTCTTTTAAACCATTATTATGGTTTCTATCATCTTTGATTTTCTTGTTCCGTTCGACTACACGACGGAACATCATATTTCAATTGTTTAGATATCTCATTCATAATTTATATGTTAAGAAAACATTCCACAATTTAAGACTAGTGTAAGCCATACTTACCTTGCATCCGAATTATGCTCTTTCCGCCATTCTTGCTTCGTTTGACCCGCTTCCTTTCCAAGCCTCCACCTAGCTTGTCAAGCGTCAAACTATCATCATAATTCGTAAGACGGTTATATTAGTCATCATTAATTATGACTATTCCATCTTATATATTTTCTATCACAATTATCATTCGATCTTATTAGTGGTCGGTTTGACTACTAAAAGTCAAACGCCCCTTAGCATATAAATGCACATTCAACTTCTATCTATCAATTAGTAGCTAACATGATCTTATACACTTAGTTACATGAACATGGCTACCAAATTTCATCATAACATTCAAAACCCATTTCAATCATGTATGAACAAGTTCCCAAATCACTTAATTTGTTTGAGTGCCTTGTTTTTATTACCCAATATGATGATTTTAAACATAACTTATCATCATCTTTACTATTACATAAAAACCCACTTCCTAGTTTACTTGTTAATCACATACAAGTGATATTACTTCAAGTTCTTCATGATTTCATCATATCTAACAAAACCCACTTCTAGTTACTTATGAACTCTTAACAAAATCTCTAATTTGATCAAGTAGTTCATTCATATGAGTTAGTATGATGTTTATAAACACCATTTGAACATCAATTTCATCAATTTAACCAAAACCCACTTAGCTCATAATAGGGTAATTATCAAATCCCTAGTTTATGGCACAATTATACAAGTTTGCATCTAGGGTTTGTTTCTAGGCTTATACCCACACTAATATCACTATAACATTGAACATTCATGCAAGAATTTCGTTCATGCAAGTTCATCAAAATTTCGAAATATCACCAAACATCAAAATTCAACATACCTTGTGATCTCCTAAGCTTGGTGATCACGATTTTATTAAAAGCCCTAATTTTCAGCTCGATTTCTCTTTGATTTTGTTGAATTTGAGTGCTTAGGGTTCTTGAGGAGAACCTCCTCCCTTTTCTCCTGTGGATATCGACCAACACACCTTGTGTGTGTGTGGGTTGGTTTTTGTTTGGTTTTTAATTATAAACTTCCTTCACATATTGCCCATTTTAGTCCCTCTAGTTTAAAGGTTTTATAAATGGGTCAATTACCACAAGTTCCTTCCTTGTTTTACTAACAATAACTAACTAGGTTAATTATCCTAGTTAACTTAGTGGGCTTCGGGAATTATAACCCGTCTTATTTTAAGTCCCGTTAACTCGGGCATTTTTATGTATCTTGTAGCCTCAAAGTATTTATCCTTCTTAAGACCTTTTATTCGCTTTTTATTAATATTAGGATTATTTATTTAGATCCTAATATTTACCGGGTTAATTTTTACCACTAACGGTATTTTACCCGTCTTTACTATTAACGTGGTTTGATTACCAAACCCGTTTTTGGGATGTTACATTTTAACGTCTGGAAATGCGAGAAAAACAGTAAAAACGAGTGCTAAACCAGTGAGTTTTTGTCCAAAAACACCCCAAAATCTCGGTTTTTAACAAGGAAAAGAGCCACGGCTCTGATACCACTTGTAGGTCCCTCTCGAGGATGAGATAAAACCTTATCCTTGTTATATCAAACACACTAGCAAGTGCGGAATCCAAGCTAACATGCACACCGAGTTAGAAGACGACAAAACACAACACGCAAGATTCACCGATTAACACCACATGTATTAATACGAATGAAGGGTCCGGTTACAAGCTCAATGTTTACAGAAGTATTCTATAAACTCTCAAAGTGTGTGTGTGTGCTCCTGTCTCTCTATGTCTTCCTCTTGTGTCTAATTTTGAAGTGAACACAACACACGGGTATTTATACCCGACACAGATCGTCTGGTCGAAGGATCAGACAGACTGATCGAAAGATCATCTGTCGACCAGAAACAGCTCGAAGGATCAACATGTACCACGAAAGATGTGATCTTTCGTGGTCCATCCTTCGAAGGATATCTTTCGAGCTCATCATCATCGAAGGATATAAGTAATCCTTCGATGACCATCCTTCGACTCAAACATCTTTCAATCATGTGCTAACTGTTTGGTCAAGTCAAACCAGGAGGATGGTTGACTTGGTCAAACTTACATCGAACGCACATAAAAACAAACCTAAGACGTAAATCAGACTAACACAAGACATCGTTTTGAATCATGACGAAATACAGACAAAGTACAGACACAAGTGCACCAACACATTGTCATCGGTATGCATGAAAGAAGGCTGCCCCCTATTGATAATGATGATCATTTCATGTTGTTGACTTTGTTTCTTTTGTCTCACCAATGGCTGCGTACAAGTCCCAAGTCCCATGTGCTCACATGTGCAATTGATGGGTTGAACGGCTTATACCTCGAAGGAAGAATATTTGCAGGAAATCTTCTTTGGTTGCGGTTAGGGAGAGAGAGAAAGAGGAGAAATCCCATGATTTTAGGGATTGGTTATTGATATGGCAGTTTCTTGACTGATTTAAAACAATTCTAATTACCAAAATACCCTCACTATATTAAAAGTCTCTAATTATATAACTCAGATATTACGAAAATGCCATCCATTTGATCTAAGCCATTAAAAACACCAATTGGAGGGCCCAGATCGCTTCCTAGACTTTTTAGGAAAAACACACTTTCCGCAGAACTCCTACTCTAATAAAATATTATATACTTTTTTTTGTTTTATTATTTTCACATTATAATAATTGTTATCTTCTTTACTTTTCAAGCTTCATAAGCTTGGTGTTAACTGGTACTTATATCGAAAATACCGGTTCGTTATCGGTACATGAAGGTAAAAAACAGCACCAGCCTGGTACATAAAACGCCAAAACTCGGTACCGGATTGATTTTGATAATCTTTTAGTTTGAGAAATTTGGTACTACTACCCAGTACCATTTGCTCATCCCTGATCACGGGTAACGTACGAACAACAACGGTATTGTACAACTTTTTTTTTAGTTTCAGGGGTAGTGATGAGCTCGGTACCAACTGATACCGAATCAGCATTGTTACCGAAAATACCGGTTACGGTATTGGTATATGAAGGTAAAAACCGGTAGCGAACCGGTACCAGGAACGCCAAACGTCAGTACCGAACTGGTACTTAGGATTTTTCGGTTCAGGAAATTCGGTACCGGTACCCATTACTATTTGTTCATCTCTGACTACGGGTTTCTACCGAAAAAACATCATTATCATACAACTTTTTTAGTTGATTTTATTTCGGTTATTTTTTAGTGTTTTTTTCCTACATTTTCTTTTTATTCTTCTCAACGATTCCGTGTGCAACGCACTCGTAGTGATTTCAAACATATATAAACATAGACTAAATAACAAAACAAGTTCGCCGCAACGAGGCGACGGTTTTTATGTAACACCCTTATTAAAGGACTGAATTTAATAATAATTTACATAAATTATTACACTAATTTTGAGATTTTAAAAGAACAACCATGTTAATAAACCGACATATTCGTGGCGCTTGCTAAAAACAAGTTTAAAGAAACATCTACTAGTCAACTACCGACTAGTTAAGCATTCAAAACATAATTAAGGGTTCAGTTACAACAAAAACATTGTCTTGATAATAGTTAAGTTAACGCGGAAGCTTAAAAATACGTGTTCGGTTCTTGATAGCATACTTGATCATCATCCGGATAGTCCCCATCGTTACCTAGAGTCAAAACCATTATAAACATTAGTTTTGACATTTAATTAGAGTGTACAAACAAATTCCAGTTAAAAAAAAAATAAAATTCTAACTTTGAACCTCCCGCGTGTTGCGGCAGGAAACATTATATCCGTCGCGACTCGCGACGGCTTCCGCGTGTCGCGGGGTTATTCAGGTGTTCCTCCGCGTGGCGCGGGGGAACGCTTTTTCCAGCAGGTGCAGGTTTAATTCCTGCATTTCTGCCCAGCTCCGAAAATTATCCAAATTCTAACTTTAAAAGGTCATAACTTTTCACTCGTTAGTCCGTTTTAACCGATTCTTTTTCCTATGAGTCCGTAATAAAATTTCGGATTCAACCATGTAAATTTCACATCACGGAAACCAAGATACCGACAATCGGTTCACAATTTCCTTATTTCAATTATCCAATCCATTAGTGTAAGTGCATAGCACCTCTTTTCCATTCTTAAGACCTTTTAGACATAATTACCCAAATTCCCGGGCTCATATATTTGGTGCATTCGCGCCATTCTATGGCTTTGCGTTCCCTTAGGGCTAAATACTTGTTTCTTCGGAATTCAAGCATTCCGTTTCAAACGACCCTTTTTCATTTAACTTCTATTGTTTGACCCAAATTCCGGGTTCTTATACTTAGATTAATATAACCAAATCATTGGTATGGTACTATCCATCATTTAACGAAGTATGAGACTTTCAAGTCTCTACTCTCGTGATTCTTTTAAAAGCATCATTTTGACCCGTTTGGCTATTTAGTGAAAACCATCACTTCATTGACTAGCCAAACTAAATTCCAAGTCTTTACTTTGACCCGTTTGATGGTCGAGTGTACTTCACCACTTTAACGACGCATCAAACGCATCCATTACACTACAACGTCATTCACACAACAAAACTAAACATTTACACATAATTTTAACGGGGCTTAAGCCACGTACCTTTAAAGCACACCTTTTCCATGCGTATCCCCTCCGGTGTGTCCGCTTGACGTTCCGGATTCCTTGCCTATAGAGTTCAATTCATAACAAGTTTTAGAACTCTTTCATAAGCTTTAACGCATTATTTCTTAACATAGTCAAATCTGCGTTTTCATCCAACTAATAACATTTTAGCCCTCATTTAGGCGTTTTATTGTAACGCCCCAAAAACCGGTTATTAATTAAAATAAATGAAAATGAACAAAAAGTAACCTAGTTGATGGGTTATGATAAGAAATAAGCTAAAAATTTGAAATAATGCTTGAATTAAATACTTATCAACTTAGAAGGGGGTAATGTGTAAAGTTTTAATAAATAAGGATTTATAATGGGTAAACCCACAAACACACATTCTGTGCGTGGGTTGGATCGATCAAGCAGGAGGGGAACAAGGTGAAACCCTTGTTCTCCAAATTCAGCAAATTGAAGTGGAAATTCAAGGATAATCCAATGCATGAACTCCGATTTACACTCATCTAAACTCGATTATTGAAGTGGTAAGCTTAATTTTCTGAAATCACGAATTATAGAATGAGGGGTTCAACCAATCTCGATTTCTTGTACCATATATGGGAAATTTGAGTTAGAATTGCCTCCTAGAACAAGAATCATGTGTGATTTTAGGTTGCATGAAAGATTGTAGTGAAAACCCACTTTGTGAAATTGTGTTATGATTAAGAAGATCATAATGATTGTGATTGTATGTTATCTTGATATATGATCTGGTTTGTAATGCTTGAATGTTAGATAAATTGATGTAGGAGGAATTAATTATGCAAAAATTAGAATAAATATGAATGTTGGGTGATGATGAACTAGTAAAGATGTGCATTAGAGACTTGTACCTCATACCTTAATTATGATGCCTACCAAGTGTTTGATGAAATGCTTAAGAGATGAATTTATGAGTAACTTGGAAAAATGGTAGAATGAAGTAGATGAACTAAATGAATGAATGAATGTTATAATGTAGGCGTGAAGGAAGAAGGTACAAGCACTAGGAAAACGGAAGGCACGCAAGACGGAGGTATGTTCCGTTGCATACAACACCTTACTTAAATTTCGCTAACAATTATGATGAATAACCCTAGTTATAATGAATATGGTGATTAGTAAATAAATAACAAACTCCTTGTGGGTTTGATTATGCTATCGAAGATTATGATAAACTATGCAAATCGATCGATTCAAATTGAATAAGTCGAGTAAGAATAAGGTACCATTCGTTTTGAACGGGTGGTCATTAATGCAATTAAGTAATGAATTAAGTTCAATCCGTTTAACGGATAGAACGAAGGAATTATGTTGAAAGCAATTAGTCCGATGTATTCGGGTTGTAAGTGGTATGCGTGAATCTCATTATGAGAATGTATGCCAACCCACGTAGTTGGGTAATCGAATGCATAAGAGAAATGAAAGAACATAAACGAAGGGAATTAATTGATGTTATTGTAAGCGAAACAAGCACTATGATTAACTTTTTAAAGTTTGTTGTGAATGTAAGTAAATCCTCATCTTAGGCGACTTGGAGAATTGGAGCGAGCACGTGTTCTTGATATGTCATGCCAATCGCTTCCGCTAGTTGCTTTAATGTTTTGTGTCAAATACTTGTCTATTTTGCATAACCTTGTTAGTCATCATACTTTTCAAAACTTGTTGATTTGGTTTTAGTAGTATGTTGTTGAACAAACCGTAGTGTTGTATTTAGTATGATTATAATTCTAACAGGGGTATGCTCGTCTTATGAACGGGTCATGCGCAAATTTTGTTAAAAGTTTTTATGAATATTGTAAAATGCTAGGTCTTTAAATCATTAAAGTTGTTGTTTTATTAATACGAATAAGCGGTCCTTACAAGTTGGTATCAGAGCCAAGGTTTGAGGGATTCGAGCTTTTAACGCGATGCTTGAACTCAAACCGATGGCTCATTCGAAAGTATGCTCGCTCCAAGATCGCCAATGAGGTAATAATTTAAGTTTCCAATGAATACAAGTATATGTAATGAGTTTGAGATGTAAAGTTGAGTTAAATATGTGAAGTAATAATTATGGGTGGCGAAACAATGAATTCCAGGGATCGTACAGCTGGAAACGGACCCGAAAAAGAGTTAAAACGCTAAAAAACAAAGCTGCAGCGGATTAACGAACGGATGGCCGTCGCCGACGGCCAGACACCCGTCGCCGACGCCCCTATGTTGGTAGACGGCTTAATTTCCTGCCTACGGGCTAATGTAGGCGACACCCAATTATGAAGCCCGTCGCCGACGGGGCATGAAGCCGTCGGCGACGGCTAGCGGAATTCAATCCGCTGATTTTTTTTTGTTTTTCACGTTTTGTGTTGTCGGGTTGTTCGAAAACTTATTTCATGACTACGTAGAGTCCATAAAAGGCTTAATGGGTGTAGGTAATCACAATTAGTGATTACAACAAGAATGAATTCGTAAGAATCAAAAGTGATAAACCGAATGACACAAGATGGATTAAGTAAATGCTGATTAATGAATAATGATATACTGAAAGTCTGTGATTTGTATTAAACGAAAACATGACATTGTGTAGATGGCTGATGCAAGCAACGTTAATGATGATGATGATACTGCTCGTCAAGAAACATTTTACAATAAAGTCACGGAAGTGGCAGAAGGGGTTATGCAAGCTAATCTTCCACGATTAGCTCAAGAAGTAGAAAGTCGGGTGTTGGGAGTTGTGGATGCCATGATGACTAGCAAGATTGAAGAACTGAAAGAACTGATAGAGGGATCTAAAAACAAAAGCAAAGAACGACGGTGCACGTATAAAGACTTTATGGCGTGCAATCCCACAACGTATGATGGTAAAATCGACCCGATCGCATGCCAAAGATGGGTTTCAAATATAGAAGCAGTATTTATTCGAAGTCGTTGTGATAATGAAGATAAGGTGATGTTCGCTACTGGCCAACTCACTCTTCAGGCGAAGGATTGGTGGGATGCACACAGTAAAGAAATAGGGGAGGATAGACTCCAAGTGATGACTTGGCAAGAATTTAAGGAACCCTTTATGAGATACCATTGCCCTCAGTCGACTATTGATAAGATCCAGGAGGATTTCTTGTGCCTCCGACAGAAAACGAGTCGATAAATGAAATATCAAATACTTTCATGGATAAGATGAAGTTCTGTGGGGATTTTGTGAAGACTGAAAGGATGAAGATCAATCGCTTTTACGGGGTGTTAAAGGCGGAATTTAGGGAGTTCATTACTCCCTCGAAATGTGAGACCCTTGATGAGCTCATCAATCTGGCACGGGATAGAGAAATCGAAATTAAGAGGCAAGAAGAACGTGGGGAAAAGAGATCAAGCAAGAAAGGTGCAAGTTCGAGTCCATCCAAAAAGGGAAAGTATCAAGAGCAAGGAAGGAAAGATAAGTCGAAGGGTGGTATCACTCCTTGTAAGACTTGTGGAAAGCTTCATACTGGGGAGTGTCTGTTAGGCAAGAAGGGGTGCTACAAATGTGGTAAGGAGGGACATTGTCTTATCAATGTCCAAATAACCTGAAGACTTGTTTCAACTGTTTCGAAAAGGGGCATGTTAAATCGGAGTGTCCAAAACTCCAACAAGGATCAAAGAAGGAGGGAAAGAACGAAGAAAGCTCTAAAGCGAAGGGGAGGATGTTCCAAATCACCTCCGAAGAAGCTAAGTCTCATCCGAATGTGGTTTCAGGTATCTTTCTATTAAACTCCATACCGGTTTATGTTTTGTTTGATACCGGGGCCACTATGTCGTTTATTTCAAATGAAATCATACAACATCCTTCATTTAAGATCGAACGAATGCCGATGCCTTTAGAAGTAGAAATAGCTGATAGTAAGATTTATATGTTACACGAGATTTGTAAAAATTGCAAATTTACCATAGAAGATGAAGAATTCGATATCGACCTCATACCTATGGTTTTGGGGGAATTCAAAATGATAGTGGGTATGGATTGGATGACCCGACACCAAGCGAGAATTAATTGTGAAACTAAAACAGTACATGTCCAGTCCCCAAGTGGAAAACGAATAACTATACAAGGCGAGAGAATGATGGAAGCGAAACTTTGTACCCTCGTTCAAGCCGCTAAGTATACACTTAACGGGGGTAGGGCATACCTAGCTTACGTGATAGATGTTCAACAAGGTTTCCCGAAACTTGAAGACGTGGAGATAGTGAATGAATTTCCGAATGTATTTCCGGAGGAATTGCCGGGACTTCCCCCCGAAAGAGAAATAGAGTTTCACATTGAATTGAATCCGGTTGCGAAGCCGGTTGCGAAGGCTCCTTATAGGTTGGCTCCCACCGAGATACGGGAGCTAATGACACAATTACAAGACTTGTTAGATAAGGGCTTTATACGTCCGAGTGTGTCACCTTGGGGAGCTCCTGTCTTATTTGTTAAGAAGAAAGACGGGTCGATGCGCATGTGCATTGACTACAGAGAATTAAACAAGCTAACCATCAAGAACCGCTACCCTTTACCTAGAATTGACGATCTTTTTGATCAATTGCAAGGGGCGAGTTGGTTCTCCAAGATAGATCTGCGTTCGGGGTACCATCAAGTTAGAGTACGGGAAGAAGATATTCCGAAAACCGCATTCAGAACCCGTTATGGGCATTATGAATTTTTAGTCATGTCTTTCGGATTGACGAATGCGCCGGCTGCGTTTATGGATCTTATGAACCGGGTATGTCGACCCATGTTAGATAAATCGGTGATCGTGTTCATAGATGATATTCTAGTCTACTATCGAAGCAAGGCCGAACATGCAAGACATTTGCGTGAAGTACTTGAAGTTCTCCGTAAGGAGAAACTCTATGCGAAATTCTCAAAATGCGCCTTTTGGCTCAGAGAGGTGCAGTTTCTGGGTCATGTGATCAATTCGGAGGGTGTTTTAGTAGATCCGTCAAAGATTGACGCCGTAATGAAATGGGTTCCTCCGAAGAACCCGACTGAAATAAGAAGTTTTCTAGGCCTCGCGGGATATTACAGAAGGTTCATACAGGATTTTTCGAAAATAGCTTTACCCTTAACAAAACTGACGAGGAAGAAAGAGAAATTTGTGTGGGGAAAAGAACAGGAAGAAGACTTTCGAGTATTAAAAGAGTAATTATCATGTCCCCCGGTCTTGACGTTACCGGATGGGACTGAAGACCTGGTGGTCTATTCAGACGCGTCACACCAGGGTTTAGGTTACGTTTTGATGTAAAGGGGAAGGGTTATCGCATATGCTTCACGACAATTGAAACTGCATGAAGTAAACTACCCAACACACGATTTGGAATTAGCAGCGGTAGTATTTGCCTTAAAAATTTGGAGGCATTATCTATATGGCGTGAAATGCACAATTTACTCGGATCACAAAAGCCTTAAATATTTCTTTGAGCAGAAAGACTTAAATATGAGGCAACGGAGGTGGTTAGAACTTATCAAAGATTACGATTGTGATATCCTTTATCACCCGGGAAAAACGAATGTGGTAGACGACGCGTTAAGCCGAAAAGAGTATCCGTCTCCCATTCGAGTAAAATCCATGAAGATGATAGTTACGCCACGATTACTCGAGATGATACGTGATTCCCAAATAAAGTAGCTTGGAGCGGAAGATGTAAAGAAAGATTGAAAGGTGTAACCGATAAACTAGAAGAAAATTCGATCGGACTCAAGACGTGATTCGGCCGAATTTGGATACCTCGTTTCTGTGAAGTCAAGACTGCGTTACTTGAAGAAGCTCATAAGTCACGGTATTCGGTTCACCCCGGGGCTACAAAGATGTATCAAGACTTGAAAACCAATTATTGGTGGCCAGGCGTGAAACGTGATATCGTTAAGTATGTCGCGAAATGCTTAACATGTTCCCAAGTGAAAGCAGAGCATCAAAAACCATACGGGGAGTTGCAACCTTTAGAGATCCCGGTATGGAAATGAGAGGAACTAACGATGGATTTGGTAACCAAGCTTCCTAGAACGAAAAAGGGGCACGATACAATATGGGTAATCGTAGATCGACTTACGAAAAGCGCTCATTTTCTACCTATCAAAGAGGCTTACTCTTCCGAGAAAATGGCGGAAATATATATGAACGAGATCGTATCTCGACACGGAGTGCCCGTGTCAATCGTCTCGGATCGGGATACTAGATTCACCTCTCGTTATTGGCAAAAGTTTCACGAAAGTGTGGGCACGAAACTTCATATAAGCACCGCCTACCACCCTCAGACTGACGGTCAGTCAGAAAGAACCATTCAAACGCTTGTCGATATGTTAAGAGCGTGTGCCTTAGATTTTGGGGGAAACTGGGATGACCATATACCCCTAGTGGAATTCTCTTATAATAATAGTTACCATAGTGGCATTAAAATGGCTCCTTATGAACTACTGTACGGGAGAAAATGTAGAACTCCCATATGTTGGGGTGAAGTGGGGCAAAGAGAGCTTGCGCCAAGTGATCTAATAGCAATAACAAATGAAAAGATAAAATTGGTAAGAGCTCGACTGAAAGCAGCCCAGGATCGGCAAAAAGCTTACGCAAACAAGAAAAGGCGACCTATTGAATTTCAAGCTGGAGATTTCGTTCTGCTGAAAGTGTCCCCATGGAAGGGTATAATCCGTTTTTGCAAACGGGGCAAATTAGGTCCTCGATATATTGGACCGTTCAAAATCTTGGCTCGAGTTGGAAGGGTTGCATATAGATTAGAATTACCGCCTACTCTAGACGGGATTCATAATACCTTCCACGTGTCACAGTTGAGGAAGTGTCTTGTGGACGAAACGGCATTAGTACCTCTCGATGACATCGAGTTGAAAGAGGGGTTGAATTATGTCGAAAGACCAATAGCCATTAAAGACGGTAAGGTGAAGAATCTCCGCAACAAAGCTGTTAGACAAATGTTGATTCAATGGCAACTCCGAAAGGGGTCGGAACTCACATGGGAAGCAGAAGATGAAATGAGGAAGCACTGTCCTTTTTTGTTTGGTATGTGCACTTTAAATTTGTTATGTACCTAGGTTTCGGGGACGAAACCTCTTTTAAGGGGGGTAGACTTGTAACGCCCCAAAAACCGGTTATTAATTAAAATAAATAAAAATGAACAAAAAGTAACCTAGTTGATGGGTTATGATAAGAAATAAGCTAAAAATTTGAAATAATGCTTGAATTAAATACTTATCAACTTAGAAGGGGGTAATGTGTAAAGTTTTAATAAATAAGGATTTATAATTGGTAAACCCACAAACACACATTCTGTGCGTGGGTTGGATCGATCAAGCAGGAGGGGAACAAGGTGAAACCCTTGTTCTCCAAATTCAGCAAATTGAAGTGGAAATTCAAGGATAATCCAATGCATGAACTCCGATTTACACTCATCTAAACTCGATTATTGAAGTGGTAAGCTTAATTTTCTGAAATCACGAATTATAGAATGAGGGGTTCAACCAATCTCGATTTCTTGTACCATATATGGGAAATTTGAGTTAGAATTGCCTCCTAGAACAAGAATCATGTGTGATTTTAGGTTGCATGAAAGATTGTAGTGAAAACCCACTTTGTGAAATTGTGTTATGATTAAGAAGATCATAATGATTGTGATTGTATGTTATCTTGATATATGATCTAGTTTGTAATGCTTGAATGTTAGATAAATTGATGTAGGAGGAATTAATTATGCAAAAATTAGAATAAATATGAATGTTGGGTGATGATGAACTAGTAAAGATGTGCATTAGAGACTTGTACCTCATACCTTAATTATGATGCCTACCAAGTGTTTGATGAAATGCTTAAGAGATGAATTTATGAGTAACTTGGAAAAATGGTAGAATGAAGTAGATGAACTAAATGAATGAATGAATGTTGTAATGTAGGCGTGAAGGAAGAAGGTACAAGCACTAGGAAAACGGAAGGCACGCAAGACGGAGGTATCTTCCGTTGCATACAACACCTTACTTAAATTTCGCTAACAATTATGATGAATAACCCTAGTTATAATGAATATGGTGATTAGTAAATAAATAACAAACTCCTTGTGGGTTTGATTATGCTATCGAAGATTATGATAAGCTATGCAAATCGATCGATTCAAATTGAATAAGTCGAGTAAGAATAAGGTACCATTCGTTTTGAACGGGTGGTCATTAATGAAATTAAGTAATGAATTAAGTTCAATCCGTTTAACGGATAGAACGAATGAATTATGTTGAAAGCAATTAATCCGATGTATTTGGGTTGTAAGTAGTATGCGTGAATCTCATTCTGAGAATGTATGCCAACCCACGTAGTTGGGTAATCGAATGCATAAGAGAAATGAAAGAACATAAACGAAGGGAATTAATTGATGTTATTGTAAGCGAAACAAGCACTATGATTAAATTATATAAATCTACTTGTGTGCATGCCTAATATACTATATGTTGTTAATATACACATATCTAACCATTTCTGAATATAATACACAGACAGGGCCGGCCCGTAAGGCTTATCAACCTAGGCTAAGGCCTAGGGCCACCAAAAACAAGGACCTCCAATTTTATATCTTTTCATATATTAGATTTGTTTTTTGCCCAGGATTTAGGATTTACACTAGGAGTCTGCATTGTCCACGCACACAACACATCAAATTTCATTATTTGCGGCGTCTTTTGAGTAACCAATGTGAAACAGATTGCGGATTGAGCGAAATTAGGGCCACGATTAGGAAAAATCATCGCTATGGTTATTCAAGGTCTCAAATCTCAATCTCAATCTCAATTCCTTTATACCAATTCAATAGAGCCCCGACTTTGTAGTTCGCTTAGGGTCTCCAAAAACGTTGAAACGGCCCTGTACACAGATGTATAAAAGACTGTACACATGTGTATAAACTAACAGCTGTGTATCTTGTATAAACTGATAGTTAGCGAGACTGTACACATGTGTATAAACTAACAGCTGTGTATATTGTATAAACGGATACTAGCGAGACTGTACACATGTGTATACACTAACAACTATGTATCTTGTATATACGGAAACTAGCGAGATTTTAGGGATTTTGATTATATTTATAACAACCCTCCTAAATAATTTTTCGACACCCTAAAAATATTTAAAATATCCCAATATGTCATAAAATACACCCCGTATACGAAAACCGAGCCCTAAATACCCTACATAATTTAAAATTAAATAAAAATCAAGTTTTAGTGGCACTCGCGGGCCACGAAGGCTATGCCTTCGGCCTACGCGGGGCCCGACAGCCCGGCTACGAAGCCTCACCCGGAGCCGACACGTGGCTCAATCGTGTCGAGGCTAGAAGTGATGACCGGTCAAAGCTAGGGCCTACACCCCTAGCTCGCGGGCCGCGTAAGCCCCAGCCTCATCTTACGCGGGGCGCGACGAAGCTTGAATCAGGCCCTATAAATTAATGTGAACACAAAAATAAAATCTAAAAAAAATTAAAAAAGCACTCAAAAAAAAATTTAATATTTTAAAAAAAAAATCGTTATATTTCGTTACCATAAAAAAAAAATTCGAGTAACAGTTATCCATGCACATGTGCATATGTATTATTACTTCGACAAATTCGGTAATACGTTATCAGGAATAGACAATTGCACTTTAATTTACAATACCATTAGTAATACACTACTTTTTACATTAACAATATTCAAAATGCACATGTGCATCATTAGGTATAACCATGATATAACGTGTTTTGTTACAAAAAGTTTGTGATTTTGAATGTAGAAGTAGGCCCATATACATGTTTTTTGGTTAGTTATATTTAGTGGTTGATTGTTTGGTTATAGTTGTCAATTTATGATGTAATATGTTGATTGTTTACATACATGTAATAAAGTGAAAATATTGTTAATTGTATTGTATTATGGATGGTAGGAGGTAATGGTATTGTATTATAGATGGTAGGAGGTAATGGTAGTGTATTATGGATGGTATGATAGATGAAAGGGAAAGTGTATTCAAAGTAGTGTACCAAAACACCTTATTTCATGTTGATACATATAAATGCACATGTGCATTTCTAATATTGGTAATGTAAAAAGTAGTGTATTACATATGGTAGTGTAAATGAAAGTGCAATTGTCTAATATGTGTAATGAATTACGAAATTTGTCAAAGAAATGACAAAAATGCACATGTGCATGCTTGTGTATTATGGATGGAATGATAGATGAAAGAGAAAGTAGTGTACCAAAACACCTTATTTCATGTTGATACATATAATGCACATGTGCATTTCTAATATTGTTAACGTAAAAAGTAGTGTATTACACGTGGTAGTGTAAATGAAAGTGCAATTGACTATTATTTGTAATGAATTATGGAATTTGACAAATAAATGATACATATGCACATGTGCATGAATAACTGTTACTCGATTTTTTTTTTTAATTTTTTTTTATTAACAAAATATAGCGATTTAAAAAAAAAAAAAAAAAATTTGGGTGTTTTTTAGATTTTTTTAGGAATTACTGTTTGTGTTCACACTGGTTCTCGCGGTTCTCGCAATAAAGAGTGGTTCCTAACGGATCTTTGTCTTATATATATATATATATATATATATATATATTGTGTATATTATTTTAGATCATCGATTTCATTAATATATATATATAAATATTTATTGTGTATATTATTTTAGAAAATAAAAAAAAAACGTTGTGAATATTTTAGCAAATGTGACATCAATTTAGTTAAATTTAAACAACTAATATATACAGTTTAATTACAATAAAGAAAATAGAAAAAAACGTTGTGAATAGTTTAGCAAATGTGACATCAATTTAGTTAAATATAAACAACTAATTATATAGTTAAATTACAATAAAATATTAAGAAGAGTAATTATAAATTTATAAGAAAGAAAGTTTAAGGAAAAAGTAGGAGAAGAATAATTATAAATTTATAAGAAAGAAAGTTTAAGGAAAAAGTGACCACAAGATGAAGCCAATTGTATGAAGGGAGCCATCCTGAGTGGAAAGTGCCGACCTTTTCTTTTTTATATGTTAATCAAAATCAAAATATATTTAAATTAATAAAAGAAAAAAGGAGTTTGTTCCTTTATGAATGTAAAAGGCCATGTGGGTTGCGGCTAATGGAATGGAAATAGACTACAAATTCATAATATAATATTATTAAAAAAAAACTTATTAAATACTTTTTAGATGATTTTAATTGTATTATTATTGATAGTTCATTTAATCGATTCCTTCAAATTTAAACAACTATATTCTAGGTAAATTCCCCCCCCCCCCCCCCCCCTTCCAAAAAAAAAACACCTTGCTATGAACTTCATTGCCATACAAATACATTGGTCCTTTTACATCGCAAAAGAAGCTTTATCTACAACCATCAACTCATCAAGAGATTTCGAATAGAAAAAAAAATCTTGCTTTAAAGTGCATAAAAAGTCATGATTAATATAATAGGATTATTTTACAATTACACCATGTAACCCTTCAAGCAAAAATACATAATACAGTCATTTGAGAAAAAGAATACATGGTGAGGCATGGTCAATGGTGACCATGAGTGTGTACAAGATTGGTGAGAAATGGATATGTTTATGTGCTTGTGAGGGGCATTTATGTCATTTACTTAATTTGTCATTTGTCCTTAGTTGGGAGCCCTATGAGGAATCCCCTTTCTTCTTCTAGTGGAAGGAGTGGGAGTGTAAATGTGGTGGTGTTCTTCTTCTTCTTCTTCATTCATCATTATCTCTATTCTTCTTGTTCTGGTTGGTGACATTACTCTTGTGGTTGATGATTTCCCTTCCAATATACACCTTGCATTTTCATTTCTCTTTATCCCAACAAGCTATACAAATAAGTTCAACTACAAGTTGTCAATACCAAATCTTACTACCAAAAGATATATATATATATATATATATATAACCATCTTCTTTTTATATAAAATGTTATATAAAGAAACCATATCATATACATTAAAAAGCACAAAAAATGTAGGTACCATGAAAATTGCTATGTATAACAATTTTGATGATGACAAAATAATTGAATTTATGTTGATCAAGAAAAATGAGAGATGTTTTTTATTATATAAATACATGAAAGTTATGAATCAAAATCAATATTACTCTTACAATTAAACATGTTTGGAAGGAAAAACTACCGAAAAATATGAAACAATTAAACATGTTTGGAAGGAAAAACTACTGAAAAAAAAATGAAATGTCATGGTTTAATAAAAATAATTTCACATAGTTTATTTGTCAAGTTCCCATTAATAGAATGGTTAGCAGGAAAACTAAAGACAGTTAGCATTTATCAAATAATAAACAATGCATGTATGATTATTGGTAGACAATGGGTTGATTTTTTAATACCAATCTACATGATGAAGTAATGAGCAAATTAGTGAATGCCAATTCACATTGTGAGTTGTTGTCTAACAATGTGAAGCAAAGGCAACTAAGATAAAGTCATACAACTAACAAATTTAATAAAAAATACTAATTAATCCAATGAAATAGAACGACACGCCTAGTCTAGCGGTATCAAGATAATCCAACAATCAATAATTACAAGTTTGAATCCAACTAAAAACTAAATGTAACTAAGGGCGTGTCGCGTGTGTCGTTTAACAAAGTTAAAAGTAAAATATATTACGGTATCAAGATGATTTAACAGTCAAGAGGTTAAGAGTTTGAATCCAACTAAAAGCATAAACGTATTCAGGACGTGTGTAATTTAAAAAATAAGTTAAAAGTAAAAGATTACAGTATCGAGATGACCCAACAATCGAGAGATTGTAAGTTTAAATCGTTAAAAAAATAAATAGTGGAAGATTATTATTATTAAGATTAAACTAACCTTACAACCAAGTGAACAAAAGAGAAAAATGTCCAAAAGGCTCCTTCCACAAACTTGACAAATCCTAGAACCTCCTTTTGCTGATTTAGGTTGTGGTCTCTCATTTAGAAACAACACTTTTGCACTGTTTATCACATATGTTTGAACACCATCTATGTTCAACACCTTTTCAATCTCTGAAACCCTCACAACATTATGGTATGAAGATCTTCTTATCTGGGTATTCATTAGATTTTACAATGCAAGTGATTAAATGATCTAAATCCAATGATTACACAAATGTGTTAAGTGTGTGAAAAAGCACATGAAACACACACTGACCTGAATGACTTGATGTTCTTTGTGTTTAGAAGATTTGCAGTAGAAGCAAAATGCTCCATCATTGCAATCTAAGCAGTACATGTTGCACTCGCTTCTAGCGGCGTCTCCGTGTGTCCGACACACCGGAAAAAACTCGGTTGATAGTAGTTTCTCTAGCCATGGAGGCACAGACTGCTGCTGTAATTATATTTGCATCAATTAATATAAACTAAACACATATTCATGATAATAAAACATAGATGTAAATGTGATTGATGAGTGATATAAATATAAATTATAAACACATTTACCATTGTGAAATTGGTGATTCAATATTGATTCTTGAAGTGGGTCAGAATCACAAACTGGAAAAAGGAAGATTGTTGAAGATTTTGTTAGTGAGAGAAAGGTGAAAGTTTAGAGAGAGAAAGAGAGTTGTGACTTTGAAGTCATCAACAAAACAACGCATGTAAGACTAAAGGGTATGGAGAGGATAGGCTTGGATGGGATGAGCCGCCACGTAGGCGCCACGTAGGCGGCTCGTGGGGGATGAGCCTCTATCATATTTGAGGGGAATGGAGGCTCGTGGGGGATGGGGCCCCACCTTATTATTTTATAATTTTCTAAGTTGAAAAAGGATGAGAGAGAGGGTATTTAAATTGAAAAAGGATGAGAGAGGGGGTATTTAAATTGAAAAAAGGAAATATAATAATTGAGGTGGGGCCACAACTCAGAGGTGGGGCCTCGTCTGAATCGGCGTGGGTGAGTCGTTTGGGCCGGGCCGAGGCAAAGGGGGGCGGTGTGGGGGCTCGGCGCCGGACCTAGCCGGGGCTAGCCGACCCCCATACCCATTAGTCTAATGGACAAATGGAAGCACCTTTCTCTATTAAATATAATATAATCAACTGCTAATGGTCCCTTTAATTTAATATACTATGAAAATATGGTTGGTTTCTAATATTCTTTCATCATTTCCATGTTTAATCCCTAAATATCCAAAAGATGTGAAAAGTTACCAAAAATTACTTGTTTTAATTGCACGAGTCGGGCCATGTGGTAGGTATGTGTTACGGATTTGCGCCTTTCTTTTGGAAATTAGAGATTTGGTCATCGCTATATGACGAAGTATAATGATCTCACCACTTCTCTTTATTCTCACGAACAAAAATAATGCGCTATGAGAAAAATGTCTTTGTGGTCCCCTCTCCCGCCCTTTTCATTGTCGTCGCTTCACTGATTTGTTCATCCTATCGTCAAAACACCACCGCCAACCACCCTTTTGTACCGCTTTCCCACCTTATTTCTCCCTCAGCATCCCGTGTTTTTCAATCTTAGTTTTGTCTCCAACACCTATGTGACTCCAACCGTCACTTGAAACCACCTAGCGTGTTGCTTATCTATCAGCAACATTGTTAACCACTAATGTGACGAAGATTGACCAAAAATCATGATCACCAAGGTACTATGACCTGAATTGTTTATTTTTCATTGTAAATTCCAAACTAAACTCAATTCAAGGTATTTCTTGTTTCACCGTATGTTTTGTCATGTTATAGCATGCCCAAAGAATCCAAAATGTTTCTGCTTTTCAGTTTGAGCATATATCTATATAGTTTTACTTATTAAACTACTTTATACTTTATGTTATCACATTCCAATTAAGTGTTTGATAAACACCACAATAATTTTTGTGTAACAATATAATGTTTGATATGATTTTATGTGTTATTGTTAAATTTAGTCCTTTAAGTAACTTTTGTCATCTTAATCTATTACCTAGTTGTGTTTTCTTTATACTTTTACATGAATAACTGTCTTCCATCCATTTAATTATATGTGAATAAATTACATCTTACACTTGTAATCTGTTTTTGTAGCTCATGTTCTATAGTCTAATAATAATAATACTAAATTAAACATGTAATTAGCTTTAAGTCAATTAACATGATTGTATTGTTATAATATATTGTATTGTTATAAAAAATATATATTTGAAATTATAAGGATGTATATGCTATATTAGATATTGTAAGGACTAGAGGAATCAAGTTACTTCTTCCAACGTATGGGATCTATATAATGTTATTTGGATTGTAGAAAAACAATTCTTTTATTCAATCAATATAGCTATATTTTACTTAGCAATCATTATGGATCTAATAAAAATTGATTATGATTCACAATTAAGTTGTTAAATTGTTGGGATTTCTATTTTAGTTGTACGGTTGATTCTAGTGTTTGTATGATTAAATCAATATAACTATAAATTGTTATTAAGACACGTAAAATACTAAGCGGGCTATTTTGTTCACGAGTATTTCCATCAATGCCGGCCCAGAGCAAGGGCCGGGTGGGCGCCGTCAAGGTCAAAAACGTATGAGGGTCTGAAGATATATGTGTGTGTGTGTGTGTGTTGGGATATATATGCGCTGAATTGGAAGAAAGTACAATAAAACATTTGGCTTGGCTGTTGATGTGTTTCTTTGACAACTAGAGGTTGCAAGTTCTAGTTCTTGCATCCCCAAATTTAGTTGAATTTTTAGATGTTTTTTTAACTATTCATTAAATTCATTAAATGCAAATAGCATTAGTGGTCTAGTTTTATCAAAGTTACATTAAATTCTAAGGACATGTTCATTCAATTTCTAAAATGGGATGTTAGTTTTAATACATTTCCATATATTTTAAGTTTTTCTTCTATATTCTTTTAAAAAAAAGTTTATATTTTAAGGTCTCGTATTTTCTGTAAGTTCTAGGTCTCAAGATTTTTGAAAATTTTTTAGAACAACCCTGATTTTCATGTTTGTGTATGTTGGTTTATAAAACTCTCATGCAATTCTTCTGAATTATTTTTTTTCTTTATGTAAGCCTCTTCGATAGGAATTTGTAGTGGCACATTAATTTTTTATTTGATGATTGTGTGTTTTTGTGAATGGATTTCTCCAAAGGATGGAAGAGTCAGGAGAGAGTAAATTGGCATGGATAAAAATTGCTGAAAATATTACACAAGTAAATGGAAGTTTTAACTTAAAAGAAATATAAAATATACATGATTAAAATCGTTGAAAGTGAAGTACTTGATTCTGTGTTATTAAGTTAATGTAGATAAGGCGATACGGGTGCCCCTCTACCCAAAAGGGTAAGGGTTTGATCCCCACAATTAGATAGATTAAATTAATGTTGATTAAGAGTTGTTAAAAAAGAAAGTACATATATAAATTTATTAGCGATTAATGCATTTCTCTATTAAGTTATTTTGTAATAAAAATAAGTCAATATACAAATATTTTCATGTCAGCCCAAACTGTTTCTAAACCATGTTAAAAACTTACAAGTTCTAATTAACATATTATACAAAAGTGTTAATTTCGATGTAGTTAGTTTCAAGGTTCTAGGTCAACTGAAAACGAGTCAACATTCATCAAAGTATTTCTGAAGAATAAAATATCCATTTTTAAACATATTATTATATTCACATTTGAATCATTGATGATTAATGATCATTCATTATAAAACTAAGAATAAAACTGTTTCTCGTTAACATTACATGTCTCTTTCAACTTATAAAAAAGGTTTACATATTATCTTCACATTGTTTTGAACTTTATATATCGTTTTTCACTATGTACAACCTTCTGATCTAAAATTCAATCAGACGTGCTGGTATTTTTGCTAAAAAGAGACAACAGTTAATTTATTAACTGACCCATTGGAAGGGAGATCTACTATTCGACCAGCCGTCATTTTGATCTTTGAATGGGTAGGAGGAAAACTTGCATGTGTGGATTTAACAGGGGTTTCCCCGCTTGTGGGCATAGGGGGTAGTGTTTTCACGGTGGGTCAGGTTGCTTTAAAGGCTTCTTCGGAAAAGTGACCAAACACGAGAAAACGTGTCTTGACAACCAGCATGTGTTTATACCATTTGTTTTTTATACTTTTGGTTTCATAGCGCCAGAGGCTATGGACCTACTTAGTCGAGTTCAAAGGGTCATGCATACTAATGTTATGACCCGAGATCTATGGACGTAGTTTTTAAAAGACATGGTTTTACTATTTAGAAAAGGGTAGCGGCGCAGCTTTCTGCCTGTTTATCATCTATCTCGATATAAATTAAAATATTAGCAAGTCTATGGGTGATAATAGATGACAATATTGATTCGATGTACGATAAATATATTAGGTATAAATAAATTAACGAATCGGTTTTGAATAAACCAAACTGATCGAAACAATAAAAATCATAAAAAAAAATCGTTTGAAAACCATACATTCTTCTCTCCTCGCTTTGCTAGCCGAACGGCTTTTATAACTAAACCGACCGGTTGAACCAAATATTTACTATATATTAATTATAAACTTTTCTGATATTTTTAATTTTCTTACACATTTAAACATTATACTTTGCTTATTTTACAACTTTGTCACAAACATTTTCATTCATTTTTTACCCTAACACTTTTCCATTTTCAACTTTGGTCCTTTATACCTATCAAATTTTACAAATTTGTCGTTTTACGTTTTGGTCTAAATTTTGCGAGTTAACACATTTCAATGTGCATGTGTGATTCAACGTTTTTATATTATTTGTTTTGTGGTTTAACAGCTCCATTGTGATGCGCCTCTCCTATTAGTTATTCTTTCATATATTTTACGTTTTGGTCTAATTTTCACGAGTTAACACGCTACAACACGCATGCATGATTTAACGATTTATGTTTACTTTTGATTCGGTTTAACAGTCCCGTCACAAAACGTGAATTCTAGATACTAGTTAATATGGTTCGACACAAAACCGCCTTATATATATCAATATATGTTACAAATGTGCTTCGAATGTTCTAGAATTTAGACATTACTATTTTTACATTCCACTTGGCAAATTTGTCACCCCTGATCACCACCTTAACTACCTTTGCGACAAGTGTTCACTAACTCCGATATTGTCCCAACAACATAAACCTTGTAACCTTAAAAGTAGCTAACTGCTTCCTACCAAAACTACCTCATGTGACATACCTTCAACACAGCTAATTTAGAGGACCAATTATAGATAGAATACTCTTAACCTTAAAACCAATATTTTTAACCACCCCTCCGACGCTCAAGTCAGTAACCGAGGTACAAAAATTCTTGGTTTTGTTGCATAGCGCGATGCCGGATACTTTAGAATCATCAGGATCACAAAACCTATCAAACAATGCTTTCTTTACTCCTTTAGTCATCTCCATAATGGGCATTAGTGCAACCGCACTCGCGGTACTATTCTACCACCTCTTACTCGTTAGATACTGCATCCGAAGGCACGCTGCCCGAATGGCGGCGTTACGAACCTTTGCCGGAGAAGAAATCCCGACCGGGGTCGATGACAAGACTCTTTCAACAATTCCCATTATCACCTACAACAAATCTGATCCCGAATCGGTCTCGGATCAATGCGAATGCGCGGTTTGTTTGGCGGACCTTGAAAATGGTGACATGGTACGGTTGTTGCCGGATTGCAAGCATTTGTTTCATGTGAAATGTATTGATGAATGGTTCGTGGGACACGCGAGTTGTCCTGTGTGTCGGGTTCCGGTGGTGGCACTTGCACCACCGGATGATGAGATCAGCTGCCCTATTTGTAGGGCAGTAGGTAGGGTCACTGATGACCATACCTCCATCGGTTCTGATGACAGAACCAATGGTTCAGTGGAGGTTGATAACCGTGACGGGTTCATATCCGGGCCACGAATAACGCTTCGGCATTGTAACTCGGCCGTTTTGCCGGGCGAAAAGAATGGAAGGTTTACCGGAATGGAGTTAAAGAGGTCTTTATCCATGGGGCAAAGTACGTGTGCAATTATCGACGTAAATATTGATTATATGGATAATGATTGTACGTATTATTGGTCGTTTAGAGATCAATCGATACGGCAGTTTCAACGTGTGTCGACGAAGGTGAAAGAGTCGATCTCTCGAATATGTGTAGGACAAGTACAAGGCAGTGGGATTCTTCCATATTGAGATGTTTTGTTGATCCTAGGATTCTATGTTGTTGTTAAGGTTACAAGATATCTTTCCAATGTTACGGGAGAATCTTGTTTCGGATCAAATCGGTTAATAATATGATCTATGATCCTGTTTAATGGATCATGATTGATTCGATCAGGTCAAACCTGGACCTGATCGGATCAAAATGATAAGAGGTGACTAAAGATACACTTGATAATTTTCCTTATTTTGGGTCAACCCATGTAACCCGACTAGACAGTGGCACACCCAAAAAAATTGTCAAGGGGTGCGAATGAAAGGTTTAATCAAATTTTCAAGTGGCGCGATCGAGATTTTGCCTATAAAATATACTAATTTTTTTAAGGGTGCGCTCGCCCTCAACCCATACACCTAGGTCCGCCCCTGTGACTAGATTGGGAATTTAGGTTTTTATTCATACATAAATAAATTTGCCGCCATAATATATTCATTCAATAATATTTATTTACGCCCAAGATCAAGATGCATCTCATTTGTTTCATTCACATGCGATTCGAGTGAACGAACAAGTCCCTTGTTTCCCTCAGTACAAAATAAGATGTTGCACCCCATCTTTATTCGGTGATGAAAGAAAAAAAATATTATTCATACCGTTTGTATGAAACCCGAGTACCGATTAACCCAACTCGACTAAACTTGAACACCGAAACCCAATAATCAAACAAACCAAGCCTTATTTTTTTAATGTCAAAAGAGAATGTATTCCACCAAAACTAGCAAAAAGCTAGATACAACGCAACAAAACACCAAGAAAATGAACAAACCAAACAATAAACACCTAAAAACACCAAGCCAATACTTAGTCGCCAACACCCAAAGACGCTAAAAAATCACCACACAAGGCATAACCTATAGGACCCCACGTATATCAAGGCGGATACGAAGGAGGGTACGTGTAACCCGGCTTAGGAGGAGTTGGAACCGAGACCCTGCCATCCTTTACGCGATTGGCCGAACTTTGCCCCCTTTTTCTGCTTACGAACGGGATTACCACCACCTTTGTTACCTTTGTCTTTGCCATTATCATAATCCCCCTTTTTTAGACGCCCCAAACCATTTTTCCGCTAAGCTTGAGAGAAACTTTAGATTGCTCCGGAAGGGCCTCCACTGGTTTCCCTGATAAAATTCCTTGTAGACTCGAATTCGGGTCAGAAAGCGAATCCATGGGCTTAGGAACGTTGAGATCCAAAGTGACCGGGTTATGTAAGCTGTTGAGGCCCAAGAGTTTGTCAAGAAGAAAAGGGTCATAATCGATCCTTGATCTATTTTTTATTGAGGTATGAAAGAGAGGGTAAAAGGGTTTAAAGGGCTGCTATAGTTAGTTGGGCTTCTAGATTTGGACCTAGTAGCCCTTTTAGGATTAGATGTGCCTGCACTAAAAAGAAAATGGCCTGAGGTTTTCGAAGGAGTAGATGCGCCTTTTCCTATAGGTTCTCCTACTTGGATGGCGTCTCCTAAGAGAATTTATGTACTTTGTTTGAGCTTGAAAAAAATGTGCACTTATGCATTAATGATAAATAATGCAATTACTATTTGAGCCATAAAAAATAGGCTCACTAAACATAATGTCAATTGGTTAACTTCTAAAACGTAAAAAACTAGTTGGTTTCCAGCCCGCGCGTTGCGGCGGAGATCCAACATGTGCGAAATGCGTTGTGATAACGACAGTTAATGGATGGTATGGTAAGTTAATTAAAGTTGCGAGTAAGAAAAGTAAATTAGTAGTGGGTAATTTCATGCCAAAAAGCTAATAAGCATGTTAAGGTTATTTCATGCCAAAAAGCTATAGCTCAATTGGCATTGGAGGGGAAGTGAATATTTGGGTTTAAGTCCGTAGGTCTCAAGTTCGAATCTGATCCCAATCATGTTTTACCATAGTGGACCTTCGGGTAGCCGGTTTTACCCGGAACTGTTGATGATGAGCTTGGGCTACTCAATGTTGTTTGCGGTCGTGGACGTTTAGGGCCGGCTCTTGCCGTTAGGTTACCAGGGTAACCGGGTATTGATCCGTTGGTCGTTAATTAAAAAGATTAATTAATAACTAAGTGAAATATTAAACAAAACATTTAAAAATTAATTAGTACAATAATATATAATCTTTAGTTAAATAATAAAAGCATTATGTTAGTGCAAGTGACACAGCTAATACGTTTTATAAATTCTGATGAGTTTGTATTTTCACATGAAGAATGAAATTTAAAGTTTGAGATCAGTCACCTGTAATTTATATTTTAAAGTTAAAGAATTTATTATTATTATATATGTTTTTTTTTTTTCTCTATTAAGAGTCTAAAATAAATCCGGACATAAAAAATAAAATACATTCTGGTTTAATGGGGTGCCCCATTGAGTGATGTCAGTCATACCTACTTCTCTCATCTTAACCTTAGAGCCAGCCTCACACGTCATCTTTTACTCCGTCTTCCTCCGCAGAAAACCTGAATACCACCACAGGACCGCCACAGCCAACGTAGCACAACCACATAGCCGCCATATAATCGTTGCGGAATCCCTTCTCTCGTCAGCCAACAACACCCCCCCCCCTCATTCATCGCCGGCTACCTTTGCACCTCCTCCCTCTATCAACCCAAACCCTACATTCAGGCATTCTTGAAGATGAAGATGGAGAGATCGCCGATTGGCAAAAAGGTTGTAGATCTGATTCATATTTGTGCCACTCAATTCTAGTGTTGCCACAACAGCGTCACCGCCTCTGGAAATGGCGGCTCTCTCTACTGGCTTCTTCTTTCTCTCTGTCTCACATTATCTCGCTCTCTTACAAATCGCCAATCACCAGCTAGAAACGGTTTATTGTCGCGGTGGTGGCCCTGGAAGGCTTAGGGTTTTCTTTACCGGTTGTAAGGAAGGTCACCCATTTTTGTTTCTCTCTCTCTAGATTCAGTTGAATGTTAATGTGATTGTGTGTAATGTATTGATTGCCATGTGATTGTGTGTATGTATTGATTGTTAGAATGCTTCGTTAGTCATCCGGCTTCCGGCGAAACACCGGCGAATGAAGTTGGGAAGGGGAAGAGAAATCCGGTAGATCCGGTTTCGATGTATCTTGATTATCCGTAGCGGAAGAGACAAAAAAATCAATACTATAAGCTATTCAACAGGCTAATGGCAATATTGTGATTTCTAGAAATTGTGATTTCTAGAAACTTGAGTGGCTATTTTGTCGGTGGCACATGCCACCGACCTTTCTCTTTAATATATATACTAGGATTTTTACCCGCCGCGCGTTGCGGCGGCGTCGACTCGTTTTCGAACTAAATTTACATTGAAGCGTAGAGCAATCCAAATTCATACCATTGAATGAAAAAATTATTATATCTCGACTTGTTTCCAAACAAAATTTACGACAAAACAAAGTGCAACTCAAATCGAATGGATTAGTTCAAACGTTATGTAATTCGTTAACCATATGAAAACACACGTTTTAGCGTATCTAATTGAACTCAATGTAACCTATATAAGCATTGCGATTGGATCAAAACGTAAAGTAATCGAATTTTTACCATACAGTCATAACGTATTATATGTGACCTGACTCATGCATAGAAAACGTAACGGTATAAAGGAAAATTTGACATGTGTAATCAAAAGGGATTAATAATAGATTTTAAAAAAAGGGAAAAATGAAACCACAATTTGATTCCACTCGATTGAATACAAAATTTATGGAACATATATAAAATAATCACAAAAACGTATTATGTTTTACGTTAAAATTAACATAGATCGAATCAAATTTACGCTGACACGCACATAAAAATATATACATAAAAATTAGTATATTTCACTCACTCAAGGTAATAATGTATTTTGAAGTAATGTCGAGAAATGTATTTTGTCTTAATGTATTAAAAATATTATTATTATTAGAATATAAAAAACAAAGAAACCTTAGTATTTATCTTTGTAGCTTTGTTTGTTATTTATTTTGTAGTTAAATTACCTAGTCATGTACTCAAGTTGTTGAAATGAAGGCAGAAGCAAGCAGACAAAGGACAAAAGACATTAATAGCATACAAAAGAAAATGAGAGTAGAAGTTGTTGAAATGAAGGCAGAAGCAGACAAAGGACAAAAGACATTAATAGCATACAAAAGAAAATGAGAGTAGGGTCCGACCTTTCTCTTTAATATATATATAATAATTTGTAAGTGGGCGTATATTGGAATTAGTATGGGTATACTATTTAAAAAAATTAACATATGTGTATCGGATTTATAAAAAAAACACGTGCCCCTCGAAATCATGGGTCTGTGTAGTGCTCCTCCCAACACACTCATAAAAGCCGCTTATGCCTACCTCGCCCTGCTGCCGGGTTTTTTTATTAAGAATTCCATATCCCAAAACCTGTCTCAAGATTCACCATAATCATTATAAGACCATGTGTAGTGGGAGGGGAAGATAATGCCTCCACCCTTGGGTGTTTTGCGTTATGTGGCGTTCCAGTCAGCAATGAGGCATTATGAGACGTTTTTCTAAAACAGGTGTAGTGGTATAATGCCCAATAATGCCCCATCCAATCATTACCCAAATATTTTTTTTGCTTTTTTTAAATTAAAACTAATGATATTTTTTGTCTTTTTTTCTTATTGGCCCAACATCTTTCTATCCTGCGTTTTATTTGGAACGCCCAACAATTTTTTTTAACAAAAACGCCCATGGGGGCGGTGGCTAGGCATGGGAGGGCGTTTTTTTAGGAAGAAACGCCAAAAAAACCCCTACTACGGGTGGTCTAACAATAATATAGGGAAACAATTTAAGATTCACCCATGGAAAATTAGGATTTACCATAATAATGGAAATAAGATATGGGGCAAACTTGAATGTGTTCCTCCCTTGTTTGTTCTTTTTTTATAAATTTTTTCATATAATATTTTAGAAAAAACAAAGTATTTTTTTTTCAAACTGTTTACATTACAGGTGAAAACACCAATATCATATTTAATAGAAGTACATAAAATCATGCACCTTTAAATGACCTCTAGTGAAGCAATGAGTTTTCTGTATTCCATTTTGGTATAGTGCAACTACTTTTCATAAAATGAGATATGTGAATGTGACTAATAACTGCCTTAGAAAAGGAGTACTCATCCCATAAATGCCTTATAAAAAGAGTTACGTTTTTCAACTTTTAATATTTTTCAAAGTTTTAATATTTTTTTCAACTTAAAAAAAAAAAAGTTAATGTGTATGTGAGAGATCAGTAAACCTAAATACATGTTAAAAATTGTTACTCATGCTTATTTTTGTAATATTTATCGATGTTCTCATGCAGCTTCGAGCTTCCTAACTCTACCATCCCGATTCCATATCTTGTACTCTAATGGATCAAATATCTACAATAAGAAATAGACCAATGTCTGCTTTTAAACCTTACTCCAAACTAGTCAAGATTTTGTTTGGCAAAAATACCTTCAACTTTCATCCTCATAGCATAGGGATGAGCATAGTAACGGACCGTTACCAGTACCAAAAATCAATACTGGTACCGGTACCAAAAATAGTTGGTATGGTACGGTACAGTACCGGTACAGATACCTAAAATGATCGGTACGGTACCGGTACCTGATACCAAAAGCTCATCCTATCACAATATGCCTACCACCACCAACGTTTCCCCACCACATCGCCCAAACCCTCACTTCAAACCACAACCCACCGCTTAGTTACAATCAATCAAAAAAAGGAACATCATAGCATTGTATAGCTCACGATGCCAAAAAGTAATCGATTTTGGTTGGAATCGGTTCGTTTAGTCGTGGTACCCGTACAATACCGACACTCATATAATTTATGATACAAAGTATACTCTATTTTATACACAACCCTGTTTTTTTTTTTTTACAAACTTAACCGGAATGTCGAGAAACGGAATTTAAACACAACTACGTACTCATTCTTTTAAATGTTAAGGAGCACAAGTTATTAGATATAAAACAGTTTAGCCAAACAAATGGGTAAAACTTTAAAATGTAAATTATATACAATTACCCTTTAGGACAAAAAGGTAATTTTACCATTATTTTAAAGTGTCTTAGAGTGAAACTACTATTTCGTCCTTCTACTTAACCTATATATTAGAATTTATAAAGCTGGAACTCTCAAACACATTTTGTCCTACCTAAAGAAACATTGTCTAATAAAACCCTTATAAATAAAGAAAAGCAACTCAGTAAAGTTCCTTAACGGTTTTGTTTAGCTGCGCCGATAGGCCTTTCGACCTGTTTAGTTTTAATTTTTTCTTGGTTCATGACCCTATTATTAATAATCAACTAGTGTTATTTCCCCCGCGCTACGCGGCGGGAAATCGATCGACATACGATATCGGCACTCGCTATAGTAATCAAAAAAGAAAATAAAAAAAAATAAAGTCGTGACATGTCCAAAAATATTTTACCTCTATCAAAAACTGTATAAGCAAATACCGGTACCGTTGGTGTTCGGTCAGGACTGGTTTGATTAAGTTCATCACGGTATCAATTTGTACATGGACTTTTATAGCTTATGATAATACCAAAAATAACACTTTATTTCGAATAAAACTCCATTTTAACCAATTTTATGCCCGAATGTCAAAAGAGAAAAAAACAAAGCTATGCATGCAGCTTTTTTAAAATATTAATAAACATAAATTATTAGAAAAAATAAAGTTAAACAATGATGATATATCATATTATAATATTAAATTGTTATTATTTTCTTTTAATACATAACAGTAGGATTCTCCCGCACGTTGCGGCGAGAATTGGGTTGGTATAAGTTCGATTTGTTACGAGGGGGAATTTAATGGTCTGATACCGGCACTTGGTATATTAACTGAAAAAGAGAAATCAACATTTGTTTTACATTAACCAGAAATGATAAAAACGAAACTTGTACCGTCACTGATGTTATTCGAATGACATCGATCAGTTCAGATTGTCACGGTACTAAATATTCATTTACCATTGTAGAAAAAGTTGTGTAAATGAAAAATTATCGACACCGAAAACCATAAAGGTGAATACAGATCCCAATATCAATGTTGTTCAGCATGATACGGTAGCGATACGGTTCAGTTATTCGAAAGCAAAAACAAAATAAATAAATAAATATCGGTACCGACACAGGTATCGATGCTATTCGGTTGGTTTTACTTCGGTTCACCACGGTAGCTACACGGTATCCATTATCAAACATTAAACAATAACAAATGAATACATGTACCAAATAAAACAATGTTTGTTTTCAATAGAGTAAACTGCCATTTTGGTCCCTGTGGTTTGGCCAGTTTTGCCACTTTAGTCCAAATCTCAAACTTATTACATCCAGGGCCCTGTGGTTTGCATTTTGTTGCCATTTTAGTCCAAAATTCAAAAACCCCCCTTTTTTTACTGTTACAACCTGTCTATTTTGTCTTTTTGTGCAGGGGCATTTTTGTCCACTGATTTTCATTTAACTTATTAATAATTAATAAACTAAATATATTATATTTAATTCGTCCCACTCTCTCTCTCTCTCTCTCTCTCTGTATAGCACACTTTCTCTCTCTAATTGCACACACCTTCTATCTCTAATTACCCTAATTTCTCCATAAAATTCTCACAATCTATTCTCCAATAATCAATGATATTGATCCTGAATCACTAACAATCATCAAATCCTCATACTCTGTTCTTCAATTATCACTTTGATCACTTTTAAGCAAAAAATATGGAATCTTATGACTTTATAGACATCGAATATCTAGAAATTGTTTCAGTTACCAGAGGTTTTCATCGCTGTTGTAGTGATTTCGTGGTCCTCGAGTCATTTTCCACTTGTGTTCAAATTCTCCGACGAGTATGTGACGTATTTTCATCAACGAGTTAAGCGATTCCGAATTTCATTCCGATTACGGCAACGAGCTAACTCACCAGAAAACAACTTCCGACATTTCTAACACTAAACCGGTGTAATCGCAAGCGATTAGGTAATCAGAACCGACTGAAGTTCAAAATCCGGTGATTCTAAAAAACAAATCGTAGTCCAAAGATGCCGGAGAAACAAAAATTACGCCGGGAATGAAGCATATTGAACTGATATTTGAGAAAACTAGATCGGAGAGTGTGGTGGCAGATGACGGTGATGATTCCGGTACAAGCGCCGGTGATGCCGGAAGCCTACGCAAACGAAACCCTCTATTTCTCTCTCTAACTTTCGAGGAATCAGATGACTGGTTCGATTCCTCTGTTTCTCTCTCTAACTTTAGGGTTTGGGATTTGGGGGAGGATGAAGAAGGGTCTGTGTACAGGGTCAAAGGTTGATTGTATTTAGTTTTGTTATTTTTTAATTAATAATGGGTTATAATAAAGCCTATATGACGAAAATACCCCTGAGCAAAATGACAAAACAGGGGGGTTTAATTTGGGGATTCTGGTCAAATTTTACTTTTGGACTAAAATGGCAACAAAATGCAAACCACAGGGCCCTGGATGTAATAAGTTTGAGATTTGAACTAAAGTGGCAAAACTGGCCAAACCACAGTGACCAAAATGGCAGTTTACTCTTTTCAATAAAATTAATTTTAGTATTAGAAAACAATAAAAACACGTAACACAACTGATTAAAACAATCAAATTAAATGATGAGTTGATTAAAAATCAAATATTAGAAAACAATAAAAACGCGTAACACAATTGATTAAAAAAATCAAGTTAAATGATGAGTTGGTTAAAAAATCAAATTAAATGATGATTAAAATTAAAATAATTTCTTAAGAAAACAAAATCACTATTCATGGTAAGTCTAATTTAATATCAATCTTAGTATTAGAAAACAATAAAAACACGTAACACAACTGATTAAAACAATCAAATTAAATGATGAGTTGATTAAAAAATCAAATATTAGAAAATAATAAAAACGCGTAACACAATTGATTAAAAAAATCAAGTTAAATGATGAGTTGGTTAAAAAATCAAATTAAATGATGATTAAAATTAAAATAATTTCTTAAGAAAACAAAATCACTAATCATGGTAAGTCAAATTTAATATGTATAAAATAAAATAATATGTATAAAATAATAATAATAATAATAATAATAATAATTAAGTGATAAATAAAATACCACTAAAAACAATTATTTAAAATTGATTAGCAATTTCAATTAACTAAATAAAATATCGAAAAAAAACCTTGATGGATTACTATTCATCAAGGGTTTCATTTAATATGTATAATAGGTCGGTTCAAAATTGAACCAAAATTATGGTTTCAGTTATGGCTAAGGATCAAAACCGAATTGAGCTAAATCAAGTCGAGCTGAGCTTAATTGGATTTTATTCAAGTTGAGCTCAAGCTTCAAAATAGCGCAATTTTGAGCTCGAGTTGAGCCAACTCAATTTTAATTCAAGCTAAGCGGTCTATTAGGGTTAAGCACAATTCCCATACAACTAAAATCTGAGATTAGTTGAATCAACTAGAATAAATTTCAAATCATTTAAATTAAAATCGCCAGTCTAAGTGTTATATTCTTTACCGTATCACGCCAATGGGGAAGGTTCATTTGAGAAGAAATTTAATGTGAGAAGAAAAAAGAAAAAAAAAAGGCATATTAGTAAAATGATATTTTATTTATAACTCATATCATTAATTTTTCTCTCTTTAATTAATTAGTCAACTAATCATTAATTATCCTACATATAATCTACAAAAAACTACACATATCAAAATTTTCCTACATATACCCTACACATTATAGAATTTTTTCCTACACAGTCGAAATTTATCCTACACACCTCGAAATATATCCTACACAACTCGTAATTTATCCTATACAACTTGTAATGTATTCTACACTTTAAATTAAGTTGTTTTTTAATTTGGAAAAAGTATATATTTTGAAAGGGAGTTACAAATTTAATTTAGCTAGTTATTAAAGGGGAAGAATACAAATTAATGATTTATGTAAGTTTACCAATATACCCTTATGGGTGAGAGTTTGCTACAAAGTCCATTTTTCCTATAAAGTGTAGGAAGTGTTCTAAGGGTGACATGTGACATTTAGATTTTATATTAAAGGGCATAAAGGTAATTGAATAATTAACTTATTTATGAAAGATTTATTTCTTAAACAAAATAAGGAGATTTTTAAGGAACAACATATCTTTTAAGAATTCAAAATTGTCATTTACTTATAATACAAAGAACGTATATAGAACAAATTAACATGACATGCGATCACTCATGAACAAATTCTTGACGTTGTGTTTTAGCAGTTATTAGTTTATTCACATTGTGTTTTATCAGTTACAAGTGTAAACAACTTAGTTTAGATTTTGTATAATACACCAATATAAATAACTTACATTCTGTATAACACACCAGTATAAACAACTTACATTCCATATAACGCACTAGTATAAACAGCTTAGATTCCGTATAACACACCAGTATAAACAGCTTCGTTCGCCAGTATAACACACTAGTATAAACAACTTAGATTCCATATAACACACCAGTATAAACAACTCTGATCGCCAGTATAACACACTAGTATAAACAACTTAGATTCCGTATAACACATCAGTATAAACAGCTTCGATCTCCAGTATAACACATCAAAATAAACAACTTAGATCATGTATAACACACCATTATAAAAGCTTGCATTCCGTACAACACACTAGTATAAACAGATTAGATCACAAAAAAATAAAAATAAAAACGTATGAACATTTTTTTGGAATAGATTATAGTGTTGTTGTTCTCCATTGTTTGAATGTTCTTGAATCATGTTGGAATGAATCTTCTTTAGTTTGGATGTCTAGATCCATGATTTTAGAGATTTGTGGTTAATTAATGATTAAATGGCTAGAATAAAGGAACTGATGGTACTTTCTTTATTTAAAACACGATTAATGACTACAATGTCCCTCGCCCATTAAATGAATTAATAATTAAAACACAAATATTACAAAAATGCCACTCAACTAATCTCAACCATTGATCAAACACATCCAATGGCACAAAATATTTCCTACACTTTGTAGAGGAACCTCACTCATACCCTTATATCAAAATTAAATACAAATATTAAATGAAGTAAAATGAAGCATTTTTATTGGTTGAAACTTCTTCTTTTTTCTTCTTACAAAAAAATTCTTCTCATTTGAACCCTCCACTCATGCCAATTCCCTCTATTATATATAGAGTAAATAAAGGTGGCAAAAAACCGGTTAATAAACCGGAACCGATTATTAACATGAACCGAAACCGGTTATTATCCGGTAGAACATTAACCGCTTAGTGGTTAATTTTAACCGTAAGTTAGTAAGCGGTTATAGATATTTAGCACAAGAACTGTTGTAGACCGGTTAACCGAAAAATAAAAGAAGTTATAAGAAAACAGCTATTAACTGAAATGGTTAAAGTGATTAACCAGGCCAGTTAAAATAGTAATCGATTAAAGTAAAAAAGTGAAATTAACCGTTATAACTGGTTAACCAATTCGTAAAATTAAGCAGTTTATAAGGGTGCTCCCCTCATAAGTCTACTCTTCCACTAAAACATAAGGGGTGATCACCTCTGTTGTTGAGGAGGGGTAAACTATTTTTTTTAAATATAAAAAAACAAAAAAAATGTAATTGGTTAAAAGGAGTAGGCCCCACCATTATTCAACTCTCTTTCTTCTTCTCATTTTCTTCTTCTATGTGGTAAACACTCATTGATTCTTTACTTAATCACCGGGGTGGTGAGGGTCGGCGGCGGTATTACCACACGCCAAACCCGTTCACCGGTGTCTTCCCTGCACCCAAGCCTTTAATGGTAAGCACAAACAACAAATTAATAGACACCTAATTTTGAAATATATAGTACTAAATGGGCTACTGAATAAACCATCCTTTGTTTGGCACGAATACTTCATCCTCACAACATGCCTTGTGTACTACATTCACTCTCTCCGCTCATAACCACCACCACCCACCACCACCACCACACCCGCCGCCACCGTATCTCCACCACATCCCCACTTCAAACCACCACAACCCACCACTCCTTCACAATCAAATCCTCTCTTGAAAACAAACCCAAACCCACTTCAAAAAACGGGCCATGGGTCAGCCCGGACTGGCTCACTTCTTTAATCCGGTCAATCTCCTTCACTCAAACTGATGATTCGAACATACCCATTGCAAGTGCACAGCTGGATGACGTGTCAGATCTTCTGGGTGTGGCCCTGTTTCTCCCTTTGTTTAAATGGATGAATGATTATGGGCCGATTTATAGATTGGCTGCTGGGCCAAAAAACTTTGTGATTGTGAGTGACCCGGAGATTGCTAAGCATGTGTTGAGGAATTATGGGAGTATTTATGCTAAAGGCCTTGTTGCTGAGGTGTCTGAGTTCTTCTTTGGTTCTGGTTTTGTCATTGCTGAAGGCTCTCTTTGGACTGTAAGTTTATTATGTTTTTGTTTGGTGCTTGTACTGTGGTTTGATGTTGTTTTTGTTTGGATTTTGTTATAAAGATGATAATTTTACTTATCACCAATAATTTATTTTGAATTGTTTGGTAAATTGGTTATGGTTTTCTGATTTTTTTTTGTAGATAATTTGGAAGATTTCAGTTATTTTTAATGATGTTAGTTGTATGAAAATACATAAAAGCCTTGAAATCTTGAATTTGGGGAGAGTTTGAAATTAATGACTTAAAAATGTTGAAATTAATGACTTGAAAATGTGAAGTTTTCGAATTCTGCTATTTTTAATGATGTTAGTTGTATGGAAATACATAAAAAAACTTTGCTTTTTTTTTTAAACGGCTAATTTCTTTAATCTCCTGTGGTATGTGGGACTTGAACCCAAGATCTTTCCCTTTCCAACCCAGGTGTTTAAAGGTTTTGCCTTTGCCAATGGACCACCAACCCATTGGTAAAAAAAAAAAAAAACAAACTTTGCTTTTAAATGTTGAATCACTACCGAGAAGGAGGTTGAGGACTTGAGGAGCCTGCGGGCGAAGTAATTCCTGATAAGGAGAAATCAAAGGAACCCGAGACTGTTGCTGACAAAGCACAGGGTCCGGAGGTTGTGTATATCACGGGGCTTGACCAACCCTTGAAGGGAAAAGAGCCGGAGGTTGTTAAGCTCGCCGAACCTACGCAGCGTGACGTCCCCACCCAAACTGCTCAAGTTACATCTGCTGCTGGGGGGCCCGCTGCTCCTGTACAGGCGCAGGTGGCACATAAAGATGCTTCTGCCACTGCGGCCAGTACGGGTGCCGGTGGTTCTGGCGCGGCTGGCCAGAAGGGTGAGGGGAAGAAAATCCCACGGCCTCAATCCCCCATCGGTGCGGAGGACACCCTAGGGGATATCTATTACAAGACCTATTCTGAAGCAAAAAGATACATTTGTCGACTTCGGGGCGTGTAGGGAATGGTTTCTAGCAACCCTCCCTCCGGGAGAGGTAAACCGCCAGAGAGCGCGTAATCGTGAGGGCTTGTACCGCGCTTATGTTGTTGGGGAGGCCAACAGCCGTGCTGCCAACCACCAGATTGTGCGCGAGTGGCGTACGATGTGCAGGGAGCGCGGGAGTTGGGATAGATACCGGGAGCGTCTGTCCGCTGAGGCTCGAGAGTTTGAGCAACTCAAGAATAAGTTTGTAAAAGAGAACGCCGCCTTTGAGGAAGAGAAAAAGGCTGAGGCATGGGGTCGTGATGGCCTAAGGGCCAAGCTCCGTACTGCTGAGGAGCTCCTGGCTAAGGAACGCGCCGATTTTAAAAAGGCTTGTGAAAATGACAACAAGCGTATGTATGCGGCGCGTTCAAAGATTACCAACCTTGAAGCTGAAATTGTCACACTGAAGCAGAAGGTTGAGGAATCCACAACTCAAATGGAGCGTGCTGAGGTATTTCAGGTTATCTCTTGTACCTCGTAAATTTGTTGGGAAATTCTAAGTGTTTTCTTGCTGACTTGTAGGTTGAATCCCATGCGCAAATTCTAGACAAGACCAAGGATTTGGCGAGCAAGGACGTTGAGATTGCGGAGTTGAAACGCAGGTTGCAGGAGGCTTATGAGAAGAATGAATCACTAGAGATAGACCTGACTGCGGAAAAGGTGAGGGCTGATACTGCCGAGGAGGCGAAGAATGCGGCCGTGGAGGCGCGTGACATCAGCGTTTCCGCCCTAAATGTGTCTCAAAATAATTACGCTGAGGCCCAAATAATCGTGGATACGCTTGTTTCTGAGTCCGAGTGGATGCGCAATAGAGGAGTAGCTGCTGTGAGTTTCTCCTCCTTTGCCTTAGATTTTATTTTGTTGTTGACCTGTTTTGATGATTTTCTTCTTTTGTGTAGATCGCCAATTCCATACTAAAGCTTCTTAGCTAGATGAAGCTGTTGCAGCTCTAATCGATGTCGCGCGTGCTGTTGGGCATAGTGGTGGCTATCAGGAGTGCGTTCAGCATGTTGAAGAGGCTCTCAGGCAGCATTTTGGCACTCGTCACTGCTCGGTGTCTGATCAAGCTGAATCTATGATGTCCCGCGCCGAAGAAGTCTATGACCATCTTTCCCTCCCTGTTATGGAGTTGGTCATAGATGCGTTAAAGCATGATGATTAGAGCGTGCGGCTAAAGTCGATCCTTGACCCTCCAGAGACTGTGGAGTTGTCTAATGAAGAGGAAGAAGCCGGCGGTGATGGTGATGAATAGCTAGTAGTATTTGTAGGCTGATGCCTTGTTTTTCTTGTTTTTAACTTGTGTAATCTTTGCGCGGTTGCGCTTTTTGAATGGACTATATTATGTTTGCTTTTTGTACTTGTCAAGTTACAATTATTGCATTGTTACTAGAAACTTTGTTTAAGTTAGCGCGAATAAATGTAAGTGTGGCTCATTTATGAGTAATGTTGCCCGGTCTTGCGCTATGTTCGCGGAGTACCTTGGAGGCTTAAACCAAGAGCTCGTAATTTACTGGAGTGTTTTCGTGCTAATCAAAAGTTTAACATGCATTTGTAACTTAAAGATACTGTAGGGAATAGCAAGGACAAGGTATGTAAAGAACACTCGTATTAGTAAACTTGTTAGGCGCGCGACCCATGTTTACAGTGGTGATGCATTACATTTTTCTCCGCCGCCTTGGGTCCTAAGGAGACAAACTCAACTGTCACGGATGACACTTCTTGTGCATATCACCTGAAAACACTGACAGCCGTCGAGTGCGGTGGAATTTTGATTCTTCTTGGTACAATCACCTGAAAACGTTGACTACCGTCAAGCGCGGTGATTTCGCCGGTGTTTATTCTTGATAGGTGATGTGGTGGGACCCGCGATCACCCGCTGTTCCTCTGGATCTTCTTAGTCTCTTTGCGCATGCTCTTTAGGAGATGGTCTAGCTTGCCACTCTTCAGGGCTTTCTCGATTTCCATGCGCAGGTATATACAATCATTGGTCAGGTGGCATGTGTCTTTGTGATATTCACAAAACAAGTTAAGGTCCTGGCCCTTCTTGCAGCGCATCGGTGGTGGATTCTTGAGGTCCAACTTCTCTGTGTTGAGAACTTCGAGGGGTGTCTTGGTTAGTTAAGTCCACTGCTTTTCTTGGTGCTCCTATTTGTCTGTCTTCATGTATCGCGCCTTGTCACTTGTGTCACGTGTATATTCTTTGTACCGGCTTCTGTCTTCATCTCGACTTGAACTCCAGTCGGAGTGTCTCTTCCTTTTGTCGCGTCTGCTAGAATCGTGCGAGAAGTCCCTGGAGTAATGATCAGTCGAGTAATGTTCTTTTGCATAATAACCAGATTTGGATCCGGTCAGGGATTCCTCTGTCTGCGCAACGATCTTTGCTGCTGCCATGAGTTTGTCCCATTCTTTAGGCATGCCGTCTTTGCCTGTGATAGTCCTGATCAGACTGTCGCAACGGATGGCCTTTTTGAGTGGGCGCGCATTAGATCTTCGCTGACACCTCCAATCTCTAAACACTCCTTGTTAAAGCGAGTGATGAAGTCTTCTAACCACCCGTTTTCTCTACGCCAGATGCCTGTTACTTCGGACGTGTCGCGATGATAACGTCTCCACTGACTGAAGTGGGATACAAATTGGTCCCTAAAGTCGACCCACGACTTGATCTTTCCGGATGGGAGGCTGTTGAACCAAGCGCGAGCAGCCCCTGTGAGAGTTTGGATGAACAGATGGCACCACATTGGCATGGTCCATTGTCCTAAAACGCCAACGCTTGTAAATACTCGAACGTGATCATCAGGGTCAGTGAGACCATTGAACTTTCCAACTGTTGGAGGTAGCTTTGCTTTTTCTAGCGGGGATAGAGCGATGCTTCGAATAAACTTCGAGTGTTCCGCAGCTTCAGCTGGTCTGTAAACAAGGCTGAAATCAGGTTCTGCTTCTTCGTTGTAGGCGGCGCGCGACTTTGGTCTGTAAGACTCGTGATTTCTCTGCAAACGGTTGAAAACTGAGGAACCTTCATCATCTTGCCAAGTAGGGTCATCCGGATCTGTGTCGTCCCACTCGTTGTTTATGTTGCGCGGCCCAAGCCGGCTGTGAACTGGACGCCTATGCTGCATGTTAGATGGATGGTCATAGTAACTGTCTGTCTCCCCGTATGTGTCGCGCGTGTCATGCACGCTTGGTCTTCTCTGGGGAGGAGGTCTGTTGAACTGCCCTTGTATGTTTTGTTGAGGGGGTGTCTGGCGCGCCCCTTGAGTTGGACCCGGAGGTGTGACCAAGGATGGTTCCGCTTGCAGAATCGCCTGTTGTGCGCTTAAAGATTGATAAGCAGCATTTATAGTGGCAATCTGCTTGGCATACCAGGAAGCTAAGGTTTCGCCTTCTGTGTAACACCCGTTCTTATAAATCAAGGTTTAACGTATATCTTGGGAAAATAATCATGTAATTAATGATTAGATATACATCGGAAATACGGGTTTCTTAAAACTTTTACAATTTAGAATTTATTCTACATAACGTGATCGAAATTCGTTGTTTAAAATTTACAACGTGGCAAAGTGCGGAAGCGTGTATATTTATCGTGTTCGGTTCTTCGTTGAGCTTGATCGTCTTTCGGCATCCAAAATATACCTACATTTCATAAACATGAAATACATTAGTCTTACGGGGGTTTAAAACGTGTCTAAACGAGTCCAAGAAACAATTGATCACCAAAACAAGATTATCAATCTGGCCTCCACCGTAAATTACGGTGGGACCGTAATTTACGGTGGCTTCTGGGTTAATACTCTTCTGCCGTAAATCAGAAGAAACCCACCGTAGCTTTATTGGCTCCACCGTAAATTACGGTGGTACCGTAAATTACGGTGGACCCTGCACTCAGCTTCTCCATTTTGCCGTAATTTGACACGAAATCTTTCGTATCTTTCAAACCGCTTATCCGTTTGACCTACCGTTTCTTCCTACATGTTTGTAATTTGATTCTCCATCATATGGAGTTAAAATCCGACGTCCGGCTTAACAAGATTTAAGACTTTTAAGTCTTCTGCTTATTTCCCCTTTTTACCAAATTTTGACCCATTCGCGGTTTTATCAAACAAACGTATTTGTTTGATTCCTATATCACATGAATCTTATAATTTCAATGTTATCTATCATATTAGGTTCAATTCACGGGTTTATGTATATTCTTAAACCCGTTTGTACTAAAATGCTTATTTTGACCCGTTAAGGGTATTTAAACCCTTTTTCGCATAATTCATAATTATTTGTTTCTAGCATCCTATTTTCGCAATATTTGTCAAATGAACTTCCACCACAACTATATTTATGGTGATTTTACTAAGGTAATCTATGCAAACCAAGTTTTACCCCTTAACTCTTTGTTTTACGGCAAAGACCCAAATAGAGCCGTTTGACTAACGTAATACATCTTTCAACTTCTATACTTGTCCTAAGTATTTATTAAATCGTAAAAATCATTTCCAAACAACTTTTAAAGGTTGTTTGCTCAATTTAGCCTCCAAGGGCGTTTTGGTCCATTTAGTCTCTTATTAACAATGAAGGACTTTTGAAAGCATATTTGACCCAAAATCCCTCTTTTAACCTATGATTTTGTTTGAAAAGTCATTAAGCTTTCCAAACGTAATGTCCATTACTTAAAACATTTGGTTTACTTATCAAGTAACCAAACGTCCATTTTGACCTCTTTTAACACTCTTGAACCACATGTTCTAAATGAGTGTTACCCTATTTCACATACCTGGCGCAGATCAATATATTGACCCGTTTTTAATACCTTGCTTTTATAACCGCTAGTTCATAGTATTGCTAATACCCATTTGACATTTATACCTGAAATAATATAGCTCGACAATAATCATTAGTCGTTATTGTCAAAGGGTGATATTTTCACCTTTTGACCCATTTGGTCTAAGTGAACGATTATGTTGGCGAGATGATATTTATTACCATCTCATCTATATGACTCGCTTTGGTTTACACCGTGTGGTCATTTCACTTATTAATCGTTTTCTTAACGCTTTTTAGCCTATCATGGCTTACGCCTTACAGTGTCTTTCAAAGCAAATAGTTATGGTCAACGCATGACCAACTTACCGTTTAATTCCTTTTAAACCATCAACATGGTTTCTTGTCACGCTCGACTACCTTGTTCCGTATGTTTACACGTCGGAACATCAAACCTCAATTCTGTATTTATCTTATTCGTAACTAATACGATAAGAGAATATTCTAACATATAAGACTAGTGTAAGCTATACTTACCTTGCATCCGAATTATGCTTTTCCACCATTCTTGCTTCGTTTGACCCGCTTCCTTTCCAAGCCTCCACCTAGCTTGTCAAGCGTCAAACTATCATCATAATTCGTAAGACGGTTATATTAGTCATCATTTATTATGACTATTCCATCTTACATATTTTCTATCACAATTACCATTCGATCTTATTAATGGTCGGTTTGACTACTAAAAGTCAAACGCCCCTTAGCATATAAATGCACATTCAAGTTCTATCTATCAATTAGTAGCTAACGTGATCTTATACACTTAGTTACATGAACATGGCTACCAATTTCATCATAACATTCAAACCCATTTCAATCATGTATGAACAAGTTCCCAAATCACTTAATTTGTTTGAGTGCCTTGTTTCTATTATCCAATATGATGATTTTAAACATAAACTTATCATCATCTTTACTATTACATAAAAACCCACTTCCTAGTTTACTTGTTAATCACATACAAGTGATATTACTTCAAGTTCTTCATGATTTCATCATATCTAACAAAACCCACTTCTAGTTACTTATGAACTCTTAACAAAATCTCTAATTTGTTCAAGTAGTTCATTCATATGAATTAGTGTGATGTTTATAAACACCATTAGAACATCAATTTCATCAATTCAACCAAAACCCACTTAGCTCATAATAGGGTAATTATCAAATCCCTAGTTTGACAACAATTCATCAAGATTTCTACTAGGGTTTGTTCCTAAACCAAGATATAATCACAATGTCACTCATAGATTCAACATTCATTCCAAAATTTCGATTATGATTGTTCATCATAATCTCAAAGTATCACCAAAACTGAAAATTCGACATACCTTGTGATCCCCACGACTAGGTGATCATTTATATGCATTCATGCATCGATTTGGGTCTTGATTTGAGCTTCAATTTGTTGATTTGTTGGAGTTAAGGTTTTGGCTCTCCTTGGAGCTTTCTCCTGGTCATTCACGAACACACTAAGTGTGTGTGTGTTTTGTTTTTGATTTTAGTAAATAATCTTTTAGATTATTACACCTTTGGCCCCTCAAGTTTTGTTAACTAATAAGTAGGCTACAACCTATTTATTTTCAACAATACTTTGTTTTGTTAACTAGGTTAAACTTTGCTAGTTTAACTTAGTGAGTTCGGGGTAGTCATAACCCGTTTTACTTTAAGTCCCGTTATCTTGGGCCTTCTATATACCTTGTTTTCCTTAAAAGCTTTTATTCACTTTTTATTCAATATTAGGATTAATTATTTAAATCCTAATATTTACCGGGTAAATTTTACCACTAACGGTGCTTTACCCGTCTTTTATTATTAACGGGGTTTGATTACCAAACCCATTTTCGGGGTGTTACATTCTACCCCCTTAAAGAGGTTTCGTCCTCGAAACCTTTTCTTACATAATTCATTGAGTTTAACTCAATGTATCTGTTCCAAGAATCTTTAAAACATTACTTATACTTTAACCAATTATTAGTATTACCAGAGAAGTATGGTAATATCTTTTTGGTTAATAATCATCTACGTATTATATACGGCATAATGTAACTTGAAATAACGCAATCTCGTTATTTCCACTAGTTTAATTAACTTAGTGATATTCATCACTTTCGTATACTATCGAATTCTTTATGAATCCGTAACTTTGACCCGTTTAAAGGTCTTTAGTGAAATCTTTCACTTTTCGCAACGATTTCTTTTGTTTTCAATTTTATTTATTCGGTTCATTTATACCGAATCCTCCGCTTACAAGCAAACCAAATTTATTTAAATTACCTTGACGGGTCTCACTAATTAGACTTATTAGTCCAGTTACTTTTTTTTTTTTACCGCTTGCTTGGTTATAATGTGATTCTACTTCACATTACATTTCTTGACCATGATTGTGTTACATCATGTTTAATTTATATCAAAATTTCATTTTCCGAAAATATCACTTTTCGAATATATCGTCTTGCGCCTATCAGTGTCAAGACTTGTAACTTTCATGCTTACTATTTAAATTCCTATCAGAATTTATGTTTGTAAAAACATTATTTCTTACTAAAACCGAAGTTTTAATTTTAGGATCTTCTCTTTAACTTTTGTCAATTATCCATACCAGGATATTGACGGTCCATAATTTATTCTTATTTGGTTATATCCCATTACCGGGCTCATTATTCTCTTGCATTTAACGCTACTTTTATCTGGCTAGCGCTCTTTTGTGCCATTCGGCGTTATATTGTATTCAACATGTTCGACCTATTAATGTGAAATCCATCACTTATAACAATCAACTTTATTCTTTATTCAACCCATTCGGCTTCGAATAGTTGAACATATTTACTCACAATTTCTATATACGAGATTTTATAGTCATAACTCGTAATCCAAGTTACTTTGATTTTTCAACCCGCATTCACGTCTCTTGGTTTACGCATGTGTTTAATTCTTACCCATCCACCGGGTGTTTTACCGAAGTCATTATTATTGCAACCCTCCCGGTATGCATTAAGACCTCGCTTCATTTTTTTTTATATTCCGACTTTGTCCTTAAGTTTGACGTTTTACAAAAACGACTCGTTTAGGGACATATTCGCATTTTCCGGGTTCGAGTGTAAGTACACCCCCTCCCAATACTTGTCTAAATCATATTACATGTGTGCGTTTTCCGGGTTCGAGTGTAAGTACACTCCCTCCCAATACTTGTCTAAATCATTTTACATGCTTGCGTTTTTCTGGGTTCGAGTGTAAGTACACTCCCTCCCAATACTTGTCTAAATCATTTTACATGCTTGCGTTTTCTGGGTTCGAGTGTAAGTACACTCCCTCCCAATACTTGTCTAAATCATTTTACATGCTTCTTTGTCCCTTCTCTCGGGCTCATTATCCTAATGTAATACGCTTCCGTCACACGGCCGTGCGTTTACATTATTATCAAATATTTTGCTTATTTGATCCAATTGGGTACTTTTTAAGTTAGTCCCATTCACCCTGCCCTTACTACATCGGATGTAAATGTGTCCGCTATAAGAAACTCATGGTATCATATGCCACTACTTACTTGGCCAGAGTAAGCGATTAACACATGACATACACGACCCTTTTATAGTTTTCACATCACACCCTATGTAAGTAATGTCTCTATTTAGTTCTCTTGGAAACAATATCCTGGATAGGTATTCTATTCAGGTTTTTCAAGTTTCCAATCTACATATGCAACTATCAGTTTCTACGTATTTGTTGCATATTTATATTCATGCAATAATTTAAACGTGCACCTGGTAAATGCTTGCCCTAACGGGCTTTTCTTGCCATTAGCCTTGTTAGCGACCATTACGCGATTTAGGTCCTTAATGAGCATGCTCTTCTTGTCATATCTCGGACCATTCCATCATCATATCCACAATTCGTTTGACTCTCGTCGTCTTCACCGCGAGTGTCCTTCAATTAAAACATTCACAAAAGTTAGTAACATCTACTTCAATAATCGCCCGTATTCTGATACAAAGCTTTTTCTACTATACGCGTCAATGCACGTATTTTCGCCAACTATTTCAATCAGTTCAATTGGGGTACGTGTAACACACGGTAACCCTATGTGTTGTCTACAACACTTTAATACGCTAGACCATTAGCATACATGCACTTACCGGATTTGCGATCAAGCCTCGAACCGAACACTATTCTTTGTCAAGAGCATAAGGTTTAAGTCCAAGCATGGTTCCTCCCCACCATACTCGAATCTCTTAAACCAAGGCTCTGATACCAACTTGTAACACCAGTTCTTATAAATCAAGGTTTAACGTATATCTTGCGAAAATAATCATGTAATTAATGATTAGATATACATCGGAAATACGGGTTTCTTAAAACTTTTACAATTTATAATTTATTCTACATAACGTGATCGAAATTCGTTGTTTAAAATTTACAACGTGGCAAAGTGCGGAAGCGTGTATATTTATCGTGTTCGGTTCTTCGTTGAGCTTGATCGTCTTTCGGCATCCAAAATATACCTACATTTCATAAACATGAAATACATTAGTCTTACGGGGGTTTAAAACGTGTCTAAACGAGTCCAAGAAACAATTGATCACCAAAACAAGATTATCAATCTGGCCTCCACCGTAAATTACGGTGGGACCGTAATTTACGGTGGCTTCTGGGTTAATACTCTTCTGCCGTAAATCAGAAGAAACCCACCGTAGCTTTATTGGCTCCACCGTAAATTACGGTGGTACCGTAAATTACGGTGGACCCTGCACTCAGCTTCTCCATTTTGCCGTAATTTGACACGAAATCTTTCGTATCTTTCAAACCGCTTATCCGTTTGACCTACCGTTTCTTCCTACATGTTTGTAATTTGATTCTCCATCATATGGAGTTAAAATCCGACGTCCGGCTTAACAAGATTTAAGACTTTTAAGTCTTCTGCTTATTTCCCCTTTTTACCAAATTTTGACCCATTCGCGGTTTTATCAAACAAACGTATTTGTTTGATTCCTATATCACATGAATCTTATAATTTCAATGTTATCTATCATATTAGGTTCAATTCACGGGTTTATGTATATTCTTAAACCCGTTTGTACTAAAATGCTTATTTTGACCCGTTAAGGGTATTTAAACCCTTTTTCGCATAATTCATAATTATTTGTTTCTAGCATCCTATTTTCGCAATATTTGTCAAATGAACTTCCACCACAACTATATTTATGGTGATTTTACTAAGGTAATCTATGCAAACCAAGTTTTACCCCTTAACTCTTTGTTTTACGGCAAAGACCCAAATAGAGCCGTTTGACTAACGTAATACATCTTTCAACTTCTATACTTGTCCTAAGTATTTATTAAATCGTAAAAATCATTTCCAAACAACTTTTAAAGGTTGTTTGCTCAATTTAGCCTCCAAGGGCGTTTTGGTCCATTTAGTCTCTTATTAACAATGAAGGACTTTTGAAAGCATATTTGACCCAAAATCCCTCTTTTAACCTATGATTTTGTTTGAAAAGTCATTAAGCTTTCCAAACGTAATGTCCATTACTTAAAACATTTGGTTTACTTATCAAGTAACCAAACGTCCATTTTGACCTCTTTTAACACTCTTGAACCACATGTTCTAAATGAGTGTTACCCTATTTCACATACCTGGCGCAGATCAATATATTGACCCGTTTTTAATACCTTGCTTTTATAACCGCTAGTTCATAGTATTGCTAATACCCATTTGACATTTATACCTGAAATAATATAGCTCGACAATAATCATTAGTCGTTATTGTCAAAGGGTGATATTTTCACCTTTTGACCCATTTGGTCTAAGTGAACGATTATGTTGGCGAGATGATATTTATTACCATCTCATCTATATGACTCGCTTTGGTTTACACCGTGTGGTCATTTCACTTATTAATCGTTTTCTTAACGCTTTTTAGCCTATCATGGCTTACGCCTTACAGTGTCTTTCAAAGCAAATAGTTATGGTCAACGCATGACCAACTTACCGTTTAATTCCTTTTAAACCATCAACATGGTTTCTTGTCACGCTCGACTACCTTGTTCCGTATGTTTACACGTCGGAACATCAAACCTCAATTCTGTATTTATCTTATTCGTAACTAATACGATAAGAGAATATTCTAACATATAAGACTAGTGTAAGCTATACTTACCTTGCATCCGAATTATGCTTTTCCACCATTCTTGCTTCGTTTGACCCGCTTCCTTTCCAAGCCTCCACCTAGCTTGTCAAGCGTCAAACTATCATCATAATTCGTAAGACGGTTATATTAGTCATCATTTATTATGACTATTCCATCTTACATATTTTCTATCACAATTACCATTCGATCTTATTAATGGTCGGTTTGACTACTAAAAGTCAAACGCCCCTTAGCATATAAATGCACATTCAAGTTCTATCTATCAATTAGTAGCTAACGTGATCTTATACACTTAGTTACATGAACATGGCTACCAATTTCATCATAACATTCAAACCCATTTCAATCATGTATGAACAAGTTCCCAAATCACTTAATTTGTTTGAGTGCCTTGTTTCTATTATCCAATATGATGATTTTAAACATAAACTTATCATCATCTTTACTATTACATAAAAACCCACTTCCTAGTTTACTTGTTAATCACATACAAGTGATATTACTTCAAGTTCTTCATGATTTCATCATATCTAACAAAACCCACTTCTAGTTACTTATGAACTCTTAACAAAATCTCTAATTTGTTCAAGTAGTTCATTCATATGAATTAGTGTGATGTTTATAAACACCATTAGAACATCAATTTCATCAATTCAACCAAAACCCACTTAGCTCATAATAGGGTAATTATCAAATCCCTAGTTTGACAACAATTCATCAAGATTTCTACTAGGGTTTGTTCCTAAACCAAGATATAATCACAATGTCACTCATAGATTCAACATTCATTCCAAAATTTCGATTATGATTGTTCATCATAATCTCAAAGTATCACCAAAACTGAAAATTCGACATACCTTGTGATCCCCACGACTAGGTGATCATTTATATGCATTCATGCATCGATTTGGGTCTTGATTTGAGCTTCAATTTGTTGATTTGTTGGAGTTAAGGTTTTGGCTCTCCTTGGAGCTTTCTCCTGGTCATTCACGAACACACTAAGTGTGTGTGTGTTTTGTTTTTGATTTTAGTAAATAATCTTTTAGATTATTACACCTTTGGCCCCTCAAGTTTTGTTAACTAATAAGTAGGCTACAACCTATTTATTTTCAACAATACTTTGTTTTGTTAACTAGGTTAAACTTTGCTAGTTTAACTTAGTGAGTTCGGGGTAGTCATAACCCGTTTTACTTTAAGTCCCGTTATCTTGGGCCTTCTATATACCTTGTTTTCCTTAAAAGCTTTTATTCACTTTTTATTCAATATTAGGATTAATTATTTAAATCCTAATATTTACCGGGTAAATTTTACCACTAACGGTGCTTTACCCGTCTTTTATTATTAACGGGGTTTGATTACCAAACCCATATTCGGGGTGTTACATTCTGGTAATCCTAACAACGCCGAAATATTCGGGTTTGGAGCTGAGTTTGATGGACCAGCGGTATTGCTTACTGGGGTACCCGTTTGAGTGATGCGAGTGATACTCGCGTGGGGTCCCCCAGTGTTTGTTACTTCGCCTTCGATTAACTCATCAACAGGTTGGAGTTGGACATGCGAGTTGTCCTCCCCCGCTACTACGTTAGAGTGTGTTTCGAAGCCGAAATCGGGTACTTCCTGACCAGCCATGATTGAGAGAGTAGAAAAAACTCAGAAAAAAGAAGATGGAGTGATTGTAAAAAACGGTGGGCGCCAATGAAGAAACATGGAACTAATTTTAGGTTTATTAGTTGGGTTTATGTTTCGAACATGAGGGTTAATCTTCTTGATTCTTCCTGAGCTTGTGTGTGATGGTCCTTCCTGCAAAACAGCGACACTATTAGCTCGTTAAGAGGGGAATATGGGGGTTTCCCTCTTAACCAGACTCTGGCGTGAGAATAAGTAACTTCTTTTAGGAAAACAAATGTGTGTTAATAGTGGGATTAGAGAGAACAGAATGTTTAACCTCTGTATGAAGGTCTCTATTTATAGTCGGAGTGGTGTAGAAGGAGATGGGCTGATGGGCATTGGGCCTGAATGAGACAACAAGGAATATATGTTTTGTCCCTCTGGTGACGACCGTTAGTGTCTTCTAGAAGATCTTCGGTGCTGGCGCACCTTGATTGGAGCCACGTGTCCTGGTTGTCGTCCTTGCTGTCCTTCTAACATCAGCAGGTGAGTGGAGATCATGAGGCAGTTGTCGCCGCCCCCTGATTGGTGCCACGTGGATGTCCTTGTTTACTTCTTGTCTCCTGCACGATTGTTAATCGTGGAGCACGATATGGTACAGCCTGCTGTACGCTGATTGGCTCGCTCTTCTGCCACTTGTACCTTTGATGCTTCCTGAAATGGCCCTGCGCCGCTACCCTTGCGTTACCTATGGTGTGTGTCCAACCTGCCGGCGCAAGGCTTAGGAGTTGAGGGCTCTTATTTAGGATGCTAAGTGTAAAAGTTGATGTTACATCTTGATTGGACCCGCGCGCGGCTTAGATCTTGTCTTGGATGCCCGCGCGGGGTCTGCAGATTAATCAGATTAATGAATAAGGAGTATGGTTCAACGCGCAACCTGATTGGTCTGCACGGATTTTTGGGACCATACCCCTTCAGCGTGGGAGGGCGTTTTTTTAGTGAAGAAACGTTAAAAAAACCCTACTATGGTGCTCTAACAATAATATAGGGAAACAACGTAAGATTCACCCATGGAACATTAGGATTTACCATAATAATTATATATATTTTGTTTTCGAAGGATGATGAATAGTAATTTTATTTTTATAATAATATATAGTTTTTTATTTATTATTTTATTATTTAATATATTATAATAGTTTATTATTATTATATTTACTTTTAATAACATATTTTTCTGTTTTTAAACATATATTTCCTTTACCTTTTTTTTAATAATTGTTTTTTTTTTCTTTTTTTGAACATATATTAATTTATCGATTAATTTGATACTTCTTTAATAAGTTACGTTTATTACTTTTTCTTAAAAACTTAAGTAAGTAGTTGTGCTTAATTTCTTTCCCTGACATTCCATTATAAGTTTTGTTAAAAACGAGATTATACTCAAAATAAAGTATTTATTTAGTATCATAAAACGGTACAATGATAAACCAAATCGTTCTAATGGTTTGATTTTCTAAACAGGATGCTTTATTTTCAAATCACGTTTGTTTTACATAATCATTTGTTTGGTTTCGCCGTAACACGCGATATAAAAAAAAACTAGTGAAAATAAGATATGGGGCAAACTTGAATGTGTTCCTCCCTTGTTTGTTCTTTTTTATAATTTTTTTCATATAATATTTTAGAAAAAACAAAGTACTATTTTTCAAACCGTTTACATTATAGGTGAAAACACCAATATCATATTTAATAGAAGTACATAAAATCATGCACCTTTAAATGACCTCTAGTGAAGCAATGAGTTTTCTATATTCCATTTTGGTATACATAAAATCATGCACCTTTAAATGACCTCTAGTGAAGCAATGAGTTTTCTATATTCCATTTTGGTATAGTGCAACTACTTTTCATAAAATGAGATATGTGACTTTTTTTAAGGGTGACTTTCTATGTACAGGACCTAGGTCATCGGGTTCTTGTCGAAGACAATCCCCCGTCAGCCCCGCCTCTCGGACGCGATGTTCTATCGGGCCCCGGTCGCCGCGCAGACTGACATTCGCCCGGAAACCATACTGCCCCCACACGAGAACCTCGCTGGGGTAAAACCGGGTTGCCCTCCAGATCGAACCATGCCTTGGTAGGAAACGATCCATCATTGGGACGTCCCCCCCCCCCCCCCCAAATGCCGCAGCCGGGAGTCGAACCGGTGACCTCTAAGAAGGAACCGGCCCAACAACCACATGGGGAACCAACTGGGCTGGGAAGGAGTACTCATCCCATAAATGCCTTATAAACCTAACTAAATACATGTTAAAAATTGTTACTCATGCTTATTTTTGTAAATAGTGATAGCCCCGTAATATTTATCGATGTTCCCATGTAGCTTCCTAACTCCACCATCCCGATTCCATATCGTGTACTCTAATCAGTGGCGGATCTTGCCCGTTGAACCTGCCAGGGCCGAAAGACACGGGCACTAAAATTAGCACTACGGCCGAAAAACTTGCCAGGGCCGAACATAGTATATATACAAAATTTCGATCGAAATGCGGAAAATTAGCATTACGGCCAAAAAACTTGCCAGGGCCGTGGCCCTGCCACCTCTCCACTAAGAACCGCCCCTGACTCTAATGGATCAAATTTCTACAATAAGAAATAGACCAATGTCTGATTTTAAAGTCAAGATTTTGTTTGGGAAAAAATACCTTCAACTTTCATCCTCACAGCATAGGGATGAGCATCGTAACGAACCGTTACCAGTACCAAAAATCGATACTGGTACCAGTACCAAAAATAGTTGGTATGGTACGGTACAGTACCAGTACAAATACCTAAAATGATCGGTACGATACCGGTTTGATACCAATACAAAGTAATAAAATGCTTGTCCTATCACAAGATGCCTACCACCACCAACCACCACCGTTTCCCCACCACATCGCCCAAACCCTCACTTCAAACCACAACCCACCGCTTAATTACAATCAAATCCAAAAAAAGAACATCATAGCAGTGTATAGCTCACGATGCCAAAAAGTAATCGATTTTGGTTGGATTCGGTTCGTTTAGTCGTGACCGACACTCATATAGTTTATAATACGAAGTATACTCTATTTTATACACAACCTTGTTTTTTTATTACAAAATTAACCGGAATGTCGAGAAATGGAATTTAAACACAACTACGTACTCATTCTTTTTAAAAGTTAACGAGCACAAGTTATTAGATATAAAATAGTTTAGTAAAACAAATGGGTTAAACTTAAAAATGTAAATTATATACAATAACCCTTTAGGACAAAAAGGTAATTTTACCATGATTTTAAGACACTTAAGGAGTTTAGTGTCTTAAAAATGAGAATGAAATTACTATTTTATCCTTCTACTTAACCTATATATTATAATTTAAAAAGCTGGAACTCTCAAACACATTTTGTCCTACCTAAAGAAACGTTGTCAAATAAAACCCTTATAAATAAAGAAAAGCAACTCAGTAAAGTTCCTTAACGGTTTTGTTTAGCTGCACTGATAAGCCTTTCGA